>CM041034.1:0-1200000 GCA_023078785.2 Hyles euphorbiae
AAGCTGAAGACGCGGCCCCACTATGACAAGTGTCCCGTTTCATTCGTCAAACGACAGATCCGCAAGGAGTCGATTGACGAGTGGAATGGGCGCTACGTAGCGGGGGAAACCGCGTCTACCACAAAGCTCTTTTTCCCCGACGCTGTGGAGGCCTACAACCTGGTTAGGAAGATCGCGGTCGACCCGATCACAACGCAGGTATTCACGGGGCATGGCGGGTTCTCCGAGTACTTGAACCGATTCAAGTGCAAGGAGAGTCCGGCATGCATCTGTGACCCTGCGGTGAGCGAGTCGATCGTGCACGCCTTATTGGAGTGTCCCGTTCATATAGTGGACAGATTTGATATTGAACAGGAACTAGAGATGGATCTGAATGTAAGTAATATAAGTAGGATAATTAGTGATAAGGATAAGAGATTTAAGTTTATATCATATTGCAAGAAAATAGCATGTAAGGTAATAAATAGGAATAAGTAGCAATAAGTTTGACTAAAATATATAATAGTTATTATATAATTTTAGAAACGTAAGGAAATAGATGTTAAATAGACTTAAGTAGAATAATGTAAATAGCAATAAGATAAATGTAAATGTAAGCCTTAATAAAAATAAAGAAACCCTAGAAATAAGAACTTGAGCTAGGCCATAAGCAGGACCTCCCTAAGAAGGAGTTAGGTACACGATGTATCTCCAAAACAAGGAGGACATAGACAATAGTTAGGTGTAAGTATACACAGAAGAGCAGCACAAAATGTCTCTGACTTTAGTTAGGGGAAGGAGAGGGGCTAAACGCCCCAAAAAAAAAAAAAAAAAAAAAAAAAAAAAAAAAAAAACCTAACCTAACCTAACCTAACCGAGTCGCAACGCGTACACGGTCGCGAACGCAGCGAAAATCGAGCGCTCCGCTGAATAAATTCGGTACAAGTGGCAAAAGTGCGTATTTTACAACCAAAGTTTGCACACAGGTGGATTGCAGTGTTTGTGACGTACTGTGAAAGTTTTGTGGAAAAATACCCAAAAATAGTGGATTTATAAACAAAAAAGTGATACATAACCTCAAAAAAACACGTGCAAAACTTTAAACGTAAACGCTGCCCAAAAGCGATCGACGACATATACTTTTTATGGTATCAAAAAGTGCGCAGTGACGACCTCTTTAAGGGACAAAATTTTTGGATTTTTCTATTGAGAAATTTTTGAGAAATTGACAAAAATAGTTTTCGAGCACGTGGTCGAAAATCGTGAAAATTGAGATTTTCGGAAAATTCTTTGCCAGTAAATATCAGGGACCGGATGAAGAAGAGGATCATCGAAGAAGAATTAAAAAATCTTTTAAAACCAAAAATATACAACCAATTTAGTGCTCAAAAAATTATCACTCAAGTTTGACCTCCTCTAGTAACTCAAAACGATCTTTTACGTATAGATTTTAATCCAGAATATTGTAGTCCTGTTATTCCTCTATCGTGACCAAAAAATTTTATCCAAAAATATCCAAAAACAAAAAAGTTATAAACAAAATTCTAAAAAAGGAACCTGCTCAAAATTAAGAAAGACACATTTTTGAAAATAACTCCCGAACTACTAACCCGAAATTCCAGAAAAAAGCACAGAGACTATTTTTAGAACATTATTGTTACATCCCCTTAAATCTTTAAAAAATCGCACCAGAAGGAAAAAAGTCAATTTTCAAAAATTCTTCCCGCGGGAATATCCCGGAAGAATCCCGTTACGAAGTCTGTCTGAAAGAAAATCCTGGAAGCAGACAATCAGCCGCATCTAACGACATCACTGGCGACTGGATCCGACAGCGGGAAGACCTTCAAATCGACCCTCAAACCTGCACTTAAGGTTAAGCTTTAATTAAGTAATAATATAATTGTTTACCGAAATTTAATTGTTTATAGTAGCTTAATCAATAACTTAATAATATATTTAACTGCTGGAGTAGATAACATAGTTACCCTAGAATTTAAATTAGAAAACCTATTTGAAAAATATTAAGAAATAACAAAGTTATTGAGCAAAAACCGAACCAAAGTCGTAAAAAGCAGGATTCCAATTTGAATTCGTATACTTTTATAATATCTTTTAAATTGAAAGAAAAGACCAAGTTATTTATAAATTAAAAGAGTTCGCTGGAACTATTAACTATGGTAAATTAATAAGACTTTTCAAAGAAATAGTTTGTACCAATTGGAGAACTATTTGTAAACCTGGAACATTGAAATTGAAATTGGAAGTTTGCAATAATAGTGATAATTTAATTTAATTAAATATAATTGTATTTCAGACTGATCGAGTTGACCCCGCCCCCCCCAATACCTACCCTATATATCATTTTAGGCTCCGCCCACTTTTTTCCAAAATTGTTCCTAAGAACATCCCCTACCCTCCCCCACCTCTAAACCAAAACATAGCTCAATAGTCTCCCCACGAAACCTGCCCCCCCCCCCTACCCCTGCCCCCACCAAAATTTTTTACCTCACCCCCCCTAATCCTATCTCCCTACCTATCCATCGTAGACCCACCGAGTTTGGTATCATTGGAACCGGCTCGGTGAGGGCTACAATCCTGCCCCGCCAGAATCCCTAAAATCCCCCCCCCCAACCTACCAACCCCAAGAATAATTTTGAAGTTCCCTTCCACCTCCCCACGAAACCTTACCCCCCCCCCACCTCCCCTGCCCCCACCCCAAATTTTTACCTCACCCCCCCTAATCCTATCTCCCTACCTATCCATCGTAGACCCACCGAGTTTGGTATCATTGGAACCGGCTCGGTGAGGGCTACAATCCTGCCCCGCCAGAATCCCTAAAATCCCCCCCCCCAACCTACCAACCCCAAGAATAATTTTGAAGTTCCCTTCCACCTCCCCACGAAACCTTACCCCCCCCCCACCTCCCCTGCCCCCACCCCAAATTTTTACCTCACCCCCCCTAATCCTATCTCCCTACCTATCCATCGTAGACCCACCGAGTTTGGTATCATTGGAACCGGCTCGGTGAGGGCTACAATCTTGCCCCGCCAGAATCCCTAAATTCCCCCCTCACAACCCCCCACCCCAAAAAATATTTCTGAAGCTGCCTACAGCCTCCCCACGAGACCTCCCCCCCTTCCCCTGCCCCCACCCCAAATTTTTACCTCACCCCCCCTAATCCTATCTCCTTACCTATCCATCGTAGACCTGCCGAGTTTGGTATCATTAGAACCGGCTCGGTGAGGGCTACAATCCTGCCCTGTCAGAAATCCCGAATCCCACTCCCACTCTCAAACCCTAAATCCTAAAACTGGTCAACTCAGTCTAAATCTCTAAAATATATCTGTGTTAGATTGTAAGCTATTGTATAAAGAATTTTTACTGTTTACTTACCTGGGTAATACCGGGATAACTGCCGAGCGCACACAGCGAGCTGCTTATTACCTGTAAAATAAAAGGTAGCATTATAATAAGGTTGTGACAGTTAGTGAGCCTTTACACTCACTAACACAATAGTAGGTAGTTGACTTCCCACAAGCCCTATACACTTGTGGAAAATTTTAAAAAAGTTTGACGCATTCCCCTAATATTATCTCTGGCCCCATAGCATAATGTTCGGCTTTCGCACACCTGCGAAAGATGCCAGAGGAGAAAGCGGATCCCCGGAAAAGACCCAGAGCCCGAGGGAGATCACGGGGACAAAGGTCGCGCAGGCGCGGCAGAGCCTGGAGTCCCCAGATGGAGAAGCAGGAGGGATCCGGCCCTGCTGGGCCTGCGAAACCCAAGCCCAGGGGTCTCCCTTCGGACCCGAAGGGGCTTACCAAAAGAGTAGCACTGACAGCCTCGCCGCCCGGGAACACCGGAGGTATGAGTAGAGTCGCAGAAGCCAAGGCGCTCTTGATTAAAATAAAACTACAAATTAATAACAGTAGAAACATCAAGACCGAAATAAAAAATGACGTACTGGAGGCTACAGAAAAATTATACAGGATAGTCGTAGACAGTGAAGGGGATAGGAAAAAGGAGCAAAAGAAGGAAGTAAAAGACCTAACTCAAAGCCCTGACCCACCCAAAAAATCAGAAAACACGGAAAAGGAATGGACAAAACATGAGTTACTAATTAAAAAAATGGACGAACACATAGATATATTAGAAAAGAATAGAGCAGAGATGAAGAAACTAAAGGACGAGATAGAGATGAACAGAGAAGAGACAAAACAATGGCGAAGCTATGCCTCAGTAGTGACGGCCTCTAAAAAAGGGGAACAAATACAAACATCAACCGCGATGCACTCCATAGTCATCACAGCCGCAGATGAGGAAGCATCCGGGGATGAAGTCTTCAATAAAATACGATCGACCCTCAATGCCAAGGAGGAGGGCATGCAGATCGATCGAATTAGAAAGGCAAAGGATAGGAAAGTTATTGTTGGGTGTAGGTCGAAGGAAGAAATGGGTAGGATAAAGGAGAAAATTAGGACAGCGGGAAAAGGGCTAAGGATGGAAGACGTCCAAAATAAAGACCCAATGGTCCTACTAAAGGACGTCCTAGCTTATAATAAGGACGAAGACATCGTGCGGGCACTGCTCGTCCAAAATAAGGCTCTGCTAGGAGACGTGTGCGGGGATGGCGCGTGCCTGAAAATTAAATTCAGGAGAAGGGCGAGAAACCCGCACGCGTCCCACGTCGCGGTACAAGTACCGCCAGTCGTATGGAACCGACTCACGCAAGCGGGGTCGGTCCATATAGACCTGCAGAGAATCAGAGTTGAGGATCAGTCCCCACTGATTCAGTGCTCGCGCTGCTTGGGCTATGGGCATGGCAAACGGTTCTGCCGGGAACAGGTGGACGCGTGCAGCCACTGCGGGGGTGCTCACCACAGGTCGGAGTGTGCCGACTGGTTGGCGAGGGTGCCCCCGACGTGCTGCAACTGCGTGAAAGCCAAGTTGGGCGGAACCGAGCACAATGCCTTTAGCCCGGAGTGTCCTGTGAGGAGGAAATGGGATATCCTGGCGAGATCCGCCGTAGCATATTGCTAAGGTGGATCCCAGGAACCCAGATCAGACTCGCTCCCCAGCGGGCGCGGAGTCGACATCCGTGGCGCAAGCCAACCTCCAGAGGAAACAACTAGCAACGCTAGAGTTTCTTCTGGAGGCCAAACAGCGGAAGGTCGACTTCGCGCTAATCCAGGAGCCATATGTGGGGGGACAAGGTAGAATGAGGGACCACCGGGGAGTGAGGATCTTCCAGGGAGATAACGGGCAGGGGGCCGCGGTCAAGTCAGCCATTGCAGTATTCAATGACGACTTGACCGTGACCCAATGCCCGTCCCTCACCACAACCAACATCACTGTGGTGAAGATCCTCACGGGCGCCCGCGAAATAGCGGCCATCTCGTTCTACTTTGAACCCGACAAACCCATAGGGCCATACCTGGAGCAACTGGGGAAAGTAGTTGAAAAACTGGGATCCCATTGCATTCTCATGGGGGGCGACACCAACGCCAAAAGCGTGTGGTGGGGCAGCGCGGGTACTGATTCTAGAGGGGAAGAAATGGCAGGGATGCTGGAAGAAAGGGGATTGCAGGTGCTCAACGACGGCCTGGCACCAACGTTCGAGACGGTTAGGGGGGGACGACTCCTCACGAGCCACATCGACGTGACGGCGTGCACGGAGGACCTTCTCGACCTGGTGGAGGACTGGAGAGTAGATACCACGATGGCGAGCTCTGACCACAACAGTATTGTATTCAAAATAAATAAAACAAAAATTAAATACCAAAAACTTTATTCAAAAACAACAAGAATATTTAACACAAAAAAAGCGAAGTGGGATCAATTTGATAAAAAATTTGAAGAAACTATACAGGAACTTAAATTCACAGAAGAGGAAATAAATAAAATTAAAAACAAAACAGAAATAGACCAAATAATAGACAAATACACAGAAATAATCACAAAAACATGCAAACAGACAATACCAATAAAAAATACAAAAAATAACATGCACTTACCATGGTGGACCAAGGAGCTCGCCAGAATGAAGAGAGAAGTCACCACCAGGAAGAGAAGAATCCGATGTGCCGCGCCGGTCCGGAGATCCAAGGTCGTCGCTGAGTACCTGCAATCAAAAGAAAGATATGAGTTAGAAGCCAAGAGGGCACAGACTGAAAGCTGGAAAGAGTTCTGCAAAACCCAAGACAGGGAAAACATCTGGCAAGGAATATACAGATGTATAGGGAAGGTAGCCAGCAAGCACGAAGACCTGCCATTAAAAACCGGAGATCTGATCCTCAGCGCTAGGGAATCGGCGGAATTGCTGGCAGTAACATTCTACCCAGAAGACAACCCGCAAGAGGATGACTCAGACCACCAGAGAGTAAGAGAAGCAGCCGCTCGAGTAAATGACGTAGTCAATGATGAAACCCATGACCCACCATTTACAATCGATGAACTACATGCGGCCACCAACAGCTTCAATCCTAAGAAGGCACCGGGAGCAGATGGCTTCACGGCAGATATCTGCAAGAAAGTCATAGATAGCCACCCGGAATTGTTCCTATCACTGGCAAATAAGTGCCTAGAGCTTGGCCACTTCCCGACCAACTGGAAGCAGGCTACGGTAATTATCCTCCGTAAGCCGGCCAAGGTGGACTACACACAGGTAAAGTCCTACCGACCTATAGGCCTTTTGCCAGTGATGGGAAAGATTCTGGAGAAGATGGTAGTGGGTCGAGTAAGGTGGCATCTACACCCCAGGACGAGCCCCCGACAGTTTGGCTTTATGCCCCAGAGGAGCACCGAGGACTCCCTCTATGTCCTAATGAAACATATGAGAAATAATATTGAGAGTAAGAAAATAGTTATTCTTATCTCATTGGACATAGAGGGAGCCTTCGACAGCGCCTGGTGGCCGGCAATTAGAGTCAGACTGTCGGAGGAAAAATGTCCAGTTAACATCCGGAGGGTGATAGATAGCTACCTCGAGAGCAGGAAAGTGAAGGTCAGGTACGCGGAGGAGGAAGTGGAGCGATGGACCTCCAAAGGGTGTGTCCAGGGCTCCATTGGAGGACCAACCTTCTGGAACCTGCTCCTCGACCCACTGCTATCCGGACTAGAAGGGAGAGGATGTTACTGCCAAGCATTCGCGGACGACGTAGTGCTCGCTTTCGATGGACAAGAAATGGGGAAAATTCAGCGCCAGGCCAATGAAACCCTCGCCTATGTGAGGGATTGGGGAATCAGAAACAAGTTAAAATTTGCTCCGCACAAAACTAAAGCGATGGTGCTAACGCGAAAGTTGAAGTATGATTCCCCAATCCTCCACATGGGAGGGGTGGACATTGGCCTGGAAAAGCAGATTAAATTGTTAGGACTTACGATCGACAGCGGACTAACATTTAAGGCTCATGTCAGCGAAGTGTGTGCAAAGGCGCTCGCCTTCTACCACCGGCTCTCCCGGGCGGCAAGGACTCAGTGGGGCTTGGGGCCAGAGTTAATAAAATTATTGTACATGGCCGTAGTCGAGCCAGTAATTTTATACGCAGCCAGTGCCTGGGCCCCAGCTGCAAAAAAGCTAGGGATACAAAAGCAGCTCGCTGTGGTGCAAAGGGGCTTCGCGCAAAAGCTCACAAAGGCCTACAGGACAGTTTCACTGAACTCGGCCCTATTGCTCGCAGGGATACTGCCCCTAGACATTCGTGTCAGGGAAAATGCTTCCCTGTACGAAGTCAAAAGGGGACACTCCCTGCGAGTAGTAGGTGACCGGGGGGTGGAATGTCCTGTGGCCTTTGAGAGGCTGGCGCATCCTGCGCAGAGACGGGCGGTGCACTATCGGTGCGTGGTGGACGGTGCAGAAGTTAACCAGATAACTAACACCGGACTCAGCCTTTTTACTGATGGCAGTAAAATACAGGGAAAGGTTGGGGCGGCCATCTCAATATGGGAGAATGCCGCAGAAACCAAAGCCATCAAGCTGAGACTGGAAAACTTCTGCACCGTCTACCAAGCGGAGCTGTTGGCCCTCCACAGGGCCGTGGAAGAAGCAGTAAAAAGTGGAAAGGCGCAGTGCAGCATCCTGAGTGACTCGAGGGCGGCCTTAGAAACCGTCTCAAACGGTGTTTCCCTGCATCCCCTGGCGTTTGAGATAAACAGCAACTTACAGTTAGCCAAAGAACGAGGCAAAATCATAAAACTATACTGGCTTAAAGCTCACGCAGGATTGCAGGGAAACGAGCGCGCGGACGAGCTTGCGAAGGATGCTGCACTGAAGCTGAAGGCGCGGCCCCACTACGATAGATGTCCCGTTTCATTCGTCAAAAGACAAATCCGCAAGGAGTCAGTTGACGAATGGAACGGGCGCTACGTGATGGGGGAAACCGCGTCTACCACAAAACTCTTCTTCCCCGACGCTGTGGGGGCCCACAGCCTGGTGAGAAAAATCGCAATCGACTCAATCACGACGCAGGTGTTCACGGGGCATGGGGGGTTCTCCGAGTACTTGAACCGATTCAAGTGCAAGGAGAGCCCGGCATGCATCTGTGACCCTGCGGCGGGTGAGTCGATTATCCACGCGATTGTGGACTGTCCAGTATTTATACTCGATCGTTTTAATTTAGAGCAGGAAATCGAAATAGGAATAAGTAAAGAAAATATTAGTAGAATAATTAGTGATAATGAATGTAGGCCTAAATTTATAAGATATTGTAAGAAATTAGCCATTAGTATAATAAATAGAAATAAGTAGTAATAAGGTAGTCTAGAATATATAAAATAAGTTTATATTATTTTAGATACTAAGTAAAAGTGTAATAATTTAAGTTTAGGTTAAGTTGTAAATAGTAGGAATAAGATAAATGTAAGAAATTTTCTATAAAATAAAGATACCCTTTAAAAATAAGCTTAAGCTAGGCCATAAGTAGCATCTCCCTACGAAGGAGTTAGGTACACTACAGAACTCCCAAAGAAGGAGCGTAGATATATAGGTGTAAGTATACACACTCACAGAATGTACAAAAAGTCTCTGACGAAAGTTAGGGGAAGGAGAGGGCTAAAAGCCCACAAAAAAAAAAAAAAAAAAAAAAAAAAAACCTAACCTAACCTAACCTAACCTAACCTAACCTAACCTAACCTAACCTAACCTAACCTAACCTAACCTAACCTAACCTAACCTAACCTAACCTAACCTAACCTAACCTAACCTAACCTAAACCAGTCGCAACGCAACCGCATGCGAAAGCGCCACGGAAATCAAGCGCTCCGTACTTGAAAAATCGGAAAAATAAGTTTTTGTGCTCGGAAAACCACCATTTTTGGTGAAAAGGTGTATATAAGTGACAGTGACACACAGTGAAAATCTCGTGAAAATTAGACCAAAAATAAGTGAGATTTTGAGGAAAAACGGATATTATAACCTCAAAAACACGTGCTCGGAAACAAAAAGTGAAACGCTGCCCGAAAACGATCTTTAAGGTACTGTTTTAAAAGTGTGATTAGTTGCGTAGTGACACCCTCGACATTTCCAGAAAATTCCAGATTTTTTCACCCAGGAATTTCGAAGAAATTTGATAAAATATTTTAAGACCACGTGGTGGAAAAATGTCAAAATTGAGATAATTGGAAATTTCTTTGCCAATAAATATTCGTGGAAGGGATCAAAATAAGGCCCTGAAATTAGAAATTCAAAAACTTTAAAAATAACAAAAATATTAACAATTAAACTTTGGAAACGCTTATCCCCTAAGTTTGACATTGAATAACTTTGTCAAACGATCTATGACATATTGTTTTTGATACAAGAACACGTAGCCAAGTTATTCTTCTTGCATGAGAAAAAAGAATTTTAAGAAAATCTGCAAAAACAAAAAAGATAGAAAATAAAAACTGAACCAAGAACTTTGACGAAAATTGTGAAAAATTTAAAAGGGCCGATTTTTCCAAAAATATCCCTCTGAAAATCAAGGACAAAGTGCAGGAAGTATTTTTCTGACCTCAGTAATCCACCTACCAAGTTCCAACGAAATCGGGACAAGGACAAAAAAGTCGTTTTCAGAAAAATCTTCCCGCGGGAATATCCTGGAAAGTTCTGGATACGATGTCTGTCTGAAAACGTATCCTGAAAGAAGACAGCTCAGCGCATCCATCGACACCAAGAACGCCGGGATCCGACTCCAGGAAGACCTCCAAACCCACATCTGAAAAACTATTACTAAGGTTAAAACTCTAAATTATTGACCTAGATTTTAATACTGTATAGTATCCGAAATTTTAATCCTGTTTTAAAAATGTATATTGCACATGATAGCTAAGATAGTCTTAAACCTAAAATTCAAAACCTATTTAAAATATATAAAGAAACAAAGAACCTATTAAGAAAAAACCAAAGTAAAGTAGAAAATAGAATAATTTCCATCTGAACATCAATTAAATTCATAAATTTTAATATTTTAACAGAAATATTTCAAACTGTGTGACATATTTCAGAAAAATACTGTGACTTTCACAGAAAACAATTTGGTACAAATTGGAAATCCTGGAGTTGAAATAATATAGTTAAGATTGAAAGTAAACTTGGTAATGGTAATAATTTAATTGAACTAAGTGTTAATTTAATTAATTTGACTTGGATAATTTGTGAGTCCAATATAAATTCATTTTATTACAGATTGATCGAGCTGACCCCGCCCCCCCCCCCCCCCAATACCTATCCTAAAAATCCTAACAAAATTTTAGGCTCCACCCACTTTTTTCCAAAATTGTTCCTAAGACCATCCCCTACCCTCCCCCACCCCTTTACCAAAACATAGCTCAATAGTCACCCCACGAAACCTGCCCCCCCCCCTCCCCTACCCCCACCCCAAATTTTTACCTCACCCCCCCTAAGCCTATCTCCCTACCTATCCATCGTAGACCCACCGAGTTTGGTATCATTGGAACCGGCTCGGTGAGGGCTACAATCCTGCCCCGCCAGAATCCCTAAAATCCCCCCCCCCAACCCACCAACCCAAAAAATAATTTTAAAGTCCCATTCGCCTTCCCACGAAACCTTCCCCCCCCCCAATCTCCCCTGCCCCCACCCCAAATTTTTACCTCACCCCCCCTAACCCTATCTCCCTACCTATCCATCGTAGACCCACCGAGTTTGGCATCATTGGAACCGGCTCGGTGAGGGCTACAATCCTGCCCCGTCAGAATCCCTAAAATCCCCCCCCCCAACCCACCAACCCAAAAAATATTTTTGAAGTTCCCATTCGCCTCCCCACGAAACCTCCCCCCCCCCCCCACCTCCCCTGCCCCCACCCCAAATTTTACCTCACCCCCCCTAATCCTATTTCCCTACCTATCCATCGTAGACCCACCGAAATTGGTATCATTGGAACCGGCTCGGTGAGGGCTACAATCCTGCCCCGCCAGAATCCCTAAAATCCCCCCCCCCCCCCCCAACCCACCAACCCCAAGAATATTTTTGAAGATCCCATTCGCCTCCCCACGAAACCTTCCCCCCCCCCCCACCTCCCCTGCCCCCAACCCAAAATTTTTACCTCACCCCCCCTAATCCTATCTCCCTACCTATCCATCGTAGACCCACCGAGTTTGGTATCATTGGAACCGGCTCGGTGAGGGCTACAATCCTGCCCTGCCAGAATCCCTGAAATCCCCCCCCCAAACCCCCTAACCCCAAAAATATTTTACCCTAAATAAATTTCTTACGGGGGTGAGCTCGGTCACCTCTGGTCGATAACTGTGTTAGACAGTAAGCTTTATAATAAGTTACAATAGGACCTAGACATACTTACCTGGACAATACAGGGACAAGGACCTGCTGCACGCAGTGAGCTGCCAAACCGGGACCTGTAAAAGAAACGTTCTATTATTAGTATTAAGAATTGACAGTTAGTGAGCTCTTTACACTCATTAACGTAGGATTAGTAATACTGACACTCTGCAAGCCATTTACACTTGCAGAAAATTTTTAATAAAAATTGACACATTCCCCTAACATTACCTCTGGTCCCATAATAAAATGTTTGGATTCCGTACCCCTGCCAAAGAAAATAGGGCAACAAGCAAAACACCTGAAAAAGTAAAAAGCCCAATGGAGATCTCTGGGACAAAGGTTGCGCAGGCGCGACTGAGCCTGGAGTCGCAAATGGAGAAGCCGGAAGGAACCGGGACAGCCGGGCCTGCGAGGCCTAAACCAAGAGGTCTCCTTGTAGAGACAAAGGGGCAAACAAAAAAGACAATCTCGACAGTATCGCCGCCTGGGAAAGCCGGGGGCATGAGTCGAGTTGCCGAAGCGAAAGCCTGTTTGATGAGAATCAAACTACAAATAAATAATAGCCGAAACCTCAAAACGGAAATTAAAAATGACGTACTGGAGGCCACAGAAAAAATGTATAGGATAGTTACAGAGTGTGAAAAGTGAGTAAGAAGCATGAAGACCTGCCACTGCAAAGTGGAGGACGGATCCTCAGTGCGAAAGAATCCGCGGACTTGCTGGCGGTAACATTCTACCCAGAGGACAATCCGCTGTCAGACAACTCAGAACACCAGAGAATCAGAGAAGCAGCCGCTCGAGTAAATGACGTAGTCAATGCTGAGACCCATGACCCACCATTTACAATCGAAGAACTACATGCGGCCACAAACAGCTTCAACCCGAAGAAGGCACCAGGAGCCGACGGGCTGACAGCGGATATTTGTAAAAGAGCCATAGACAGTCAACCGGGATTGTTCCTATCACTGGCAAATAAGTGCCTAGAGCTTGGCCACTTCCCGACCACCTGGAAGGAGGCTACGGTCATCATCCTCCGTAAGCCTGCCAAGGAGGACTACACACAAACAAAGTCCTACAGACCCATAGGCCTTTTGCCAGTGATGGGAAAAATACTGGAAAAGATGGTAGTGGGTCGAGTGAGGTGGCATCTTCACCCGCGGACGAGCCTCCGGCAGTTTGGATTTATGCCCCAGCGGAGCACCGAGGACTCCCTCTATGTCTTAATGAAACATATTAGAGAAAATATAGAGGATAAGAAAATTGTGGTTCTTATATCATTGGACATAGAGGGAGCCTTCGACAGTGCGTGGTGGCCGGCCATAAAGGTCAGACTGGCGGAGGAGGACTGTCCAGTCAACGTCCGAAGGGTGATAGATAGCTACCTCGAGAGCAGGAAAGTCAGAGTGAGGTACGCTGGGGAGGAATCGGAGAGATGGACCTCCAAGGGATGTGTCCAAGGCTCCATTGGAGGTCCAACTTTCTGGAACCTGCTCCTCGACCCACTGCTATCCGGACTGGAGGGGATGGGGTGTTACTGCCAGGCGTTCGCGGACGACGTGGTGCTCGTATTTCACGGCGACAAGATGACCGGAATACAACGCCAGGCCAATGAAACCCTCGCCTTTGTGAGGGACTGGGGAATCCGAAATAAGTTGAAATTCGCTCCGCATAAAACCAAAGCAATGGTCCTGACGCGAAAACTTAAGTACGATTCCCCAATCCTCCACATGGGTGGGGTGGACATTGGCCTGGAAAAGCAAATTAAGATCCTGGGGGTCACTATCGACGGTGGACTCACGTTCAATACCCATGTTACAGAGGTGTGCGGGAAGGCACTCGCATTCTACAATCGGCTTTCTAGGGCGGCGAGACTGCAGTGGGGCTTGGGGCCAGAGGTGATAAAATTGCTTTATACGGCCGTAGTGGAACCGACAATTTTATATGCCGCGAGTGTGTGGGCTCCAGCCGCGCGAAAGCTCGGCGTGAGAAAGCAGCTCGCTGTTGTGCAGCGGGGATTCGCGCAAAAGCTTACGAAGGCCTACAGGACGGTCTCACTAAACTCGGCCCTACTGCTCGCAGGGATACTGCCCCTTGACATTCGCGTCAGGGAAAATGCTTCCCTGTACGAAGTCAAGAGGGGCTATTCCCTGCGAGTGGTGGGAGACCGGGAGGTGGAACGTCCTGTGGCCTTCGGGAGCCTTGACCATCCAGCGCGAAGGGGTGCGGTGCATTACCAGTGCGTGGTGGACGGTGCAGAGGTGAACCAGATCCTTAATGCTGGGGTGTGCTTTTTCACGGATGGAAGTAGGATCGACGGCAAGGTCGGAGCGGCTATTTCCATCTGGGAAAATGCAGCGGAAAGGAAGGCAATCAAATTGAAGCTGGAGAGCTTCTGCACCGTCTACCAAGCCGAGCTGTTGGCCCTCCACAGGGCCGTGGAAGAAGCGGTAAAAAGTGGAAAGGCGCAGTGCAGCATCCTGAGTGACTCGAGGGCGGCACTGGAGACGGTAGCGAGTGGTGTTTCCCTGCATCCCCTGGCGTTCGAGATCAATAAGAATTTATGTCTAGCAAAAAATCGCGACAGAACGATAAATCTATATTGGCTAAAAGCTCACGCAGGGTTGCAGGGAAACGAACGCGCAGACGAGCTCGCAAAGGATGCTGCACTGAAGCTGAAGACGCGGCCCCACTACGACAGGTGTCCCGTTTCATTCGTCAAACGACAAATCCGTAAGGAATCGGTTCACGAGTGGAACGGGCGCTACGTTGAGGGGGAAACCGCGTCTACCACAAAGCTCTTCTTCCCCGACGCTGTGGAGGCGAACAGGCTGGTGAGGAAGATCGCGATCGACTCGATCACGACGCAGGTGTTCACTGGGCATGGCGGGTTCTCTGAGTACCTGAACCGATTCAAGTGCAAGGAGAGCCCGGCATGCATCTGTGACCCTGCGGTGAGCGAGTCGATCGTGCACGCCATCGTGGAGTGCCCTGTATTCCTAAAAGATAGATTCGACCTAGAACAGGAATTAGAAACAGAAATAAGTGTAAATAATTTAAGTAGTATAATAAAAAATAATGATATTAGGCCTAAATTTTTAGAATATTGTAAAAAAGTAGCAAATAGATTAATAATTAGGAATAAGTAGCAATAAGTAGTCTAAAATATATAATATAAGATTATATCATTTTAGAACATAAGAACATAGCAATAAATAGATTTAGGCAAAATTTTGATGTACATAGTAATAAGAGTATAAAATTATGTGGAAATAAATAAAGAAAAACAAAAAAAATAAAAATAAATAAGCTAGGCCAAAGAAGCCTCCCAAAGAAGGAGTTAGGAACACCTTAAACTCCCGAAGAAGGAGCTAGAATAGACAGGAGTAAGTATTCACACAGAGAGCGATACAAAAAGTCTCTAGCGCCAGTTAGGGGAAGCAGCGGGGCTATACGGCCCATAAAAAAAAAAAAAAAAAAAACCTAACCTAACCTAACCTTTTTTTTTTTTTTTTTTTTTTTTTTTTTTTTTTTTTTCTCGCGGGGAAAATCCCTCTACGGACCATCCCACCCCCGAAGGGGCGGGGGTGTGTCGGACTCACCGGTGCGCCTTCCGGCCCAGCGAGACGTGGAGCTGGGTCGGGTCCCTATCGTATACTGCGCACCGAAATACCGACTAAAAACCCCGCGTTGGCCACCATCGGTGCACTTTGGAGACGGCCCCGGGATACTGCTGAACAGACGCGCCAGGACCGCCTCCTTGTGCACTGCCGCTTAGAGCGACGCGGCTTCAATCGCCTTTGGCGTTACGTCTCGGGGGCCGCCAGGATAGGGAAGGCGGCCCCATGTGGCCTCTGCGGCGCCGGGTTAGTTGGCGTCCCGGCGCCTAGTTCGTCGTCTGCGGTGACGACGAGCGGGATCGTTCTGCTCCCGATCCCGCTCGGCGCTCTCCTTCTGCAACATGACGCGTTCGCAGAAGGAGAGCATTGCTCGCCACGACCTCTGGCTGCCGACCATGGCGGCGACCACGGCCGGCAGCGAGAGGTCTCCACCCAAAACCGCAGTGAGAGCGCTGCGCTCCTCGTCCCAGGCTGGGCATTCCTCCAGTGTGTGCTGGGCCGTGTCCTCGCGGCAGTTGCCACAGTGGTGGCACACGGCGGACTCCTCAGCTCCGGCTACTCGACACAAGTACGCACCGAAGCAACCGTGCCCGGTGAGCACCTGCGTCAGCCGGAATGTCGGCGCACCGTGGCGCCTCTCCAGCCACTGTTGGAGGACAGGTCGCACTGCCGCGACGGTCCTCGTACCAGCACTTGGGCTCTCCAGCCTGGAACGCCACTCCTCCACGGCGGTCCTGCGGAGGGAGACCAGCATGGCCTCGACCTCTCGGGACACCAGTCTCTGCCCGCGCTGGGACGCCTCCTCTCGTCCAAAGAAAACTGACGAGAGGGTCTTAGCGTCCAGCTCCCAGGGCAGAGTTCCCGCTAGAACGCAGGCCGCCTCGTGCGAGACCGTGCGGTAACCCCTGACGATTCGCTGCGCCACCATGCGCTGCGGACGGTGCAGCAGGCGGACGCAACGAGGGTTCAGGGACTCGGCCCAAACGGGACTCCCGTAGAGGGCCATGGACCGCACGACTCCAGCATACAGGTTTCGGCAAGAACCTTTTTTTTTTTTTTTTTTTTTTTTTTTTTTTTTCTCGCGGGGAAAATCCCTTTACGGACCATCCCACCCCCGAAGGGGCGAGGGTGTGTCGGACTCACCGGCGCCTTCCGAGCCCAGCGAGATGTTGTGCCGCCCGTGGATGTGGACGGGCGGCCGCTGGGTCGGGTCCCTACCGTAAACCTACGCGCCGAAATACCGACTAAAAACCCCGCGTCGGCCACCATCAGTGCACTACAGAGACGGCCCCGGGTTACCGTTGAACGGACGCGCCAGGACCGCCTCTTTTTGCACCGCCGCTTCAGCGACGCGGCTTACGACGCGTGTCGCGTCACGTCTCGGGGGCCGCCAAGGTAGGGACGGCGACCCCTTGTGGCCTCTGCGGCGCCGGGCTAGATGTTGTCCCGGCGCCTCCTTCGTCTCCTGTGGCGACGGGCGGGATCGGTCTGCTCCCGATCCCGCTCGGCGCCCTCCTTCTGCGACATGACGTGTTCGCAGAAGGAGAGCATTGCTCGCCACGACCTCCGGCTGCCGACCATGGCGGCGACCACGGCCGGCAGCGAAAGGTCGCTTCCAACGACCGCAGTGAGAGCGCTGCGCTCCTCGTCCCAGGCTGGGCACTCCTCCAGCGTGTGCTGGGCCGTGTCCTCACGGCAGTTGCCACAATGGTGGCACACGGCGGACTCCTCCGCTCCGGCTATGCGACACAGGTACGCACCGAAGCAGCCGTGCCCGGTGAGCACCTGCGTCAGCCGGAAAGTCGGCGCGCCGTGGCGCCTGTCCAGCCACTGCTCGAGGACAGGTCGCACTGCCGCGACGGTCCTCGTACCAGCACTAGGGCTCTCCAGCCTGGAACGCCACTCCTCCACAGCGGACCTGCGGAGGGAGGCCAACATGGCCTCGACCTCTCGGGGGACCAACCTCTGCCCACGCCCGGACGCCTCCTCTCGCCGGAAGAAAGCCGACGAAAGGGTCCTCGCGTCCAGCACCCAGGGCAGAGTTCCCGCCAATACGCAGGCCGCCTCGTGCGAGACCGTGCGGTAGCCCCTGATAATCCGCTGCGCCACCATGCGCTGCGGACGATGCAGCAGGCGGACGCAACGGTCGCCCAGGGACTCGGCCCAAACGGGACACCCGTAGAGGGCCATGGACCGCACGACTCCAGCATAAAGGTTTCGGCAAGGGATGCCAGGACCATCAGTGTTGGGCAACAGGCGCCCCAGTGCGCCCGCCGCCCTCACCAGCTTCGGCGACAACTCCTCAAAGTGCGCGCGGAAATCCCATCGACTGTCGAGGACGAGACCGAGGTATTTCATCCTCGAGCCGACGGGAATCCGCACGCTTTCCACCGTGATGTGGGCCCCTGGCGGAGGCCCACACCGAGGACCGTGGAAACACACGGCCTCGGTCTTGTTGAGGGCCACCGTGAGGCCCAGTCGCCGAATCCTGCTCACCACCAGTCCAGTACCGAACGAGGCGAGCAGGGCGGACCTCTGGAATGTCCTGGCCGTCGCTGTCACCAGTGTGTCGTCCGCGTAGCAGACGACAGCGACGCCCCGAAGGTTGGTACCACGTAGCACCCAGTCGTAGCCGATGTTCCACAGGAGCGGCCCAAGAACCGAGCCCTGTGGAACACCGCACGTCACTTCCCTGCGGTGCCACCCGTCGGCACCCGGATACACCACGTACCTATCAGACAGGTACGAGTGCACCAGACGCCGAAGGTAGGGCGGAACCTCGTGGTACCGCAGTGCTTCTTCGATGCAGGCCCAGGGCATGGTGTTGAACGCGTTGGCGATGTCAAGAGACACCGCCACCACGACCCTACCCCGGGACACCGCACGCTCCGCTTGTGCCTTCACCCGCAGAATCGCGTGGACCGTCGACCGGCCCCGCCGGAACCCGAACTGGCAGTCTGCCAAATCCGGGCCCGTACCCTCCAGATGCTCGACGAGGCGCGCGTGGACTACGCGCTCGAAGAGCTTGCACACCTCGTCGAGCAACACAATCGGCCGGTAGGCCGAGGGCGAATCTGCGGGTCGCCCCTCCTTGCGGAGCAGGACAAGCTTGCCCGTCTTCCACCGCGACGGGAAGATGCCCTGCTCAAGGCACGCGGAGAAAAGGCCGCGGAGCCTCGTACCCAGCGACTCGACGGCCAGCACCCAGACACGACCGGGCACCCCGTCGAGACCCGGGGCCGAGTTCTTGCTCCGCAGCCGAAGCACTGCCGCCTCTAGCTCTTGCGGCGAAACCTCCGGAATATCCCTAACCGAAACCAACGACGATGGCGCCGGTGGACGTGGCGCCATCGGTGGAGGAGTGAACTCCTCGGTGGCCGGAAACAAGGCCGCGACGACGTCCTCCAAAAGGTCGGTCCGGAGACTCTGGGTCAAGGGGGGCGCCCATGGGCGGAATTTCCGCATCGCCACACGGTACGGACGCCCCCATGGATCTCTGTCCAGAGACCTCCGGAACTCCTCGTTCGCCGCGGCCTTCGCTTGCGCGATGGCCACCCGCAGCGCTCTCTTCGCATCTCTGTGGAGGTCGAGAAGAAGCCGCCCCTGCTCATCGTCGCCGGGTCTACGGGTCCGGCGACGACGGTGCCTGGCGAGTCGGCGGCGCGCGACCTGGCAAGCCGCGCGCAGCTCTGTGAGCTCGGCCGACCACCAGTACACCTGGCGCTTCGCTGGGAGGCGGGTGACCCGGGGCATGGCCGCGTCGCAGACTCGCGACACCGCCACCCCGAACCATTCCGCCTCTTCCTCGACCCGCACCGGCCCGTCCGGCACGGGGAGCCACGCCTGAACAATGGCAGCTTCCTTCGCGGCCTCCACATCGAGGCGCTTCGCGGCCCAACGTCGGCCGCCCGTGAATCGGGCAGTCGGACCACCACCGGACTGGCGGGTGGAGACCTGGGAGGATGAGACGCTGAACCGAATGTAGAGATGATCGGACAGCGTCTCCTCCTCAACCAAAACCCTCCAGTCCCGAACACGGCGGGCAAGGGCCGGGGTGGCGAACGTAACGTCCACCACCGAACCGCCGTTGTGCCGCACGCACGTGTTCTCCGACCCCCGATTCAGGACGACCAACCCGATGGAGATCGCCCATTCCTCCAGGGCCTCGCCCCGCGCGTCGGTCACCGGCGAACCCCAAGCCGAGGATTTGGCGTTGAAGTCGCCGGCTACAAGCACGGGGCGAGGCTGGCTGTCATGCTGCACCAGGGCCCCCAGGCGCGCGAGGAAACTCTCGAATTCCGCCTGGGACCTGTTGGGAGAGAAATAGACTCCCACTATCCACACCCCTCCCACCAGGACCGCCACGCATCCCGCACCCTTCGCTACTTTTTCGAAGGGCGGAGAGCCGGCGGCGCCCTGGGTGAAGACGGCCACCGAGCCATCAAGGTCCCCTGCCCAGTCGTCGCGGGCAGGGACAGAGTATGGCTCGGCGACCACAGCCACGTGAATCAACCACTGCGCCAGGGACTGTTCAAGCATGCGCTGTGCTCCTTGGCAGTGGTTGATGTTCGCCTGGAGGAAATTTAAGTCCATCTATGTGTGGGCGATCTCCATCGCCTCAGGGCGGGACGGTTGCGGCCGCGTCGCAACCTCGGCTCCCACACCGCGTTGAGTACGGTGCGGGACCGAGGAGGCAGCGCAGGCTTTACCGCCCACCCGGTGGTCCGCGGGTTTGCCTGCATCCGCGCAGATTGCGCAGTGCGGGTCCGCAGAACATTCCCGGGCCTTATGGCCCGGTTGACCGCAGCGGTAGCAGAGCCCGCTACGGTCGCACTCGCCGGTGCATTGAACCCGCACATGCCCCTTATATAGGCATCGGTAACAGCGTAGGGGCCGGGCCTCAAGCAGCCGCACTGCCGCCGCCACCCAGCCCACCAGGACACGCCCCGCCTTCACCACCTTCTCCGCTGCCTTGGCTGGACAGCGGAGCCACACCGCGCCCAGGCCCGAGCGCTCGTCTCGAATCTCCCCGACCTTGATTTCGTCGGGGGAGCATTCGCCAAGACGGGCGATGGCCGCTGCATTTCGGCAAGAACCTAACCTAACCTAACCTAACCTAACCTAACCTAACCTAACCAGTCGCACTCGATCCGCGGTCGAAAGAGCAGTGTTTTTACGGAGCTCCGCACCAAAAAAAAAAAAAAAAAAAAAATCGTTAAAATAGGAAAAAGTTAAGTTATTTTAACGTGTGATCCGTCAAATTGTGCGGGAAGTGAAGCCCCATAAAGTGATTTAAGTGACAAGACCCGGAAGTGCGACACAAAAAACTTTTTAACGAAAATAACCTCATTTTGAGGTTAGGAAAGCAGTTTTCGGCCTGGCGCTCGAGATTGCGATCGACGACATACCAGTTTTTTTGTGTGGCCGTGTAGCGCTCGGGGAGCCGCATCCAACGACACATCTCTTTCCGCGAGCCGATTGGAACTCGCGGAGTAATAAACAAAAAAAAAAAAAAAAAAAAAAAAAAAAAAAAAAAAAAAAACTACCACGTAGCCACGAGGTCTGACTTCTGGCTGCGTGCGGCAACTTCTGGCGATTGGATCGGCTGGCTGACGGGAGCAGGAGCACGGATCAACTTGAAAACACGAAAAAAGAAGTCAAAATCTAGCGCAGTAAGCGATTTAGTAATATTTTGTAAACTTTTAAAAATTTAACTTTAAATTTAAGGAAAACTAAATCGAGAACATACTATTTTTGTAATTTTGCCAGAAGGGTATAGGTACAAAGAACCCTCCGCCAAAATTTTAGATTTTTTGTATGCGTCAATTCTGAGTTATAACTAAAAAAAAAAAAAAAAAAAAAAAAAAAACCATAAATCTAAAAACACGTGTTCACCCTTATTGTAGACTTTTTGTATATTTTAGTATCCCATAAAATAGACCCCTATTTAACAGTATTTTTAACTTTTTTTTTTTCCAAATTTTAATAGCCAGTAGTTTTTGAGAAAATCTAATTTTCCTCTAATTTTAACGATAATTATTTTCCTAATAAATATAAATTTATTTTGGTGGCATAGGAGTGTAGGACTCAAAAATTGACAAATTTCGAGCCCAAACACGGGCTCCCTACGACGAATAGAAAAGAAATTGGAACAATTCAGGCAACTTGGCCGCCATTTTGAAAATATTCAAAGCTGTATAACTCGGAAACTATTAGTCGTGGAGAGTTCCGGGTTTGGATGCCAAGTTAATTAAGACCAGGTCCTTGTTATAGGATCCAAAAAGAGACACAAAAAATTTCCAAAAATTTTTTGGTACTGACAACCCTGACGCATCCGCGAGGTCACCACGAATCAAACGAGCCCAAACTCGGGTGAAATTGAGCAATAGAGGCCCAAGAAACGGGTGAAAACCAAAATCCGGCCGCCATATTGGAAAATTTTAAAAATCAGTATCTCGGTCGTCCTTTATGATAGAATACCCGAGTTTGGGCTTGTTGGATTCAGCGTCCAAAGGCCTTTCGAATGATGCACTCGAATCTAGGCCAAAATTTTAGTACTTACTAAGAATAATTTTCGCCGTCGGAAATTGGCCTTAATAGTTCATAAGTAGCTAATAAGATTAATTTTAAGAATTGTTATTAAGCTAACTCCCCCCTTAATAAGATAAAAATATTTAAGACATTATTTATTTAATATTTACTGTTATAGTGTATCGTGTGACTATAAAGAATAAACAAAGTCTTACTTACCCGACTCACACCTGGGAAACCTCCTTGCTGGACACGACGAGCTGCTCAATACCGGCACCTGAAAAAGAAATAGGTATTAGTATCTAATTATTGACAGTTAGTGAGCATTTACACTCACTAACCAGACGGAAATTATACAATAAACTTCCTACAAGCCCTCTACACTTGTAGGAATTATAACTTGACGCATTCCCCTAACACTTTTTAACCCATACTTACCCTCAATCACTCACGATGTTTGGATACCGTACACCAGCAAAAGACCGCATGAGTAAGACCCCAGAAAAATCCCTCAGCCCAAAGGGTGCCAGCGGGTCTAAGGTTGCACAGGCACGGCGGAGCCTGGAAACTCAGATTGAAAAATCTGAAGGATCCAGTGCCGCCGAGTCTGTGAAACCAAAACCCAAAGGGCCCTCAACAGAATTGAAGGGTTTTAGAACGGAACCAGCACCCGCAATACCTGGAGTGCAATCACCTACAGAAGTCGGGCATGTGAGTAGAGTGACCGAAGCAAGAGCCTGCTGCATGCGCCATGGACCGCACGACTCCAGCATAAAGATTTCGGCAAGGGATGCCAGGACCATCAGTGTTGGGCAACAGGCACCCCAGTGCGCCCGCCGCCCTCACTAGCTTCGGCGACAACTCCGCAAAATGCGCGCGGAAATCCCATCGACTGTCGAGGATGAGACCGAGGTATTTCATCCTCGAGCCGACGGGAATCCGCACGCTCTCCACTGTGATGTGGGCCTCAGGCGGAGGCCCACACCGAGGTCCGTGGAAACACACGGCCTCAGTCTTGTTGAGGGCCACCGTGAGGATGAGACGCTGAACCGAATGTAGAGATGATCGGACAGCGTCTCCTCCTCAACCAAAACCCTCCAGTGCCGAACACGGCGGGCAAGGGCCGGGGTGACGAACGTCACGTCCACCACCGAACCGCCGTTGTGCCGCACGCACGTGTTCTCCGACCCCCGATTCAGAACGACCAAGCCGATGGAGATCGCCCATTCCTCCAGGGCCTCGCTCCGCGCGTCGGTCACCGACGAACCCCAAGCCGAGGATTTGGCGTTGAAGTCGCCGGCTACAAGCACGGAGCGAGGCTAACTGTCCAGCTGTACCAGGGCCCCCAGGCGCGCGAGGAAACTCTCGAATTCCGCCTGGGATCTGTTGGGAGAGAAATAGACTCCCACTATACACACCCCTCCCACCAGGACCGCCACGCATCCCGCACCCTTCGCTACATTTTCGAAGGGAGGAGAGCCGGCGGCGTCCTGGGTGAAGACGGCCACCGAGCCATCAAGGTCCCCTGCCCAGTCGTCGCGGGCAGGGACAGAGTATGGCTCGACGACCACAGCCACGTGAATCAACCACTGCGCCAGGGACTGTTCGAGCATCCATTGTGCTCCTTGGCAGTGGTTGATGTTCGCCTGGAGGAAATTTAGATCCATCTATGTATGGGCGATCTCCATCGCCTCAGAGCGGGACGGTTGCGGCCGCGTCGCAACCTCGGCTCCCACACCGCGTTGAGAACGGTGCGGGACCGAGAAGGCAGCGCAGGCCTTGCCGCCCACCCGGTGGTCCGCGGGTTTCCCGGCATCTGCGCAAATTGCGCAGTGCGGATCCGCGGAGCACTCCCGGGACTTATGTCCCGGTTGACCGCAGCGGTAGCAGAGCCCGCTGCGGTCGCACTCGCCGGTGCATTGCACGCGTACGTGCCCTTTGTAGAGGCAGCGGAAGCAACGCATGGGCCGAGGCTCCAGTAGGCGCACTCCCGCTGCCACCCATCCTACGAGGACGCGTCCCGCCTTCACCACCTTCTCCACTGCCTTGGCTGGGCAGCGGAGCCACACTGCGCCCAGGTCCGAGCGCTCGACGCGAACCTCCCCGATCTTGATGTCATCAGGGGAGCATTCGCCATGTGAAAAATCCACACCTAAAATAAAAACGAATAATAAATGAAACTTACCATGGTGGACGAAGGAGCTTGCTAAGATGAAGCAGGAAGTCACCACCAGGAAACGGAGAATCCCCTGTGCGGCGCCCGTGCGAAGGTCGAAGGTCGTCGATGAGTCCCTGAAAGCAAAAGAAAAGTATGAAACAGAAGCGAAGAAAGCTCAGATAAATAGTTGGAAGGAGTTCTGTAAGACGCAAAATAACGAAAATATATGGGAAGGCGTGTACAGATACATAGGGAAAGTCAAGAAAAGACAGGAAGACCTGCCATTGACTCTAGCTGGACAGACCCTTAGTGCAAAAGAATCGGCTGAGCTCCTGGCAGTGACGTTTTATCCGAGTGACAACGAAGCGGAAGATAACTCAGACCACCAGAGTATAAGAGAAACAGCCGCACGAGTAAATGACGTAGTCAATGCTGAGACCCATGACCCACCATTTACAATCGAAGAACTATACGCGGCTGCATACAGCTTCAACCCCAAGAAAGCCCCTGGGGTAGACGGCTTAACGGCCGAGATCTGCAAAAGAGCTATCCAGAGAGATCCAGAGTTATACCTATCACTGGCAAATAAATGTCTGGAACTTGGCCACTTCCCTAGGATTTGGAAGGAGGCGACAGTGGTTATCCTTAGGAAGCCGGCCAAGGAGGACTACACTAGCGTGAAGTCCTACAGACCAATAGGACTTTTGCCAGTGATGGGTGAAATTCTGGAAAAGATGGTGGTGGGTCGAGTGAGGTGGCATCTTCACCCGAGGATGAACCCCCGACAGTTTGGCTTTATGCCCCAGAGGAGCACCGAGGACTCCCTCTATGTCCTAATGAAATATATACGCGAAAAAATAACAGAAAATAGTAGTGATCGTATCATTAGACATAGAGGGAGCCTTCGATAGCGCCTGGTGGCCAGCCATCAAAGTCAGACTGTCGGAGGAGGGATGCCCGATTAACATCCGGAGGGTGATAGATAGCTACCTCGAGAGCAGGAAGGTAAAACTCAGACAGAGGAGTGCGAAAGGTGGACCTCCGAGGGATGCGTTCAGGGCTCCATTGGAGGTCCGATCTTTTGGAACCTGCTCCTCGACCCACTGCTGTCGGAGCTCGATAGAAGGGGCAGTTACTGTCAGGCGTTCACCGACGATGTAGTGCTCGCATTTGGAGGACATGAAATGGCCAAAATACAACGCCAGGCCAACGAAACTCTTGCCTATGTGAGGGATTGGGGAATAAGAAAAAAGCTGAAATTCGCACCTCATAAAACCAAAGCGATGGTGCTGACGCGGAAGCTGAAGTACGATTCCCCAACATGGGAGGAGTGGACATTGGCCTAGAGAAAGAAATCAAAACCCTGGGGCTGACTTTTAAGGCGCATATCACCGAAGTCTGTAGAAAGGCAATAGCCTTCTACAACCAACTCTCACGGGCGGCAAAGCTGCAATGGGGCTTGGGACCGGAAGTGATAAAGTTATTATATACGGCTGTTGTAGAGCCGATAATTTTATACGCTTCAAGTGTGTGGGCCCCAGCAACGAATAAGCTAGGTGTAAGGAAGCAGCTCGCTGTAGTGCAGCGGGGATTCGCGCAAAAGCTCACGAAGGCCTACAGGACGGTCTCACTAAACTCGGCCTTACTGTCGCCGGGATACTCCCTCTTGACATTCGAGTCAGGGAAAATGCTTCCCTGTACGAGGTCAGGAAGGGCTACTCGCGGCGGGCGGTGGGAGACCGGGAGGTGGAGCGTCCTGTGGCCTTCGAGACTTAAACATCCAGCGCTGAGAGGTATGGTTCGCTACCAGTGCCTGCAGGACGGTGCGGAGGTTGACCAGCTAGCTAACACTGGCTATAGCATTTACACGGACGGGAGTAAGATCGAGGGTAGGGTTGGAGCGGCGATCTCCATATGGTAAAATGCCGCTGAAAAGAAATGCGAGAAGCTGAAGCTGGACAACTTCTGCACCGTCTATCAGGCGGAATTGCTGGCCCTGCACAGGGCCGTGGAGGAAGCGGTGAAAAGTGGGAGGCCGCAGTGCAGCATCCTGAGCGACTCGAGAGCCGCGCTGTAAACTGTTGCAAGCGGCATTTCCTTGCATCCCCTTGCGT
Source organism: Hyles euphorbiae (assembly GCA_023078785.2). Taxonomy (NCBI): domain Eukaryota; kingdom Metazoa; phylum Arthropoda; class Insecta; order Lepidoptera; family Sphingidae; genus Hyles; species Hyles euphorbiae. Next base: position 26,176 of record CM041034.1, read on the forward strand.
TCGAAATTAATAACAAATTGCAAGCAGCCAACGAACGCGGCAAAATAATTAAATTATTTTAAAGGATAAAGGCACACGCGGGGCTGCAGGGAAATGAACGGGCAGACGAGCTCGCGAAGGATGCTGCACTGAGGCTGAAGACAAGGCCCCATTATGACAGATGTCCCGTCTCGTTCGTCAAAAGACAAATCCACAAACAAGACAAATTTACTGGTGGTAGGTCTCTCATATGTGCGAGGCCATCTGGGTAGGTACCACCGCAATGTCTATTTCTCCCGTGAAACAACACTGCTTAAATGCACTGTTGTGTTTCGGATTGAAGGACATTGTAGCCAGAGCAACTACTGGACATATTGAGACGTAACATCTTATGTCTCAGGATGGCGAGCGCAGTGGAATATTTCTACTGTTTATGAGCGGTCGTATAGCTTACCATCAGGCAAACGGCTTGCTCGTCTCGCCATTCATTGCAATAAAAAAAAAAAAAAAAAAAAAAAAATCCGAAAGGAGTCTGTTGACGAATGGAACGGGCGCTACATAATGGGGGAAACCGCGTCGACTACTAAGCTCTTCTTCCCCGACGCTGTGGAGGCCCATCAACTGGTACGCAAAGTCGCGATCGACCCGGTCACGACACAGGTCTTTACGGGGCATGGCGGGTTCTCGGGTATTTATTTTAAGATTAAAATTACTTTCACGTACCGAGTTTTTACCAGATTCAGAATTAATAATATTTCCAAGTAGTTTTAATTTTATTGTTAGACATTTTGATTTTATTTCTTAAATACATTTTAGGATTTAGCTGTGGAACAAGATCGTTTGAAAACGTTGGAGTAATTTTTTACATATTCCTTAAAAGTCGGATTTTGTTTAAACATTCTTTCATTGTACAGATTATATAGTTTATTCCGACTTTTAAATAAACCAGTGGTTGTCCACTCACTAAATGTCATTCGCTGATTTACCATAATAGTTTTAGATTTATATACTTTTCTTTCATTACCATATACACGCAGATAGTCACAGCAAAGCATAGATGTATCACAGGCAAATGCTAGTTATTTATCAACATATCAAGACTGCTACCGAAAACGACGCCGGGTGGTAGTTTTAGTGACTTCAAACGAAATTACCTCTTATTTTAACCCCTCAAAAAGTTAAAACTCTTAACGAGAAGCAGCATACTAGGTATTTGTGTTGATTTGATGATTTGTTATATGAGTTGATTGATTGAACAATTAGATTAATACCTAAATCATATAAGATAGTGGTCACAATATAAAAATTCAATAATGGATATAAAATATAGATACCTACGGCCCCAAGCCCCAACACAAACACAAATCACAGATACAGTTTTAACCAGTCGGTACAAAAAAAACTAACGAGTCAATAATGGCGGTCAAATTGTTAAACTCGAAGAATATGAGTAGTCTCCTTCAGAAATCGATATTGAGATTCATTTATTTTATACTAGCGGCGTGTCCCTGCTTCGCCTGAGGACAGATATTTTTTGATTACATTCCACACCGGATAGATGTTATTTTTTCGTTTCGATCCGTTTCGTCCTTTCATGTTGTCCTTTCATTCATCTCGTCTCATCCCGTCCCTTTGGAATTCTTCATTCATCATTAAATGCAATACGTCAGCGATCCCAGTGCTCTCTCTCAAAAAGGTGTAAGTGCAATATTATTTTAAAATATATACAGGTATTTGCCACCGAAATACAACGAAGGAAAAAATCTCTCACTTTTTTGCAAAATTTTTAGCTTCAGTTTTTCTTGACTTGGCAAAAGCCTTTGACACGGTGTCTATGCCTATTCTACTTAGGAAATTGGAACGAATAGGAATTCGGGGCTCGGCACTTTGCTGGTTTCAAAGCTACCTCTCTAAACGAGAGCAATTAGTGAAGATTGATGGTTGGAAGAGTACCGCGATTCCTACGTATTATGGAGTTCCCCAAGGCAGTATTCTGGGCCCAGTATTGTTCGCGTTTTTCCGGAGTATACCAAAATATATCTAATTATAATTTTTCGTTTTCATAAAGGACATAATATTTATGCATATATTTGAATTGATACTTTTAGATGCGCTGGAGGACAAATTTAAATTTCGCATTAGTATTGTTTTCAGACTCAAGAATAAAAAAAAATTTGGCAAGTTGATGCCGTATCTAGACATTATAATGAAACGATATGCAGTTTTATATTTTTAAATATTTGTTCTATTACTTACGTCACCTGGTAAGGCAGTATGAAGGTTTTATTAATTTGTATATGGTAACATACTAGACGCGACTGCCAACAAGTTAACGATGGTCACGGGTTCAAATTACAGAACACACCTTTGATTTATCGGATTAATTTCTACGTGAAATAAAATTCGCCAACCCGCACTAAGCCAGCGAGGTAGACTATATCTTTTTCTATAATATAAAAAATAATCGCAAAATGTGTTGGTAAGCGCATAACTCAACAACGCCTGGACCAATTTAGCCAATTCATTTTTTTTAATGGTTATTATTACTTTATTACTAACAAAAAGTAATGGCGTGCAATATTATTTAGAAAAACAGTATTTTGGTGCTGAAATAGGGGAAGGAATATTAGATGGACAGTAAGAAACGCTAAAGTTTTTAATGTAAAAATTTCATAAGGCAATCTTTATATGTACAGTCAGCAACATAAGTCGCTGAACACTTCACATTTTTTGATAACCTTTTTATGAATTATAATTTGTACGTATTACTCTGTAGTCATAAAATATAACCAAGTAAAGTCATCTATGGCGAGAAGTGCCATACGATATTGAAAATAATTATTATTTTGGATGATAAGACAATTCCAAATCTCGTGAATGTGTAGCGACTTATGTTGCTGACTGTACATGTATATGGAGAGACGGGATATAATAGAGTGGAAGGTACGGGAGAGGGCTGGGATAGCTGACAGATTTGATAGGACGAAATGTAAATGCACGTTATAAGACGGGATGGATAATAAAGAGAAAGAACGGGACGGATCGGGAAGAGACTGAACAGACGAATGGGACGGGATTGAGCCGGACAGTAGGATAGCTACGTTAAGTTTAGGTATACAAGAGTTTATACGAAAAATAACATGTATTTGGTGTAGAATGGAATCAAAAAATATATGCACCCAGGAGAAGCTGAGTCGGGCTATTTTGCAATGCTTAAAAAATGAATATAATATTAATCATATATTAACTAAGCTACGGCGGAGCGTGGCCGGGTCAGCTAGTTATTTATATGAATGACATTCATGACCTAAAATTGGAATCAGCTGAAATTATGTGTTACGCCGATGACACAGCAATTGTTTTTAGTGGCCAAAACTGGAATGATGCTATGCAGATTGCAGAAAAAGGGCTGCATCTAGTCTATAAATGGCTTCAGGCCAATCTCTTGACTCTGAATAAAGACAAAACCAAATATATTTGTTTTCACAAAACAGCAACATCTCAGCCACCACCTCAAATGCCTGATCTCAAAATTCATTCATGCAAATCAACACTGGCCACTTCATGCAATTGCTCTCAGATTCAAAGAACCAACGAAATAAAATATTTGGGGTTAATTCTAGATGAACGTTTAAATTTTGCAGCTCATATTCAAACTCTTGTTGGCAGGATGCGGAAGATAATTGGCATCATTAAAATTTTTCGTAACTCGGCCATTCTATAGTTAGTGTATTTTGCTTTATGTCAATCTCTTCTGACCTATTGCATTGGTGTGTGTGGTGGGGCAGGGAAAACTTTGATGCTATCCCTTGAAAGAGCTCAACGTGCAATATTGAAGGTCATGTTGCGTAAAGACTTTAGATATTCAACGGATTTATTGTATAAAGAAGCAGGTATTCTAAGAGTCCGACAATTATATATCCATAAAGCTTGTGTTTCAACTCACAAGTCTATAATTAAGTCTGATGAATATAAATCACTATTAACTAAAAGGGTCTTCAACCTTTCATTGCCGTCAGTCAAATCTAGTTTTGGAAAAAAGTTTCAATATTTTGCTTACCGCTCCATTTACAACAAAGTTAATAAAATATGTAAAATTAAAAACTTGTCAGTAAATGCGTGTTCAATAACAGTCTCGTGTTGGTTGCAAAGCATTGACTATAGCGCTACCGAAACTATAATCAGTGATCCTGTCTCAAACATCAACTTTCTGTAAACAGACTATTGTACTTTTTATTTGAACTTTATTTTGATGTTTTCTACTTTAAATAACTTTGTGTACTAAATAAGAAACATTGTTTTTTCTTTTAATTTTTATTACTGTCTAAAAATAATATTGCTATCTTGTAACTCAGAGTTTTGGTTTCCCAAAATACAGGCTTCGCCTAGTTTGGGAGCCCCTGGTAATATCGATGTATGTAAGCACACCTCTGACTTTTCGGAGTCATGTGTGTATTGATAGTCAATCACCACGCTCTAAAACGGTGAAGGAAAACATCGTGAGGAAACCTGCATACCATAGCGATTCATAAGAATTTATATGGTATGTAAGTCCGCCAACCCGCACTAGGCCAGCGTGGTGGACTATATGGCCTAACCACTCTCAATCGTACTCTCGATTGTAGAGTAGGCCCGTGCCCTGCAGTGGGACGTATATGGGCTGATCCAGAACCATGATCGTAGCCAGCCGTGGGATCAGGGTGGGGCAGCAGTCTTAAATCATATGTAATTAGCAAACTGTACCCACGGTATTCTTCTATAACGCCCTGTATCTGTGTTTATAACTCGAATTATCCTAAATACCTTGTTATTGCTCACCTGCCTAGTACTTTACCTAGATAATTTTTTTTTAGAGTTGGTTAGGTACCTGACAGGTCAAAGCCAGGGTGGGGCAAGCGCCCCACTCTGCCCCACCGTGGCTACGCCCATGTCCAGAACAACTTCTTATAATTTTATTTGAATCTGTGTATGTTTAATCCTATGTAAATCTGATTTTTAAATAAACAATTTATTATTATTATTATATTATTTGTGCCCTTTCCAAATCGAGCAAAAAGCGGCACTACCGTAAAATCCTTTGTTCGAAGCAGTTCAGGCAATTTTCAACTCATTATAAAACTAGAAGCCTGAATTGTCGATATCGAAGCAGGCATTGTATATCTATAACCACACATATCAAGGTGCAAAGATGACTACGAATCTTCTACAATGTGTGACTAGAACGGAACAGAAGAAACAGAACAAAACCAGCAGTCTGAGGCCACCCACCTGCGCAGGGGGATATGATTAATACACCTCAGAGTCAAACCGTATGACATGTGTGATGTTTTTTCATATCCAGCAGTGCGCGTCCAGCCAGTTGTCCAGTCCAGCGCGGCGTCTTCATCATTCAAGACGCTGGTTTGCAATGGTATGGGCGTCAATATTAACGGCGAGGGCATCTCGAGTTTTGCTGACGATATAGTCTTAATGTCGGAATCGCTGGAGGAGTTGCAACAGATGCTGGACGACCTGGCTTCAGCCTCACATAGGTCTTCAAATGAACTTTGGTCAATCCAATGTTATGATGAATCACACCTTGATCCAAGATCTGTCGCTGTATGTGACACCAATTCAATTTTTTTTCCGAATATACATCGTGCAAATCCTTCAACTAGGAAGAATCAACTTTGAGAAGGCTACGAGGTGGATACAGTTAAGCTGGCCAGCATCTGGTAAACTACGTTGTATCCTCTCGTCATCCATGCCTGAAAACAAAAGTTTTCAACTAGTGCGTCCTACCTTTCCTACCTAGTACTTACGCTGCCGACACTTACTGTACGACTGATCCACCGGCTTAAAGTCCCTCGGCGAGCTGTGGAGTGTGCTATTCTTGGAGTCTCTGAAGAATGGGATCCGTAACGATCTTATCCAATAGAGAACCAAAGTCGTGGACATACCATATAGCCTATAGTACCTCATAACTTTTTACGGTACAAGAACCGAGTTGCGAGACTTGATTTTTGTACAAGTTTTGTTTTTTATGGGATTTAATGTAATGCTCCCCAAGTTTGTTCAACCCTGTATGACAAGGCGAAAGATGGGGAATATAATAAAATTACGTCAGTAACTAATATTCTTTATTTATTGTATTAATTAATTACTAGATAATTAGTTTTATCGTGACTAACGTTCACAACACTGCAGTCGAACCGAACTCAACTGCGCTTCTTAAAAATAAATAGTTGTATATTGCAGCATATTTTACGACGAACATTGAGATGTTATACAAAAGGGGACACCGCAAACAATTTGTGTACAACATAAGCGATTTCTCTCTATCTCCGTCTCTCATAGGCAATCACGCTAACTTCCATGTTGCTGTGCTGGTTTCTCGCAGTCCCGGTTGGTTCATACGCAATGCGGATAGATTGTGTTCGCAATGTCCGCTCGAGTACAATAGCTCAATTCTAACGCAGTGACGTCTACTTGTGGTCGGTGCTGGTTGGCGGAGTGTCGGCGGGAGTGTCGGCGGGAGTGTCGGCGGGAGTGTCGGCAGGAGTGTCGGCAAGAGTGTCGGCGGACGGCGCGGCGTCGTCCGATTGCTGCAGCGCGGTGGCGAGCTCGTCGTCGTCGTCCTTGCCGTACAGCTCGGGGAACTGCGACATGCACTGCTGCATCACGCTGAACTTCTCGTAGCAGTCGCTGCCCTTGGGTTCCGCCTCACTGCAATGCATCATCATGTCTACTGAATGAAGGAACGACCGGCAAGTGCATGTCGCACCTTCCACCCGAAAAGCGGACAGGCGTCAGTGAGTTCGCGGGATGTCGTCGATTGCCGTGGAAGTCTTTGAAAACGGCCCTTCTAATAAACCCATCCCACGATAGTCCGTTAGACATCGCTATAGAGCAAAAAGATTTGACAAACACAACAACAAATTAGATTGTATTACTTTTTAGAATGATTGTGTAAGTTGGTACAATAAAGACAGAATGAAATAAATTATAGGTCATGCACGTGCAAAAGGGGCGCGCTACCTGTAGTGGAAGCAGGAGAAGGCGTCGCGGAACTGCGCGCCGCAGGGCCCGGTGGCCATGCCGCCGAGGCAGGGGCAGCCCCAGTTGATGTGTCCGTCGGGCAGGATGAGGCCGGGCGCGGGCTCGGGCTCGGGCAGCACCACGCGGCTGGGCGCGGCCAGCTCCTCGCGCGGCGCCACCACCGCCACGTGCGCGCCCGCCGACAACACCAGCCGCTGCGACATGCTGCGCACCGCACGCACGCACGCACGCACACACACACACACACACACACACACACACACACACACACACACGTCATTGCGTCAAATATTTTTATCTCATAATACGAAATATGTTTGTGCCAGTTGCTAAAAAGAGAACCCCTGCGTAGCCTCTCTGGCAAGAATTCGTGATCCAATGTATATTTGTATGGAATTAAAAGCGATTTTGCTAAGTTTGTAAACAACATTTCAAATTGCATGTATCGAATGACCCAATAACACAATTAACTTGGGTTATAATATTTTTGAACATTTGAATTATTGCAGTGGACCCTTTATATGTAAACTCTGCAATTCTGATGAAAATACATACAATACAATTTGAATTGTTAATTGACTTATTTTGTAGCAGATAAAAAAAATTACAAATACCAGTTTATACTTTATTAATTTAATATTATTTAGTGTTTATTTATACAAAACAGCAACTTTATGACATTATTGAAAAGAAATCATATTTATTTAGATTGATTGAAACATACATTTTCTGTTATTTTGCTGCAAATTGCTTTAAAGAAAATAAAGGCATTGAAAATCTTGTGTAAAATCATAATTTATGGAAATAACTGCTAAATTGTTTAGTGTATTTTGAGAAACTGTTGTCCTATATTTGTTTACTATTTTAGCATCATGGATAAAGACCGCTTGCCTTCAAAACTAGTAATTCACAATGACAAATATTATTAACATGGATAATTCCACATTTGGTTCGTCAGAAACCCACACAGGTCGATGGATCTCAGGTTTGGCCATATTACACAGGGGATTTTAAAGAAATATATATTATTTGATACTTGAAACCATATGTAATCCTATTTCTAATGTTGGCTGGATGCCTCTGTATTCACGGGACCCTAGGCTGCAGGTCAAAAGGCCTCAGGTACATCCGGCTCTGATATTGTGAGTCACCATAAACATCAAAGTACTGCACTTCATTTGTAACTATATTCATTTTCTTTGTGTCATTATCATAATCATCTCAGCCACAGGAAGACTACAGCTCAACATAGGCCTCCCTAAAGGATCTCCATATCAACCTGTTGGAAGTGGCCTGCATACATCGAATACCTGCAACCTTAGCCAGATCCATCCAACTACCTTGTAGACAAGTGTCTGACATTTTGTATGCCTATATGTGGCCTCCAATATAAAAAAATATCCATTGGTTCTATGCACTATTTTATTTGTGTAGTTGGTATGTTTGACAATGTATTTACCACTGGATGTCAATTAATAAATGCATTATGTAGCATGTAAGTAAATATATATGCAAACCTGTGAGTTGAAGTACAACAGTTGCTGATGAGGATTGACTAAATGAGGGCCTGTAATGAAGGAGACTGCGCTTGCACTCGTAGTTCAGTAGCTAGAGTGAGGGCAGCACGCAGCTTGCGCAGATGATCAGCATCCACTCTCAGCAGCACTCTCTGATCCTTTACACAGAGCACGTCCACATTCAGTGCTGCAGCCCCACACTCACCAAACACTGACTTTATGCCTTCCTCTATGATACGCCTCACTGACAACTCGTTACGACCAGCTGCACACCTGAAATAGTAATAATATTTTATTAATTGTTTGTTACTGAAAGTAGATTGTTGACACTACCGTTTTTTCAAAGTAGATCCGCTTTTCTTCGATGGTTCATGAGGCATAATATATTATTGAATAGGCTGATGAAATTTATTGCAATAAAATACTTTGTGGTATAAATACTAGCAAAATGAATGTAAACAAAACAAAAATGCCACTGTAACATTCGTATAATATATTATTGATGATATTTTGCAATATTTACAGTTGGGAACGTAAAACCAAGTCGTTAAAGAACAAGACGTCTCGACGCGCTGCGGGTCTTGTCAAAACAATAACTACGACCTTGCACTTTCAGGTACTTACTCAACGTCCAGATAGAAATATTGGGGATGCATTCGCAGTCCACTCACCAAAGAATTTTATAAGTTGTAAGCCTATTTATAAGCCTTCCAATCAAATAACTACAGGACTTAAACTGTCTATACATTTATAGGTTATGTGGTTATCGTGCAGCTGTCATTCTTGACATTTCTGATAGGCCGATTACTGGAACGCAATTCTTTGTTTTTAACGGATTAAAAGTAAATTAATATTTATTTTCACATTAATGGTAACTTTGGTTATTTGAATTCGCTATTATCACATTTTTTGAAGTTCACAAGTTTTAGGACTTTAAACTTTTTGGCACCTTATTTGGATTTTCACATTGATACATTACCAAGAAGCTTATACCCAAATGGAGATTGCATTCCGTATATAAAAGTGAATTGTGCATTCCGTATACCATAGATGTAGTATAGAACATAGATCGGCAATGTGTCATTTTGAGCGCGACCAAAACTGATTTACGATTGTGTGCGTGAAGTTCACATGTGTGCTTGACATATAGTGGTGTACCATGCACTTTCGATACTATCATATCGATATCGATATAGCTGTCGGCCTGTAATTGTGAAATAAAATGTTATGGATATATGCGACATTTTATTATATATTAACAGAAACTTATTGATGTGTTTATTTCAACACAGATTGAATTACACACAAATAAATAAAGACAAATTGTCATATTATTTGAAAACATTTTGTTTGAGATGTTTTGTATGGGTCTTTATGTTTACCTGAATAACATTATTTTTTTCATTGTGATGTATACATAGTACATACACCTAATTAAACTGAGAACAAAAAACTCTTTTATAAAATAAAACTATAATTTGCAAAGTTTGAGGTTTATTTTTTTAATTTTTAATTTTCCGTCGCGAAGTTTCGATTACTTTACAACTTTCGTAGTCACAGGGTGGACTCAGTCTGCAACAAAATCCATGATTATTAGTTTTTTTTTTCATGAGTAACATTCGCGTAAGTATATCTATGCCAGAGTTAAAAATATATGCTTATTTAAGTCAATTAATTGACTTGTAACACATTGGGAAGTGTTGGACGCCTGCTAGGCCGCGTTGGAGGTGTACGGAGGAGCTTGTAGGAAGTCGTTGGATGCAGGCAGCTTACAACAAACTGATGTAGACATTCTTGTGGAAGGCCTATGTTCATTAGTTTTATTCCTGTGGCTGAAGAAAGAGACAGTTCAATAAACTATAAAGGTTTTCTCGATCTCGTCACCTAAACTAATGTTTTTCCTATGAGAATTATAAATTTTAAACCTATACCTAATGTTATGATAAATGAATAATGTTGCTTCAAGGTTTGGACAATGATACTGTGCATAGAAGTATCGCATATTTTATAATAATATGTAGTATGTTCTTGTTTTACTATTATAAATTGACAGCCTCTTGGCAGAGATTGAAACAGGTTCTTAATTCATAAATCACACACATGAAGTGTTATAATAATTATTCCACAAATATAAAAAAATGAGAAAAAGTAAAGTAATAAGTAATATTGCAGAATGAATACTATAATAATGGCCGGGATAACGCCAGGTAGAAGAAGAAGAAGAAGAATGCACACTATCACAACATATTATAGCTCCATAAAAATGTCGGGAAACATGTGTTGTCATCGACTATTTTATCGACAACTTTTTATTCATCGAACCTGTCAGTCAATCCCTAGCAACTTTTGGTTGAAATTATTGTAAATTCACGTATTTGATATTATTTTTTATACGCAATGGATGCTTTCAGCGTATTTATATAATGAAATACTATATTCTTTTCTACCGATATGTATACACAGATTTCCATTTAATTCTATAGTATCGCCACAAAAACGTAATGTACAAAAGTGGCCGGTACCTGTGAAAACTTTAATTATTTCGGATTTTTACGCCTGCATGAACCACACTTTGACACTACACAATGCACTATAATAAACTACGTTTAATAAATATAACCAAGTACTGTAAAATTAAATAAATTATGAAAATAAGCGAATTTTGTTGCTCGCTTAGTTTGACATATTTTGACTCTGGGTCACTGCAGGCTACTTCTGTGTAAACGTATGGTCGCATCATGCATCTCGCTTTAACATATGAGTTAAATTATTCTATCTCTTTCACATTGCCGATCTATGTTTTATACTAAATCTATGCCGTATACAAAAATTTGACCTCGAATGACGTCGCTGTTGCCTTCTATCCTTGTCTTTAGAGTGACAATTAATGAACAAAATGTCATTTTCATTCAAGAAGTAGAAGTACCTAGAAGAGACAATATGAAAATTATTAAAAATAACAGGAACGGTAGGCACAAATGTGATAAAAGTCCAACTAATCCTTACGGGTGCGAGCATTACTTATGTCAAACTCGGCCGCAAGCAAAGTTGACCATGACCTTGTTCATGATCTGAACGATGTAAGTAGGTGAGACGGTAGACAGGAAAATAGATAGGTAATTTCATATTTCAAGGATGCAGATGGAGAAAGACATAAAACTTTTTTGCAAGTGAATACGTCGTTAGATTTCTCGGCATTGCACTCAAGGAAGTTCCTTAAACTAATTGCAGACAAGAAGAAAAAACAAACCGAGCTACACTGTAGCCTATAGAATAACTAATAAATATTCCTAGCAAGTAGCAATAACATAATTATTGAGTAACTGGCGGGCACGGATCTCTTATAGTATAGGAGCTAGCAACGTTTTCGAGAAAGAATTTTAGGTCAGTTGATTTTGTGATATTTCGTCCTTCTTGCACTTTCGGTTAGAGTCTGGGCTATCTGGCTGGCGGTAGTGGTTGCGTTCATTAGTGCGCATCCTACCTGTCCAGGTAATAATCCTGGATTTTAAAAGCATTTTAGAAGGCGTAATTTTTGATTTTTTGTTTTTAAATAAGTCTCTCTGACATACTTTTTTTATTGCCAGACATCATTGACAATGCTAACTATGTGCCATACGCGATTTTATATTTCTTTTTTATAAAAATTTCAAAGTATTTTATAATGTTTGTAATTTTAATATTATGTTATTTAAAGATAAGAAAAACTTAAAATAAATTTGCCAGACATTAATTCGATTGTTAAGCCTTAAATTAAAATTAAAAAGTCATGAAAAGTATTGCAGTATGATGCTAGTAGTCCGACAGAGACAGCTGAAGTCATCCAGTTTGCCACCCTGTAAAGTGGAATTGCAACAGCATTTATTGAGGGTTCGTTACGTCACGAAAATTTGGAGAAATGCTCACTCAAAACATCCAACATCTTTATTTCCAATGGCTTTCGGTTGGATCATTAACGGTGACAAATATGATTTTGTCTGGTTTTTGGGAGATCAATTACCATCCTCAGTTGCAGATATTATTGTTCAAAGTAAGTGTAAAATGGAATATTTATCAATAATAACTAAAATGTTTTATAACGAACAAGAAGAATTACACTGTTTATTTTTTTTCTGTTGCAGATGATAGAGTTTTAGAAGATAACGAAAGTTCCCAAGAAGATGATATGAATGACACTGACAAAGACAGCGACGATGATGATGATGATTATGAAGATGCCTCTTTTTTTTGTGACGTCACTATGGGCTGAAACAACTTGAAAAACTTAATATTAATTATTTATAATTTACATTTAGTAATCAGAACAATTTAAATAAAAAGTGTTGTTTTTTAAATTTTAAGCTAATTTTATATTCCTTTTTATGCTTAATTTTTTTTGGAAACTTGCTCTGACTAGAATGATTATTATTATTATTATTTATATGGTATTTAAAATAATTCCTACTATTTCTGGCGAAATAATCAGCTACGCAGGCTTGCGGCCAAAACGAAACTGATAATGAATAAATGATAGTTAAAACACGTAAGAAATAGAAAAATAATGGATGAGCTTATTAAAATGTTTCTATTGACAGGAATTTACGAACTATTCGGCAGGTATTTAAAATGACAGCTTTTTGCATGAGGGTATATGTTAGGGGATGTATTTGGAGTGTCTTCAAACTTTTATGAAGATACTTAGGAATTACACCCATAGTTGACACCACAATTGGTACGGTCCGCACGGAGTCAACTCGCCACTGTCTTTTTAATTCTATAGAAAGGTTATATTTTGCTATTTTTTCTATATAATATGTTGTTTGTAGGTTATGGGTATTTGGTATAGCTATATCAATTAGAAAAACTGCTTTGTTTCTTTTATCGTGTAGTGTAATATCCGGTCTATTGTGATGAATTGTTTTGTCTGTCATAATAGTCCTGTCCCAGTAAAGCTTGTACTTGTCCGATTCTAGTATTATTTTGGGTGAATATTTATAATATGACGTTTTATTTGTTATTAACTCGTATTTTTACACGCTTTATATTAGCTTCACTTGTATGTTTGTATGTTTGTATATTTGTATGTTTGTATATTTGTATGTTTGTTTGTAACCGACTTCTTTGGGCGCGATTTTGACCCACTTTAAACGGCCAGATTTCGTTCAAATTTTGCACACCTGTCAAAGACCGATGACAATACAATAATTCGATTAAAATATATAATTATCCTGATTAGATTCGCCAGGATTAATTATTCTTATAATTGATGACCATTGCTACATTCATCGCTAGATGGCGTTAACATTGTATTCTTCCAAGAAGCTTATACCCAAATGGAGATTGCATTCCGTATAAAACACTAAAGCACAAAAATTTGACCTTGAATGCAATCGCTGTTGCCTGCTATCCTTTTCTTTAGAGTGACAATGAATGAAGTTCACGTGAAGTTCATTCATTGTTACGCTAAAGAAAAGGATAGCAGGCATCAGCGACGTCATTCAAGGTAAAATTTTTGTGCTTCACTTTTATATACGGAATGCAATCTCCATTTGGGTATAAGCTTCTTGTATTCTTCAAGTGTCAAATGTTACTACTGACCAACAGATGGCGTTATTGATTGGAAATACAGCCGTAGATGGATGTTTTTAGTCAAAACAATTATATAATAGTTAAAAAAAACTAAAATACACGCTTTAATAAGATATACAACTAAAAAAGTAAAAATAATTGATACTGAATTTAAGATAAGAAAATGGAGTAAAATACATATATTTTATTGTTACAAAGCGTGGGGTGTTTACAACAATTACTTATCCTCCTGCACCCCACGCTTTGTAACAATAAAATATATGTATTTTACTCCATTTTCTTATCTTAAATTCAGTATCAATTATTTTTACTTTTTTAGTTGTATATCTTATTAAAGCGTGTATTTTAGTTTTTTTTAACTATTATTATGCAAGATATTGGTGTACTATTGCAGCTACTTGGTCATGTCGATGTTTGTAATCCGTCTGGGTTATAGATTTACAGGCTCCGGTTATATGTTAAATTGTTTCAGGACTACTATGACAGTGCCGACAGAGATCATTTTGGACTGTAGGATCTTTGATTATGTGTTTCTTATAATTTTTTGTGTCGATTGTCTAGTCCTGGATGGCAACCATGAATCCCTCCGTTTCGGGAAACATTTCGCCTCGCTTAAGCCACGCGTTTGACGCTATTTTGTCAACGATAGGGTTAGTTAAGTCGAGGCGGTGTCTCCCGTGGAGAGATTTTTGTGTCCAGGCATTCAGCTTTTGTGTGTTAGTGGTCGGGTTTAAGTCCATCATGGAATCTAACAGGTTAAGTGGTGTATATTTATGATCAGCTCGTACTACAGCTCTATGTAATTCTGACTCATGGGATTTGGAATGGAAAAATAATCGTAGTGTTTGAATATTATTATTATTTTTTATTACATGTACAGTGACAAGTTATTTACTTTTGTAATGGTTCTCTGTATCATTCTCGACTTATTCTGCAACTGTCTCTCTCCGAATACTAGCATTATACTGCAATACTTTTCATGACTTTTTCATTTTAATTCCAGACTTAACAATCGAATTAATGTCTGGCAAATTTATTTTAAGTTTTTCTTATCTTTAAATAACATAATATTAAAATTACAGACATTATAAAATAGTTTGAAATTTTTATAAAAAAAAAAAGATTCGCGTATGGCACATAGTTAGCATTGTCAAAAATGTCTGGTAATAAAAAAAGTATATCAGGTAGACTTATTTAAAAACAAAAAATCAAAAATTACGCCTTCTAAAATGCTTTTAAAATCCAAGATTATTACTTGGACAGGTAGGATGCGCACTAATGAACGCAACCACTACCGCCAGCCAGATAGCCCAGACTCTAACCGAAAGTGCAAGAAGGACGACATATCACAAAATCAGCTGACCTAAAATTCTTACTTTTCAAACGTTGCTAGCTCCCGTACCATTATAATTACCTAAGAGGAATGTATTGATGTCCCCAAGCGATTAAATACGAGTATAAACAACATTAAAAATGTAGGCATGTTTTTATTTTTGTAATAGGTTAATTTCATTGTAGTGAATAATTCATGTGGTGTAAACAATGGAACAATAGACTTCTAGCGTTTTGACCTGCAAGTAGCACTGATTATGATACCTATTATAATGTTCTTTAAACCAGAAATCGACCCGTACAAACTATAAATGTAGGTACTAGGTATACAATTGCGCCCCGAGCAGTAAGAACAGCGCCTGGCCGCCTTTTTATAAGTACATAAGTTACCTTAGAGAAAGTATTTTTCCACGATCTCATTGAAAATGAAAATGAAAATATTTATTTGAAAAATGAAAATATTTATTGAATCCATAAAATGTCATATACTATTTAGATTCAATCACTTTTTTTCACTACCATCCAATTCACAAGGCTGTTTTCGCCAGAGAAGAACGGGCAAGAAACTCATTGATTGCGATGTGATCTCATTGACTCCAATGAGATGGTCTTGGCAACACTCAGGCTCAGGATACTATACTCAGGCTGCTATCATTACGCAATATTTTATTTAGGTACTAGATATTTAAAATGAAATATAGGTGATGTTACTAAATGCGCAATCAAAACAGTGATAGCGAGTGATTTGGGGCAATAGAATAGGCAACAGGTTGTAACAAAGGTGATTTTTTTATTTTATTTATTTAGGACCATCAAACGGAGAATACAATAATGACAAGGTATACATTTACATTAATATATGTAGGTAGGTACATTTTCATTGCATCTCTTATAATAGACAGTCACACCATGAGTACTATACAGGAGTAGTGAAGCATAAAACACAACTAAATAATATAAAAATAAATTCAAACATCATAAATTTAAACAGAACACAATAACAAAAAAAGAAACACTTATAATAGTATTGTAAAATTACATTACATTACTCACTTTATTTAACTACAATTAAATTATTTTATTCAGATATTATTTGTCATTAAATCCAAGTCTACCAATTTATTACTATATGTAGGTATTGTATAATTTCGCTATGCGCACAATAGGAGCATTCCTACCAAGGTTCGTCTTAAGATTGGGGATGGTGAACAGTGTTGATTATTGTAATGTCGTCTACTCTTATATAGTGACAAAGTACTCGTAAATATTAATCAGTGCAATGTGCAGTTACCTACACATTACCGTAGAATATGCTAAGGAATGCAAGAGTGATGTGGAATAGTAGCCAGTGACTAGTATGCAGAGTGTGCGTCGTCGTGTCGTGTGACATGAGCCACGTGCGTCGTGTGTCGCGGCAAAAGGCGGCGCTCCTTGGCCTACTGCCACTGTGCTCTATTGGCATTATTGCACAGTTCTCAAGACGCAGTAAGGATATCGACATTAACGCCTTATAAAGCTCGCATGCACTTACGTAGACACTAACTTCGCTGTGTAATAGCTATCTGTTCGATATTTTTCTAAAGGTTTCATGTGGTCACCCAAATCACATCACAAAATCATATTTTAATCAAAAATAAACCTAGCTTGTAAAATACATAGGTATTTATTGGTTGTTGTTATTTGATATTAATGTTTATAGCAACCACATAGTATCACCTATAGACAATGTGTAAATCTAAGTGATGGTTACGATTTCTACTTCTAGCGGCGATATTTCGATATGGTTTGTATACTGGATTTAGTTCTAGCAAGAGAAAAAAGAGTCCAGATATTCAAAAGAAAAAATGAAATTAAAACAATATTAATGTGGGTCTCGGATTGTTTCATTACAATGTATGACACTTGCATGTAGGCCGATCTAATGTTCTCTACCCACACAAATGTCCTGAAAAACGTGTACCAAGCGTGTGATTAAATAATGTGATGAGTGATGATAAATATCAGTGAGACGGTGCGCCGCCGCGAACACTGCGCGCTCCTAATCACCACCATCCTGTGAGCGACGCAGCGCTCGGCGGACACTCGACGACCGCGAACATGGTATACTTACTGCATCAGTTAATCGAAATTAATTATATTATTTGCTTTTGCCTTATTGTTGTTATTCTAGTGCGTTTAACCTTATGATTTTACCACGAGGTTTAACGAACGTACCTGCGCAACGTTTGGGATGCGGCGGTGCAAATTTCAACCATGGGTTCCACTTTCCTGTCGCGTATTTTTCCAATATATATGCAGACAAGCATGCCTTTCGCCTGTTTAACATTATTAACTACAAAGAAACACTTGATATTCCATTGCACTCGCCATCCTGAGAAAAGATGTTAGGTCCCAAATCTCAATATGTCTTGTAGTTGCTGTGGCTTCAATGTCCTAGAAACCACAACAGTGCATTGCAGTGTAAATGTTTGGCGGGAGAAATAGACTTTGCGGTGGTACCTACCCAGGCGGCTTCTCGCATATAAGAGACTTAACCAGCATCCAGCATCTACCAGCAGTAACAAAGCGAATTGGCAGTGATGTAAAAAACCTATACATTTAGAACACATTAAAAAAATGTTTCCAAGCTAAAATAACAGTAGAACTAATAAACAGGAAAAGTTAAAATAAGTGAATATTCCCAAACAAACTCAACAATTACATAGGTTCCTAGTCTGGACTACGGGTGAGTCCTGAGTCCCGACCCTCCACTATGATACAAGTATTGTGTATAATTGTGTTTTTTGATACTCACAAGAAACTACTTCTGTATCAGCCCATATACGTCCCACTGCAGGGCACGGGCCTCCTCTACAATCGAGAGTACGATTGAGAGTGGTTAGGCCATATAGTCCACCACGCTGGCCTAGTGCGGGTTGGCGGACTTACATACCATAGAAATTTTATAAATCGCTATGGTATGCAGGTTTCCTCACGATGTTTTCCTTCACCGTTTTAGTGCGTGGTGATTGACTATCAATACACACATGACTCCGAAAAGTCAGAGGTGTGCCCTGGGATTCGAACCCGCGACCACCGTGAACATGTTGGCAGTCGCGTCTGGTCCATTTTACCAACAGGCCACCACGCACTAAACAAGAAACTACTATAACAACCCAAACCTGAAACAAATGCTTGTGTGTCACACAAATATTATGTATGTTTGCGATGCAGTGGTCGCGCGGCGCGGTGCAATTACATTCACCTGTTCTGTGGTCGCACTAATATAACCAGTTATTATTTGTTATAAATTATAATACCAACAAAAAAATAATACAATACTTTATACTTTGTAGCCATTGCCGGAGCCGGTGTTAGGGCAGGGCGGGGTTGAGCGACGGCCCAAGTCTCTAACAAGACTCGCACGACTTAGGACTCGTATGTAATGACACAAGAGGGCGTTCAAGTATTACGGAACACAGTTTTGGGGGAGGGATTCTTGTAAAACCTTATGATACCAAACATTTGTTATGACCGAAATAAAAAAATGGATTAATAGACGCATAATTTATGCATATATGTTACTTTACTTTAGGTAAAAATGTCACTTGGTGCGTATTGCTACACATATGATAACGGAGGGCTGGGATTAGCGAAAAAAGTTACAATGGGTTACTTGAACTGAATGGTTGAAAGGCCTCCAAGCTGCATCCTCATGCATTTGAGGCTATCTCACACGTGGCTGCTTTTTACATACATTACGTAGTAGTCAAATAGTAAATTATGATTATTATCAGTATTATTATCAGCAGCCTAAAGTGTACTTTAGGACAAAGCTTGAATGATAAAAATAGGAAATATGAAAATATTTAGTGTGAAAGATAAAATGTAATACAAATATATTACATTAAACAACATACATGGGTTTAATCTCCTATCTACGTCTATTTATATCTATTCTATACATATAAAACGTTTGTAACCGATCGATGTGTGTGAATGGAAGATAAATGAGAAAAACTATAATGGTTTCTTAGATTTACGCGAATGTTACACATTGAAATAAAACTATTATTTACGGATTTTATCGCGGATTTGGTTTAATTTTACATTTTATGAATTCCCGACGTTTCGATTACTTTACAGCTTTCGTGGTCACGGGGCGGACTGAGGTATTAGTCATCCGCTCAGTGACTGATACAATTTAACTACCCTTAATTTTGAATTCTGTATCTGTATCAGCCCATATACGTCCCACTGCAGGGCACGGGCCTCCTCTACAATCGACAGTACGACTGAGAGTGGTTAGGCCATATAGTCCACCACGCTGGCCTAGTGCGTGTTGGCGGACTTACATACCATAGAAATTTTTATAAATCGCTATGGTATGCAGGTTTCCTCACGATGTTTTCCTTCACCGTTTTAGTGCGTGGTGGTTGACTATCAATACACACATGACTCCGAAAAGTCAGAGGTGTGCCCTGGGATTCGAACCCGCGACCACCGTGAACATGTTGGCAGTCGCGTCTAGTCCGTTTACCAACAGGCCACCACGCACTTTTTTTAATTTTGAATTAATAAATTAAAAAGTTAATTTTAATAACTAATCTGTTTTTGCGTTCCGATCCACGCAGAAGGAGCTCACTGTGTCTTGAGGTCTGGCAGTTGGTCTTTTGGGTTCCGATTTAATTAAGTGTAGAATTGGATCCCATGCTTGTGCAAGCTTCAAGCCATCTTCCCTATTTCACGCGTGAAAGAACATATAGCTGACGTCAAACATCGATGCTCAACGAAGTCTGCAGTTGCTGAGCACATAGAAGAAGGCTCCAAGCATTACCTTCGTTTTGACCAGCCCCAAGTCCTCGCGAAAGAACACCGTTTCCTGCCCAGGATGTATTGCGAGGCTATTGAAATTAAAAAACATCCAAATTTCAATAGGGAAGATGGCTTGCTTCCCTCCTAGCTCCTAGGGCCCTCCCCTAGTTATAAATAAACATACACATACAGATAGATATCAAAATTTATAATAAGTACACACTATAAGAGGGATACATAATATATAATATTAAGATACAAAATCTATCATAATATATTCAGCTTCTAAAGAACATTGAGTAAAAAAATAATATTGAATTAGAAACACGAAAGGGTATGAGTAAATTGGTCCCTGACCGAAATGAAAAGTTGGGAATTTTTATCACATTAATCAACGTAGATTTACACATTCCGAATAAAATACTTATAAGGATGATTGCACTAACATAATATGTGTATTGCGATAGATGTATTTCAAAATGTGTTATATAGTCGTCCGCAAAAAATCAAGGCTACGGCGCATGCTGCAATAGTAACGACTTTATTTTCATAAGATTTAGATTCAAAGTCGGTAATGTGGATAATAATATGTGATAAGAAGCAGACCGGCGACGTCCGAGCGGCTGGCGATCGCGTGCGTCGCGTCGTCCCGCGCCCGCAACATTTTACATTTCACTACTGAGTACTGAGTAGTGAGCACTGTGGCAGCGCGGCGGCATCCGCGGCACCTCACGACTTCTATGTTGTTTTGTTGAGTTCAGTTCACTGTTCACTGTTCAGTACTGCACTGACAGCGGATGGGGAAACTAGTGGGGCATGTTACTATTAAGATAAAATGAATATTATTTCGCTAGTGGTGTGGACTTTAGAGAGGAACTGTTTCACAGTGTACACGGCGTTAATTGTGTGTTTTGTTGGCTTCACATTACTGCATAAGAACAAATTGGAGACGCATTACAGAAGTGTCGCGAAGAAGGAAAAATTGGCGCGAAACCCCACCGCGAGAAAAGGTACGCAACTGTTCTGATAAATCCAAACGCTGCTGTTATTGTTTACTAATAAATTATTCAATCTAGTAGGTACCTACTTACTTTTCATTCCGAATAAAACAACTCAATTCTGAAGGTAAGCACAGACACGTAGATATATGTTAGTTTTGTTTGGAGTGATATGGGTTGTTGTATTTACGTTTATGGGTTGTTATAAATATAATGTTTTAAGATAAAAATCATAAATTCTGACAAAATTAAAATAGTGAAAAGGAGAATAGCTATTTGCTAGCCCGGAAAGCCACCACTGTCAAAATGATACCAACAGTGCAATAACAAGAGTTGTACAGAGCCGAAACTAGGGCGGTGCGACCGGTGCCCAGACACAGGTCTCAGAAATGGTTAAACTAGACCAAGATCGGTGCAAATATAGAAGTCTGCGCCCGGGCGTATAAAAGGCTAGTCAAATTATCACGGCTCATACTGGGTTTCTGTGCTTGTGATCAGAGTAGAACGCGATCACCATATCACATGATACTGTGGCGCACTCTGCCAGTGCTCTATTGGGCAATGAGTGTTGTGTGGGTTCCTATGCCTCGTTGTTGAATACAACAATATACATCGTTCTATGGTCACCTATGTGTGTCCTTGAAACCTGCGATTTTTTGTCTGTCATTTTTTGTTGAGTTGACGAGATACATTTTATTATGAAACTAGCGGCCCGGCCCAGCTTCGTCTGGGTGCATATATTTTTTGATTCCACTCCACACCAAATACATGTTATTTTTCGTATAAACTCTTGTATACCTAAACTTGACGTAGCTGTCCTACTGTCCGGCTCAATCCCGTCCCATCCGTCTGTTCAGTCTCTTCCCAATCCATCCCGTCCTTTCTCTTTATTATCCATCCCGTCTTATAACGTGCATTTATATTTCGTCTTATCAAATCTGTCAGCTATCCCAGCCTTCTCCCGTACCTTCCACTCTATTATATCCCGTCTCTCCATATACATGTACATATAAAGATTGCCTTATGAAATTTTTGTGCAGCAGAAATCGTAATATTTTAATTTCACCACAACTTCAAAACCAAACGTCCAATTTTAATCATTCAAAGACCAAATATTATCAACATAAACTGTACTTATTGATTAAATAATTTATTTTGATAAGGATTAATAGCATGAGTAAAATAAACGCCTCGGTGGCGTAGTTGTACTCCGGTACGGTTACAAAGCTGAGGTCTCGGGTTCGAATCCCGGGTTGGGCAAAGTGATATTGGATTTTTCTATTCAGTATCAGCCCAGAGTCAGGAATTTGTGCCCGATATGGCGATAGGCTCGCCACCTATCACATTGTGGGACGGAACATACAAGGCGAAATGTGGGTGCCCTGGCACCTCTGCCTACCTCTTCTGGGAACAAGGCATGAGTTTATGTATGTATGTATGTATGTAAAATAAACGCGTTTAAATGTAGTCCAAAAAAAAATTCAAGATTTTTAAATAAAAATGTGGTTGTTGTGCCTCACTCGATATAGATAGGTATAGTGTGTCGTGGACTTTTTTGTAGATATTTATAAGATCTACAATTAATTATAACATTTTATGGTTCTATCTTTTGTAGTTTAGGCAGCGTACGCAAAATAGGTAACTTCTTTGGTTGATTTTTTTCAGTTTGTGTCCGAAAAATCCAAATATCTTACGGAACCCTATTTTTTTCCAAAATAAAATATAGTCTTTGTTACTCGTGGATTATGTAGCTTTCGAATGGTGAAAGAATTTTTAAAATCGGTCCAGTAGTTTTTGAGCCTATTCATTACAACCAAACAAACAAACAAAGTTTTCCTCTTTATAATATTAGTGTAGATGTACCGACAAACCAAACAAAATTAACTCAAAAATATCAGTAGATTATTTAATGGCTCGCTTGCTAATCATTAAGAAGTTTACCGTTTGGCAGTTTTCACACTGGGATCTAAAGTTTTGAGAGACTAGACGATGAGGAAATGTGCACGCTCGCGACGACTTTGCCGCGGATTCTGCGGATTCTGTGGGTGTGCTCGGAACCTCACTGTGTCCAACACGCGCGCGGTGCGAGTGTGAAGTGGTGCACGACCAGTTGCTTGAGCATTCGCTGTTACCGGACCTCGATCCGGCGCATGTTCAACGCTCATAGCATCGTATCACTTGCTAGTTAGTAATGCCCAACTTGCGCGCCACCTGCAGCGCCATGACTATTCCCAGAAGTATCCGCATGTAATGAGCGGTGCACAATGCATATGCACATGCACACTGTTCACGGTGTTGATGTAGCACAGCGGTACACATCCGCACAAAATATTACTTTAAAATTGTGTAATTTGTTGTCAACCGTTGTGTTGTGTGTTGTTTATTGCCAACCCGCACTAGGCCAGCGTGGTAGACTATATGGCCTAACCACTCTCAATCGTACTCTCGATTAGAGAAGGCCCGTGCCCTGCAGTGGGACGTATATGGGCTGATACAGAAAAAGACAGAAGAATTTGTTGTAATGTTTTATTTACTTAAATTGGATGGAGCGTATTCACAATAACAGTGATACACCCACACGAATCATTCGCGTGTGTCACACCCGTATGTTATACTTGTTACGAATCGCAAAAAGCGTGCGTCAAGGAGTCATTACAAGTCACTCATCTAAACACACGATAATTTTATAATATTCTAAGGCTTCAAAAATCAAAACACGGCTCGCTAAATCTACTAAGGGCTGAAACTGCGTTAAGCGGGCGCCCGCGACGGGGAACCGTCGCGCGTCTCCTCGCGTGGACACGCGGGCGGGCTCCGTGAGAACGCGACGGTCCCCGTCGCGGGTACCCGTAGCGGGGACCGGATTTACGCAGTGTCACTGGTTCAATTTTAAAGGTGTGCATGTACAGTCGTGTCGATGGAGAGCTTAATATATTATTACATAGCAAAATGACGACTAGCAAAAAAAAAAACGACAGCCAGGAAGGCCGTTTATTGAATTTAGGTTGCTAGGCGGAGAATTTGTTGTAAAGTTCAGTAAATTAAGAGAAAATGAAAACTCATTTTACAAATATTTTAAAGTTTCGATACCGGTCTATGGCGAATTATTTTCGAAACTGTAACCATATTTGAAGTCAACAATTTAAGGGTAAAATCTGTATCAGTCATATCACCAACGGAAAGGCTGGCAATAACATTGCGCTAAGTAAAAAATCTTTATTTTTGCTCAAGTATATTCATCATCATCATCATCTCAGCCACAGGAAGTCCACTGCTGAACATCGGCCTCCCCCAACGGTCTCCGCATCGACCTGTTGGAAGCGGCCTGCATCCAGCGACTTCCTGCAAATGTAACCAGGTCGTCCGTCCACCTTGTAAGCGGGCGTCCGACATTTTGTTTGCCTGTACGTGGCCTCCACTCTAGAACCTTTCGGCCCACTGCCACTTCAACTTACTAATCCTTTACGCTATGTCGGTAACCTTTGTTCTCCTACGGATCTCCTCATTTCTAAGTCGATCTCGTAGGGAAATACCGAGCATAGCTCTCTCCATTGCTCGTTGAGTGACTTTGAGCCTTCTAATGAAGCCCAAAGTGAAAGACCACGTCTCGGTGCCGTATGTCATCACCGTCATGTTCCCGCTGGCGGACACCGCGCGCTTTACCGCGCGTGCCTCCGCGACGGGTTCCGACGCACAGAGGCGGGCCCCGCGGCGCGGGTGCGGGACGCGCCTCCCCGTGCCGGACGCCCGCGCGGATCCCCGCGACGGAGCACTTTTGTATGAAACCGCGCGAGTGCCCGCTTAACGCAGTTTCGGCCCTGAGAACTACTAAAATTAGTTTCAGTGGTTCTTCTCAGTCAGGGCCGCATTGGCTCCGGTAGTAGCCTAAAATCACCGGACGTTTCGGAAATTCTCATGATCACTATAGTTTGTTCAATTAAACCCAAAACCAGCTCATTGAGTCTCAGTCGCTGGATATACTCAGAATTGGGGAGTTACTCTATACTACGATACGAACTTCGAATGTGCGGACGTCAAACGTCCACATATAAAATAAAAGATTTCCACTTCTAACAATCAAGACTATTTTCTATGAAACTTTCCTTTACTTTACTTTCCATTACTTAGTTTATGTCTACGGTGTACAATAAAGAATTGGAACATTTTGTAAAGGACTTCGGCATATTTGTAAAGTTCGAACATTCGTCGTCGTGTCGAAATGTAGAGAAATGTAAATGTAGTATTGTTCCGTGGTCAAAAGTCTTCTTTGGCGAAGGTATTGAATAGGATTGGATTCCAATACAAAAAATGTGACAAAAGAAAAATATTGATGGAACGCAATGATGTTGCTTTGTATCGATGCGAATTTTTAAGACAAGCTAAAAAAATAGAAGACTGGTCGAATGTTGTTTTCACCGATGAAACTTGGCTCAATGCGAATCACACGGTATCAAAAACTTGGACTGACAACACTGCTAGCTCCTCGACCGCAGTGCCAATGGGAAAAGGTGAAAGAATTATAATTTGTCATGCAGGAACCGCAAAAGGATTTGTGCAAGATGCTATGTTAGCTTTTAAATCAAAGAAAACAGGGGATTACCACGAAGAAATGAATTCCGAAGTATATGAAAAATGGTTTCGGGAAATGTTATTGTCACTCGAACAGCCATCAACAATATTTATAGATAATGCGTCCTATCACTCTCGGCAAATTAACAAAATGCCAACGCAAGCCAGTAAAAAAAAATGAAATAATAAACTGGCTCCGTAACAATGGCGAGGAGGTGGACGAGTCCCTATTAAAAGTAGAGTTACTTAAAATATTAAAAATGAGGAAGCAGCCTAAACGATACGTTATAGATGAAATGGCTGCAGAACATGGGCACACCGTCCTTAGAATTCCTCCATATCATTGCCAGTATAATGCCATAGAGCTAATATGGGCGCAAGTGAAAGGATATGCTGCGAGAATAAATACAACTCCTCCTTTCACCGCAAACAAAATGCTGGAGTTGCTTAAAAATGCGTGTGAAAATGTGACGCCTCATAACTGGGCGAGTGTCGTAGATAAGACGAAGAAAGAAATAATGTCTGATTGGGATCGCGATGTCGCATTTGACAACTTACCCATGCACTCATTAATAATTAGTGTTACTGGGGATACGAGTGACGACGACGCCGATTCCGACGAAACAGACGATTGTTTATAAATAAAAATATTAACAAATTACCTTTTAGTTGTTTTAATTATTTAATCCTTAAAGTACTATGAATTCCAACATGGTTTAACTGTTTATTACAAGTAGGTACTAAACATTTATTTTCGTTGTAATCATTGTAATTATTTTAAATTAAACTCTTATTAAAAGTCACTTCAATACGTATACCTTTATTCATATTAATTAATTTGCAGCAAATACATTCGATCCTAATATTGGGTACTATATTACGTTTAACTGTTTTCATTAGCATTTTAATGTAATTTTATTTGAAATGATTCCGATTGATTGATTCTATTCAAAATCGTTTTTGTTATCTGTGGTCATTCGTTACGAATGGCACAACTCTAAGTGGGCGTTACCCGTCAAGAAAGTATCTACTTTTATTTCAAAATATTGTTCTACTGTAATGTCGTACTTTATAGGCGTGAACTGTCAAAAATAAAATAAACGAATGGAAGACGTATAGTCGCTGTGCATATGATTGTATCTTATAAAAAATGTTTCTGTGTAAAGACATCGTATCACAGTAATTGTAACCTTATTACAAATGGATTAAAGTTTATAATTAAATGTAGTCCATCGTTATATAAAACTAATTGTATTAGAAGTTTATTGACTCGCAACTTGTTATCGCCTTTTGTTTCTATTCATAAATTGTGGTTTTCGGAATTGTTTTGTGTATTACACCGTGTACTGCTGTGCTTGCCGTATTCAACTGAATTGTTGAAGTCTACCTTCGAAACAAATTGTGTATTTAATTTGTTCTTGGTCTATTTTATAAATAAGTGGTTTATTTTATTTGCACATTATAAATCAATAATCAATGTAGTTACATTTAATTATAGGAATGGCTCCGCTTAGATTTTATTACCAAAATGTCCGTGGTTTGCGTACGAAAACGAGCAGTGTATTTCGTAATGTATGTTCTAATGACTACGATCTTATTGTGTTTACAGAAACATGGCTAGACGATAGTATTTATAGTACTGAAGTGTTAGATAGTCGGTATCTTGTGTGGAGAAGAGATCGTGATTATTCTCGAACTGCCCAAAAGCGCGGTGGTGGTGTTTTAATTGCTGTCAAAAGCGGACTAACAGTTATTGATAGGACTGACTGGTGTAGTTCTGCGGAGGATGTATGGATCTCACTTGTTTTGGAGAGGACCAGACCCAAAGTAAGGTATAGTTTACATATCTGTGCTCTTTACCTATGCAATGAAAACTTAGGATATTCATACAAAACTCAATTAAATAATTTCACGAGTAAACTCCACCGGTTAACTTTAACTCATCCATTGGATAAATTTATAGTTATTGGTGACTTTAATTTTGGAAACGATGTGCTCTGGTCATATAATACAGATAATAATAACACTGAACTAATTCCTCATAACATGTCGCGTCCTCATCTTAGAGAATTCTTTGACACCGTCCAAACTTCTAATCTTTCCCAGTATAATGGTGTCCGAAATATTAACGGTCGTATATTAGATCTAGTTTTTTCTAATGATCTGGTTACTGTAAGTGAAGGTATAGACCCTCTAGCATTGCCTATAGACCCCCATCACAAGCCTTTGACTATTCATGCAAATTTTGTTGAGATACATAAACTGAGTGAAAAATTATCGCAAAGGTATATTTTCTCTAGGGGAGACTATGACTCTATTAGATCTGAGCTAGACCAAATAAACTGGACTGAGTTTTTGGCAGATAGTCCCTTAGAGAATGCTGTAACAAAATTCTATAATACCATATATAGCCTTCGTGACAAATACATACCATTAAAAACTACAAATCGATCTTATCATCCTGCTTGGTACAGCCCAGCTTTAATTAAAATATTGAAAGAAAAATATAAATACCATAAAAAATTTAAAATATACGGCAATAAAGCGGACTATCACTCCTTCTCAATTCTTCGTAGTAGAGCTAATGATATTGAAAGAATCTGTTTCAATAAGTATATTGAAAGAGTTGAATCTTCTATTGTAGAAAACCCTAAATATTTTTGGTCATACGTAAAAAGTCAACGAAACACGAACGCATTTCCTAATTTAATGCAATACGGTGATACTACAGCGAGTTCTGGAGTTGACATTAGTAACTTGTTTGCCGCTTATTTTCATTCCACTTTTCAGGAACCGGCCTCGGTAGTTTATGGTGAAGCCGCGCCATCTAGTACTGTGCCATTTTCTAGCAATTCAGCAAGTGTCAGCACAATAAATGTAAGTCAATCACAGGTCTTAAAGCTACTCAAGGGATTGGATCTTACAAAGTCTGGGGGACCTGATCATATACCTCCGATATTTATAACTAGTTGTGCCGATAGCATTGTCGTTCCAATATGTATTTTATTTAAGCGATCGCTATCGGAAGGTTTAGTGCCTAATATCTGGAAATCCGCATTTATTACGCCAATATTCAAAAAAGGTAATAAATGTGACGTAACTAATTATCGTCCAATATCCAAGATTTGTTTATTTTCTAAAATCCTTGAGCGAGTGGTACACACCGAATTATACGTGGCACTGCAATCTAATGTCGGTACTGAGCAGCATGGTTTCATTAGAAAACGGTCTACCACTACTAACTTGATCCTATCTCACGACTTTATATCTGAGGGTATGGAACAAGGCGCTCAAGTCGATGTAATATATACCGACTATAGCAAGTGTTTCGATCGTATTGACCATAACCTACTTCTGGAAAAGTTATTAACAGCTGGAATCCACGGTGACCTTTATCGTTGGTTAAGCGAACACAAGCCGTGGTACTTCATGGGTACACTTCTGGCTGGAGCATTATTCCCTCGGGAGTACCTCAAGGTTCCATATTAGGTCCCCTCTTATTTACCTTATTTATAGCTGATGTAAGATACTGTTTCCAACACTCGTACATTCTGCTTTACGCTGATGACATGAAGGTTCATAAAGTAGTACGGACTATCTCTGATGCACATGAATTACAAGAGGATTTAAACAGATTCGAATTATATTGTATAAAAAATAAACTTCAACTTAACATCTCTAAGTGTTCTCATATAACTTTCACACGTCAGAAATCAATAATAAGTGTAATGTATACATTAAATAACCAACGCATTAATAAAGTAAATTCTATTAAGGATCTAGGTATTACAGTAGACAGCAAACTTTTATTTGATCAACACGTTGAGAATATTGTAAAAAAGGCATCAAAATGTCTTGGATTCATTACTAGAGCAACGGCATCTTTTCATTCTCTTAAGCCAATAAAAATATTATACTGTTCAATCGTACGCAGCCACTTGGAGTACGCATCCCAGGTTTGGAACCCCCAATACGGGATCTATAAGTCTCGTATTGAGGGCGTCCAAAGGAAATTTTTACGTTACCTGGACTTTAAGGCGAAACAATGGTCCGATGATTATGACCATCGTTGCAAAAAGTACCATTTCTTACCCTTGGACTACAGACGGAACATTAATGATCTTTGTTTTTTATTAAACATTGCAAACTGTTCGATTGACTGTCCCGATCTTTTGGCAAAGCTCACAATTCGAACTAATCTGGTCGGATTTCGACAAAGACCATTACTACAAGTACCTTTTGCAACAACAAAGTACAGGCGTAACTCTTTTTAACCGACTTCAAAAAAAGGAGGAGGTTCTCAATTCGACTGTATGTTGCTTTTTTTTTTTTTTTTATGTTTGTTACCTCATTTTCTCCTGCGCAGTGCACATAATTTTAATATAATTTCTCACGAGTCTAATATTGACCTATTTTGTACCAAAGCAAGCACAGCAAGACAACTATTAGCTAAAACCTTTTTTGATAAATGAGTATAGTTAACGGCATTTACTCACAGCTGTACTCAATACCTACACTATATAGTTATTTGTTCAGCTTCAATCTTTTTTGTGATAATTGTATTTTTTATTTTAACTTTTTATACTTGTTCTTTTCATATATATTTATATATATATATATATATATATATATTCTTAGCCTTATTTATATTGTTTAATTTTTTCTTTTTTCAATTATGTCGACATTAGTTTATTATTTATATGTGGTGGCTTGTCATTAGCAATTAGACAACTTAGTTGAGTAAATTTATATAATGTAATTAGTCTGTAAGCCTTCTTAAAATAAATTAAAAAAAATAATAATAAAAAAAAATATGTCCAGTAGTTGCTCTGGCTACAATGTCCTTCAATCCGAAACACAACAGTGCATTTAAGCAGTGTTGTTTCACGGGAGAAATAGACATTGTGGTGGTACCTACCCAGATGGCCTCTCACATATGAGAGACCTACCACCAGTATTTTGAAGTTTCTTCAGGGCCATCTCAATCTCACACAGGCTGATGTCCGGGATACCATCGCTAAAGTGTCGGATCAACTCGGCTCTCGGGTCTTCGGCCGAGCTAACAGCAGGTTGGGCAACCGAGGTGTGAAGCTGTCCGTAGAACCTCTCGATCTCCCTTAATACCTCTGCCCTCGTCGATACCACGCGGCCATCTTCCGTCTTCAGCCTAGACAATTGGATTTGCCCAATAGACAAGTCTCTTGCAAACACTTTGGAGCCTCGTCTCCTTAATGCTCACAGTATTGTGAGCACGGACATCGTGTCGCAAGGATTTCCAGATCTGTCTATTGAGCCGCCAATATGCTTCGGCGTCAACGGAAGACTGCAGCGCTAAAGATCGACGTTCGGCCATGAGGTCAAGAGTGTGGATCGAGAATTTTTGTGGTCTATCTCTACGGCGAGGTCTAAAATACTTAGATCCCACCGTATGGACAGCTTCTACCAAACCGCTGTTTAGCTCGTCCACTGCAAGGTTTTCTCCTAGACAATCAAAGCGATTTGTCAGCTCGAGTTGAAAGCTCTCGGGGTTTTGGATATGGGCGCGAGTAGGTCGGAGCGTAGATTTCATCAAGCGACGCCTTTCCGATTGGACATTGATATTCAGTGTGCCCCTAACCATTCGGTGATCACTGCCGGTTTTCACCCTGTTGATCACAGAGACATCTCTGAATATCCGTCTATTCGTCGTCAAGATGAAACTCAGATTGCCGGTAATATATACATTTAATCCCACAATTTTATTCACAAGCGCATTTCTTGGTATTAGAACATGCATAACTAAAATGCATGCGGTCTTAAAAACATGCTTGAAGTTTCTGTTAGAAAAATTCGAAGTATTACATAATGATTACATACCATAAAATGTTGTTGAAGTTTTACATGACGCATAGCAGCTACATCTATTTTTGTGAACCAGACATAGAGGAGTGAGGAGCATATTCAGGCCTGGTGATCTAGTTCAACGTACATATACTTATCATGTACCTATACTGATATATACATACAATTGCAAACGCGGTGAGTTATATCAACATAATTAAAATAATTTTCAATAAATTTACGTGTTTACTACGAGATTAACCGTTAGGAAAAATCAATAATATAATATTCGATAGTAATTCATTATCACAACACGTAAGTACTTCTGTTCCAAAGGTTTTAGTTACATTCAATGTGTACTACACGGACAAATATTTATAAATATGAATTATATAACAGAGTACATATTATAATCCAGGTCTGAGCGCACGTGATGATGTGAATAATATGCAACTGTGGCATGTGTGCATCTGACGCGCGCCGGGTGTATTCCGATGAGGACTGTGACTCTACGGTTTACACACATGTACATATTATGTACATTGTCATCAAAAGTGATTACGAGATTTGACAAAATTCTACCTGGATACACAGTGTTGTGGCACTTTACTCGACCGGAGTGAGCCAACAGTAGTCTACGGATATGTCGATGAAGTTCTGAATAACTGCTCATCCCTGGTATGTGTGATTCCAGAGCGTGACGCCGGCGACGACAGTGATGAGGAGCCGGAGCTGCTGGTGCCGGCCATCCCGGCAGACACGCCGCACATCGAGTACAATCCTCCGCGGAGGTCGGACGACGAGGTGCTGCAGCGCTCCAGAGAGTTCCACGAGCTGATGGCGCGGCGCCGGACCGTGCGCGCCTTCAGCGACGAGCCCATCCCGCAGGAGGTGTTGGACAACCTCATCAAGACTGCTGGTACGCTCTCCATACTTACACTCGGTTTGCTTAAAAATATTCTTGGACGCTTAAACAATTTTACATACATAGCGAGCGTATTATTGTAATGGTAAATTATAGAATCGGCTGGATTGGCAATTCATAATAAAAAAATAAGCTTTTATAATTTTATAGAAAATACAACTAAAAAATAGAAAATAAATTATAATAAATTTTAATTAAAAATAGTGTAAGAAAAAATGATTTTACTTATAGTACAGTCAACGAAGCATTTTTTCCTGCATAATTTGCCAGGAGTTTTTTCTTTTCATGAAGAGGTGGCATATGACCCCACTAAGTTAAAAACCCAAAATACTTACAAAAATGGCGTCCGCTAGAGCCGCCATTTTGGAAAACGCATTTGAAGCCATATCTCCGGAACCGTCCACTTTAGGCCCATCATGCTAAGGACCTTTTTTGTAGATAATTAAATTTCTAATCTTTTTTGTTCAATAATTTTTTTTGTACCATTTACCGTTCGCGATTTACAAGGTTATTAATATTCGTTTCTTGCCTTTTTGCCCATATTGCCCATATCTCTGTTAATAATTGTTTAAACAAAAAATTGTTAATGACTAAACTTTTAAATCAATAAATTCTTAACAACTTTTCACCCATACTTTTTTTCTCTAAAATCAATATTTTAGAAGTTATCGCGCGTTGAATGGTTTACTACCGAATCAAGGTCAATGGAAACGAAGGATGCATAGCGTAATTATGAAATCCAATGATTTCTCCATGATTATCACGTAATTAATTAAATACTGATGGCATAAGGGAACAAAGCAATGAGGAAATAGTAAATTTTGTTAAAAATCCATGTAAAATTTATTGTAAAAAAGGTATAAAATGAAAATTAATAACATTGTAAATCGCGAACGGTTAATGGTACAAAAAAAATTATTGAACAAAAAAGATGGGAAATTCAATTGTCTACAAGAAAGGTCCTTAGCATGATGGGCCTAAAGTGGACGGTTCCGGAGATATGGCTTCAAACGCGTTTTCCAAAATGGCGGCTCTAGCGGACGCCATTTTTGTAAGTATTTTGGGTTTTTAACTTAGTGGGGTCATATGCCACCTCTTCATGAAAAGAAAAAACTCCTGGCAAATTATGCATTGCGGACAAGAGTAACCTGTTGCTTCATTGCCTGTACTATTACTTGTACTTTTTTTACAATAAAATCATTTTTTCTTACACTATTTTTAATTCAAATTTATTAAAATGTATTTTCTATTTTTTAGTTGGATTTTCTATAAAAGCGTATTTTTTAGTTTTTTAAATTATTATAACTTTTTTTAAAATTATATCTTAAGCACAGTCGGTAACTTATCTGAGAAATAGGTGATCAGCGCGCCTGGTAGATTCCTTTATTGGTCTTGACGCAGACACTCCGGGTCTCAGGAAAACAAAAATCGCTAATCCTGATTATCCTAGTAAGGATAACGGGTCAAAATGTTTTAAAATATTGAATTGTCATCGGTCCTTAATAAGTATGCCAAATTTCAAGTTAATCCGACGTTTTGAAGGAGGTCAAAATCATGTTCAAAGATTCCGTTACATACTAAAATACATACGTCTGAAGCTAATAAAAGCGTATTAATATGCTTTAACAACACTTAATAATTGTAGAATTGTAGGTACAACAATCTTGCTAAGCTGTTTATACAAAACGACCTCACTTAAATGAAGGTGGAAAACAGCCGCGCCGTTCCTATTATAAAATATGTTCGTCTTGTCAGTTGATTTAACTCATAAGTCATAAGCCCTCAGTAGTCGTTATTCCTATAATCGAAGTTAATATAATATCATTTCTTGGGTATGGTCGATGATGTACTGTGTTTCATTCCCGTGGTGCGTTGGTCGTTGGATCATTCACGTTGTATATTTTAACCAAGGATAGATTTAATTAAGCCTATATCAGCCCATATACGTCCCACTGCAGGGCACAGGCCTCCTCTACAATTGAGAGTGGTTAGGCCATATAGTCCGCCACACTGGCCCAGTGTCGATTGGCAGACTTACATACCATAGAAATTCTTATACATCGCTATGGTATGCAGGTTTCCTCACGATGTTTTCCTTCGCCGTTATAGTGCGTGGTGATTGACTAACAATTCACACATGAATTCGAAAAGTCAGAGGTGCGCCCTGGGATTCGAACCCGCGATCACCGTGAACATGTTGCCAGCCGCGTCTGGTCCGTTTACCAACGCACTTTTAAATTAAGCAATTAAACCCAATTAACTAATATTCGACTAAAAAATAATTAACTGATAATTCTCACTACATGTGTTACTACTACTACTACTAATTGAATGAAATCGTTTTGTATCTTAGATGATGGTATTTTGAATTGAAATGTATCATCGACAACGACACATATCCATTGCACCTTTACAAATAACACTTTTAAAATAAGGCCATGATTCATGAACGAAAAAACAGTCAACATCAAAATAAAACGGAATCAGGAAATTACAATTGATAAAAAATGCGAACACAAGATTGGTGTCGAGTCGACCACGTGACCACATTACACCGAGCAATGTTAAGCGCCAGTGGCAGCCAGTACTGAGTACTGAGTAGGGACGATATTGAGATAAGCACGCATGTTGTTACGATGCAGCTACTACTCCATTACGCTTACAGTGCGCGTTGGAAATCACATGCTGATAAACATCTGCAATCACTGTTGCTTAAAGTTAAAGTAGCACCGAAGAAGCTCACGGACTCTTTTTCTTATACTTTTCATAAGCCTATTTAATTCTGTATCAGCCCATATACGTCTCACTGCAGGGCACGGGCCTCCTCTACAATCGACAGTACGATTGAGAGTGGTTAGGCCATATCGTCCACCACGCTGGCCTAGTGCGGGTTGGCGGACTTACATACCATAGAAATTACTACTTAATTACCTACTTAATAACCAAACATAGACCTGTAAACGATTATCAATTCTTAGCTGATGGTGCTATAGCACCATTTAAGATCTGAGGCAGAATAAATTATGGAACATAATTCTCGGAATTGACCTTTTGTGTAAAATTACTAACTTTGTTTGTGATATATTAAGATAACGCTAGTACATGCTGCGGTTAGAGAGTTATTTGCGAACTTAAAAAATACAACAACAAAGTTTTGACGCACAATATTTTATCTATCTTTGATAAAGTACACACACAGTTCTCGATCTCTGATGTCGTCGAAGCCTCCGCTGCCGGTCACATTCCCCAGGTCACCGTCAGCGTATCTCACCTGCATATTCCTCGGGAATAACCCGCGCCTCACCATCTTGATATATCTCTGTACTTTCTCTATCATGTAGTACGTGTTGCACACAACCTCGTCGACGTGACACTCCTGCACTCGGAACACCCGCGGGCCCACGATGCTCATGACCCAGAGCTGTGGCTCGGCGCGCCGGCTGGCTACGTGCCGCAGCGAGCGGTGCCAGCTGTAGTCGTTATGGTCGCAGAAGTGCCTCGCCGACCGCTTCATCGTGTTCCACACGCTTCTATTGAACGCCATTCCGACGCTGCGTACACTCGAATGCCACCCTGAAACCACTAAGTTACCGTTGCGGATGTGATAGTCTGACAGTAAAGGTGGATAAGCACCCAAGCTCAGTATTTCACACTGGGGACATGTAGTCATCATTAACTTCGCCAGAAATTTACGTATATAAATGAAATCTTCAGTAACAATATCATTTTCCTCAAGAAATATTATGGATCTATTGAAGTCCTGCAAAGCTTCTATTCTATCGAATATATGATGAGTCTGCCACCACCAGCGTAGTTTCTTCTGAGCCAACATCGCGTCCCTTCGATTCTGATCCTCTCTGCACTCGAAACCTTCGGAGCAGAACTGCAAGTCCCTGCCCGGGTATATTCTTGGGTGAAGTTGAACGCTGTACGGGTAAAATATCTGCATGTACTTGGTGAAAGTAACATTCCTAATAAGTCTGTTAATATCGTAATCATAGTGGTCGTGCGAGAATATAAGCAGCGCCTTGGTGATGCCCACCACGCCTCTGAGCGAGTCTATCAGCGCTCTCAGACAAGGAATGTTGTCGTGCACCTGGATCACTATGACGAACGTTCCCTGCGTCACAGTTCCGTACAGATGCGTGTTGTAAATCTTCTGGGCGTCGTTCACGAGTCTGATCTGGTACTTGTAGTTGAGAATGTTGTCGACTTGATGCAGCGCCTCCTTGAACTGCACGTCGAGCATCTCCTCGGCCGTGGCGTTGTGGTCTCTGTCGTCGTAGTAGTTGCGAAGGAACTGTCGCCTCTGCTCCATCACATACTCCACGCGCTTTTGAATTATTAAACACGCGTTCAATACGATTATAATAAATATAGCAGAATACTTTAAAAAGTTCGCAAAAGATACCATTGTGTGAAATTATTACAAACTAAAATTTTATTTGTAAAATAAAACTTATAAATCTGTCAATACGTCAATAATAAACTAGTTGACATATTGACACGTGAGTGTGCAGCAGAATAGCGGCTATTTTGACCAGTAACTACTTCCATTTCAGTAGAAGGGTATTCAGATTGAAGGTATTCAACACCTTCATTACTATTAATACGATCCGGTATGGCAGCCCAGGACGTAGCGATTTACTTACTTAAATACATATGTAAGCAACATGTTACGCAAAGTGGTGTGTAGAGGGAATATTGGTAGAGGGTTAATATTTAATAATTGTGTTTACCTCAATGATTGCAGGAACTTCACCATCGGGTGCTCACACGGAGCCTTGGACCTTCGTAGTGGTTCAAGACCCAGAAATGAAGAAGGCTATCAGAGAAATAGTAGAAGAAGAGGAGGAGCTCAACTACTCTAAGAGGATGTCGAGGCAGTGGGTGACAGATCTAAAGCCGTTCTCCACGAGGCCCATAAAGCCGTATCTTACCGACGCGCCAGCCCTAGTACTGGTGTTTAGACAGACCCACTCCTGGAGGCCCGACGGAAAGAAGAGGATGCATTATTATAGTGAAATTAGCACTGCTATAGCTGCAGGATTTTTGCTTGCAGCCGTTCAGGTATACGTTATAATCGCATTATAATGGTGCTATAATGCTTAAACTTAAAATAAACTTAATTTAACTTAAAATAAACTTAATAGTAAATGCAATGTAGTTAAACCAAATAATATATCAACGGGCAAAAGAATCTTATCGAGCCGAGCCGGAAAAGCGACACACTGGCACGTGTCATTATAACAAGTTTTCCACTGTGGTATATCTAAAATTGTCGTTATCCGGCGGTTTCGAATAGCCTTCCAACGCATTCTGGTCGGTTCGTGTTCCAGTACTGCGGGCTGGTGGCGCTGACGTCGACGCCGCTGAACTGCAATGCGCGCGTGCGCCAGCTGCTGCAGCGGCCCGCCAGCGAGCGCCTGGAGCTGCTGCTGCCCGTGGGCCGCCCGCGCCGCGGCGCCACCGTGCCCGACCTCGCCAGGAAACCGCTGCACGACATTCTGCTCCACGTCTGACTCCTACTCCACAACTGTTGCCTTTATAAACTTACATTAAAACATTGTATATTATTTCGTCTTTTAATCTATATCGCGATTGAGTTAGTAAGGACAAACAATTTATTTTGGTCCACTGTAATCTAGGGATCAAGTAGCAAGGGCAAGGGTATACGTTGCGCTTGCTGTGGAGTACTTCGCCAGTTTCGCTAATCATCATCATTTACTACCCCGCTTCCGAGGATTCTCACAGCTACTTATTGGAAACGGCCGATATTCAGCAGCTTCCTGCGACCTTTGCGAATCTAAGGAAGTATGATGGATATCACGAAGTCAGCAAGGAGCAGCCGCCGCGTCGGCGCTCATTTTCCGCTCGCCGCTGCTGCCTCGCTGACTTCGTGAGCGCAGCCTTAATAGGTTGTCTATGAACTTGGTTGGGTATACGACCCGTGTTGCATTTATGAGTACGTACATGATATCCATAATACTTCCTTAGATTTACGCGAATGTTGCACATGGAAATTAAACTATTGAAATGTAAAAATATTAAACATAATTCGGCATAAAATCCTTATGTAATAGTTTTATTTCAATACATCATATCCATCATCATCGCACGATCTACATACAATTATTCAGAACAAGCTTTTGCCCGCAAATTAGTATTTGTGATTTTTCCATCCCGCTCGTTCCCGTCTCATTCTCACTTAGGGCATGTAATCCAGTCCCATCTCATCCCTTTGAGTATAAATATGTAATGAATATATCAGAATTCCTTCCTCATCCCACGGGAACACTACAATTTTTGGGATAAAAAATAGCCTATATTAATAATCCATCCTACCTCCACACCAAACCTCTTCGCAATCCGTTAAGCCGTTTCTGAGTTCATCGCGCACAATCACACAGACAATAATTCTAAAAATCGTTGTTTTTTTTTTATTTAGTGCGTTCATATCGGTTCAATACTTGGTAAAATATGAACCGACTGAAAGAGACGGGTCATAAACCGGATGTAACGGGACGGGAAATATAAGGTTCATATAGTCCGCCATATTAGTTTTTCTCATTTATATTCCACTACCGACCGGGCCCGGCTTCGCCCGGGTGCAGATAGCTTTTGAGTCCAGTGTTGAAGTGGCAACAACATACTATTTCGCGTACTAACTATATTTCCCACGCGCCGTCAACTATATTTCCCGTCCCGTTACATCCGGTTTATGACCCGTCTCTTTCAGTCCCCATATTGAAACGCATGAAATCCTGTCCTCAATTTGAAAGAGTCCCAAATATTTATATTTGAATTCCTGAATCATCCTACGGGACCACTTTTCGTGATAAAGAGTTGCCTATGTGTTAATCCAGGGTGGCAGCTATCCCTATACCAAATTTCATCAAAATCTATCGGATCATGTAGCAAATATACATATTACTAGCGGCCCGACCCAGCTTTGCCTGGATGTATATATATTTTTGCTTCCAATCCACACCAAATACATGTTATTTTGCGTATAAACTCTTGTATACCTAAACTTGACGTAGCTATTCTACTGTCCGGCTCAATCTCGTCTCATCCGTCTGTTCAGTCTCTTTCCGATTCGTCCTGTCCTTTCTCTTTATAATCCATCCCGTCTTATAACGTGCATTTACATTTCGTCAGCCTTCTCCCGTACCTTCTACTCTACTATATCCCGTCTCTCCATATACATTCATATACATATATGTACATATAAAGATTGCCTTATGAATTTTTGTCATTAAAAACTTCTGCGTTTTTTATTGTCCATCCAATATTCCTTCCCTTATTTCAGCACCAAATACTGTTTTTCCAAAAAATATTGCACACCATTATTTTTTGTTAGTAATAAAGAGTTAAAATATAAAATTTCATAGAAATAACTTCAGTGGTTTCGATCTTTTTGACATAGCATTTCAACCCTTTTTTCACCCCCTTTAGGTATAATATAAACTATCTCACTTCGATACCTTAACATTTCTATCAGTGAATTATAGCGAAGGAAAGGCCACTGTAAAAATTCGTGATAAAAATAACATTCGATCTTGAAAAGGAGTAAGTATAACTTCTTACTTGTGAACATTATTTATTTCATTATCCTATATTAATGTAGCTTGATATATTCTCCTTAGTTTATACAAAATAAATTTCTGAACGCATGCATAAATATTTGACAACCAATTTAAATGTCAATCGCTTTTCATTACTGTCATTAATTTACATCTTTAAAATCTAATGGCGCGTTTACACAATCGTCGATGTTCGCCGATGATAGGCGATGACACGTTTGCGCATCATTGCCACAAATTTTGCGCACCTCGCCACGTATTCGAGCGAGTTGTCAATAGATAAGTCGTCAAAAATGGACGTCGATCGACGTCGATGCATTAGCAGTTGCCACGACATTTATTTAAAAAGCGCGTATAGATACGAGTTTTATGAATATATATAAAAACCGAGTAAACAGATAAGTAGAAGATGGTGGATGTTAAGAATTTACCGCAACATAACTAGGTATTTGTAATCGTAAAAACAGCGTTTTTTCTAGGGATATATTTTACACTACATAAGAAAACAATATGTTCTTATTATCGCCCTTGAGTTGTTGTTGTTTTGAATCATCATTAACATTTCTGATTCCTTCCCGTTACATCCCGTCTTATCAAGTTTCATTCGATGCCATACCTCAATCCTGTCCTATTTTATTCGCCTCATACTTTCTAGCATACCATCCACTTACATGCAAATAGAGCGTCGTAGATAGCCAGAACAACCCTTAAAGTAACTTATTATTTGTATTACGATTAATATCATGGTTATAAACACAAAATAGAAAATAATACATTATTTAAATAATTATTGAAACGATTATATTGAATAACAAGAAGATAGACTTATATAAATTACGACCATGTTACGACGGATATATTTTTTGAAATTTATTAGGATTAAAAATTTTGCCTTATAAACGTAATAGATAACGTAACTTTACCCGTTTACACAGCTCACACAAGGCAATTGGTTCAGTGGTGTAGGCGTAAAAGTTTAACAGGCACTAGACTGTCAAACAAACAGAAGTGTTAGAGCCACGCTGTTGTCAGTTATTGCTCAGCATGAATGATCAACGTGAAGTAACAGCTTTTCCATTGCATTCGGTAAGTGAGATTGCTGGATTCCCAATGCTCCTTTCTTCTTCCCATCCTTTCTCCTTTCCACTCCTCTGCCATTTCATGGACACGCAATACATCTTTGATCCGAACGTTATGGATGTTCATGGGCGGTAGTGATTACTTACCATCAGGTGATTTGTTTTCTCATTTTCCATTAATAAAAACAGACAGACGACAGACAAAGAGTTTCGTTTGAATTTATAATATTAAGTAGACATAATAAGATGAACAGAATCAGAGCAGCACGAGCAGAGACATAGAATTAATTGGATTGATAGAATTGGCTGGTCGTAAAATTATAAACCAAATAACTCTGGTGGATGAACCCTTATTCATCACATAGCTCTGAATTATAACAAGTACCACTAATACCTGGTTCAAATCAATGGGTGAATTGGCTATGGTAGAATGCTGGTTTTGAGATGAGATGTCATAAATATAATGAAAATAATAAATAACACCCGACAGTCACGTACATAGTCCTGACCCCACACTAAGATCGAGTCTTGTGTCGTGGGTCTTTTCAGTCTCACAATACCCAGACCCGAAAGGAGTATTTGTGGGTAGAACAAACATTTCTAGCGGGGCGGGGATCGAACCCGCGACCTCTCAGTTCACAGCCGACGTCTAACCAACTTCGCCACGTAGGCTGGCATATGATTCAACGACATTTATTTTTCATTTTGGAAGTCAATCATTTAACTAATCGCAAAGCCCGCAATGTCTAGTGTTTTTTAAAGCAGGTACTCATAAAACTCGTAGTAGAATTTCATAAAAAAACGAATTTATTAATAACAGACATATTAATTGGATTAAAAACTTGAATTGGTAATGGACGATGAAGGTTTTTGGTCGTATATATCCACAGACGTCCACAGATGTCAATTGTGTCATCTTTGTCAAAAATATAAAAATATACGAAAATTATGATTATTTTATTTAGTATGGGGTGTAATTAAATAATAATGTACAAACAGTTTATTTAGAATTATTTCAATTAGTAATTGTGCTTTTTACGTACACTATATTGCATGTAGTGAGAATTGAACAATGGTGTGGAATTTTATAATAAGAAAATGAAACCGAAGAAGTTGCAGCAGGCAACTAGGTGCAGATACAGCTGAAACGCACGCGTGCCCTGTCCTATAATTCGACTTATTTATTTTAAAGTATTTTTTGTATATTCTTGTTTGAAATAAACATTTTCTGTACATCTATAATTTTATTTATTTTCTTTTAGTATATATTGTAGAAATATCGACCCGCAATAGCAAGCTAAAGTGGAAGTAGGCGGACTTTATAACAATAAATGAACAAATATTTTGAGAAGACCGGGTTTCTGTAAACGCAATGCACGTCATCGGCATAAGCGGAGTGATATTCATACAGATATAAATCATAATATTCAAATATATAGTTTAAATCATGTACAAACACTTATAAACTATGATACTTATTTCTGAATAGATTTCGTATTGTGATCAAACTGAACCAATTATTATACGGAAGTAACTGATAGCTCCGGAAAATGCTAGCTGTTGTTACTGAAACTTGTATTTCGATATTTTTTTAATGAAAAATTAAATTTCTATAGCAATACACTGTCACAAACCCGCGGGGCATGTGGCTAGAAATCCATAACTAGCGGATCGTCGACGATGACAGGCAAACATGGGTATTCTCACTTTACTCTCACTCTGATTACCGACAGTTGGCGAAAAACCCCGAACACGAATGTTGTAAAATTTTACCAGGGTTATAAGTTTTGGAACAAATCCCTAAATTGTGGGTGTATATCTTAATAATTTAATTGGTTCATTTTATGATAACGAGTTAAATTATCAGAGTCATTACACTGTAATGTGAGTTATTTAGTATTATAATAATATAAGATTAACAATAAAAATGCATTACAAAAAAAAAACACTACACGAGTCAACATTATAAATAATTTGTTACTTATTTTAACATAAGCATAATTTTATTTACTATACTTCGCGGAACCGCTACATTCTCCAGATTTGGGAATGAAAAATATTTCGTTAGCAACACTGCTTGATGTACACGAATA
The DNA here is from genome assembly GCA_023078785.2 of Hyles euphorbiae. Classification (NCBI taxonomy): domain Eukaryota; kingdom Metazoa; phylum Arthropoda; class Insecta; order Lepidoptera; family Sphingidae; genus Hyles; species Hyles euphorbiae. Next base: position 69,474 of record CM041034.1, read on the forward strand.
TCGGCAATGAAAGGCAATAAGCCGTACACATTACCGTCATCGCCTATAGTTGCCGATGTTGGGCGATTATGTGAACGAGGCATAAAATACGCCATTAATCGAATATTGTGGCTATATGTTGTCGATTCGAAACCTTTATTTAAATACGTTATTTAATTTTAGGGAAGAGTTTACCCTATTGACGGTATGAACATTAAATCTTTGACAGTTACAAACCCATGAACATTTTGTATGGCAAAATGTTTTTTCCTTTTTTTTATACTTTCGTCAATTCAATCGCGATAAAAACTATCCCACCTTTAAGTTGGAACAAATAATACATATCTACAAAATTTCATTATAATCAGTTGAGTGGTTTAGGAGTCCATCGCGGACAAACAACGTGACACGTGAATTATATATATTAAGAAGATATTTGAATTCCTGTATCATCCCACGGGAACACTACATTTTTACGGGTTAAAATGTAGCCTATGTGTTAATACAGGGTTTCAGCTATGGTTTCAGCTATCTCTATACCAAATTTGATCCAAATCAGTCAGGCCGTTTTTGCGTGAAAGAGTATAACAAACACCCTCACAAACTTTCACCTTTATAATATTGTATATTAGTAAGGATAGTAAGGATGTACAGACATCGATCGGTTACAAATTGATTATATGTATATACTCGTAAGTGTAGTCATCTTCCATGCGTCTGATGGTCGCTTTGAACCGTCGTCGAGAATGGGTAGGTATATAGTATAAAATGTATAATACATTACGTCCAGCCAGCTTCACACTAGCGACGTATCTGAATAGAACGGTGCTGTATAAAATTAAACTTCCAAATGACATGGACAAAACCACAGTTAATAAAAAGATACATTGAAAATTAACAAAACAAACCTAGTTGTTCACAAGGGTTTATTTAAAAGACAAAAAGTATCGATCCAAACACAGCACAGACATTTTTAGAGGTTCGCAAAGGGCTCAACGGCAGCGACGGCGACGGCGGCGGCGCGAGCGGCGGCGGCGGCGGCAGCAGCTGCGGCGGCGGCGGCGGCGACTGCGGCGACGTCGACAACTGCGCCGGCGGCGACGGCGGCGGCGACAACTGCGCCGGCGACGACGGCGCCGCTGCTCAAATAATCACAACAGTGAGACACCATCACCTTCCAGCTTGTGCCGTGAGCCAATGCCAAGTGTGACCTACCCCGCAGGAGCGGCGGCGGCGGCGGCGACGGCGGCGCCGGGAGCAGCGGTCTGACGGCTCGCCCGACCGCGAGCGAGACATCGAGCGCCCGCGTGCCAACACCTTGGCACCCTCGCGCCTGCAACAACCATCCGTGCACTACCAGGACCACTGTCTGCACACTGCACCCGCTGCACCTGCGCCGGCGCGGGTCGTGTTGCACGCTCGAACCTCACAGTGAACCAAAACATGACTGGGTCGGGCTAACGGACGAAACTAGGGTAGTTGCAAAGTATTATAAAACCTCATGTTTATAAAGGGCAAATGTTACTCAAGGTATGGAATGACCCTCGATAAACACAAGACTTTATACTGACTGTGCGGGCTGGTCCGGCAGCCGCGCGGCGAGGAAGGGCTCTAGGCAGAAGGGGTCGGGCTCGGCGTCCGACGACGCGGACGAGTAGCGGCGCTGCGGGGCGCGGTACGAGCCCTCCGACGTGTCCCCCGGCTCCCCCGGCTCCTTCCGCTCCCTCCACTTCCCCGCCGCATTGTTTAAAGAACTGTGTGTGAGGTGACGACACTAATAAAGGTTTTAGTATGCTGAGTGTACTCCACCAAGTCCTAATTACGTGATGCATCAGAAACTACTATAGGTATATAAAGTGATTCCTTCTTATGATGAGATGATTAACGATCATTGCAGGTGTAGAGATGTTTCTGAGTCATGTTGTCTCGCGTCTTATTATTTACTAGCGGCCCGGCCCGACTCCGCAAACGTACATATACTTTTTGACTCGAGTCCATATCAGAAACATATTATACCGTGTACCAAACCATGTACAACTGGTTTTTATAATATTAATACTCAACATGACTACCGTCCACTACTGCTTTTAACGTACCGTGCCGTTAAATCTAATCACGTCCCGTTAGACGTTATAAAGAGGAACAATCCTATAAATAACTAATCCAACACAAAACTATTTCTTCAATTCGAAACCGTAATTTTTGAGATTAGCAGGCACAATAAAAGAAGCAAACTATTCAGTTTTATATATTAAAATATAGATTTCGATACAAATTTATACCTTTATTGTTATTTCACCATTTTAGATAGGTTAGTACAAAAAAAAAACAAAAAAAAATATAAGGCGAAATTTCGAAACACACCTATATGTATCGTAGGTTCCACAAGATCCTTATATTATTAATTAATTAAACAATGGTTTTGGAACTTTTGAAGCCGCCCATTCATACTTTACATTGCTTTAAGGAGGTTTAGAGCAAAGCTGTACAAATCACAATTCACAATATGCTTGCTATAGTGCTAAAAAAATGTCCCATTGTTTGTGTCCTGGTACAATAAATCGGCACGGTAGTTTAAAAGTGCTATTTTGTGACAGCGAGACTTTTCAACACTTTTTGTTTTATCAAATATAAACTTATGAGATGGACCGTTTCAGTACTCCCAAACTTATATTTCGAATATACGTCACTCACGTCACGTTATCTGCAGATAGTAATTGGACAGTGGCCTATATACGATAAGTCTAGTGTCTAGATAATTACCTTCTACTCATTCTCTCTTTTTCGCCACCCGCATGATCACTGCAACAAATGTAAAACCATCCATATTTAAATTAAAGTGTTTTGTGTATGACAATTATTAATATATTATATGTATAATGACTAGAAAGTATAATAGACATAGTTTTCATCTGCTCAAGAAAGTCGCTCTAATTTCAATCCCATTTAGGTGTATTTGCATGCATCATGCCAGATGGAACAACTGAGTTCTAGAGGTGCATACAATTGAACAGACGCGTGTACAGCATTAGAATTCTCACTTGTTGTCGAGCTTGTCCTTCTGCTCCTCCTCCACCTTCTTCCTGCTGGCGACGGCGGTCTTCTCGTGGTGGCCGCCGGCGGCGTGGCGGCGCGCGGCCGTGGCGCGGTCCCGTCTGCACACACATCAATTCTCTACAACTTGTTTAACTCAATTTCCAATAATAAAATGCCAAAATCACAATTGGATATATTTGCCTCATCACCACATATTTACCGGAAAAACTTGTTTACAATTTTGATGGAATTAGACAAGTTCAGTGTACTAGTATGTACTGTTTTATTCCTTTGTTTTTATGTCTACTGTTTATATTGATATCTAATTATTCGCTCGTACCTGAAAGTTAATTTTTAATGTAAATTTTGCGAAGAACGTGGTAGGTTGTGCGTTTATAACTTTTAGCACAAAATTGTAAAATTACTCAAGCACAATGAACAACTGTTTGTTTTACCTCAATAAAAAAAAAATATATGTATAATGTAGTCATGAACGACATCCAAGCGCGAATCGTCCAAGAAGCGAAATCACGGTCCAGAATATCACTGAATAGCCTCCTATGGAACATTATAATATAAACATCCGTAATGATACACTTGTAGAGCGACAGACGCCGCGTCACTAACAAAAATACTTGTAAACCAGGTAGGGGCGCACTCACTTCCTCTGGAAGTCAACGTAAGTCTTGAGGCGCGCGGTGTAGCGCGGCGCGTCCACCTCGCTGCGCTTGCGCATGAACTCCACGAAGTCCTCGTTGAGCTTCTTCGCCTTGTCGTCGCGCTCCTCGGGCTCCATGTCGGCGCTGCAGCCCGCGGCGCCCTGCACTCTCACCGCGACCTGCAACACACACCGTGCCGCCTCATCACCATGCACGGCGACCAACAGCTTTGTACTCGCTGCACCCACATCTACCGAAATAATCCATTAAGCGATCAACACATGCAAACTAACTTTTCACACATTTGCTGTCGTCGATAAAAACATTTTATTGATTAGAGTGAACACACAAACAATTTTTTAAAATAAATATAAAAATTTTACGACAATGCACACGTCATAGCAAAATTTTGTTTCGACTGCTTCAAATTTTCTGGATATGAATAAATGTCAGAATAAATTTAAAACAAAACCTTTCCTGCCAGCTCAATTGAAAACAATTATTCCTTTTGTATATTACGTTCTCATTTGTGTATAAGTAGCGGCCAACCAAGGCGTTTGAGAATTTATAGGATCGGTAATACCTTGGTAATACTCAATGTGCTAGGTTTTTATTGAACCAGGACTACCTATGCGTTTGAAGTCGCTGGTTGCAGGCCGATTCCAACAGGTCGATGTGGAGATATTTGTTGGAGGCCTGTGTTCGGCATTTGACTTCCTGTGCCTGATGACAAAAAAGATTGACAAGAAAGATGCCATGCGTATTTTTTTAATTTTTATTGCATTGAAGAGCGAGATACAACCGCTCGTGAACAGTAGCAAATCCAAACAACACCTTGAATTACAAAACAACGCTTGGCATTCCTTAAGTTAAATAAATGTCTAACCCCTACCACTATGGTGAGTTGATTCGAACTCAAGTAAGCCGCCGTAGTCACAACTCAGATGAATGTCTTATGGCGCAGTTCACCGGCATATGTGTGTACCCATACTAGGTGTAGGTTTTTCTGCTATGGCGGAATTGTATCGGACGGCGGGAGATTATTACCTGTATTAATACATTTCTGAATGACACTGTACTGATTATCAGAATCAGCGCAGCTACGTGTTTATCGATCTGCTGTGACCGCCCGATTTATACCAACTAAACTAGTCGCAATGCTTTGTTTGTTCAATGTTTCTCACGAATGTATTGACACGATCCAATATGCCCCAACTATTTTGATACGAAGGAACCTCTCGGCTCATTTATTTACTCCAAAGCATCTCTAACAGAACAGTAGAAATTCAGCAAATAAATGATCTGTCCAGCAGGGCGCTTTATAATTATTGTTGTGTTCCGGTTTGGCACACATTAAGTAGTAATAAGAGTAACTACTGGACATATTGGGACTTATATCTATATACCTTATATGTCAGGATTAAGAGCGCAGTGTAATGCAAAGCATTGCTTTGAAATACATGATGTTGTTTGATTTTACTACGGTCCATGAATGTTGGTATCGCTTAACACCAGCTAATGGCACACTCGTCAGGCTAATAATTGCAATAAAAAATGTTAGTAATAAAATGTTGGAAATATTTTTTCAAGGTCTGTTAGCAGTAATTAAGGCATGAGATTATATTAATACAGTATACATATTAATTATTGTTGCTATGTTAATAATCTCACAAAAAAATACAAGTTTTTAGGTTCCGTAACACACAAGATGAATAAGGCCTTTTCTTGTATAAAGATAAGAGCATCCTTTGATATAATCACCCTAATAACATTTTCATATTTAGTTTCTTCTTATTTTATTATATTATTTTTCGTTTCTTTTTTTAGATTCATCATGGATAAATGTGTAGCCCTAGAATACTGACAATAGAAAATAAATACTTAGCCATAGATATGTCGGTGATATCTATGAGGTTTTTATTGTAATTCTCGAGGTCTTCCCCCTGCTTAGATGTTTGATTTAACTGCGACAGCTCAGAAAGTCGATTACTATAAAGACATAAGGGTATATTCACAAACATATATACAATATATATTCAAATTTCAAAGAGCCCTGCTGGGCACACAATATTTCATGCAGATTTTGTTTTTGCCATTTTGGCCGACGAACATGGTGGCTGACCCGATAGTAAGCGGCTTTTGATGCTGGTATACTCTGCAATGCCAGCGACATAGACAAGCCGCCTAACGTTAAAGTCCTCTTCTGTTAGAGATTCCTTGGAGTAAATAAATCAGTCGAAAGGTTCTTTGGCTGAAGTTACGATAAGTTTATGTATTTTAGTTATTATTTTTATATACTCCGAGCACAACACAATCTCAGTTCCTACTGAATGGAATTTATTGAATTTTCTATCAAAATAGTTGAACTACATTTTGTTTACCTATTTCCTTATCTCCAAAGATACAAGCTTTAGCTAATTTAGCTTACTTGAGGAAATGTAATCAACCATTGTCGTTATACGCGCATATAGTTTTCTAGTGTGATGTATATATAATTAAATTACTTTTTGTGCTTCCTTTTATGTAACATTATTATATTCAAGCAGTGCAGCGGTGAGAAAACAATTATTTGTTCAAGATTTTATTGTAGATTTGCCACGCAGTGTATCTTCTGCGTGCAATTAACGCTGCATTGCATTTTTATTGCATAAACATATAATTTAGCAGATAAAATAAAAACGTATGTAATTCGAATTTTCAACTCAGTTTGGTTTCCCTGTTTTTCAAGTTACATTATTTTATAAGTCCTAAATAAATTTTTCTTTCCTTGGATACTGTGTTTTCAATAAATAATAAAAAAATTAGGAGGTACGTAATGTATGTAAAAATAAGAAATATTGTAACCAGTTTGTGCCACGTATGTGATTGTTGAGTCTAGCATATATAACTATTAACTATGGGACTGACTTTCATCAAACTTCTCGAGGAACTTGAACAAAAGTTGCCGTGAAGTTAGAAGTAGGTGCGTTACTGAAAAGACAGACGATCAGTAGAAAGCAGAAAATTGTGAATGAAGCAGTGAGACGCGGCGCGACCCGACGGGAACATTGTTTTACTCTAAAAAATAGGTTAATGGGTTCTGTATTCGGACGCCATGTAACATTGAGAACGTATTACTGCAACATACTTGCGCGGTTTCTTATTCTCACTTCTATGGAACAAATGAGAAAGTGTATTTTCGTTCAGAGTGATAGTTTAGGTCGGCGAAGTTAAAAATATAACTTGGAATATATTCGGCATTTTCCGCCAATGTTCGTCGAGAAGCGAGAGCGCACAGTGCGCGGCCGCCCGCCCTGCAGCATGCGCACGCGTCCGGGCGGCGCCACCTGACTAATTATAATAATTACTTTCAAACCGCTTCATATTCAGATTCGTTATAGAGTATTTGTGTCGTCCGCGTGTAAACTGAACGGAACAGTGCCTACACATCACTTATGTCTATTTATAACGAAACTCAAATCAAGTATGTGGTGAGATTTAAAATAGTTGAGTCTTTTAAATGATCGATAGAATTTGTGTTCAGTTTTCGATTTGTTGGTGACTTGAATGTTAATATTAATTATCGTGTTTGTGGAACTAAACTCGTCTGAACCAGTGACATGATGTAGGACAATAAACGATATAATAACTATTAATTATACCCGTTTACTATCAGACAAAATTCTAGTGCAGTGACACACATCAGTAGAAATATCGACAGTAAACAAATACATTTTCCGTGAAAACAAATGCATTCCTCGAAATACTGCCGCGTCCTCTAGTTACCGGCCAGCACACGTGCTTTTATTTTCCTTTATAAATAGACCAGACAAATTAACCGTCATGACGTCACTCAAAGACGTAGACGTCACCGACTCCACTCGCGAAGACGAGAAACCAGAAAGCCAACGGAGGGACTCGAAAGATTTGACAGATCTACCTCCTACTGGAACGTCGCTGCATAAGAGAAGAAGAGGGGAACCGCCCGCGTCTCTGTCTGTTAAATCGCCGCAAACTCCCTCCGATCCTGAAGGATCTTCTCCATGCACCGCTCGCACTCCGGAAGACTGGAGTCTCATCGATGGAGAAATACCAGATCCAGAATTAATATGCGAGAGCATGCTACAACGACTAAAGGACAGAGACGATGCTCTCTCGAGACGCGGCGCAGAAGTGGCTCAAAACACGAAGGAGACCATGGAAGCGCTCGACCAACTCGAGAAACTTTTAGAACTTCTCGACCATTTGGTGGCGTTGAAGGAACATAACTCACGCCTTCTGCGTAGACTCAGAGACGTTAAACATTTAAAAAAACTTCACAACGCTCATAAAAAAATAGACTCGGAGAATGAGAAACTCAAACACGAGTACAAGGAGCTGCAGCTGATCCAAGAGGCGCTGGATGCGGAGCTGGAGTGCGAGTACGGGCAGGTACTGTTCGACTCCATGCTCACGGGCGGCCGGATGAAGCGGTCAGGCTCCAAGTGGAAAGGCCACGCGAGGTTCGGCGGCTCGCTGCTCAGGAAACAGAGGTCTCGCTCTGCGGGAGGAGAGGACAGTGACGTCAGTCCGGGAACTCCTCTCAGGAGAAGGTCTGAAGGCGTGTTCTCTAAGGAAGTTGATAAGTCAAGGGTCTCCAAATGGACCAAAGTGAAAGCTGCATTCAGGTAAATATTACAAATTACCATTACCGATACGAACTGTACTGTGGTAGAGAAACATTTTATTGAATACAAACACTGAATTTATAGATATGGGTGTAAAGTGTAATGAAAGACCGAAGAAACCTACATGAGCACTCCGACTACCCCCACCCCAGGCACCGGTGGCTATAAATCGTTGCCCTCAGCGAAAACAAAAAAAAAACAGGCTCTATTGGCATTATTATTTATTGAAGGCTGATATTCCAAGATCATTGGTCGCTTAAGCATTCCTTCAATATCTGCCCAGTTTGATCACGGAATATATGTTTCAAAAGAAAAATCTTGTTATTTCACAACCTATTAAAATAAGACTGTAAACTTACTTGTCTTCGCATTATTCCATACTGAACGTTCTTTAGGTTTCAAAACACACAAGAACAATATAATAATAATCGTAGAAAATCACACAAGTACCAAAATGTTTCTTTTTAAATCGCTTTTATTAGCTTCAGACGTATGTTAGTAATTAATATGTAACGGTATCTTTGAACATGATTTTGAACCCCTCCAAAACATCAGAGTGACTCGAAATATTGCATACTTATCCAGGACCGATGAAAATACAATAATAAAAAAATGTGCCTTTATCTTATCCAGAATATTCAGAAACTTTTTTTTTTAACAAAAAAAATTAAATGGGTAATTTGCACGCAGCTGTCTTCCTTTGATAATACAGCTGTAGATAGGTGTTTTTAGTGCAATCAATTAAATTATAAAGTATGCAAGCAACTGAGCTGTGTGAGTTTGAATGTATCTTTTGTTGCCACCGTTTTTCGGATTTATTCATATGAACGACCTGGCTCCTTGCCAAACTTGATCCGATGTCAATGCAAATACCATACAAGTATAGGTTTTCTTGACAGACAGGAGGACAACGAAGGGTACCATAATAATAATATACTTTTATAGACATTTTAACATTCATATTTTCAATTGCGTGACCAAATATAATATCTCGCAAACTAACGAGACGCTCTGATAAACAACGATATGGAAAGAAATACTCAACTCAGCAGTAAAATAACTGAAAATTCCTCGCACTCACCTACACAAAAGAATTCGTCGAATGAGAGCACTCTCGCTTTCAGACATCCGTTAAGTAGGAATCGAGTATTATTGTTTTATAGAATAAGTGTACAGCCTCTCTGGTCGATTTCTATCACTTACGGCTTTTACATAGATCATAATACTTTACGAGGACAAATGAAACTGTAAACTTGGCAAAAGATCATTGGTAAAATACCGGCGCCGAATCGATTTAGTTAGACGGTTACCTCGTTACAGTATAATATTTACGTTTCAGAGTCATGATAGATTCATCCCAATGATTGCACAAATCCAGACATCAAAATAGTTCTTGGAAGACGCTTCGAATTATAACCTCGCATCAAGCGGATGCGTAATTCCGATGTTCAAAAATGCAAATACCGAGCTTGTGCAAAATACGCAGAACTGTACATCTGTATCAGCCCATATACGTCCCACTGCAGGGCACGGGCCTCCTCTACAATCGACAGTACGATTGAGAGTGGTTAGGCCATATAGTCCACCACGCTGGCCTAGTGCGGGTTGGCGGACTTACATACCATAGAAATTTTTATAAATCGCTATGGTATGCAGGTTTCCTCACGATGTTTTCCTTCACCGTTTTAGTGCGTGGTGATTGACTATCAATACACACATGACTCCGAAAAGTCAGAGGTGTGCCCTGGGATTCGAACCCGCGACCACCGTGAACATGTTGGCAGTCGCGTCTAGTCCGTTTACCAACAGGCCACCACGCACTTATGAACTGTACATCAGTACCGAGTAAACAATGCTCGCGAGGCCTCGCTGGAGATAGCAATATAGGACGCAAACACACCGGCCTCAGCGGCGCAGTTCGTTTGGAGGTTGCGCCGATTACAAAGAGCACGGGTTCCTACGGGTTCGAATCCCGCACCGATCCTAACGTTCATGAATTACACTAAAAGGCCTTATTGAAAATGAAACAATCTATTAAATCCATTTTGATGTTCTACATCATTTAAATTCACTCATTGTTTCATCTACCAGCGGTTTTTACTAGAAAAGAACGGGAAAGAACCTCTAGTGGTGCTCTTTTCAAAACCACTTTTAAAACCTATTTTAGTTGTCGCATGTTTTGTCTTCTTTACTCATACTGAATTCAAAAGTCGTGCGAGAGGGACACTATATTCGATAGCTAAAATAGGTTTCAGAATTATTATCAATGAATACGGCCGTAGGACTTGTAACAACCGCAAGTCAATGCTATTTTCTTATAACTACCGTACATACAAGATTTGCATATTTATTTGATGCACAGCAATATATTATGTTTGAGTTTGTTATGTATTTATTTAATTTAATTTAAGCCGAGATCATCGTGTTTCATTTGGAGCAGGTTGACCTCACGATATCTACCGAACTGAATTCCGCTGACCAACCGATGCTTTGTAGTTGCTATAACATGCCTCTCGTAAACCTATATCTTAAAATTAAAGAAACTTATTCAGGCTACTTTGACAATATACCCCGTGCGCACAATCGTCACTAAGCTCGCTTAGATCTTAGTAAAAATATGTGCTACATGGAACGAATATACAATGTACACGATTCATAATGAATTCCACGAAATGTGGATATGTTTATTTATGAACATGAAATTGAATAGGGATTTTAGAACTAGTATTATTATTAGATCGTAAAAAGTAGGTTTCCAGTATTCGCAAATTGGTGATATTTATTATACGTTTTAATTTTGTGTAGTTATAAACGATGATGCAACCCCATTTGAAGGCGTTGATTGATCTAATTGAGATCATTGGCCCAATATTCATGCCTCCGTGCTATCCTCTGTGGCGTAGTTGGTTGGAGGCAGTTGTGAAATGAGAGGCTGCGGAAAAAGATGCATCGTGTAAACAATAATCGTTAGAACACAATAATCTGTGTCGGCTATGTCATGCGATAATGGTATACAAGTCACGCCGCGAGAAACTCCCTCCGTGTATTTTGGCTATAAGCCAGCAGCGTGGAGGACGATATGACCCAACCTAACTCCTCTTAATCGTACTCTCGAGGGTAGAGGCGCATGCCCTGCAGTGTGTCGTAAATGGGCTAGTACTGATACCAAATCAACCGAATGCATAAAACTGACAGTCAAACTATAACCGCTTCTTGTAAGAGTTAGAGCTCAGTTACATGGAGATAGTTCTTCGCAGTAAGAATCGTATGACATGATCGCCATAGATTACCGTGTTCTGAAAATTCTTTACAAGATGTAACTTTTTTACATCTTTTGTATCATCGTATCTTAGAGACGAGAAACTCTACCGGTGTAAATTGAGCTTGATGAGAGACAGTGGAGAAGCAGCTCGCAGATATTGTATAGAATGGCGTGATTTGGAAACTTAACTCCAGACGCCAGGGAACCAGCTCGCCTCGCTGCAACCACGACTAACCACTATAGGACTATGCAGCGGGGCCAAATATACAGCGATAACTTATTTTTAACAACAACTTATTAATAACGGGAACTGCATGTGTTCCGCGGCACGTAGCGCGGAATTCATTATGCGTTTGGTTATTTTTGGTTGTTTTCGCAAATACCAATGTTCATTATTAACATTGATCATAATACTCTGTGTTATTTGTATTACTTTTTTCGTTGTAATGCACCATGCATTACAGTTTAGCAGTATCTAGATTTTAAATGGCACGCAGGCAATATCAGTATTAGTTTTGGATCAATCGTTGTAGTGGATGCTAGCCAGTAGGCTATAAACGAGTACGCGTGCTAGATGTTTGCTTGTCGCGCAGATGGGAGAAGGCGCAGTGGGGGGCGGGCGCGCTGGGCGGCGCGGCGGGCGCGGTGGCGGCGGGCGCGCTGGTGGGTGCCGTGGCGCTGGCGGGCTCCTCGCCGGCCGCCGCGCTGCCCGCGCCCGACCCGCGCGACTCCGCCAGCCTCACGCCCGCCAGCGCGCTCTCGCTCACGCCCAACTCCTCCTGCGAGGAACTCAGGATGGAAACCAGTCAGTACCTCTCACACTCGCTCCCTTCAAATTTAACATATTTTTATAAATAATAACATACTATCACAATAATACTATATCACGGTAGATACTAAAATTATGTCATACGACATCTCGGTTGTCCACGCGAGCTAACACAACATAGTTGGCGGGTACGAGGCATGTGTGTGAGCGCGAGTTGTGTTGCAGGCTGCCGCAGGAGCACGCTGCGCGGCGACGAGCTCAACGCGGCGTTCCTGCAGGCGCCGCCGCAGGTCAGCCTTTAGATTTATGATCCGAATACATCATACACGGAGACCGAGCGTGCCAAAACCCGAGCGCTTTCATTCGTAAAGTTCATCGACACACGCAACGAGATAAGATAGCTCACGCGTGTAATGCAGTGATATCCACACGTGATACATTTTGCTAAAACATATTTGGAATTTTCTGATTTGTCATTAATAATAATTATTTGATCACATTTTAAATCCTCTTTGAAGTCAACATTTCGTGTGTGATAGAATAAATATGTATAGAATGAGTAAAAAAGGCGTTGAATGGTGCAGGACGACAGCTCGACGTCTCCGTCGCCGAACAAGCTGCACAAAAGTCCGTGGGGCAAGATGCGCGACATGATCCAGACGCACCGCGACTCCGTCAAGAAGAAGGTGGTGCGCGGCGGCGGGGGCGGCGGCGGCGGCGGGGGGAAGGTAGGCGGCGACGCACTGCCGCTGCGGCGACGCTCGCTCAGCGACGGCGGCGACGCCGACAGCGACGCGCCGCCCGCCCTCACACTCACCATACCCTCATCAGAGGAACTAGGTAACTACACCACTCTTGCATACATCAATACAAACCGCTCATCTGATGATAACACGTCACCGTCGCCTGTGAACGTCTTAAACAATTGGATTATATATTATGTGCGTTGCCGGCCCCTCGAAATGGAAGGAAAAACAGCGTAGAGAAAAGGGTCATCCGAGATACAGCGTTTTCTCAGTTAATGGAACACGACAACAAAACGGTCGCTTTACGTCGGTTTTCCGTGAGCCAGTAGTACTACCCCGATCGATCTGTCACATTTCCGTTGCAGTTCAGATACTCGTCCCTACGAGATGTTACTTTCAACAAGTGCTTGTTCATAAGTGAACCGACAAGTGTTACAATCAAAACGGACCGCATCGTATGCTACCACTCCGAATTGATATCGGCCAGTGAACTCACTTCATTGTATTTTTCACGTGTCCTTCAGTAAACATTGTAGAGCTTACACCAAATATTTCGTTAGTTACAATATAAGCATTTCAGTTAAATTAATAAGTGAAATAACTTGTGGCAAAGTTGTTTAGCTGCGTTCAATATGCATATGAATTTATCGCTAAACATTCAGCAGGCATAACTTATGAATTAACTACCTAGTGATTTAAAACATACTTTTAAAAACCATATTTAGAAACGAGAGCTTCTTCGTCTGCATAATATGCAATGCTTTGTAAATAAACGCATGCGACTCCCGCCAGTGATTAACGACATCCATTGAGAACTGAGCACTGAGCGCTGAGCACTAACACACACCGCAGCACTGCCGCCGCGGCCCGCACCAGCCTCACTGCCTCACTGTGGCTACAGCTGTGGCTACAGCTGTGGCGCCGATCATTACGCATCACTCACCTGTGTGAGGTGTCAGCTGTCGCCTCGCCGACCATCCATACGTGCATGCTGTGTTCATGTTGTTTAATGGTTTCTTAGATTTACGCGAATGTTTTTTGAAATAAAACTATTTTTAACTTCCCTACGTTTTGATATTTTTCGGTTTTCGTGGTCACGGGGTGAGGTATTAGTCCCCTCAGTGACTGTCACAATTTAAGTACACCTATTTTGCAATAATAAAATAAAAAAGTTTATTCAAAATGTTTGTTGGTTTTGTCAACCCCATCAACGCAACAGGAGCTCACCACACACGGTCTGGCAATTGGTCTCAAGACACAGTATGCGTAGATCGAATAGCAAAAACAATCTAATTTTTTTAATATATTTTTTTTGATGAGTTGTGAAAAAAGAGTTGTTAAATTGAATCAATCACTGAGCGGATGACTGATACCTCAGTCCGCCCTGTGCCGACGAAAGCTGTAACGTTAACGTAATAGAAACCTAGCGAAGTTAAACAATGTAAAAATCAAAACAAATTACCGAAAAATGCGTAAAAAAAAATTTATTTCATGTTGTTTGTTGCAACTCTCACAAAGGGGCAGTGCATTACTATTTTCACTGAAATTTCAATATTGAATTTCTACTCATAGGAGCTGTCGCTGCCTTCATTCATTAATTTTGGTTTAACAATGCACGAAATTACAATAGTCGGAAGCTCATAGTTGTCAAAATATTATATTCACATGTAGGTAGATAGTAACTAGTTAGAGATATTGAATAAGTTCCATTTAAATTAAATAAAAAAATATATAAATTGGGTTTCGAAATTGCTGAAGTCAAAGAAACAGTAGCAACTGTTCTGCAGCCAATCCGTGCAATAATGGCGCCAGGAGCTGTAGAGCAGACGCTGTTTCTGTGGAGAACACGAGGCGCGAGCTCACCGCGTAAGTGTGTTCCGCTGGCTTGTTGAATCCAAGCCAAACAATAATTTGTATCTCACCAGCAACCTCTTTAACTCGACCCTCTATATATGTATGTTAGTGGGTTCCCGGCATCAGAACATTTTAAATTACATTTAAAGTTTTTTTTTAATAATGAAATAAATCACATTAAAATGAAGTTAATTGGTAACTGAACAAAGAATTTACATTTTATAGAGTTTTTGACATTATTACAAGTATAGTAGGTATGTGGCAACATTGCTTTGCCAGTACGGCATGGTGCCGGAGCGTGTGAGTAGTGCGCGGGGCATGTGGTTGTGGTTGTCGTGGCGGTGTCGTGACGGTGTCGTGGCGGTGTCGTGTTGAGGTGTGGTTTTGTTTGCGAAGAGTGTGAGCCGGCGCACCCGGTGCTGCGCAAGCAACGCTCGCTGGAGCTGGGCGCGCGGCCGCCGCACCAGCGCCCGCCGCGACCTTCCAAGTGGACCAAGGTGAAGCGCGCCTTCCTCACGTCCGCCTCCGTGTCCGTGCCCTCCAGCCCCAGCAGACACAGCGCCTTCTTCACCGACGCAGGTACGTGCCAGCTTGCCGCATCCTGCGCCGACGCATACTGTGTCACTCACTTGTCCTGGCGACGGTACGTTTCTACGCTACATTCATAAAATCTTTTTCGGTTAATGTTCAGACGCCAAATATGTAGAGACTTTCCAAATATTTGGGGTTTGCTGTCAGAACGTATTGCTGGTCAATTTAACGGTAATGCAAATTTAACCGAACTAGTGGTCGCCTAGTGGTCGAAATTCGTCCAAATCATGAAGAAAAAGTTTTTATCTGTATGATGATGTTGTTATTTTGATAATGCGTGCACATTTAAATGAACGTATCTCTCAAAATCACTTATTTCTCTTGAAGTATACGCAATTACTAAAATCGTAAACTACAATTATTGCTTTGAACCAGCAAAAGTAAATTACTGTATTTCTAATTCAAGAAATCTCATTTGACATTTCATACTTTTATCATAAATAACTTTGTGAAGACGTAACTCACACAATTTCAATAAAACTTTCCGTAAAACCATAGAATTATGAAGCTATTCTTATTTTATTACAGGATTTACAATCCATAATAACTAAATTTAAATATAAATCCTTTAAATAAAGCAAAACAACCATTTTAAACAACATACTTTTTTACTAGACGTCATTACAAAGTCACGTCGTTAGGTCTTCCATGTGTAGAGTTGAGACTATGCATACGGATTTGTATACGCATAATCGGTAAAAATATAGAAATAATCGAGTAATTTTAATCCAGTTGTTTTCTAATTTTAAAAAGTACTGAATTATCAGCTAATAACAAGCATACTATCACCGAACAACCATCAGTAAATAATGTAATAATAATTCTAATAAAAGGCAATAATTTAACAATTTAATAATTTAACAATAATTTTGTGTATGTGGTGGCCTGTTGGTAAACGGACTGCTGAGACGCGGCTGCCCACATGTTCACGGTGGTCGCGGGTTCGAATCTCAGGGCAGACCTCTGACTTTTCGAAGTCATGTGTGTATTGATAATCAGTCACCACGCACTAAAACGGTGAAGGAAAACATCGTGAGGAAACCTGCATACCATAGCGATTTATAAGAATTTCTATGGTATGTAAGTCCGCCAACCCGCACTAGGCCAGCGTGGTGGACTATATGGCCTAACCACTCTCAATCGTATCCTCGATTGTAGAGTAGGCCCGTGTCCTACAGTGGGGCGTATGTGGGCTGATACAGAACAATAATTATTCATTTAAACATGTAGCGATGGTACTTCAAAAACGTAGATAAAAATCGTGATGCGTCATCTTTTTCTATACCACATCTAGTACTAATTGTGACAGCTTGGAATGCGCACGAATTATTAGTGAAAAGAAAAATAAAAATGTAGTTTAACCGTATTTTATTCTATCCCAATTTATTTATAGGGCTAATCATAATGAAATGATTATATGGTGACCATTGAAAATTAAAAACAGTTTCTTATTTAATACCTAAGAATAAACTAGATACAACATTACACAAAAATACTTAAATTTTGTACGCCTATTTATTCAGTGTTGCAAGTAATTAAACATCTGAAATTATGAAAATGTTCCGGAATATTATTTAATGCAAAAATAATAAAAAAAAATATAAATATTGGAAGTTGAATTAAATTATATTATGGTAAGGACTAGATTATTTTTCATTTATTTATCAATATATTGTATGCTTATAGTAAAAAAATAAAGTAGCGTGACTATTTTAATTACCATTTATTTATTTAATCATAAAATTTGACGGAAACCACTGATATCTCTCCCTTCACATACTTGATACATTAAGGAGTCTCTCGCCATCGTGGAAACTGACTGTGTGCTTACTTCTCCGTTTGAGTGTTTTATCTAATTTGTGACTCGGCTTTTGTTTTTCTGGACTGATCTCTCTATATTTGTTTACCTTGGCAATCTTTATACTGGACTCCGAACTACGCAAGTGATTATAATGTCTAAAAGAGGACGTAATTTAAACAGCCATGCTCGCGAATTGGTGATAAAATTACATGAATATTTTGAGCGAGAGTCTCAAAACGGTGGGCCTCTGCTGCCAATTACACAAGTGCGGGACCGTGTTGCTGAAGCTCTCGGTATTGGTAAACATACCGTAGGAAAAATATCAAAATCCGAAGTATACAAATATAGTAGAACAGACCAAGATTCAGAAAAATAAGATTTCAACGCAGGATCTAGCAGGATTTCGTAGAAATTTAGGGTTTTATAGTGTGTTCCATACATCAAAAATCAAAAATATTTTTTTTTAGCCAAAATTATAGGGTTAAACAAAAATGTACAAAGAATAAATATTGTAAGGAATGATAATATCGAACCATTGGCATCAAAATAAATTGGAAATTCCGAAAAAAATCGTGTCACAAAAAATTGCCATTTCGACTCAGTGGGCCGGGCCGCTAGTAATAAATAAATCATTGCTTTTGTTCCTTAATACTAAAGTGACTTATGCAATTGTAGATGTCTCATTAGGATAAAGATGTACATAAAAAAAACGAAATAATGTAAACTAAAAATATAAACTGTAATCGATTAAGAAATACAAACAAATAGTATCGATATCTCGTTAATAATCGGATATTGTACTAACCGATTTATTTGACATCGTCCCTATTTCACAATTTTGAGATATGTCAAATGGAACTTTTATAATTAGATAGATAGTATATATATTTTTTTTGTACCTGAATGTTATTATTGCAGATTGCTGCTACAGAACTTTATGCATATAATGAGTCCGTGTACATTTAAATGTATCTTACTGCTACACAATTTGTATAAGCGCTCAGTATTTCACGTAGTATTCGTCAAATAAATCTTTTCTGTTTGATATTCAACAAAACCACAGTAAACATTTTTTTCTGATTGACATTCAACTACATATGTCTATAATAAAGCAAAGAAACAATTTGACCAAAGAGTATGTATACGTGTACAAATACTTGTATATGCGTGTGTCAAATGCATGCTGGTTTATTTATTGATTTAATGTACTTTTTATGCATTATTATTAAAATCTTGTTTTATATTACATTTAATATTAGGCCTAATATTAATATTATTGCCTCATTTAAAATTAATATTCTCTTTTAATTTATAATATTATTACCTCATTAGGCAAATAAAACCTTTTTTTTTATATGTCTATGTCAGAAGAACAAAATGAAAAAGAAAAGAAACAATTTGACACCAGAGTATGTATACTTGTGTATGGACGTGTGTGTGAAATGCATGGCAGTGTGTGTAATGTTTTATTTTTTGATTTAATGTACTTTATAAGCATTATTATTGAAAAATATTAGTATTCTCCACTTCTCCTACACATAAACTATAAGTGTGCCAAATTTTATGCTCCTGCGTCCGCGCAATTTTCGTAAAAAGGGATCCAAAGTTTTTGCATCACGTATTAATATATAGATAACCTATATTAAACGAGTCGTATGAAAGTAATCCCGAGAGTTAGTGTGTTTGAGATGCCGATGACAAAATTTCACTAAAAGCGTTCGATACATAAAATCACGTCTATATTATAACCATATTATACCTGAATTTATATACTTTTTACAGTAAAGAAATTATTGCCCCTAAAGGTCCATTCATATTACGAAGTCTAACCACGAACAGTAACGTCATGATGTTAGCCCGGAGCTCCTGTCGCGTACGCACATTATTCTTCCGAGGAAGATGTGAACGAGTTGTCCTCTCTAAGGATCTGAAATGACTCTACAAGTTCATAAAATCGAAAATAAAGGGGCTAATAAAGTGGAAAGATCAGAGAAATTTCATAGATACGTATTTGTGTGTACTACCACTGATAGTTCTCTCATGTGTGAAAGGCCGCCTGTGTAGGTACCATCACAAAGTCTGTAGTCTCTCCCGCCAAACAGCAGTGTAAATTCACTGCCGTGTTTCAGTTTGAGGGACATTGTAGCCAGAGTAACTACTGGACATATTCAGACTTAACATCTTATGTCTCAGGAAGGCGTGTGCAGTGGAATGCCAAGCGTTACTTTGTAATTCAAGGTGTTGATGGGTTTTGTTGCTGTTCATGAGCGGTTGTATCGCTTAACATCAGGCGAAAGACAAGCTCGTCTCGCCGTACATTGCAATAAAAAAGAACTTACCGGTGTTCCCTATAAAAAATATTTCTTCCTTTATTATTTTGTTCTGCAGTATTAGTACCAGTTATTATAAATGATTTAATGCGGGAATGCTGTGTATGCAATCCATTGAGTTGAGAGCTGCGTGTGCACGTATTTTAAACATGATTTGTTCAAGCCCAAAGTGTAAATGTGCCATGTAAGCTGTCAGTATACGAGTAGCGTGGTAGCGAGATGTTGATTGATTGTGCTCCAGGATGTGTCTCATACTCGACACTAGGTGCACGTGGAACCATCACCTCCGAGTGCCGGCTGAAGGGAGGGTTCAAGGAGGCACATGTGCCAACTCTATTAAACCGTAACATATAAACAGGTAGGGCGCGAAGTAAACTATTTGTATTTACTGGGAAACGTGGCAGCCGGAAGCTTGATGAAGTGACTCACAAACGCATTGCTAAACAATATTTGATGCATGCATCAACAGTGACTAGTTTAATTATGGCGCATGACGATTTAATTTTATCACGCACCAAATAAATTGCAATATATGATTTCAAGTAACATATAACGAGGTTGCAATCTATTACGAAATAAGTCCTATAGGCGTATACCGTTATTCCTAAAATCAAGGCCTAGAAATTTCTGAATTACAGTTTCTTATTCATTTCCCCATGAATTTCCGGAGTGATTACCCCTCATGCATACTACGGTTACAGTTCATGTTTGTTTTCATAACTTATTTATTGTAATTTATTTAACAAATGACATCTACTCTTTCTCAATTTTCATTAGCCTTGACTTGTTAACTACGCAATAATTTATCGTAATTATCTTTCTTTACGAGGCACTTAATAAATCGGGACATAAATCATATATAGTGAGTGCAAACGCTCAAATGCTATCATATGCGAATTCGACACCCAAGAGATATACATAGCTGGCTATGTATATCAACTGGTACATACTCCTCCGCGGGTCCGCAGCGCGAAGTAGAGCGCCACCTCCATCGTGTAAACAAACACTAACGGTTGAAGTTGGAGTCCGCAGGCTGCAACACGCAGCCCCTGCTCGGCCGTGGCGTGCTGGCCGTGAGCCAGCCGCTGATATCCACATCATTAAACGAAGCAAAATAGGGCGTTCACCTGCGAGTTTTCTTATATACTGAAAAATTTACCGTAACCTGTATTACTTCAGCACGTACAACCCCACAAAAGTGGTTTGTCACGAAACTTTGAACTGATTATCTGTCAGCACTATGTTATGCTCTACACCCACATTCCAACCAAAATAAAAAAAAAACAAACCCACCACGGCTCAATAAATAATCTCATAATACCTCAAGATTAAATTCACATCATATTCATCTTCACGGCAATAGAAATAGTTCCAGTGCCCGTTTCAGTCGGTGACGTAATGCGCCAAACAGTACAATTTTCAATTCCATCGCGCGCCATGATCGACCTCTGTTTATGGTTAGGTAAACAAAGAGAGTAATGTAAACAGCCCCGAATGTTATCTCCTACGTCTCGTAAACACTTTGGTATTTCGTAAAGCTATCCTATTTTTAATGTTGCATAAATAGTAGTTGCCGTATGGGTATGGCTACCAGCTACATTTTGATACAGAGCTTCGACGAGTCCGGCGCTCATTTGCAAATATGAATATAGTAATACTTGTAGCGTGATATCTTCTTTTGTGAAATGGTTCATAAGTAACAAGTAAAAAAACGTTCATTACTATATTAGTTGTATTACCCTTTACACTTAATGCAATATTGAGTGTATAGTAGATATGTATGTAATGTATTACATACTTGCATAAACATAGAGTATATTTTGTTGAAATATTTTTAGTGTGGCAGTCACGTTACACGAAACAAACAAAACAACGGCATACGTTATAGAACGAATTTTATTATCATCATCACTGAAACAATTTTAAAATACTATTAATATAATTACTGGCGGCCCAAACTTCAGTTGTCTCTAATGGTGTTGCTGGCTCCATCAGCATCCATAGACTTTAAATCAGTTTGAAGTTTAATTAGTTTTTTCTTAAATCTTCTGTCAAGTTCTTGGCCTTTGTCTGTCAGCATTCTCCTTATTAAATTCTTCATTTCCTTCACTTCCTTGATGTTACTATCTCCTCTGACAGGTTCAATGTTACGATTTTTCTTGTTTTCAATATCAAGAACGGTTGCATTATTTTCAATTAAATAATTTTCTACTTCTATCGTGGTGCTGTTTGGATACACGCAGCTCTTGACGTCAGTGACAAGTTGGAAAGCTTCGTCTTGTACGGATTTGATGACCTCTATGAGGCACGCCTCGTGCATGGCTCCGTGCGCCATTAGCTTCGTCAGCTCGACCACGCCTTCGATTAATTTGCCTGTCACCTCCATCATTGCGGTTTTTATTAGTGGAGACTGTAAAAACATTATATCTCGTTTAAGATTCTAAATCCTTCTGATCATGCGGATTCATGCTCAGTTGTGACTGCTAACTGCGTGGCTCTACCATTTGCTACAACTCTATAACCTGCCACTTGCTGTTTCATTTTTAAGTTAATGTCATGCACGTTTAGTCTTATTGTTTTGTTAGTTACTTATACTTACTAAAAACGATAGATGTTTTACCTACGATTTCCGACGAATAATAAGAAAATGTTGGCTATGGCGTTTCAATGATCGCTTATCGGCACATAAGCAATATTCCCGTACTTTTTATACATGGAAGAACAGTGTTCATGTGATACACCTAATACACACATATTGTATTCTTACGCAGTATATATTCATACCGCGCCGGATGCGAAAGTGTTTGATTAACATTTAAAAGGTATTGAAATAAAACTATTATTTACGGATTTTATCGCGAATTTGGTTTATTTTTTCATTTTTTGACTTCCTGACGTTTCGATTACTTTACAGCTTTCGTGGTCACGGGGCGGACTCACGGGGCGGTCCGTAATCCTGATCAGTCCTTAAGTCATACTGTGTATAGGAAAAATACCCATATAGATAACTACTTGAACGGTGATTCTCACCACCATCCAAAACAGTTAGCTTCCGTGGGTAAATCTTTGTTTCAGAGAGCACAAGGAGCTTCTATCAAAACATACTTCAAGCCGCCCAAGAAGATTAGTCAATTTCTACCACCTGTCAAGTGCCATATACCTTTGCAAGAACCGGGCGTATATAAAATAGATTGTGACTGTGGCCTCTCCTACATTGGTCAAACCAAAAGAAGCATAGGGACCCGCGTAAAAGAACACATAGCTGATGTTAAACATCGACGCTCAACGAAGTCTGCAGTTGCTGAACAAATAGAAGAAGGCTCCAAGCATTACCTTCGTTTTGACCAGCCCCAAGTCCTCGCAAAAGAACACCATTTCCTGCCCAGGATGTTTCGCGAGGCTATTGAAATTAAAAAAACATCCTAATTTCAATAGGAAAGATGGCTTGAAGCTTGCACAAGCATAGGATCCAATTCTACACTTAATTAAATCGGAACCCAAAAGACCAACTGCCAGACCTCAAGACATAGTGAGCTCCTTCTGCGTAGATCGGAACGCTAATACAGATTAACTATTTTCAATTAACTTTTTAATTTAATAATTCTAAATTAAGGGTAGTTAAATTGTAACACTCACTGAGCGGATGACTAATACCTCAGTCCGCCCCGTGACCACGTAAGCTGTTAAGTAATCGAAACGTCGGAAAGTCGAAAAATGTAAAAATTAAACCAAATTCGCGATAAAATCCGTAAATAATAGTTTTATTTCAATGTGTAACATTCGCGTATATCTAAAAACCCATTATTTAAAAGGTATAAATCAGCCGGCACGCACTGGAGATCCTAATTTACATGAGATTTACCTGACAACGATCTCGTGGCAAGTGGTGTTGGAATGACTTGTAAACTGTTGCGCACCTCCTCACAGATTTGGTCCATTATTTTATTTTCGCAACGCAACCAACATTATACCTGTTAGCGACTTATGACACCAGCTATGAAATTACTTACAGCAGAGATTGATGGTACCTACATATGTATGTATACTTTAATGTAGGCGCGTTAGTGTTCCTGAAGTATATGATTATGTCCGAAAAGTCTTCTATTTACATATTCTAATAAGAATTAACTAGGTAATTTTGCTAACAAATCATGTAGTCGAGATAATATATTGATTCAAGGATGTATACTTGGTTCTGCACACTATGTTAAGATTATTTTGTAAAAGGCTTGACAAGTTATTTTGAATATTTTTGAGTGTGCGCATTCGCTCATATTTCCCACAGAAGCTTTAACGTGCGAACATGCTTTAGTTAGATCATTCGGCGCTAATTATTAGATAACATCTTCGAAAGTTAAATACAACTTTGATGAATTTGCAAGGAGTTTGATAAATTAGTTGATGAAGGCAAGAGTTTAATGATGAGATCAGTGATGGTTGTATCGAGACGCGGAGTGCCGATACCTTGGAGATGACGCACTTGACGACCTTCTTGAGCGATTCGTGGTTGTGGCCGCACGTTTTTAGTGAGTCGTAAAGCTCTTTCTTTTGCTCGTATATCTGGAAATTAGAAACGCATACCTGGACGTTAGCTTCTTTGTGATGTATTTTATTTTTAAAACGGATTCGTTTCACTAACCCACAGGCCAGTCTTTACAGAAAGCCAGTAGGAATCAATTAGCAAATCCTTATAGATACCCATCATGGAAGTGTTGAACAAAATAGAAAACTCACTATCATAAATTATTTAGCCTAGGTTTGATTTCAATATCATTTAAAAACATACTAAAACTGACCTGTATTAGATCCCATTTATGACGTATTAGAAATTGTGAACTCACATTAATCTATATTGAATTTTACAATAGCTATGAAAAACATATAAAAATCACAACATGCAAAATGAATAACAAAATAATATCCGATAGAATTGTTTCCAAAAAGAGTTGTAGTTTAAAGTGTCGTGATACGTGGAGTAAGGAGTAATAGTGACCGGCTTGAGGCCCTCGCTGATCATGTGCTTGAGCGCGAGCACGCTGCGCAGGGCGCGCGCGGGGTCGTGGCCCACCAGCGCGTACCCGCACACCACCATCTGGTGCAGCGCCTTCTCCGCCAGCGCCGACGTCGCGTTCTGCTTCTCCGACAGACATTCTTCCACCTAAACCGACATACAAGCAATCCTCTTTGTCTCTCTAAATTCTATTTATCATTTAAAAGCTTTCTTTCTCGTCAAGATAGTCAAAAACCTCGGTGTTTAATGTGTGTAATTATTACACATTTAATAAAGTACTCCTGCCACTAACGTGACCTAGCGAGCCAAAACGGGCCATTGTAGTGTACTCCAGCTGAGCAGTAATATTGTTGTTCCCACAGATCCGTCTATTCGTGAATATTTTTAACGGAATAAGAAATCTAAGTCTCTAGTAATCTATAGCATAGAATGCGCTTTACAGTAAGATTTGTTACTGAATACTAGCTCACCTGCTTCTGGTCGGAGCGTTTCATGGCGTCCACTATTTCCTGCAGCTCCAGCAGTCTGTCCTGAACGTGCACGGTGCCGTTCTGCAGCAGCATTCTTATTTTCAACAGCACGATGTTCACCGACCTGTTCGTATTTACACAGCTTTGTAAAACGTGCTCCAATAACGTCAGCTTCACCCTCAAATCTAGGTCGAATATATCCGCTCTATTATTTGTACGGAATTTAGATTTAAATGCAACGTAATTTATTTTTAGAAATGTCTGTAGCGTGATGAATGATCGCTCACAACTACTCGCTTGCTAAAGCCATTTGCGCCTTCATTTACGGAATGAAATGAAATATACACTAATATATTATCTTCTAATCTCCCAATAGTACTCTTAATAGTGCTGCTCTTTGGATAGGTAGATATTCACTATTAGATATGATGTAAGTGTAATTTAACAAAACAACTTAGAATTTACAGGATGAAAAAGTTATAGAAGCCTCAAATTCATCGAGCATTTAAAATTGAAGTAAAGCTCATTGCTTATTTCGAATGTAGGCACAGGATATGGTTTACCTATTCTATTGGTAAAGATATGAGTTGCGGGACAATAGCCCACAGGCTAATTATTTTACCTCTCGAGGTCCACTTGGAACTTTCTCTCTATGCTCTGCAACAGGTCTTCGCCGAGTTTCTGAGTTATTTCGTCTTCAATCACCTTGTCTATCTCGTTTTTAGCCACCTCCATTGCTTGCGCCATCTACCATTACAAAAGTAACAGTATTTAAAATCAATTACTAAGTATATAACAAAAGTTAGAATCTGCTTGATATTACATGAATATCTTACCTGCCGTGTGTGGTACAACACAGCCAGACTCGCGGCGACGACACCCAGCGCGACGCCGCTGCTCCTCATCTGTTCATTTTACTCTCCATATTTATATACAACAGTCAAATACTTTCAAACAATATTCCTCGGTAAATTATTTTTGAACAATATATCAACAAATGTATGTAATGAAATGTATGTACATTTAGAACAGATTACAAGACTACATCAATTATACTATGTATATTATTATAAAAACATGCACCATAGAGAAGAAATTGAGAAAGTATTAACATTCATGAATGAGATGGGATGCGGACTTCATGACATTATTTTTTTTACTAGCACTTCTAAAGTACGTAATTGTTAATTAGATTAAATTGGATCAATCTTGGAAAAAAATAACATACTCATATGTAGGGTTGCCACCTTTTTTGCTTGCAGATAAAGTACATTGGTTACTAGTGATAGAAAAGAAAAAGTACATAGTAATTAAATAAAGTACAATTTATTTTTTACTATTATTATATTTAAATATATATTTTTTATTACTTTTTGCGATTTGTATCTTTTATTTTTCTGTTTTCCCGTATCTTATTTTTTTCAAACATTTTTTCTGTGTAATATACTTATTCACTATGTATTGGATCGGTTTCACTATAGAAATTACATTTTGTAGGTGTATGTGGAATATTCTTGTGCATGATTCATAGATGTTTTAAAGCATAAAATATCTATAAAACTTTTAATCTTATTTTTATTATATCTAAACCGCTCCACGCGAAACAATCAAGAAATTGTGACAATAAATGACAGTGACATTGTTGGCATTTGAGGTTTAGTTGCGAAAAAACAAGTGCTATAATGAAAAAGTACATATGACTAAACTTTTCAGTCCCATGGAAACCAAATCATGCAAAATAAAGTATTTTCGTGTACTTTATTGTTCACATAAAGTACAGAGTACAATTACCTGAAATAACGTACAATACTTTATTATAAAGTACGGGTGGCAACCCTACAGTCATATGGAACCCAATAA
This sequence comes from Hyles euphorbiae, assembly GCA_023078785.2. Classification (NCBI taxonomy): domain Eukaryota; kingdom Metazoa; phylum Arthropoda; class Insecta; order Lepidoptera; family Sphingidae; genus Hyles; species Hyles euphorbiae. The sequence goes on from CM041034.1 coordinate 96,488, forward strand.
TCTATGCTGAAAATTACTTTTGTGATGGTTACGTGCAAAAATACAGTTGTGAGATACCTTGGTTACTATGTGTCGTTTCAATATAATTCTAGTTTTCTAAAAACAATACACACGATTATAATGTATGGTTAGAGCTTCAACTAAAAATCACATATTCCTTATTGAAATAAAAATCATTATTCATATTCCTTACTAACCGTACATATACAACTCCGGCGGTGGGCGTGTTTGCGTGTGTGCGTATGTGTGTGTGTGTGTGTGTATGAGTGTAATGTTATAAGCGCTGCGTGTTTACGATATTGTCGGCAGTAAAACCAATTTTATAGCTTTTGAAGTGATGGTAACAAGCTTGGCGGCGGTGGCGACCCGCTCTCAATTCGCCAATATTACACTCACGCTGTTCCTATTTTACAGAAATTTGCGAGAAATATAAACGCCACGCGAATACTAGAAATGGCTGAATGAAATATCACTGCACATCTAGCGTGTGAGGCGTCACTCCAGTCATGCAACAATAGTTTTATAGCTGCTTCATTTTTTCTTCTTTCGGTAGTGATACACAACTTATGTAGGTATATTACGACCTGCATATGCATCTGAAAACCAACTTAAGGATATTTTTTTCGCATCATTCATCAATTTTGAATATATATTATTTTCCCATTTTCTTGACAGCCTTGAGGCTCGGCTGAAAAATCCCAATAGATATTATATTTACACAATTTCAGCCATTCCTTTTCATTAAATGTGATGTTAAAGGCCGTAAAATAATAATTTTAAAAAGCCGTTTAGTTGTTGACAATCTTGTTTTCTTGTGGCAGTAAAAGAAGTAGAGACAGTTATTTTTTAGTAATTCGGCAGCAGCGCCGCTTATTTAATAGTTGGCTTGTCAATGTCAAATCAAAGGAATTAAATATATTATACCTAATTGAACACAACAATGTACTATCAAAAGCAGCGAAGTTTGGGACGAGCACGATGTCACGATGTAGGCCCGTGCCCTGCAGTGGGACGTATATGGGCTGATACAGATACAGACGATGTCACTCAAGAGCGTGAGAGAGTGTCACTGGTTCGTCTGGCAGGGGCGCGCGCGCGCGACGCGGCGCTGGGCGTGCCCGCTCCCTGCGCGCTCGCGCCGCCAGCACGCGCACTCCTGCTCCTGACACAACATCACATAGCCACGTTCTACTGTTTGTACTGATTGTCCATTGCTCTACTCGACTATCCGAAGAATTTACGGAATTTTATTATGGTTTTTAAACAACAAAATATATATGTATGTCCTACAAAGAAGAAGTAATTGCGCTAACTTACCGTTCGGGAACATTGAATGACCGCACAAAAATCATCTTTATCATGTGTGCTCAAGAATTCGTATATCTGTAATCGAAAACAATGACAATTAGTTTTAATATTAATGGCACGTGGAGAAAACCATGTAGTGAAGCGACGGCGTTGCGTTGTGTTGCTGGAGGCTGGTAGCGGGAGTGTGTCGCGTTCTGGGATCATTCTGTGTATATCCGGATAAAGTCAAGCGGACATAATTATATCGACCGGCGATACGTCAGGCGATGCTCCATCTGGACTGCACTGTACTTATTATCAGGCGCATTGAAGTTGTATTGTCGGGCTAGTATAAAAAGGCTCCATATTTTGGTCTTCCCTTTTTTTCCATTTTAAAAAGCCAGCAACGCGTCTCCTGTCGACTTTTGTAGATGTTTACGTGTGGCGGTAATCACTTGTCAGATGAGCCGTTTGCTCGGGGCCGGACCGTTGTAAATACGCTCACCCGGAGCTTGGCGTGGTGCAAGGCGTCCCGCGCGGCGCTCGCGGCCGCCTGCAGCAGCGCGCGCAGCATCCGCACCGCCCTGCACACGCCGGGATACACTTACTGCTTGTCCTCAACACATGCCCCACTACTAAAATACAATACAATGGTAACCAATAAACATCTTAATGTCAACGGCCTAAAGTGCGCGTAGGTGATCAATACCGTACAAATTGCATATGTTGTCCGTTAAAGCTATAATCCATACTTTTATAACATGTTTGTAAAATTAAAGCAGCATTAGTAATGTAGCGTGTTGTACTCACTGGAGGATGCTCCTGTAGAGCTCGCACACGTACTGCATCGCGTCGTGACTCTGTTGTGAGCTCAACTTGACACATCGCTGGTCAGGGTCGCCCAGGGGCAAGCACTATCAAATGTGAACAACAAAAGTATACAATTGTATAGTGGACACTACAAACCAGGCTAATGTAATAGCTGTACTTACCAATATGAATGCGGAAACCAGAACAAACAAAGCCACTTTAGTAATGCACAGGATGGGACAATCACTCGCTGAAAGTACCCAAATTTCATTTATTATCAGGTTGAAATACTATTATAGCACTTGGACGGAAATTCAAAAACATATGTACCTACGTAGGTAATTGACAAGTAATTCGAGTGTAGATATATTAATGAATACTTACTGCAAATACCTGCGGGTGGACGCGACCTGTTCCCTTCCATGTGGGCAGCGTGCTCCGGAAAATGCACACACACAGCTAATCACACACTCAGGCGTTCACACACCCACACACAGTACACACAACTTGCACATACTTGTTTAATATTTCACCGACCATTGCACCGTCTAAAACATTTAATTTATCTTACAAATAAAAATTCAATTATTAGTCTCTGTCTACGAATTTCATTCTATGCATAGTTGACTTCACAAATAATTTTATTTACTCTCGATCAAAATGACATTTTTGTTTGCATTTTGACATTCACAGCCTCTCAGCAGACAACACTGAAGTCTCTGATTTTTATAATTCGTCTAAAATCTATTGGCGTATGGCGTAATTAAGAACTACAATTAAAATAAAAAATATATACATGTATGTATTATGTATATAAGGCATTGCATGAAATATATTTTATCTCTGAACATTATCTAAAGCTTCATTGTTCTGAGGCGTTCTGAAGTAAAAATACTGAGCAGAGTAGGTATAGGTCTACCCAAGGTCTACCAGAATCTCATGGCATAAAATTAAAAAAAAAACAATGATTTTTATGTGGCAATACCATCGGTCAACAGCTGATTCAAAACTTGAGTTATGTCATTCGATGTGAATATTTTAAGACTTCTATCCTTTCTTAGCGAAAATGTACAAATTGGTTCTACAATCACAAGTGCGACACATTGTTTACAAAGTTTATCGCCAGATCCGTGAATAATTTGGTCAAATTTAAACAAAATCGTCGATTTTAAAATCGACGTCGTTTTAACAAGTAAGTCGGAGTGAATAGTTTTGATACTTCATTTTTTTTGGTTAGTGTTATATATGTGCATGTGTTTTATCGTATATACTTTAATATCATTTTTTGAAACTAAACAGTAATGCATTAAATACCTATTTACAGGAAGTTCTAGAGATTTTAGATAAGGAACGGTTTATTATTATTCCTTTATCTTCATCATCTTCATCAGAAGATGTACAGGAAGAGTATTTAGAAGTAAGCTCTGACTAAAGTGTTAATGAAATAAAGAAGACTAAAAATAAAATTATACGTTTTTATTTTACATCTTTCATCTTTCGTATAACATTTATCGAATCTAATAATTATTTAAATAAAACCGACTCATAATCAAACTATGTACTTACAATTTAGAAATTGAAAGTTGTTTGATTAAGTGAGAACTAATAAGAAGAGGGGATTAAAACGAAACTGGTGGCTCGGTACCACCATTTTTATCTATATCTACGTTTTGAAAGTACCAGCGCTCCCTCTATATTATAAATACTCGTAAGGCACGTATGTATATAATTTAAAACTGAAAAAATCTTATTTGCCTATTTTAATAGGCTATTAATCTAAAAGTACAATTTTGAAGTAATTTTAATGTTTAAATAACCTATATATTTTACTTAAAACATTATGTACTTTATTTACAAAGTTGTACTAAAAAAAATGACAATTTTAAATAATAATTAATTACAATTATTGAAAGTATCAAAATATATTCATACAATTACCCCAGTGTGGCAATCCGTAAATTCGAATTTCCCAAAATGCCATGAGATTCTGGTAGACCCATAGATGTAGTATAGACACAGATCACTTCCAATAGATACCGCATTACGATAGTTTTGTTTTGAATCGAAAACGCCAACGAAGGGAACTGCGCGGGGGGTGGGCGGGTTGCAGCGCGGTCACGTGGACTTCACTGGAGAGATGAGGCATAAGTCGATAAATAAAAAAATGTATCGATAGTTCGATTTGCCAGTAAGTTCATGTGTTATGATCGCTTCTATAACTTAATTACCAACTTGTTAAATGTTTCATAATATGTTTTCACCGGCCTGATCTGATAAATTATACCAACCGGTAACCGCTAACTACGAATAAAATAGAATTAAGATTTATACTTTAGTATGTAACGGTTTTATTTCTATTATTCACCGTGTATTTTTGTATACCATAATGGCGAAATACCCAAATTAAGTGTTGATATAAAAGATCAGATAAAAATATGAAATAGTAAATAACTAAACCTCACGCCCTAAAGGGCTACAATAACTTATTCCGTTTCTTGAATTCTGACGGCGGCTGTAGTAAATGTAATATCGACAAGTGACGATGAAACCCACTTGACGAACTATGAATGTTTTTGATACGATTTATACAACGTATGTTAAAATTAGTGCAATAGTTTGTGCTACTGATTCTCAATAAACTTAGTATACTAAAACTTATGATGAATACCCTCCTATTATATTTGAAAACGTATACAACTAGAGGGAAAAAAGGAAATTTAATTACGCTAAAGATAAAATAAATAAAAAATATTGTAAATGTACCTTGTTAACAAATTTAACTATTTCAAATTACATAAAATAACGTAGTTATGGTAATTTGCAATTTTTATTTAAATCAATATATATTTTGTAACATGAACGTATCATTTAATAAAATTAATTTACATTATTGTTTTACAATATCGATATTTCTGGGAATTATATTATAAACATGCGTCAAACACTAGAAGAACGCGTGATTTCGCCAAAAAAAGATGGCTTATACGGTTATTGCTATGCGAAAAAGAGACGGCTAATTCTCCATCCGTACTCGACTGTTTGACATTGATACATTAACCAGTATAAATTGAGCTCGCTCGGGACCAAAATAATTTAAAGAATATTAGTTATCGATGAAAACTTATTGCGTTTTTTAGATACTTTATTTTTTTGAGTTTTTTCCACACCGTTTTATTGAACAAATCATTTTTAACTATAATATTATGTTCCCAAAATTTAATTTTCGCTAACGTGCGACGACATGTGCGGGTCTACTACTTGGACGACACTGATGACGCGACATTTGGCATCGGTTTATATCTATCTGAAATCTTAAATGTGTTGGGCGCAACCGCTGCCTTGCATTAGGTATCTATTGGGAGTGATCTGTGAGTATAGAACATAGATCAGCAATGTGTCATTTTGAGCGCGACCAAAACTGATTTACCAATGTGTGCGTGAAGTTTACATGTGTGCTTGACATATAGTGGTGTACCATGCACTTTCGATACTATCATATCGATATCGATATAACTGTCGGCCTGTAGTTGTGAAATAAAATGTTATGGATATATGCGACATTTTATTATATATTAACAGAAACTTATTGATGTGTTTATTTCAATACAGATTGATAAACACACAAATAAATAAAGATAAATTGTCATATTATTTGAAAACATTTTGTTTGAGATGTTTTGTATGGGTCTTTATGTACACCTGAACAAAATTATTTTTTCATTGTGATGTATACATAGTACATACACCTAATTAAACTGAGAACAGAAAACACTTTTATAAAATAAAACTATAATTTACAAAGTTTTAGCGTTTTCGGTTTATTTTTTTCATTTTTAATTTCCTGTCGCGAAGTTTCGATTACTTTACAGCTTTCGTAGTCACAGGGTGGACTCAGTCTGCAACAAAATCCGTGATGATTATTAGTTTTTTTTTTCAATGAGTAACAATCACGTAAGTCTAAGAAACACATTTTTACTAAATGTGTACTGGAGTTAAAAAAATATGTTTATTTAAGTCAATTAATTGACTTGTAACACATCGGGAAGTGTTGAACGCCTGCTAGGCCGCGTTGGAGGTGTACGGAGAAGCTTGTAGGAAGTCGTTGGATGCAGGCAGCTTACAAAAAACTGATGTAGACATTCTTGTGGAAGGCCTATGTTCATTAGTCGCATTCCTGTGGCTGAAGACAGAGACAGTTTAATAAACTATGAAGCTTTTCTCGATTACGTCACCCAAAGTAATGTTTTCCCTATGAGAATTATAAATTTTAAACCTATACCTAATGTTATGATAAATGAATATTGTTGCTTCAAGGTTTGGACGATAATACTATGCATAGAAGTATCGCATATTTTATAATAATATCGAATATGTTCTTGTTTTACTATTATAAATTGACAGCCTCTTGGCAGAGATTGAAACAGGTTCTTAATTCATAAATCACAAACATGAAGTGTTATAATAATTATTCCACAAATATAAATAAATGAGTAAAAGTAAAGTAATAAGTAATATTGTAGAATGAATACTATAATAATGGCCGGGATAACGCCAGGTAGAAGAAGAAGAATGCACATCACAACATACTATAGTTCCATAAAAATGTAGGGATACATGTGTTGTCATCGACACTATTTAATCGACAATTAATCGACAATTTAATCGACAATCTTTTATTGATCGAACCTGTCACTCAATCCCTAGCAACTTTTGGTTGAAATTATTGTAAATTCACGTATTTGATATTATTTGTTATACGCAATGGATGCTTTCAGCGTATTTATATAATGAAATACTATATTCTTTTCTACCGATATGTATACACGGATTTCCATTTAATTCTATAATATCGTCACAAAATAGTATTGTGCAAAAGTGGCCGCTACCTGTGAAAACTTGAATTATTTCGGATTTTTACGCCTGCATGAACCACACCTTGGCACTGCACAATGCACTATAATAAACTACGTTTAATAAATATAACCAAGTACTGTAAAATTAAATAAATTATGAAAATAAGCGAAATTTGTTGTTCGCTTAGTTTGACATATTTTGACTCTGGGTCACTGCAGGCTACTCCTGTGTAAACGTGTGGTCGCATCATGTATCTCGCTTTAACATATGAGTTAAATTATTCTATCTCTTTCACATTGCCGATCTATGTTTTATACTAAATCTATGGGTAGACCTATACATCTACAATCTATAGGCTTCCGAATTTTGTAAAACGTCATTGTTCCGAATGCGTTGTTGTCATTCTGTTATCAATATATTATGACGAACAGTGATTATCTTTTTACATTTTATTAAGTAACACGTTAATAAGAAATATTAGATTACGAATATGCTTGTTGTTTATTATATGGCCAATACAAATCTATGTTGTAATTTCACTTTATTATTCTCAGTAGCAGAATAAAACTTAAACACCTAGCTAATAAATGAAACGAAACGTAGACCTAGCAATCATGAGTTTATTATTTTTTACCGGCAGTAGCCTTGGGACACCCACGCATACATACTTTTCCTTTTTCGACACATCGCGGACAACTGCTGGTGGAGGAGGTGGCGGCGCTGGTGTCCGCGGACTCGCCGGACGCCTTCGCCTTCAGCAGCTTGCTCGCTTTTTCCATTAATTTGGATCCTTTTTCTGCTCTCTTATTCGCTTTAGCGCTCGAGACCGAGGTTGTCGAACTTTTTTTAACTAAAGATAAATCCGATGATTTTTGTTCATTTCTGCTTATTGAGGACAATGTCTTTTTTATTTTATCAATAGTTTTTTCTTTCAGCGTTGGTTTATCTTTTGTCATTTGACTGTCTAATGGCTTAGTGTCGCCAAAATTAAAGTTTTCCTCGGAATCGGAGCATTCGATTAACTGAAATCATATTACATAGACAGTAACTAATCAATTTCTTTACATTTTCATCGTGCATACTAATAATACTAATATCATAATTATGTAAAACTTATTTCCTAATGGGTAATCTTGGTGTGTAATAAAATGGTATAACTGCAACATGAAGTGCTGATATGGAATCTTTGTAAGTGAATTAAACCACGGCGCGGCGTAACAATGAATTTGAATACATTGAAATAAATTGATATTTGAGCATTGTTGAGGACGGCTCGTGCTTACTTGCGCTTGTCTCTGGCACGACACGCGGCACTCCACCGCGTTCTTCACCAGCAGATACAGGTCGCAAATCTGAAATATTTCCCACTCAATGTTATTAAATGTATTTCAATAAATCTGAATACTCTACGCGCATGCAGGTGCACCAAAACCTACTGGCCTGTTGCTAACTACTGTTCAGTGCGGTCCAGGTACGCGGCACTAGTTTTCTTCTGCTACTCCACTCTCGTTGAGCGGTTCCTACTTCCTACCAAAGTCTTGACAAGGGCTTATTTTATTATACAGGGTATCTCAAGACTGCTACCGAAAATGAAGCCGGGTGGTAGTTTAGGCGGCTTCAGACACAATGCAACAGAAAAAGTTGCAAAAAAAAGCGACAAAAAAGACTATGGATTTACCACCCAAAAATGACGATATTTAAAAAATCATAAAAAATAATTGACGCGTTTCTTTGCGAAATTTTTAGTTGCATTGTGTTTGTAGTCACTAAAACTACCACCCGGCTTCGTTTTCGGTAGCCGTCTTGAGATACCCAGTATGTAAATGTTAATTTGTCTCACAAAGGATTGTTGCTTACATTGCTCACACAGCTGTTATACTCGCATTTAGAAGATAACATACATATATAAAATAATGCCTATTTACCCAGAAGGGGTAGGTAGAGGTGCCACCTTACAAGCAAGTTTCGCCTTGTGTGTTGTGTCTCACAATTTTATAAAGGGGGAGAATATATTATATTCTCGGACCCACATTACTGACTCCGACATGATAATGAATATGAATATCTAATATCTCTTCATTCCACCCAGGATTCGAACCCCAGACCTGAGCGTTCTAATCGTATTGTGATATGACTGTGCCAACGGGGCACTCTAGAAGATAACAATTACTTATTTTTTAATTATTATTTGCAATTCCGTTTAAATCGAGCTCCAACGTATTATGTATATTAGAAACTAAAACATTATTATTATATCATTGAAAGAGCGGTCGATACAAGTGTAACGAGGCCTGCCATCCGCGCAACAATAAAACCGCGTCGTGTCCGGAACCTTGATATAACACAGAAGGAGACGCTCAATTATCGCGGCCGATACATAACTAAAATAACGCGCGGATATCTCGCATGCCGCGCTGATTTACCGCCTAAACATTGGAAAGCGGGAATTCTTGGACTCCATCCAGAACGGTGCAATTTTTTACGTTGGTGGATGTTTTGTACGTTTACCACATTTAATATGCTGTAGAAGAATTCCGCTATCACCTCCAGGGCACTGGAGTAGGCCGAGGTGGCCGGCCGGCAGCTTCTGCAACGTGCAACATAATATCCGTATCATATATGTATATCAACTTGCACTAGACATTATTCCCGACCTGCGGGGTACGCACTGTCGCAACAACCCCACAACACTGCGACGGATCAGGATCATTATCGCACCACGTTAATGACCTAACCCTATTTGGTATTTTAGCACTGCCTCACATCCAACAAATATGCCTTTATATGTATAAAGATGGCTAATCACTGGTAGACCCATTTATCACATTATTCTAGGGTCAGCGAGAAATTCCATTGCAGACCATAGGCCTCTTGGGTCTTCTAAAATGGTACATGTTTGTTAACAGGCGCTACGCATAGCAGACGATTGGGGAGTGTAGGCGTAGTTTGCTACGTTCATGGCATTTTAACAACAATTTAACAAAAAAAACGTTAGTCGTTGGCTGGGATTTGGTTGGTTTTAACTTATTATAGCGAACGGCCTTGTCCACATATGAGTTGGTTATTGGTCCGCACCTGAGCACAGTTTCAATGACGGCACAAGGGCAGTGTTCGCAGACACAGTTGTGCGCATGGGGGGCGTGTGTAGCGTGCGCGGGGCTGGCGCGGCTGCCGAGCCCGCTCAGGCCGCTGCACTCGCTGCGCTGGCACGACAGCCGACACCCGCCCGACCAGATCTCGCGCAGCGCCGACGCCGTCGCCGTCAGCTGCCGGTGCTCAAGCGTCTGCCTCAACACACACATCACTACTCATACTGCAACGGCTCACTTCAACCAAAGAGGCCTTCACTTGGATCACTTCACAACCATGAGGGGCAAGCAAAATTTCACGTGACCCCCAAAAAAAAAGTTACATCAAAATTAACACTATTGATATGCAAAGCGATTCAAGTTTCAGTTTAAGTTCACATGCATATTCGTAATGTCGACTTTCACGCTTGCGGTCTTACTGCTCAAACTAGGCTTTATCGTGAACAGAAACACCGTCAGCTACGAATTTGCGTAATTCGGCACGCTCGACCGCCTTTTCCTCCCACTTGGTTGGATCTATCTCAAAAGAAAGCACGTCCCGTTTCACACTGTCTTCGAATCGAAGTAGTGGTCTACCTACATGGAGTCCACGACAGCCCTGCATCTGCTGCTACAAAGACATCGAAAGATTCCTAAATTCCTAGACAAGCAGAAGAATTTACTTACGATCAAAACACATCACATTCATGAGATAAGAAAGTTTGGCGATCTCAGGTAAGTATAAACAAACATCTATTAGCGTAGTATTTATATATAAAGCTAATAATATGTGCACATTATCACTTAGGCACATTAAATTATCTAAGTGTGGTAGAGCGGGAATATATACGTGATATTAATAAAATAACTCACAGAAGTGTACAATATCACGAAGAATATCAAGAATATAATAAAGCCGGGAATCATTGGAGATTTGCAGCTGCCTGTGAATGCCACAATATATTATTATCACGTCTTCACATAGAACAAGTCTCAAAAATGAAGAGCATAAAAACAGTCTTACATTTTTTTGTTTTATAATTATAATACGGCAATGTTTACATTTTATTATGAAAATATGATTGTAAGTGATTTTGTGTGACACTTGTGAAATCCGTCAATTCATGTGACATCATTAGTGTTGCCCAAGCGTACTAATAAGTACCTACAATTATTCACCGATACTATGAGATAAACTTTAAATTAGCTACTCCATTTTAACATTCATTTCTATGAAATATATTCACATATGAACTGTCCATCTGGCCTATAGACGAACTGAATCATAATTCATATAAAAACTTACATCTTATTTTGGAATACATAAATATCAAATCCCATAATTCATAACGGGTTGGTAGACATAACTCGGCAGGAAGAACCTTCGGCGCAATAAGGGCACAAAAAATGATGTTGGGATTTAGTTACCACGAAGAATAAAGTGACATGGGGTCGGCGCAGCATTGCCTTTGGATAGGAGTAAACGAACCAGCTGATGAAAGAGTTATTAAGATACAATATGATTTTATTTATTAACTCTAGATGTCACGCCAATGTGGGTTTCCATTCTCTCTCAATCATCACTAATACCAACACCAACAATTGTCATTTGCTGTTATAAATCTCTGAGGACATGGCGTTCTGACAAGCTCAGGCAGCCGTGGCGGAATCATTTGATTTTATTTATATTTTCGTAATTGAAAATATCAAGATAAACGTTTTTATTGTTCTTGTTCGCCAAAACATAAACATTCCATATCGTACATACACATCCGAAAAATTCATGTTAATGCGTTATTGTCTCAGAAACTTCTCATTTTTGTTACTGAAAGTCATGTAACCGTTCTATGCTTCAGCTATACATGTAACACCAATAGGTTACAGTCATTTATATTTAATGCTATTTGGTGATAAAGTGATTGAGGTGACGGCTGACGCTATCCTATGTATGCAATAAAATACTAGAAAAGAGTTTTGGTCTACTGGAGTGTAATCTGCAGAAAAACTCCAAACCTCTATTAAATTATCAGTCGTACCTATAGGTAAATGCTATCGGTATTTTTATATGGAAATATTTTTATTAATCCATACTGAGCTATTCTAAGCAGGGTTGATTCCAGTAAACTATATTGTTACTTATTATAATGTTGTACTAATATACAAGCTACGCACGTTGTAGGGGCATTAACACAGGGTACCACCATGTAGTAAGACTCGTAGGGTGCAGAACAAGCTCTCTTCATACAATTTGGCTGTTTCGACTTAATTTGCTCCAGAAAAACGAAAATATATATTTTTACAAACCACCTGAAAGTAAAGCCAACCCTTATTTTGAATCATATTGTTGTCGTCCGCTTCAACGATGGACAGGCGACCTAGTTATGGTTTATGGAACCCACTGGATGCAAGACACTTCTTAACGGTATGAACATTCCTAAGGAGGCCTATGTTCAGCAGTGAACTTTGTATATCTGAAGTGAGAGAAGGAATAAGTGGCGATTATTATTGAAATGTGAATAAGAGTAGTGATAACCGTTTACCTGTGTGTTGTATACAGAGACGGAGGGGCTGAGCAGCGGGTGCGAGGCGGGCGGCGTGCGCGACGAGATCGCGCGCGACTACGCGGCGCTGCAGTCGCGTCTCCACCGCGAGTTCTCCGACCGACGCGACAAGCTGCACGCCTCCCGCCGTCTGCCGCCCAACAACCTCGCCGTCTACGGTACTACCACCCCTTACCACCTCTCACCACCACACACCGTCAAACATTTATTTATTTCATTGATACAAATGATGAATGCATGCTGGCGACCGATACCAGTCATTGTAATGCTTGTATAACAGGACGAGTGGTACGTCAGCCAACGGGAGGTCGGGGATATTTTGTTTAGGTATAGGATATAACATATTCTGTTATTCAGTATTCAGAATAGGATATTCTGTTATTCAGCTTTCTTTCAAATCTTCAAACAATTTTTCTGCGTAAATTACAGCACCTCGACCCGTGGCTACCGAGGATCAACTGTCTCCTAATTTCCGCAATGAGTTGACGGAGTGGCAGAAGAAAGGCGTGAAACACCCGCTCCCGGTCCCCGCCAGGCAGGATCTCAGCGAAGATTTTCTCAAGAAGTGGGGTGCGACCACTCATACTTTACTTGCAATGTGCCAATGTATAGATAACAGATTTGTTATATAAATAACGGTCTGGGGCCCTACTATATTAATCCGAAACGAAGTTCGTAACTTTGGATGATCAAAGTTTATATACGATACGAATGTACCTACAATCTACATATACTTAAAGTCGTTATTGACTTACAGTCGTAGCCATATACTTATGGTCGTAACCATATACTTATGGTTACGATGTATGTTATACAAATTCGAACTTTTACAGAGTAGATGCATACGCATCGTATATAAACTTCGATCGTCCGAAGTTTCGAACTTCGTTTCGGATTAATATAGTGGGGCTCCTGGCTCTCTTTCCAACTCTAGACGAATGGACCCGCATGAAGGAGACAAACTCTGTGCCAGCGTGGGAAGAACAAACCAAGCCCGACGAAGTCCTCGTGCAAACTTCCACCGGACTCTTTAAATTCAAAGGTTGGTGAAAACTATATTTTATATCTCGCATGGCATAGTTAAACATATACCGACTAACAAGCGTGGTGATCAAATTAAATTACAAGAATCTGAAGCTTGTCCGTTAGACATTTAATAGTAGGTACACTTATATGCTAATGTCTACGGAACATGTCTTCCACGGTGAGGCGTATATTCAACGTGACATTACATTTGATATTAATGTTGTTGCGGTAAAAATGGCATAGATTATAACAGTGTAAATGTAAGTATCACAATATGTAATATGTCGCAGGAATATCTCGGTCGTTCACTCGCAAGCTGCACGAGTGGGAGAAGTCCCGCGGGATCGCCCCGGAGGCGTCGACGTCGGCGCTGCTGCGCGCGGCGCGGGCGGCACGTGCGGCGCGCGGCGCTCGGGAGGCGCGCGAGCCTCGCAGCGCGCGCGGCGTGCGGGGCCGCGGCTCGCAGGCGCCGCTCACGCGCACGCAGTCCGACGGCAGCGTGGCGCCCGCCGCGCCGCCCGCGCCGTTGCACGCCTCCAGCCTCAGCGTCAACGACGTGGACGATTTCGATTCCGACTACGAAAGAGAACACTCTGTGAGTTACCGGCTCGTCCTCTTATATCTACACTACATATAAACATCAATACAGTTGATAAATTACGGTCATTCATAAAAAAAATAGTCTTCACAGACAGACAATCTTTGCCGTTATCTATACTAATATTATAAAGAGGAAAACTTTGTTTGTTTGTTTGTTTGTTTGGTTGTAATGAATAGGCTCAAAAACTACTGGACCGATTTTAAAAATTCTTTCACCATTCGAAAGCTACATTATCCACGAGTAACATAGACTATATTTTATTTTGGAAAAAAATAGGGATCCGTAAGATATTTGGATTTTTCGGACAAAAACTGAAAAAAATCAACCAAAGAAGTTACTTATTTTGCGTACGCTGCCTAAACTACAAAAGATAGAACCATAAAATGTTATAATTAATTGTAGATCTTATAAATATCTACAAAAAAGTCCGCGACACACTATACCTATTTATGTCGAGTGAGGCACAACAACCACATTTTTATTTAAAAATCTTGAAATTTTTTTGGACTACATTTAAACGCGTTTATTTTACTCATGCTATTAATCCTTATCAAAATAAATTATTTCATCAATAAGTACAGTTTATGTTGATAATATTTGGTCTTTGAATGATTAAAATTGGACGTTTGGTTTTGAAGTTGTGATGAAATTAAAATATTACGATTTCTGCTGCACAAAAATTTCATAAGGCAATCTTTATATGTACATGTATATGGAGAGACGGGATATAATAGAGTGGAAGGTACTGGAGAAGGCTGGGATAGCTGACAGATTTGATAGGACGAAATATAAATGCACGTTATAAGACGGGATGGATAATAAAGAGAAAGGACGGGATGGATTGGGAAGAGACTGAACAGACGGATGAGACGGGATTGAGCCGGACAGTAGGACAGCTACGTCAAGTTTAGGTATACAAGAGTTTATACGAAAAATAACATGTATTTGGTGTGGAGTGGAATCAAAAAATATATGCACCCAGACGAAGCTGGGCCGGGCCGCTAGTGAAACATAAGTTTGTCGTGCAGCTGGAAGGGCTAGAGGAGCGCGACAGTGCGCAGGCGCGCGGCGCGGTGCTGGTGGAGGTGGAGGCGGAGGAGGTGTGCACGGCGGCGCCGCTGGTGGCGGTGTCTCCGCGCCACACGCCGCAGAAGCCGGTGTACACGTACGGGCCGGCGGAGGCGCGGCTTCTGTGCGAGACGAGCTCGGCGGTCACCGGGACCGCCGTCCTACAACCCAATGGTGCTGGTAAGACATTGTTCAATAATCTCTTGGTGGAACCACACTTAGGAAGATTAACGCTTATATTGTTCCGCTCAATCATTTCAGTGTGATTTTTATTCCATGTGAATTTACATTGAAATGTAACATATTATATTGGGAAAAACATTAAAATAATTGTAATTAAAGACAGCAATACTCACAATCCCGACAGTCATTCTTTCAGAGTCCCGGCGTGTGAAATCAAAGGAATCTGGCGCAAGACCGAAAACTATCAATGAACAGGTAACACAAAAATAATTCAAGCATTTAATATCCTCAATATATGTTTGAATATAGTAAACAACCTATTACAGACTAAGCAAATAGATAAGAATAGAAGAATATTAAGCAGGCAGACTAGTATAGAAGAAGATGCTATGTTTATTAGAAAAACCATAGAAGAAATAGAAAGAGGCTCCAGTCGATTTAAAGACGAAGATGTGCTAGACGATTCCGTGAAAGAATGTTTTGAATACGACAAAATTGAGACAGACAAAACCTCCATCAAAACACCTATTGAAACGCAATACAAAATTAAACAAAATTCGAAAGGATCGAGGGAAAGCATTGAAGATTTCAAAGATGACATCAGAAAGAAAGAAGCAGATAAAAACAACGGAAAGAAAAAAACTAAGTCTCGAGCGAGGCTGGAGAGGGAACAGTCCAAGCCTTCGGAGAGCGACACCGAGCCGGAGGTGAGCACGGTCACTGTGGAAATACCGCGAAGGCGCAAGAGGCCCCGACGAACCTCCGACAAGCCGAGAACTCCTCCCGTCACCCTCCACTCTGATTCCGAAGGAGAGGTCAGTTTACATTGCTAGATAACTAAATATTGATTGAATATTTCATGTAGGTAGTTTGGATTAAATGTTTTAAATTACAGGTGTTTGTTTTGAAATTCAAAACACAAGAACCAAGGGACTGTTCGCCAGAAGTCATCGTTAAAACGACAAGAAAAATATTCTCTCCGGTAGTCCGCAGTGGAGAATCAGTTCCCCGAGCCGTCATACCAGTCGATGTGGAGGATCTGGCAGAAGTCGCGCCTTCCGATCACACTTACCGGAAAGCAGAAACGAAGAAACGCGATCAGAAAGTAATAAAACATGAAAAGAAAAAGGAAGAAACGCGTTCGAATAGTGCTAGTGACCTCCTGGAGAACGAAGATCAAAAGAAGAGATCCAGACCTCCACTACCTTCTTCCCCGTCATCACAAAGAAAACCACAGCCGAAAGAAACAGCGCCCTCTATACGTATCATGATACAGAGGTATAACAAGAAAATTAACGAAGAAGGTAAGGCATTTCCATAGACCTTTAATAACTACTAATATAACTGGATATTTTTCAGACTACGGTTAATTTTTGATTTATTACCCTTACCCACATTAAGTTTTTTTAGTCTGTATCGGCCACTAAACGTGTCACTGTATTAAATTCATATAAATTGCTAGGGTATGTAAGTTTCCTCACAATGTTTTTCTTCACCATTCTAGAGTGTGGTGATTGACTATCAATAGACACATGACTATCAAAAGTCAGAGATGTGTACCCATAGACTGCAGTTGTTTCGAATTCTGGTTTAATCATACCCAGGTTTTTTCCATCCATCCATCCATCAGCAAAAGGAAGTCCACCGCAGAACGTAGGTCTGCCCCAACGACTTCTACAGTGACCTGTTGGAGACAACCTGAATCCATGATCGTAGCCATCCGTGGGATCAGGGTGGGGCAGCAATCTAAAATTGTATGTAATTAGCAATCTGTAGGGACGCATGGTCTTCCCCCGGCATTTTTTGTTTCCTTAAAAAGGTTACACCATTTTACACCCTGTATCTGTGTTTATAATTCGAATTATTCTAAATACTTCCTTTTTGCTCACCTGCCTAGTACTTTACATATATAATTTATTTTTTTAGAGTTGATTAGGTACTTTACAGGTCAAAGCCAGGATGGGGCAAATGCCCCACTCTGCCCCACCATGGGTACGCCCATGCCTGTATCCAAGGACATCCCGCGACCTTGACCATATCGTCTGACAACTGAACTTTATAACCAAAGATATAATTTATGTATATTTATATAGTATAATGATTTGTCACTTTTGAAGTTCCCCCTTCTGGCGCGAGCAGTGGCGCGTCGTCCCCGGCTTGGAGGTCACCATCCGCGGAACGGCGACGACCTCCAGACATGCCGGTTGGAATCAACATAAGGTATCGATGTTACACACACATTACACATACATACTGACCCCTGTACTAAAATATAGTATGTCTGTGTCCACGGACCACGACACAGGCCCGTGGGATTTATAAACGATAAAACCATTTTTAGTCTCACAAAAACCCAGACCCGAAACAATTACTTGTGGTTCACAAAAATATTTGTAAATAAAAAACCCGCGACATCTCGTTTCACAATCGGCGTCAAACCAACTGCGCCAAGTAGGCTGCTACTTCAATGTTGTATTCCCAGTTTTATTCTGCTAGACGTCTAAAAGCAGAAATCTATTCTATAATTTAGTTTATAATATTCAATAGTTTAAAAGATTTATGGGAACCGGAAGCGACTTCATCTAATACTATTATAATTTAATGATATACTTTATTCTACACTTAGATATACTTAATACATTTCTACCCCACCGATGTAAATAAATGGAAGAAAAAGGAGAAAAACTAGTACCTGCATCCGCCCGGAGCCTGCCCGACACCAGGGGTTAATATGTCCATAAACATAACGCACAGTTTGGCATCAAAGAACCGTGCTTCACAAATCACAATACACCAAAAAATAATTGTAAACTAAATTTAAATGTAAAATAAAGCTTTAATTAAATAAACCTCGCCCTAACAATACCAAAAAAGGAAATTGGACATGATAACATTTAACGATGATTTTAGAAATATTAGGAAATTGGACACAGGTTGAGCAGTACAAAAACTCTTTGTAATATTGGGAATGAATAAAAATATTTATTACTACTTTTACTGCGTTGACAATCCAACATACTTTTTAAATCATTTCAGAAACAATCCGTTTCTTGAAAGGGAAGTCCAAAAGTCTGCGAGCGCGTGTCAGCTCTCGCGGCGCGAACAAACCTCTGCTGAGAAATGTCTCACGCCTGCGCCTTCGACCGCTGATGGAGTCCTTAAGTCCCACAGCGCCAATGCTCTACACCCTGAACGAACCAAACCAGAGTCTTCTGCGATACAAAAGAAGGTAGAAGATAGCCAAGAAACTATCACGGGTGCAGCTAGCTCCGACACTATAGTTCCTAGTCTGATGAATAATCTTCCCGAAACCAAGCCCGCTGATGCCCAACCGTTGCCTGTCATGAGGCAAATGTCGGAAACTACAGTTCCCAGCGTATCCAAGCTTATAGCAGATAATCCTGGACTGTTTACAAGGTCCATATCGTCAGTAGAACCCCCTTCAACGTCGTATGAAATGGAAGCGACGATGGCAGTGCTGTCGGAGAGGGCGGCTCGACTCAAGGCGGCGAGAGAGAAGTTCCTGTCTACCAACGTGCCCATGAGGAGGGAGGGCACCAGTTCAGCCAGCGACTTGAGGCCCGGCGACAGGTATCTGACGCAGCCTTACCAGCATACACTCACTAATTCATAATAGATAATATATTGAATACCTTCGATAAATGGTTGCGATAACTATTTCACAAAACAACTATTTAACAGTTTTGTAGTATATCAGACACCAGTACTACTATTTTATGGTAGTCAAATAAATTAAAACAAAATGTTATTAAATTAAAATAAATAATAATAAATAAATTTGACCGAATATTTATGATTTGTAGGTCGAGTAGGATAAGCTGCGAGAGCGACGTGACGGAGTCGCAGAGCTGCGGCGGCGAGGAGTCCGCGGCGCTGGGGCGCAGCGCCTCCACCGGCATGGTCAACGTGGACCGCGACGCGTGGCAGCGAGTCCAAGGAGGTGAACGAGCGCATTCTAAACACATCGACCACTACTGTTTCAAATATACATTCCCCGACATACATTATAGTTCTGAGCCATTTTACTAGGTATCCCATCGTATTGGGTCATGAATAAGAGAGTACGGAATGCTTTTGAAACTCTGAACATCAGACTTGAAATGATTACATGTGTATTATGCAAACGTCACGTTGAAGAGCATGGCGGCCTGTTGGTAAACAGACTAAACGTGGCTGCCAACATGTTCACGGTGTTCGCGGGTTCGAATCCCAGGGCACACCTCTGACTTTTCGGAGTCATGTATGTATTGATAGTCAATCTCCACGCACTAAAACGGTGACGGAAAACATCGAAAGGAAACCTGCATACCGTAGCGATTTAATTATTTTTTAAATATGGATTTCTATGGTATGTAAGTCCGTCAACCCGCACTAGGCTAGCGTGGTGGACTATATGGCCTTACCACTCTGTATCGTATAGTCGATTGTAGAGGAGGCCCGTGCCCTGTAGTGGCATGTATATGGTTTGGTAGTGTTGTGTTGTGCGCGTGCAGGTCGCGGGTCGCGGCGGCGGGGCGGGGGTGCGGGCGGCGCGGGTGGTGGCGCGGGGGGCGCGGGGCGGTGGCGCTGGAGCCTGGCGCGGCTGGCGGCGCGGCTGCGGCGCAAGGAGGAGGGCGCCGTGTCGCGACTGTGCCGCCAGAGCTTGCTCGTGCAGCTTATCAACAAACATTGAATAAACATTATACACACGCACACCACTTGTTTTCATACATTACTAATGGATCATTAAGTCCTGTGTCATATTTTATCCTAAATTATATTTTAATTCACGTGACATAAGACAATGACTAAAATAGTCATGTTTAATGGCGATATTGATTCCAATGATTTCTTACGCTTTTGATGGCTTTTATTAATAGGTATTAAAGATTTATTTTACGCTTTAAAATACGCTGTAGTTGTGGATGCATTTTAATCATTACAAAAAAAATATCCACAACGTATCTTTTTAAGATTTCAAACTGATATACCTAAATCGGAAAGAGCCAGATCTGCCGAATACAGAGAGAGGGTGGAAAGTTTATTCCAATCATAACAAAGTAAATCGAAATTCCAAACATAAACGTTCAGTTTCACCACTGTTTTTATCGACTTATGAATTATTATTACCTACTATCTTATTATGAGGCCTATGCTGATTGATTATTTCATCAGATCGATCCAATAATGCAATGAGATAGTTGCCAATGATCGGATGGTCTTAAGGAAGAATGTAGTAGATGCGCCATATTTTGCGCATTATTTATATACTATGCCATATTATGATATCTTTAGTAAGTTACCTAACTCTTGCAAGCTTTATTTTTCACCAGACATAAGAAATTAAAACTTTAGGTCTTATTTATTGTTTATTGAGCGCATTTAAAATCTTTTTATTACCTAATTTATTATAAGATAAAGATACAGATGTTTTATTAGTAGAATTGTTGGATTTCATAGTATATACATAGCGATAAAATCTGTAAATAAGAGTTTTATTTCAAGATGTAACATTCGCGTAAATCTAAAAAATTAAATACAATTCTTTTTCTAATATATTCACCCCATGGTTGCCTGTAAGAAATTACCTGGTTTGATAAGGACGCCACTTGTACTCAGTACCATGCTATCGTTAATTTCTTTATTGTATCTTTGTATAATGCAAAAAAGGATTAAGAAATATTTATTAACGAAAAATATATTTCTGTAACAATTTGTTTAGAAGGACAAAAGAAAAAACCTCTTTGTGTCTTGGTGTTGCAAGAGACGTCATGTTAAAATAGAGGTTCTGTAGACGAAGGAGGCCTCTGTCCAGCTGTGGATATCTTGAGATTGAAGAGCGACATAGAACACATTACACATTCGTAAGCAAACTAAGATGTTTTTAAAGCATAGATGGGTTGTCCGCGCTCTATTATGGCAAGACGAAAGCAAGATAAGTACTGGACATATTGAAACCAAACAGCAGTATAAATGCACTGTTGTGTTTAGGTTTGAAAGACATCGTAGCCAGAGTAACTATTGCACATATTCAGACTTAATATCTTATGTCTTAGCCCTTAGAATGGCGAGCGCAGTGGAATGCCAAGCATTGCTTTGTAATTCAAGATGTTTTTTTGGTTTTGCTACTGTTCATGAGCGGTTATATCGCCTACCATCAGGCGAACGGCAAGCTCGTCTCGCCATTTATTGCAAAAAAAAACTCAAATTTCATTAAGTGTATGCAATTTCTCAGCATATTGTTGGTACTTGTGAAATTGTGTGTTATCCCTCAAATACAAATGCCGATCAAATTATAGCGATTTGTTTTTGGTAGGAGGAGACCTTATCGGCTTATTAGTCGTTACTCGTTATCATAGTATAGTGTTGCGGTGTGGGCATGGGGCGCCGCGTGGGCGCCGCGTGGGCGGCAGACGGCAACAACATAGCAACAACAGTCGCCGCATGAAAAGGGGATGGTGGTAGGTACTAATTACTTTATTCATTATCAAAAACACTACAAATACAGTGATTTTTATTAGTAACAATAAGAATCAAAAGAACACTTACAAACAACAATTAATGGGTAATTTGATTGAGGTAGATTCAATTATATTTATTTTTATATCTAATTTTGATTTGTGGGAATATGAATGTTCCGAACATCGTATAAATGGTAAATGGTAATGTGCACAAAACATAATACTATTCATACTCCCACAAAATGTTCCTTATCAATATCTTAACGAGCTGGAATATTTTATTATGTGTTATGCGCTTTATGTGCTGCGGCTGTCGAGCGCGGAGCGACCCGTTGCTACAATAAAGTAAATACTATGGTACTGTACCGCGCGAAACGAAATAAATAAAATCCTTGTGTATATAGGTATGTATATAGTAGGTATGCAGTGCGTCGTGCATAGTGCACACTGCTCGGAGTGTATATAGTACTTGTGAGTTGTGTGCGAGAGTGTGGGGCGCGCGCCAGGCGACGCGACACAACAATAATAAAACATGCCAGCGGTGTTTGTACACGTTACAAGTATCGTTCGAAAGCATGGTTCGTGGCTGGTTTTACATTAACTTACATACAAAATTGAGCCACCGCACTAGTCGTTAATATTTCCCGTACATATTAAACATTACACAACACATACTCCTGTATAAATGTTATTGGTGCTTTGGAACGCATTCTCTATAAAATGTAAATACTTTCAAGTTTTAACTATTTGTTTTATACGCCTTCTCGTAGTCTATAGTTTTGTTGGGAAGTGGTCCGACATATTTGTAGTGTTCGTTTGGCTTGGAGAATAGAGATAAGCTATGATTTATAACGTTCGTACATTTACAACTTAAATCTATTTGTATTATCAAAAATAGAATTTAAATAATGTTTACTGGTAACATTTCCTCCGGACGTGGCGGCGAGCGGCGCGAGTGTCCGACACCGCCACAGAGACACTACGCCACACCGCGACACCGCGACGCCACGTCCGCGCCACTCTACTACAACTTAGAATCAACTTAGAGGCGCTTCAAGAAAGGAAACCTTACGTTTTGTACAGAGGTCTATTTGGTCCCCTGGTTCACTATTAACAACTTTACTTAATCGTAACAAAGTACACCAATAACACTCAATCACGCTTAAACAATTTCAAAATAAGGAAAAGACGAAAACTATGAAAGCGATATACGGAAACAAAAACGAATAACACTTGTTAGACCGAACAAACTACAATAGATAATATAATTTGGACGCTCGTTCTCTAAGTACATGATAGTCGCCGGTCGCCAGTCGCCGCTACACTCGCGACACGACGCGGCGCGGCGAGCCAGCTCCGGATTCAATCAATTATTCACAAAAGAAACAAAACGTGCGTAAAATGTTTCACTTATGCTAACTGCATAAACTATATACTTTAATTCTGTTCATTTGACTAAAATCTGTCGCGAATCCACGTATGTACAAGTGAGCGCAGCGCGGGCGCCCGGAGGAGACATATCAATTTACCAGCTTACAACCAACATTCAAACATTTTAAAATTGTTTTATTTCATATATGAATAACATTATATATATTTATGTACAACAAATATATATAAATTTTCTATTGCTTTGCAGTTACAAATGTATCAAGAGGCATGTACATAATATATGAATATTAAAATTAAACAGAGAACTAATAAACAGTATGTACAAAGGTAAAATCTATGATGTGGAACAACTATTGCAACCGACTGGAATGTGTATGTGTGGGTGTACCGTGTACCGTGTACCGTGTCTACGACTATTGCTACCGAGTCATAACATATGAAACTCTACTGTGGAATGGTGAGGAAGCTGCTTCGTGGTGGCGCTCGTGGCCTCATACATATCTCGCACAAGCAACCACATCGAGATTCCAAATCATTATCAGAGGCACGACATCAGGCTTCAATGTTATTTTATTATATTTTTCACTCAAAGGACGGACAAAGCCAATGTGTAAAAATGTATAAAATGGAAAACAAACGTCTACGTGTAATACGAACTGATCATCTTCCGCTACTTCGCTACCGAACTACTCTAACTCCTAGCATATACTCACTCGTTTGGCTCGCTCATTGATCTCGAAAACATTTTCATAAAATACATAATCAAAGTCTGCATCAACAAAACATTAAACTATTGAATCAATAATGTCACCATAAATATATCCATAGAGATTATCATCGAAACCTGTAACGCAACGTCACAGCCGAAACACCGGCGCGAGATAAGTAAACTCAAATAACATGCCAAAACCAATAAGCGTTCCAAACGAACACAATACGTGTAGTATCGCGACGCGCACGCGCACACTCGCGCTCTTACTCGCGGCGACCAAGGGGCGAGTTGCGACGCGCGCCGCCACTACACTAATTACGAACAAGTCTCAACACAAATATCATTGTACAATATTCAGGTATCGATTATTATTGCGTCTATAACACTTTTGGTTTATGAATACACGACATGTTCGACACGTCGTTTGAGAACCGCGGGCAATTCGAGCTCGCACTCGTGCACGCACCGACACGCCCACTCGACACGGTGGAGGGCTCCATCGAGTGCGCACATGTTCTCAAACGATGTTAAAAATATACTCAATATATAAACGTACAGTTTAAATACATAAATATCGGTTAAATTAATCGTAACACAACCTCGAGTGAACTTGTGAGAATATTAAACCACTTACAACACTTAAAATATTAAAAGTCAACTATTTGTATGTTTATGGTACATTGGTACGTATAAACTTAATCTATGGTGCTTACGACGGTGCCGTATCCGCAAAGGATTCTTTATTACTTGCACAACTGTATACGAGAGAGTAATATATCAGATTTCGTGAATAATAAAGTCATCCTAGAGTGCTTTCATTTACTTGATATTGTGAGACGAGCGAACGACCACATAAATTATGTCAAGTGGCTAATGAATCAATCACCCAATAGGGAGGAATGGTGAGCGAACTGCGGTCGCTATATTTTGTACTGCATTTATTAATCAGAGAAATGCAGTGACTCAGAGTTGACTTTACTAAACAAGAACATGTTACCACATCTAATTACTATTACAGAGTCTTGCTTGATACATTAAAAAAAACAATATTCTACGTGGCTATGATACTACGTGTTCATTCAAAAAGAAATGAAAAAAAAATTAAACCAGTAAAAACCGTAAAAGGCTATAAAATGCAATACTGTTTAAAAAATAAAGTAACTGTTAACGGATTTAACGGATTGGAATGAGTGTAACAAACGGAACGTGACCGAATGTGTGTGGGGTGCGGCGCGCGGCGTCCACACGACGGGTTCCACGGGTACGTACGCGTGTTTGCCAGCATGTGCACACATTTCATACTATTGATTCGGTAAGAACTTATATGACTGTTTTTTGGCACAAACACCGGGTATTTGGCGATATTAGGTAACAGAATAAATAAAAATTATTGAGGGTCAAAAAAGGAAAACTAAGTGCAAAGTGTTTAGTGTTTGTGAAGCGACAATGTAAGAGGCCGCGCGCCCTGAGTGTCCCGGTATGCTCTGTATAGTGTTTGGTGTACACAACGTCCATGTCTGTCCGTTCATTAACCAGAATAGAAGCTTTAAGACCCTGTGAAAAACCTAGCGTCAAAGATAAAATTCTAGATTTTAAAGTCCTAAAACTACGCCTATGTCTAGTTTAACTTAGTGTAATTGAAATTCAGGTACATAGTCAGCGTTTTTTTTTTCCTCCTTTTCTTTTAACATTATAAAGTGAGTTTATTTTACATGTTATATTTACAAATGGAGAATACAGTAATTTATAGAGTCAAAAACTTTCAAATATATTTAAAAGAAACATGCAGCGAGGGTGATTTATTTCTGAATTTATACACCACTGTATCTCGAGACACTTACATAACTTGTACGCAGGTGCTTCAAATTCAAAACTAACATAACATGCTCGCACACACATGCGCACGCGCACACGTACACACACACGCTCACGCGCATCCGTACGTGTGCGTGTGGCGCACATCTGCCGCACCTCGGTACACCACCGCAGCCGCGCCGGACACCGCTTTACTACTTCCAATTATATCATAAAAACCTTATGCAGCAGTTACAATCAAATTTTCTCCATTTAAACAATTTGGGAAAGTTTGCAAAGCCGTCCAATACGCACGAAAGTTTTCGGAGGTTAGGTTTCGTTTAACTGTTGGCATGAGCGATGTGCGCAGAACACTGGCGGTGTTTGGGCATGTTGGCGCCAGCTCGACTCGTTTCTTGCGTCATTATTTAGTCAAACGATACGAACATCAATTCAATTAGTGATAAAATAAACCAGTGTAACGATAAATACTTCAATAAATAAAAAATGTCAAAAATACTTTATAGGAGCGAAGGATTCCAAAAATCAAAGAAAGAAAAATATTCGAATATTAATTCTAATAACGACTTAAACATAATGAAAAGGCAGATCTCGCGATGATATAATTGCGTCGGTGGCACCACCGAAAGTAGGCACCTTAATATTGTGAGTTAGCCTTAGTTACGGCATAGTAATAAGTAATAACATTAACTCTGACCCAATTAGTTAAAATGAACCACTTCAATGTAATTAATCACATCAGAGACATACAGGAGAGTCTTTTGTAAAGTTTGTAAAAATAATGCGCAGTAAAGCATCCAACATACAAACACAACGTGTCAACAAGTGTGCGGCGTGCGGCGTGCCGAGGCGCGCGGGAACCGAACACGCCCGCCCTCACGGAACATTGTACTTGTACTACTATTGTTATTTATCATATCGCAATATTATTAATAGTAATCTTATCGCAGTTTGAGGGAATCATAGAGAGACTGTCTCAGCTAAAATAATACACTTGTACGGAATAATATGCTTTGTAAAAATTGAAACCACCCGATACGGTAAAAATAATATCAGACGCAACGCGAGGGTACAAACAAACGTTAATAAAAACCAGCTTCAGTCCATACTGCTTTAACAATAAATAAAGTGAAATAACTAACGAGCGG
Source organism: Hyles euphorbiae (assembly GCA_023078785.2). Classification (NCBI taxonomy): domain Eukaryota; kingdom Metazoa; phylum Arthropoda; class Insecta; order Lepidoptera; family Sphingidae; genus Hyles; species Hyles euphorbiae. The sequence goes on from CM041034.1 coordinate 123,474, forward strand.
CGAGCACCGCGCCGCCACTGCGCCGACACTGTGGCGACATCGCGCCGGCGACGTGACGGCGCCGTGGCAAACGCGATGCAGCGAGCGCTCTCCAACTAAACTTAATCGTTTCAACATTCAACAATTTTCAACATCTTAAAGAATCTTACAACGAAGAAAATGAGGTAGATAAACGTTGTGATATGGAATCAATGAACGACTAACTAACATCCCGGACAAACAAAACGAGGCGAGGCGAGCCGGCCGCGGCGCCGGCGGGAGGGGGCGCGTCACTCCTCACTACTGTACCATAACGTGCCTAAAACTATTTCTCTTGTTAAATATCAGTACTTCGTTGTAATAAATTATTATTTCATACATAATCGTATATATAGTTCAATTATTTATACAAATTACCTCTACACTAGCCACTCGTCCTCTTAGGTTTTAAGTATCTATTCACAATCGCGCCGGGCGGCCGCGCCGCTCCACCAGCGCCAGCGTAGCGTCTGAGGCTTCGTGTGCACCGCACCGGCCGCTCTACAGTACCCGTACCGACCTTACGTACAATCAGCCTTATCGAAATATACCGCGGCGCGGTGCGGGGCGGGGTGGCGGGGAGGCGGCGCGGGGCGGGGGCGCTCAGCCGTTGGGCTGCAGCGTGGGCGGGGGCTGGCCGCGCCGCAGCTGCGAGTTCATGTTGTCGTCGGGCAGCTTGTCGGCCAGCTCCGACAGCGCCGACAGCTCCGACAGCTCGGTGAGGTGCGTCGCGTCGGCGTCGGCGGCGCGCGACGTGTCCAGCAGCGAGCACGCCGCCACCCCCGCCGCCCCCGCACCCTCCGCCGAGCCCTCCGAGTACTCGTCCGAGCGCCGCGACACGTCCAGCGGAACCTCGTAGCGCCGACCTTTACGCAGCTTTCCGTTCGGGGTCTTCGACTGGAATTAAGAGAACAATATAAATTAAAGTGTCGTCGCTCAAACATAAATGCGTACTCACTGAACACTGTAGTGTTTGAAGAGCTCGTGACTCACGGAGGCTGTCGCGGCTGTGGCGGCTGTGGCGGCGTGTGGGGCGGGCGCGGCGGGTGCGGCGTGCAGGTGTCCGTTGAGCAGCGGGCGAGCGGCGTCGCGGGCGGCGTCGCGCGCGGCTCCGTTGTGTCGGCGCGCGGCCAGCGCCTGCGTCACAACGCCTTGCGCATGTTGGTGGCACACACGCGACACACACGCGACACACACCAAACCTCACACTACACTTTATAACTACTACTTTATAACGACTTGATGGGGTTCATTTTTAGATAGACGTTTGGTGTGTTTCGTAAATTAAATGTTGACGACGAACGAGTCTGGGCCATTCGTAAATATGACCAAATTAATAGTTTTGGATTTAACATGTGGCGCTAAAGAATCCACACATTTACATACACTATTTTAATCTATACTACATAAACTATTATATAATTTTATATAATACTGACAATTAAATCAGTTTGCTGTTCTTACAAATCTACAGTTGCCGTTATCGAAGGTGGCTAAGAAGTATCCGACAGTATCACCACATTAAAAACACAAAAGCACAGCTACCTTCATTTCAGAGCCCTCCTCCTCTGTGCCCTCGCCGGCCGAGCTGTTCCACCGTCGCGACCTGTACACAACTTCGTTTTAAATTCTATTCCATTTTGTACGCATAAACACGAGCTTATTGCACGCTTTATTAAAATATGTAGAATAATAAATAAGTATCATCATCATCATCATATCAGCCACAGGAAGTCCACTGCTGAACATAGGCCTCCCCCAAGGATCTCCACAATGACCTGTTGGAAGCGGCCTGCATCCAGCGACTTCCTGCAACCTTAGTCACTATGCCAGGCCATTATAAAAAAATTAAAAAAAAAAAAAAGTCAGATCGTCCATCCACCTTGTAGGCGGGCATCCGACATTTCGCTTGAATGTGCGTGGCCTCCACCCAAGAACCTTTCGGTCCCAACGGCCATCGGTTCTACGAGCTATGTGCCCGGCCCACTGCCACTTCAACTTGCCAATCCTATGGGCTATGTCGGTAACCTTGGTTCTCCTACGGATCTCCTCATTTCTGATTCGATCTCGTAGGGAAACACCGAGCATAGCCCGCTCCATGGCTCGTTGAGTGACTTTGAGCCTTTTAATGAGGCCCACAGTGAGAGGCGACGTCTCGGTGCCGTATGTCATCATGGGTAACACACAACTATGGAAGACTATCGATTTTAGGCACTGAGGTATTTTGGAAGAGAAGACGTCGTGAAGTTTCCTGAACGCTGCCCAACCGAGTTGAATTCGACGATTGACCTCTCTCTCGAAGTTGGACCTACCTAACCGGACCACTTGACCTAGGGCCCTACTATATAAATCCGAAGTTCGAATCTTCGTGACGTTTTTCGTTTCGAAACCTACTCTGTAACACGAAATTCGAAACTTCGGATCGAAGAACGAATGATTCGAATATATCGGCAATCCGAACATTTACATTTTTATTTACTATATTCATCCGAAACGAAGTTCGAAACTTCGGACGAACGAAGTTTTTGACGATACGTATGTACCTACTCTGTAAATGTTCGTATTGTCGATATATTGGAATAATTCTTTCTTCGATCCGAAGATTCGTATTTCGTGTTACAGAGTAGGTTTCGAAACGAAAAACGTCACGAAGTTTCGAACTTTATTTCGAATTTATATAGTAGGGCCCCTGAATAGACATATTCGTCTACAACTTCGAGAGTCGAGCCCCCAACTCCAATGGGGGTGGGCACAACATGGATATTCGACATGATCTTCGTTTTATCCATGTTCATTTTAAGACCCACCTGTTGGGAAACTCGATTAAGGTCTTCGAGCATAGTGCTAAGGTCTTCCAGCGATTCTGCCAAGACTACAATATCGTCGGCAAATCGAAGGTGAGTAATATACTCGCCGTTGATGTTGATGCCGAATCCTTTCCACTGCAAGAGCTTGAAGGCATTTTCCAGCGCAGCAGTGAACAGTTTCGGAGATATGACATCTCCCTGTCTCACGCCTCTCTGTAGTGGAATAGCCTTCGTGCTCTGATCTTCTACTCGGACCGACATGGTGGCGTTGTTGTATATACACCTCAACACTTCGATGTACTGATAGTCTATGTGGCACCGCTGAAGAGACTGTAGCACAGTCCAGGTCTCGATCGAATCAAAGGCTTTCTCATAGTCCACAAACGCTAAACAAAGCGCTGTTTAGCTCGTCCACTGCAAGGTTTACTTTTAGACAATCAAAGCAAACTCGAGTTGAAAGCTCTCGGGGTTTTAGATATGGGCGCGAGTTGGTTGGAGCGTAGACTTCATCAAGCGACGTCTTTCTAATAGGGTATTTTACCATAAAAGGAAAAAAATCTAAAAATGTGTTAATGCAATATAATAAGCATAGATCAGTTGGAGAACGTCAGTTTTAGATCTTAAAATACTGAATTTTTTTTTTAAATTCAATACAACATAATCTGGTTTTTTAATCTGTTCGAAACAACATGAAATGTAGCCGCCATGTTAATGACGTCAAATCGCTTGGTAAACTTTGTCAGTACCAGTGACACTGGCAGTGTCACTCAGTGTTATTTGTCATCACAGTTTGTCATCCTCTGATTTCAGTATTAATAATAAAGTATATTAGTTAATATAATATACGTTTAACGTTAACGTAATTATAATATACTTTCTACCATGGAAGCCGGTTTCGTAGAGGGAAACACCACAAATTTACCGAAAGTAAGCTCTATAATATAATTTCTCATATTTAAATCAGTTGGTACTTGAATCCATAATTTGTCCGGTGTTTTTACACTAGTATTCTTGCATTGAGGAACAGCACACCAATGATATTTAGAATAATAATTCATCATAAAATTTAAACACTTACGTCGTATACAAACACTTATTCGTAAACATACAAATAACATAACCACATTTGTTTACCAGACGATATGACGACATGACCATAGACCAAAAATGTCGTCCATTGCATAATTGTTTTTGTGAAATTACGCGCGAATTTTAAAAACGTAAAATTTAAATGTAGTTAAAAGGTAAAAAAATTTTTTTGTGGTTTATTAGCACGTCAGGATATAATTGAGATACTTTTCAAAAATTGCCGTAATACCCTATTGGACGTTGATATTTAGTGTGCCCCTAACCATTTGGTGATCACTACCGGTTTCACCCTGTTGATCACAGAGACATCACTGAACATCCGTCTATTCGTCGTCAAGATGAAATCTATCTCATTTCTCGTAGAACCGTCAGGACTCAGCCAGGTCCATTTCCTGTGAGGCGGCTTCTGGAAAAAAGAGTTCATCGCAAAGAGTCCCTCTTTTCCAGAAAGTCGGCCAGCCTCTGACCCCTGAGGTTCCGTTGCCCATGTCCAAATTGCCCTACTTTCAACTCATTGAAAGTCATAACAACATTAAAGTAGGTTTTGGAAGTATGTATGGCCCGACTTATGTCCTCATACATCTCCTCTACTTCTTCATCTGGGTGTGTCGAGGTCGGCGCGTATACCTGTATGACCTTCAACGAATATATTTTTGATATTCTGAGTATAAGGTATACTACCCTGCTCGACACACTATCGATGGATACGATGTTGTTGATGAGAGACCTGTGGACGAGAAATCCGACACCTCCTTGGGACTGTTGGTCGTCCCCTCGGTAGAAGAGCAGGTTACCAGACTTCAAGGTTATCGTATCCTCCCCGATTATTCGGACTTCCGATAGCTCCAGAATATTCCAGTGTAACCCGTTCAATTCTTCTTCCAGTTCGACAATCTTCTCGTCTGTCCTCAAAGTGCGTATGTTTTGTGTTACCAGGGCCAGTCATCGTCGGGGGTGGTAGCCGGGGCCAACCCAGGGATTCTTAGCACCCCCTGCACCACCGCCAGGAATAGTGGGGCTGCCGGGGACTGAGGGCCTGGTCAATTTTTGTGTCGCCGTTGAGGGGTATTTGCCAATACTCGCCACGCTTGGCAGGCGGGTTGGCGAGCGCAGGAGGGGACTCGCGCTGATGACGCTGCTGTCCATCATCAACGGGGGAAAGGAAATAGGGTTTGTGAGTAGAGGATATAATGGGAAAGGAAAGTATGGCCTGTAGGAGTGGATACTGCAATCATGGAAGGGAATGTTTTTAGTGACTGCAGTAGCTCGGAGGCCGAGGTCGCGTACTGGTACCACCTATTCTAAGACAGGCCATGACCACTAGATAGGAGCATCCCTGAACAAGTATAGCAAATAGGAATTGAAACTGAATTAATTTTATAATCATAATATAATGTTGAATAGTTTAATATGTTTTGAGTAGTTATTGGTTACCGTAGCGGGGAGCGACTCCTCTTCCTCCGCCTCCACACGCAGAAGGCGGCGGCGGCCAGCATGCACAGCACCAGCACGGGGCAGATGATGCCGATCACTGCAACACCAAGTACCAGCTCACTCACCAGCTCCAGGCACGTTGCCTCACACAAAACCGACAAAAACCGATTCAACCATGTCGTGACTCGTTTGTTGTATGGCGATTGGTTCAGGAATATTTTTCTTCTAATTTTAAAGATCGTAAACTCACTTACGATCCAAGCGTAAGTTGGTCATGGGCGGCAGTAATCACTTACCATCAAGAAGAGCCTTTTAAGGATGCATGCACAAAACAAAATACAAGTAATGTATGAAGAGACTTGCCGAGGTAGGCGGACAGGCTGGCGGGCGGCTGCGGCTGGATGGTGATGACCTCGGTCTGGCTGGCCCCGGGCGGCGCCACGATCACGAACGTCGGCTTCCACGGGTCCAGCCCCGTGATCTGTGCACATGCGCGTACCCAACATTTTTAATAAAACAACAACTAAGCATGAAGTTTTTTTCTGTTTATTAATTTGGAAACTTTGAATCAGAGTAAGGTAAAACAATCCACTGCGGGCTGCAACCTTTCTAAAAGCGCGTCTCTGTTATGACTGGTGGTAGGTCTCTCATATGTGAGAGGTCGGCTGGGTAGGTACTGTTGTTTTTCGGATTGAAAGACATTGTAGCGTGAGTAAATAGTGAATATTGAGACTTAACATCTTATGTCTCAGGAGCGCAACGGAATGCCAAGCATTGCTTTGTAATTCAAGGTGTTGTTTGGTTTGCTACAGTTCATGAACGGTCGTATCGCTTACCATCAGGCGAACGGCATGCTCGTCTCGCTATTTAAAGCAATTAAAACAAAGATTATAATCGGCATATCGCATTGTGCGGCGATAGAAAAGTTAAATGACACTAGGTGAGCTCTTGTGGCTCTTTACACTTTTAGTTCAGTCAATATGTAAATTGCCCTCCGAATAAAGACCTACCCTTATTAAACATAATGAATTGTTAGGAGATCATGTCAAGAGGTCACAGAAAAATTAAAAAGGTCGCGCTGTTTGCTGATTTTGAGAAATTCAAAAAATGAATTAAAAAAAACGCTTTTTTCTTGGAAACTATTGGTTTTAGGAAAAAGTTTTTTCACAAAAAATGTAGAGGGCATTACGAACTACATTTTTTGTCATTGGAGTGACGTCATCCGACTTGAAATACAAAAAGCAACATACAGTCGAATTGAGAACCTCCTCCTTTTTTTGAAGTCGGTTAAAAAGTAGAGGGCGCTAATGGATCAAAAAAGTGTTCCAACGCTATTTTCGATAGGAAAACATGTTTTTTTTACTATAATGTAAATTAGAAAGTTGTTCGTCACAAAATTAGCTACAACTTTTATTTAAACAAAATTTTTATAAAACTTACCGTTTTCGAGCTGGAGCTTGTCGAAGTGTACAGGTGAATTTACCTATGTTTTGCATCACATTATTTCAAGTCGGATGACGTCACTCCAATGACAAAAAATTTAGTTCGCAATGCCCTCTACATTTTTTATTTAAAAAACTTGAAACCAATAGTTTCCAAGAAAAAAACATTTCAATTTTTTTTATTCATTTTTGAATTTTTCAAAATCAGCAAACAGCGCGACCTTTTTAATTTTTCTGTGACCTCTTGACATGTCCCCCTAACGATTCATTATTTTAAATAAGGGTAGGTCTTTATTCGGAGGGCAATTAATTATTCCTTACATTTTGACTGAACTATTTATCATATATCCTTCTTGTTGCTAATTTTCTTTTTTTTTTATTGCAATGAATGGCGAGACGAGCAAGCCGTTTGCCTGATGGTAAGCGATACGACCGCTCATAAACAGTAGAAATATTCCACTGCGCTCGCCATCCTGAGACATAAGATGTTAAGTCTCAGTATGTCCAGATGTTGCTCTGGCTACAATGTCCTTCAATCCGAAACACAACAGTGCATTTAAGCAGTGTTGTTTCACGGGAGAAATAGACATTGCGGTGGTACCTACCCAGATGGCTTCGCACATATGAGAGACCTACCACCAGTAAAATAATTAATAATTAATAAAAATAATTTAAAGGCGGCCGGGACAACTTGATCCCGATGTGTCGCTGCCGCAGCAGGCTTGTTGTTGTCGCGTGTGTGTGCGTGTGTGTGCGTGTGTGTGCGTGTGTGTGAGGGCGGGTACTGACGGTGAGGTTGTGCGTGGTGACGTTGAGCTCGGTCCAGGTGTGCAGCGGCTGCGTGAGGTTCTGCGAGTAGTGCACGACGCGGCGGCCGCGCCCGCGCCACCACACGCGCAGCGCGCCGCCCGCCGCCAAGTACTGCACCTCGTCTGCGCACACCCACACCAACATTACACTCTACACACATACCGGCTCTCTAGCGCCGACCACCTGCGCCCAAACAACTCATTATCCTTCTAAATTTACCTGCCTCTCGGTTGAGGCACAGCCGTAACGCGGCAGAATGCGAAAGATTTTTTTATTATTCGACAATATACACGAGGCATATACAGTGAACTCGCAAAATTCGTCATTCAACCGAGTGGCACTCACCGCGTATCTGAGCCGGGATCGTGAGGATCGAGCTCCGGTTGACGGGATCCCGCCCCGTCACCATCACGTACAGCTCACGGGTCAGATCCAAATCGCTCAGCTGTAATCATAATTACATGAATGTTAAAACGATAAGGTAATCGTAACGTTCATTTGAGAATGTTTTGTATCTATGATGATCGACAGTAAACGTATAGTGTGTAACTAGTGGTGGTGACCTGCACGCTGGTGCCGTCGACGTGCACGGAGGCCCACTGGTCGACGGGCAGCTTGAGGTCGTGCGAGTACTGCACGCGGTAGTGATCCCCCGCCCCCACCCCCGCACCACCCTCCCACGACACGCGCAGGGTCGACGCGTCCACCATCTTGTAAGACAGATCCTCGGAGCTCTGCGGACCTGCAAATCACACATGCTAATGTGTAAATGGAGCTATTTAAACTGGCACACCTAAATAGCTGCACGTGACGGAGAATGTAATGGAATTCAAAGAGAATACTGGTGTGATACGGTTGTTTTTAAAACTAAGCGCGTATTTATCAGTCGGTTTGCATGGTGTGGTGCGGGTACCTTCAGGCAGCGTGGTGATGTGCAGCGACTTGCTGGCGGCGAGCGCGCGCGCACCCGACACCGCCGTCACGCGCACCCAGTACTCGCTGCCCGGCTGCAGATCCGACACCGTGGCCCACTGCGTCGTGCTAAACATTACAACAGTACTATAGAACAAGCTTTCACAGTCCGCCATGATGGTCGGTTTCGGATTAAAAACTTCAGAGACTATAGTAATTTTCGTAACCGAGTTTCAATACACAAGGAGCCCCAAGAGCAAGAGGTATGCCCTCAGCCCCCGGACGAGCGCGTGTGCGTACCTGTCGACGCAGAGGTCAGTACCGCTGGCGTCGGTGGCGCATGCGCGGTAGTGGTGCGGCGGCGGCAGCTCGCAGCGCCACGCCAGCGCCACGCTGCGCGCGCCCAGTGACGTCACCGACACCTCGTACGGCGCCTGCTCCGTACTGCACGCACACACGTACACACATACATACATACACGCTACACACAATATCATTAACTATGGCTTGGTTGTATTAAAAGTTTTTTTAATGAAATAAAAGTGGGATCACACTGCGTCTCACACGCGCTAATATGGTGACGTCAGACGTCATAATACATGTTTTAAATTCTTGTTCTATAATTTGAAATTACACCCCACTGCAAGCTTTGAAATACCTAAATTAATTTTTAGATATTGCTGACTTTTTAGTTCATCTTAAGAATTTTTAATGCAATAACCCTAACAGTAAACAAGTTTTTCATATTGGCTACCATGTCACTATATGCATAGCTTGTTACATAATTTACTCGGAGTGTGCAGAGTGTAGCGATATGACATGATGCACATACATATTATTGATAAAATGATTATTTCGTGGCAACCGAGAAAAGCATTGCTCGAAGACATAAATCATAAGATAAAAATTTCTGGGGCAACTCAACGGACAAGGAAATTGTATTGATGATGCATTAGGACCATGTTTAATTTAAAATCAACAGATACGTGCAAACCCTTTTTTATAAAACATAAAATATTAACCGTACCCTGTATTTATATTTTAGAAGTTATTATGTTTACCAAAAAGAATCCGCAACTATTTCCACGTCTATCAGATGTCGTCAGACGCAACAGACGCGATAATTCTATCCTAAGCTTGTGTAGCTCAAAAACGGCGCTAATGCATAAAAGTATCTTCTGCATGGCACCTATAATATTTAATAAGTTACCTAAAAGTTGGAGGGAGCAGGATACTCATACTTTAAAAAGAAACCTCAAACTCCTTTTAGAAAAACGAGCATATTACAGTATCGAAGATTTTTTAAATGATAAATTTTAGCAAACAATTGTAATTAATATTGAAATAAGTATAATTTTGAATTTTTTTACTAGGTTAAGCATAATAAGAAGGTAAATTTGATGATAGCACTATTATATATTATTTGTTTATTAAGTTTTAAATAAGATATATTTTTCATTTTAAGTAATATAGTTATAAGTTTTAAATATTTGTACGCCATTAAGGCCAAACATGATAGATCTGCTTTTTATATTTTGAACACCTTGCATGCTCTGTATGTATACTCATGTTTGACAAATAAAGATTTTGATTTGATTTGATTTGAAAAAATAAGTGTAAGATCGTATATGAATACGTATAGAGTAGTGTGTGTGTGTGCGTACTTGGGATGCGTGCGGTGCGCGGCGGCGGCGGTGGAGAGCCACGGCACGAGCGACAGGTTCTGCGCCAGCCACGGCAGCGCGCGCGTACCCAGCACGCGCACCTGCAGCGCCGAGCCCGCCGGCACTGCGGCACGTAACACACGTCTCTACCGCGGCTATATCTACGCTCGATCACATTACTTACAACCGGCATGCCAGAGTTCACTGGTGGTACTACTCTTATATTATGAGAAATCCACCTGGGTAGGTACCACTGCAATGTCTATTTCTCCCGCCAAACAGGAGTGTAAAATTCACTAATATTTCTGCATCGTACGTATCAGACGCATCGTATACTTATATGTACGATGCGGATCCTTCAATCCGAAACACAACAGTGCAAAAATTAAATTGCTGTTTTGCGGTAGAAATAAAACCACTAGGGTGGTCTCTCGCATATGAGAGAACTACCACCAGTAGAAAATACAGACGAGAATGTACATATTACAGAATACCGAAAAATATTATGTAACAATACGCACATGTCCATTTTGATTAGCGTTTTAAATATATTTTTTATAATAATGAATGCAGTAAGTACCAGCGAGCGTGTAGTTGTGTTGTTCGGGCGGCAGCGCGTGGTCGGCGGGCGGCGCGGCGGCGTGCGCACGCGCCTGCACGCGCCACTGCAGCACGCCCGGCACCGCCGCCGCGAACTGCCGCCACGACACGCTCACCGCCTCCGCGCCGGACCGCCACAGCTTGATCGGCACTGCACGCGCGCACACGCAACATCAACATCATCCCAACGAAACACTTAACAACCGACTTATATCAACAGTGGCGACACGTTCACGCACCTCCTTGTCCCTCGCAGACGACGGTCTTGGACAGGTCGCTGGCGATGGTTCTGTTGGTGCTCTGAGTGAGGATATACGCTCGCACCTGCAAAGTGACGATGACATATTTTACATCGGCATTACTCGACAATGCGTTCGAACGTTGGAGACCGACGGCACTCACTTGGAACCCGTACCGCGTCAAAGGTTTGTCGACGTCGATGATCTCTTGCGTGCTGATGATCGGCTGCCCCGGCATCGACGTGCCACCTGCATCGCGACATTAATACTGTTATAGATTTACCACTAATCACCATGGAAATATATCGACGCTATAATCGCGTGACAAATAGAATAGAAAGGCAAGAAGACAAGTCAATGGTGCGGGCAGCGCGGCGTGGTGAAACTACTGGCAGTACAGACCTGGCTGGTTGGTGAGCACGGTGTAGGCGGTGACGTTCCCGGGCACGGTGGGCCAGCGCACGAGCACGCGCGCCGCGCCCACGGGCTGGCAGCGCACGCCGCGCGGCGCCGCCGCCTCCGCGCCCGTCACCTGCAGCCGCGCCCACGCCGACACCGCGCCCGCCGCGCCGCGCGCCACGCACTGGTACACGCCTGCAACACCATCACATTATACTATATACTAACACTTCCTACGAGGTAACAGTAATGCCTGGCCCACACGCCGCTACTCACCCGCGTCGTCTGACGTCACGCTCCTGATGAGCAGCTCCAGCCGCCTGCCGTCCGCCGACGAACGCTGTTCAATCTGAACACAACATTTCTATTAGTCCCTCTCTTAACTCACCCCTTTAATACGCAATAAAACCATCAGTGTGAAATTGCCTTCTTATCACTCTCCAAATATGCATATAATAAATACAAAATAACAAAACAATTCTGTGAAACAATTATCTGCACAATAATTTTGAGAATCCTGATGGACCAGTTTCACGCACGGATTCATAAATGAGACGTGTAACCTGCCTCATTATGTTACATAGTGTTATATTTTGCTTATCAACTAGGCTTCAGCAGTAGTTAACGTGTAAGACATGGCAAGTGTATGTGTACTGACCCGTCCTGCGAGCGCGAGCGGCTCCCCGTCCTTGTACCAGGTGACGGTGGGCGGCGGGCGCGCGGCGGCCGTGCAGTTGAACCGCACCGTGCTGGCCGGGAAGCTCTGCTTGGACGCGGGCGGCGCCGTCAGCACCACCGGCTCCGTCACCACCACCTCGAAGCTCTGCACACACACACACATACACACACATTCACATGAGACTACCTCGGCAAAACTAATTTAAATCATATTGAAATGGCCCCTAAATCATCATCGAATTGAAAACTAAAAATCTAGGTCACCGTTTCAGAACTTACAGCTATGAAGAAGAAACAGCGCCAACAATTCTTTCATCCAAAAATTTCCCATCGTCGAAATATTACAGCAGTAAGCATGATATATCGCAGGCAACAGTTACGATATAAACAAAGATAAACATTATCCCCCTTGTTCATAAGGACTCACCGCATGTTTAAAAGATGACTCAAAAACGTTGTCCATACAATATGTCAAAATTCACTAATCAGCTATTTAACAACTCATTAACTTCAAAATGATGCATAAGGAAGGTCACGACCCTCAATATTGAGGAGCACGACGCAAGGAGGAGGAACTTCAAAATGGCCGAAACCCTTCTATAAGCTTTTAAGCAGAAAAACCAGAAAAAACACCGGATGGATGTCAGCTGGATGATTAATATTACTGTCAAGTAAATAAAATCACTTTTTTATGTGGTTGACTAGCCGGTTTTATGATTAAGTGTGTAAATGTACATACAGTATGGTAACATTACTATATTGAGAATTGTTTAAAAGTATTATATTTTAAAAATATATATATAATACAAGCGGCGATGAGTAAATAGTTAACAGGTATAGAGACGGCAGACCGAAGCGGCGTGCTGGCATGGCGGCCGAATTAGCGCGGTAATTAGCCCGGGCCTTCGCAGAAATTATTTACATAATTGATCTGGATGACCGCGTCCAAGCCACGAGAGAGCGAGAATACCGGGATTAACCTAAATATTGACTTCTATTGTTTGGGAGAATATTATGTATTACCGCAGTAAGGGTTGTCTTACCCTTTTATCACACTTTTGTTACGCGATTATGTTAGCACAATTGGTGTGTTCGCTGATGATTTTATTCATTAAAACTTCATACTTAAGAAAAATGAATAATGATTCAAAATAAACAGAGCGCTGCTCGCTGAGCACACATATTATGTATATTCTATTTTTTATTAATCGTGTATTTAATATGGAGCGTCATCAATCTTAACTTCTACACTTATATTTTATTGATTTAGAAAAATGTTTGACTATTTATCAATCTTAAAATATTATAGCAAATAACACAAAGTTTTCATTTTGTTTTCTATATACACGACTTCAAAAACTTCTCAATTCTACAATTTATATTTTGGTACGGCCGCGAGCAATTTCTTTGTTTATAAACCGTTTTTGTTTATCTACTAATTTACTTAGCATTATCAAAGAAATAAGACAAAGCATGGGCGATATAGGGCGCCCACAACCATCAGCTCGAGTGGTGATAACATCAACAGGGCGGTGTTAAGTTATGAAACACATCGTTATGAGGTTAGGAATAACTTTGCTGGCACACGTGTAATTTAGCCTCGTGTAGAGCGCGCCGCTCCACGCTGCCTACTAACATATGCTAATGTTTTCTCTAACTCATATCAATTCCATTCCGCCGCGTCCACGCGTGTTTCAAAATGTTACCAGTACCTACTTGGTTATAGGTCTCCCTTTTCATAGATTTTTGCCTATACACACCATTAACCAGAAATGTTTAAGTACTGTCGTTTGCGCGTTTTTTCTACCGTTTTGCAAAACATTGTAGCCAGTGCTCACTGGGCATTAATATGTAATATACAGGGTATATCAAGACTGCTACCGAAAACGATGCCGAGTGATAGTTTTAGTGACTTCAGACACAATGCAACTAAATTTTGTGCAAAAAATTGCGACGATTTGTTTGCATTCATTTTTTTCTATCGTCGTATTAGGTTGGTAAATAAATAATTTTTCTTAAATAATAGTGTACACCCTTTTATTTTTAAACACGCTATGTTACGCAAGGCTTTGAATTATTAATTTAGCAAAAACTATGGATTTACCACCCAAACTCGATGATATTTAAAAAATAATAAAAAAATTGTCGCGTTTTTTTTTGCGAATTTTTTAGTTACATTGTATTTGTAGTCACTTAAACTAATACCCAGCTTCGTTTTCGGTAGCACTCTTGATATACGCGGTATCACTACATAGTATAAAACAAAGTCGCTTTCTCTGTCCCTATGTCCCTTTATATGCTTTTTTTTTTTATTGCAGTGAATGGCGAGACGAGCATGCCGTTCGCCTGATGGTAAGCGATACGACGGTTCATAAACAGTAGCAACATTCCACTGCGCTCGCCATCCTGAGACATAAGATGTTAAGTCTCAATATGTCCAGTAGTTGCTCTGGCTACAATGTCCTTCAATCCGAAACACAACAGGGCATTTAAGCAGTGTTGTTTCACGGAAGAAATAGACATTGCGGTGGTACCTACCCAGATGGCCTCTCACATATGAGAGACCTACCACCAGTATGTATGCTTAAATCTTTAAAACTACGCAACGGATTTTGATGCGGTTTTTTTTAATAGATAGAGTGATTCAAGAGGAAGGTTTATGTGTATAATACGTGCATATTATTGTAGAGAAATCAATATGCACCCGGGCGAAGCTGGGCCGGGCCGCTAGTAATAATATAAGTGCGTGGTGGCCTGTTGGTAAACGAACTAGACGCGACTGCCAACATGTTCACGGTGGTCGCGGGTTCGAATCACGGGCGCACCTCTGACTTTTCGGAGTCATATGTGTATTGATATTCAATCACCACGCACTAAAACGGTGAAGGAAAAAATCGTGAGGAAACTTGCATATCATAGCGATTTATAAGAATTTCTATGGTATGTAAGTCTGCCAACCCGCACTAGGCCAGCGTGATGGACTATATGGCTTAATCAATCTCAATCGCATTCTCGATTGTAGAGGAGGCCCGTGCACTGCAGTGGCACGTTTATGGGCTGATACAGAAGTATATAATAATATTATATATTAGATGCTAATACATCATAAAAAATAATCTATACGTATATTTTCCTACAAAATATATTAAATATGAAATGTAGTTCCAAAATAACTATCAATATCGATAAATAATGTTATGTAAGCAACGGATGCCAAGTTCTGTTCTGCAAATAATATTAACTAAGTATTAGGTTTCTTGGCACGTTTCCGATCAACATTTTATATAAAAATATAGCGTTGGTTGGAATTAGGAGCTAACTATCAGGGTATCATCTCCTACGGCAACATATTTCCCTGACAATGTGACATTAGCTTGTGAATCTGTTGAAACATATGAAGTTTGAACCCCTGCGGATAACACTACAGGTCTCAATGGTCACAGTGATATTACTTAATCTTGGCATTGTCCTGTAGACACTAGATACCGAATAATATGTAAAATTTGCTGATGTTAGGACATTGGGATCGGGTCGATGTCGATGTGAAGAACACCTCCCAGTAAGTGCTGCATGCATCTGGAGAAGGCCTGGGCAGGTGAGAGGGCCGTACCTTGTTGAGATGCGGATGCCCCTCGACGGCGCAGGAGTAGTGGCCGGCGTCGGCGGGCTGCAGGTCGCGCAGGCGCAGCACGGCCTCCACACTCTCCAGCTCGCTGGCGCGCCCCTCCTCGCCCTCCGCGTCTGCCTCGCGCACCGTCCACGTTATCTGCAACACCACGTACGTACCACCAGTCACCAAGCTGTTGTGAATACTGTCTCATGACACAGTACTGAATCAGAGCGCTAATGTCGGTTTATAGAGAAATGTTAAACATTCTACGTAATGCCATTGATTGTAACGGTGTGTATCATCTAGAATGGAGAGTTATTAATTTTTTATAATGGTGCATAAAACTCTTCAATAACCTGATGGGCTCAACAAAAGACCAGCGGCCGACAAATTCGCACTGGAGCTGGGTGCCGGATAAAGATGCCAACGCTTTTTTCAAATCGCCATATGTGATAACACTCTAATCTTTA
This sequence comes from Hyles euphorbiae, assembly GCA_023078785.2. Taxonomy (NCBI): domain Eukaryota; kingdom Metazoa; phylum Arthropoda; class Insecta; order Lepidoptera; family Sphingidae; genus Hyles; species Hyles euphorbiae. The sequence goes on from CM041034.1 coordinate 139,646, forward strand.
ATGACACAATACCATTATAGGGAAAATGCAGAAGAAAACTTATACGTGGTTAAAGCTAGTCGCATGGATGAATATTTAATAAAGATTGAGTAGAGTGGTGAGTGCGGTGAGTACCTTGGGCTTGGGCGTGCCGGTGGCCGGGCAGGGCAGCACCACGTCTGCGCCACGTGACCGCAGCAGGCGCGGCTCCGTGCGCAGCGGCAGCAGGCCCAGCGCCGCCGCGCGCGCCTCCACCGCCAGCCGCCCGCCAGACGACACGCGCGTCTTGTTCGCCACCCAGTTCCAAGCCTTGCATCTGGGAAACCACAACCGCGGCTCAACGCACTACAACTACCTCAACGCACTACTAAATAAATTAATTTAAAAAATATTTAGGGCCCTGCTGAAAATATTTTATTATATAGAAACTTTACTAAAGAAAAAACCTGAAAACGCTTAAAATATTTAAAGGCAAGAATAAAACGATATTATAGTAAGTATAATGAATACCTGTAAACGCCTGCATCTTCTTCTTGTACGTCTAAAATAAGTAGCTGATTATCCAACTGAATATATCTGTAACAATACAATTAGGAATTCGTTTAGCTTTTTTGACATCAACATACTATTGTTCATTTACATAATTTTGGATAAGAGCATTATTCGTATATCGGGCGTTTCAAAACTGATGTAACTACTGGTTAGAATGACAAGAGTGGAGCGTATAAGGAACATAATGAACATGGTTCATGATGGCGTGTAGTAGTGTTATATAGTGACCTGTCAGTGTCCGGCAGCGGGCGTCCGTCCCTGAGCCAGACGAGGGCGGCGGGCGGGCCCGAGCGGATGTCGCAGCGCAGCGCGTGCGGCTGGCCGGCCGCCGCGCTCGCGTTCTCCGGAGACTCAATGAAATCACTCTCTATGTCTGCAACAACACACGCCATGCTCACTAATCACTATCTTCTTAAGCGCACTACATACTGAAGCCACCGACATGCCGGCACATGTCGACAACATAGGCCGCCGAGTAGTGACGGCGGGCTGTGTCGCCGAGCCGGCGGCTTTTGTATGTAAAGCGCATAACAATACATATAACTCATCCATAGTACATCAGGACTGCCGAAGCAACGATCGCAGATTCACACCTAGGCTGCATATGTAACAATGACGCTTCCAAGTAGGGTATGTGTTTTTAGTTAATAATTTACCGCTTGCTTATGGAAGAAGCAAACATCGAAAAATTACTTATATACCTGGTATATAGCTGTCGGCAAGAATTGCAAGGGTATGTGAACTAATTGCATATGAACCGCGGTAGACTAAAATACCTATTATTGAAAGACCTCAAGCAGCTGCATATAATGTACTTCATTTTGTGATTTAATGTGCTGTGATATTATATTGTTAATCAATCTACAATAGGTTTAAATAGTTCAGTAAACTATTAAGCAATAAACAGTACTACACTACACATATGAGTACGGAGAAAAGAGCTCAGCGCTCACAACCGCAGCACTCGGAGTTGGTACACGCCAGAGACTGAACATAAACTCCGGCGACTGCTCACTACTACTCGCCTGTCCGCCGGGACCGCCAGGAAAAACTACACTTAAACTGCCACACTTTCTTAGCGTTTAATATGTCAGGTTCCGCGGCCGCCGCAGCGCGTGATCCCGACACCGGGCCGGCGTCCGCGCACTGTGCTGCATATTTATATACACTTGTGTTCACATGCGAGGTCGAATAATCACCTATTGTAGATTGGAGTTAATCGCGAGATGCATGCCGCTTCCAATAGGTCGCCTAGGAAATCCTTAAACGAATGGGGTGTAACAGCGTAGCTCCCGGCGCGGAGTAAAAGGTTTTTCTTACTCACTTAGGTGGGCATCATTGCATAAACAGGCATTAAGATGACCACTATTACATAATTGATAAAGATTAAAAATAAAAAATGACCAAAAGTGTTTAGTAGTTATATAAATACTAAATAGCATCAGCTGTCCGCGTGATGTAGGATGGGGCGTGCAATGGTTCCCGCGCTGCCTAAATGTCGGCCGGTGTCTGCGGGACGCGCTACCGTCACGACACACCATAACTACCCGCACATTATAAAACGACAATTTCACCTCGTGTGACTCATATGAAATTCACAATTCCAGATAAAAAAGGAATAAAAAACACTTGTTCTTTGTACTCTTTCCTCGTGGAGTATTCCCTTAGGAGTGGTGCATGATATGATTGGGAATATGAAGTACCTTGACCTTTGCACATGACTGCTTCCTACATTAATATTAGTCACGCATGTCGTGTAATAATATAAATCTGCAGATAACAAAATTTGACAGCTATTTCTGCACTGCACTCAGTTGAATGCTACGCATCGTAGCACCGCTACGAGATCTGCGTAGAATGGAGTTTTCACACTGCGTAGAGCTATTTCTTTTGCTACGCATTAAGCATTCATTTTATTTCATGTTATTTTCTTTTCTCGTCACTGTTACAATTCGGAGCATGATACAAGTAGTAGTATGTAATGTAGTCATGCTTAGATTATATACTGGTCTAGATTGAGCAATGTCAACAAACGATGCGCTAAAAGTGTCCTCACTTTCGTTGATATGTGTGAGTACGGGTCGTGTAATTATTGTAATCCAACTGTCAAGGTGTGTGTTTAGGGATGCCTACTCCAGATTATTAACTTAACTTTTCCCCATTATTTGATATACAAAATAGGTTAAATAAAATATTTTTTCTTTATTTAAAGTAATCATACTATTAATTATATTTATAACGCATTTTAGTAAAAACAATAAAGATCTAAACCCATCTCCTAGTGTTTGTTTCCGAATAGAATTAACTCTTTGGATTTATTGCCTGGGCTGTTATCTGATTTCTGTATTAATGTAAAATATAAATCATCATAAGTAAAATGTTCGGAACACACAACTGAAGTCATGTGAGGCTACGAATGGTCTTCTTTTCGTTTCCGCTGTGTAATGTCTCTCCAGCAATTTGCTAGTACGGAATCCGTAGGAAGTCTAAAAATATTATTAGGACCTTGAATAAGTTCTCGCTGTTTCTTCAAAGATGACAATAGCAGTACCCCGTTTGTGAAATTTTGAATGGTAATACACATGCAAGGCAAAGAATTAATAAAATTACTATGAAGTGCATGTCGTCGTGGGTTTCATATATATCGTGTAGGTAAGTATTATTTACTCATTAAATAAATAATGCCATTCTTCTTGTTGTTATTCTGATCGAAATATTATGTAATGATATTTGTGTTTTATAGTTTCTCCTATAGTTTCAACAAATCTTCCTAGTAATAAATTGACAACACTGGCCAATGAAACTCATATTCAAAATAATGAATTAAAAGTTCATGTTTTCTTCAAATAATAGTGGTTTAACAATAATGTTACCGATAGAAAGTGATATTGGTATTATTATACAGTTTTCCCACATAATTGCGATACAATTTGACAGCACAAACCGGCATAATTAATTATTTTTCGGGAGCACGTTATCCATATGTAGTTCAAATGACACTGACGTACGTGAGAAGCGAGTCTACCAAATTTGGTAGATTTTATTTGAGCCGCGCGGTGAGGTGTGATGTGTCATCTAGACGAGTATATAATCTAAGGTAGTCATGCTTATACCATCCTATACAAGTCCCAGTGTCGTTGACACGATTCTACTTTAACACCAATATCAACACAATTGCTGATGTAAATTTTGATCCGACCAATATTACATGAGATGCTTTAACGAGGTCATAGACCGACTACACGATGCGAATTAGCGCAAAACATTGTCCGGGTTTGTTTCCAAGGAAATTATTCAGGATTTAGCGCAGAACTTGTATTCGTACCTTTGAGCCGCGTATAACATATCTCCCGGAACATTCAGCCCCGGGCGGTGCGAGTCCTGAGCGTAGTACTAATACCGTTATGAAACAGTTCCCGCGAACAACTCCAGAACACGCACTCAGTTTGTAGTTTTGCACACAACATAAATATTGATGGCACGACGCACCCCGCGCCCCGCACCCCGCAACCCCGCCGCCGCGCCTCGCACGTACGCGCCAAATCTAATGTAGCTTCCTTTGAGTCGGAAGCGTGATGGTGCCGGCGGGTGTTCCGCACATGTCGACTGGAGCGATGCTGATGCAGCACTGATGAGGGTCGACAGCTTGTGATGAATCTTTATTGGACACCTCTTTGCGAGCGACGCGGATGTTAGGGTTGGTGAGGGTGGCGATAAGTAATGTAACACGCGGCAGTTGGCACACTTCATAACCCCGATACATAATGTGTTGTTACCTACCAGCCATTCGACGTTTCTTGCTGGTTTGATATAAGGACTGGAAGTAGTTCAAGAACCTAAGTATTAGTCACAATATTTAGAAGTGACACTCGGTAAGAAACTGTAAAAGTACAAAAGTAGTCGACTAACGTTCCACTTTAAACATGAGACGATGAACCGATATATAAGATCTACAATCTCAAAACTAGGAAGGAACCCTCAGCCAGTCATACACAGCTCGGCTACAGCGCGGAGGCAGTGGAGCCTCCGAGCCACCGAGCCGGCGCGCGGTAATCAATCACGCCGCTTGATACATTGGCAAGTGATGCGGAGCGACGCGCCCGGCCAACACTACGCACACACTCGCTCACTATGTACTATGTAATAATACATACACTCCTAACAGTGATCCCTTTTGATCGTACAACCTTTGTGCGAGTATGAAAGCTTAAAATAGATTTTTCAGTTTCATATCAAACTTACAAACCATTAACCACACAAACATATATGACAGTGCGGGAATCAAGCTCGTGAGCTCCGGTTCCACAACTACCGACATCAGCAACTCTGCCACGGAGGACGCACAGGGTATCATTTATGATGTTTTATTCAATGATTCAGATGTAGATATGTTTAGATCTCGTTCTCTAGGGCGGTCTGTATGCTTGCTTGCTTGTTTACAAATTTTTTGTATTGATTTTTATAGCAAGACGAGCATGCAATTCGCCTGATGGCAAGCGATACAACCGCTCATGGACGGTAGCAAAACCAAACAACACCTTGAATTACAAAGCAATGCTTGGCATTCCACTGAGCTCGCCATCCTGAGACAATGTCCAACAATGTCCACAATGTCCTTCAAACCGAAACACAACAGTGCTTTAACAAGACTGTTTGGCGGTAGAAATAGACATTGCGGTGGTACCTATACATACTATGACAGTGCCTCTCACATACTATGAGAGCAGTGGCGTGCCTAGGGTTGTGGACTAGGGCAAGCCCAATATTTTTTTAGTAACAATATGTATTGGTTCAAGAGCAAAATGGTATTAAGAAAGAAGAACGTGTTCATCATGCGATAGAGGGCGAGCCTATGCGATGTAATTAAATAAAAATAGACCCCAGATTCGAATCCGAGACAACAACTTTGCGCCATCGAGGCATCCCAGACCTACCACACGATCTATATAAGATTAGGATAAAAACCAATAAAATAATAACTATCTTTATCACCGTTATGAAAAAATCTATTGCAAGTTGTTTCGAAAAAATCTAATAGATGGCGCGATTTCCACGGCCATCTATTTAATATTGCCAAAATACTGAAGGGCCCATCATTAGTTTTAAATAGATGAATAAAACAAATGTGTAAGTTAAATTACTTTTGGGCATGCATACGTAACTTTAATATTTATTTATTTATTATTTTATTTATTTAATCCTTTACTGCACAAAAATAAAAAATACAGTGAAGAAACAACACAAAAATAATAGTACAAGAGGCGGCCTTATCACTCTAGGTAATTTCTTCCAGGCAACCTTTGGATGGATATTGAGATAGGAAAAATGAGCGGGCAGTCTAAGGTATATAAAATAGTAATATATATATATATATATATATATACACATATATATATATATATATATATATATATATATATATATATATATAATATACATACGTATATACGAATACATACCAACATAATATATTAAAATACACATACATACAATTTACCATATACATAAATATATAAACCTATCCTAACATTTACCAAAGAGGCGAATGGACAAGATATTCCTCAGCTATGCTCTAGTTGAGAAAGGAAATGGTCTTTAATCATTTTTTTAAAAGACGACAGTGTTCGTGCCCGTCTTATGTCGACTGGAAGTGAGTTCCACAGTCGGACAGCTTGGACTGCAAATGATTTGTCCATGAATACTGTGGAGTGCATGGGCATTTTTAGTTTCAGGTTCTCCGACGACCTCAAGGATCTTGAATGTGAGTCGTGGAGAAATATGAATCGATCTTTCAGGTAACGGGGCGTGAGAGGATTAAACATTATATTGTATAAAAGTGAAAGAATATGAGTATTCCGACGAAACCGGATGGGTAACCACTTGAGCTTAGTACGAAATTCAGAAACATGGTCATATTTGCGAAGGCCAAATATGAATCTTATACAAAAATTCTGGAGACGCTCAAGCTTATTAAGTTGGTCCTCGGTGAGATCTAGATAGCTGACATCGGCATAATCAAGGATGGGGAGTAGGAGAGTTTGCGCAAGTGAAATCTTCGTGGTAATGGGCAGAAGATTGCTCAACCTTTGCAAGGACCTTGCCGAGGCAAACAGCTTTCTACTAAGTTCACGAAGCTGCGGGCCCCAATTGAAGGATCTATCAATGAGTAAACCTAGATTCCTAACTGTGTCGCTAAATGGGATGGAAGTGCCATTACAGTAGACGGATGGTAGTTGGTTCCAGTTTATATTTGAGATTAATCTGGAGCTGCCAATAACAATAAGTTGTGTTTTGGATGGATTGACCATTAATCCATAGGTCTTGCTCCACTCACAGATCAGCTGTATGTCAGAGTTAATTCTTGCAATAGCGTCAACCATCTTATCCAAGGGCGCCCGGGTGTAAATTTGGAGATCATCAGCGTAGAGGTGGTAGGAAGAACAGAGATTATTGGTTATGGAATTTATAAAAACTGCGAAGAGTAAAGGAGACAACACGCCGCCCTGTGGAACGCCAGCAGATACAGGGCACCAAGAGGAATAACTATCCTCAACCCGAATACGTTGCCGGCGCCCAAACAGGTAACTACGAAACCAATCAATTGCCATTGGAGATATGTTAAGAGAACGTAGTACACCAAGTAACACATCAAAATCGACAGTGTTGAAGGCGTTGCTGAAATCTAGCAATGCTAGGACTGTCAGCTGGCCTTGCTCCATGCCCGATCTGATGCCATCCGTAATATGAGTCAGAGTGGTAGTTGTACTATGCCCAGGACGAAATCCCGATTGGAGAGGATTTAAGAGGTTGTTACTGGAAAGGAAATCGTTTAGTTGGGTATGGATCAGGCGTTCGAGGAATTTAGACAGGAAAGGTAGAATGGCAATAGGGCGAAATTCAGACAGTATAGAGGGCTTAGGTTTTTTTGGAATGGGGATTATGTGGGCTTCTTTCCAAGCAGTAGGAAATGACCCACTGGAAACGGAATAGTTCAAGATGTGGCAAATGACGGGAAGGATTTCGTCTAGGATAGGAAGAATCATATTACGGCTGACACAGTCGCTACCCATGGCATTTGATGAGATAAGAGTAATGGTTCTCCTAACATCACAAGTGGCAAATTGTTTAAATTTAAAAGCTGAACATTGAGGAGTTTTAATGGTAGAAAGATGCTTTATAGTATTATCTTTGGTTTTCCTGTCAAAAAAAGATGCACAGGAGAAGTGATTGTTTAAGGAATTTAAATCAATGGATTTCGGAATTGAGTCTTGTGTAGGTTTACCCACTCCTAATGCCTTCAGAAATTTCCAGACTTTAGCTGGATCTCCGTTTTCAACTGAGTTGTGAATATGTCGGCGTTGAGCATTCCTACACACCTTACTGCAGTGATTCCGAATGGCAACGTACTTAAGCCAATTTGATTCATTGGGACGACGTTTATACTTGGACTTGGCTGACGCTTTTTTACGCAACAGATCTTTTATTTCATTGGAGAGCCAAGGTGACGGAAGGTGTTTTATTTTAACTAACCGAACAGGTGCATGTTTGTCGAACAGACTAGTCAATGTCCTTGTGAAAAGGTCAACCTTGGCATCCACACAGTTCGACTGATAGAGAGCACTCCAATCAATGGCACTAGCATCCTTGCAAAGATTAAGAACGTTCATGCCCCGAAAATTTCGCTGCAGAAGGATTTTGGGTAATGGTTTAGGAGGACGAACACGATAGGATAGGAATAAGAGGTCATGGTAAGAAAATGCGTCAGCAGAACATTGACCATGTTTTGCCACGTGGTTTACAGAGGAGACAAAGATAAGGTCTAGGAGAGAAGGAGTGCAGTTCGGAGAATGATGAGTTGCAGAAAGAGGTAGTATAGATAGGTTGCAGGATTGGATAGTATTCGAAAGGGAGGAGGAACGACGGTCGTTCTTAAGGAGACAGGTGTTGAAATCACCCATGATTATGGTTTGACTGTACAAGGATACTAAGTTTTCGAGAACAATTTCAAGAGAAGAAAAGAAATCTATGCGAAGCGAGGGACAATAATAAACACCGAGTAAGAGCTTCTGATGAGAGAATTCCACCTCTAGGAAAAGATGATCGCCAGCTTTTGCTGGTGGAGGTTGCGGTGATGTACTAACGACAGTGTATCGCAAATAAGTACGGAGGTAAATTGCGACACCACCACCACCACGCGACGTGCGATCATTCCTTATGAGGTGGAAGCCAGGGAGAGAATAAAGGGTCGAAGGAAGACAGGGCTTTAGCCAAGACTCAGAGACAAGGATAGCATGAATATTAGTACAGTCGAAACTAGCCAGCATATCGGGGAAATGGGCAGGAATACTCTGGGCATTGAGATGGACTACATTAAAATTCCTCGAAACGTCGGAGAACTGAAAAGAGAGTGTGTCTGCAAGTGATGGAACACTTACAAAACTATCGTCACTGCATGCTGATAAATACTCATCGCTGTCACTACTAGACATTAAAAAAAAAAAACAACGTAGAGTAAATATTAAGACAATAAGAGTAAATATTAATATTGTAATTATTTTGTAAATTAATAAACGGCACTACAATAGCACAAGTACGGCGCGGCGTCGTGTTTAACTTCGCGGCCACAAATTATTGATAATATATTCATGTTATGTTTTTGTGTATGCATGTGATTTTTTGATTCATCATGAGCTCTGAAAGGAAGCTAAGGAATATCTGAAAAACACTACGATTACTGTCTACGCGAGCATAATGTTTTGAAATCTCATCACATATTATGTATATGACACATAAAGAGGTTTCTATACGCTGTTTACCGGAATTATGAAAATATATTAATGCATTCACATGTTTTTGTCAATTACTATAAAAGTACCAGTTAAATTATTTAAATCACTATAGCCGGAACAATTCCAAAAATTTAAGTACATCGTTGGAATAAAATATACAACACCGACAGTATAACTTATTAGTATGAGAATATCCAGCAATCTATGTAGATATGTGCACTGATCTATAAAATTGTATTCTATAGTTTTCACTACTTACGAGAAATACAACAAATCAGGCGTAGGTTTTCGACCAGATACGAGTAGTTGTTTGTCTACGAAATGTAATGAATTTACCTTTTCCTCGCCGATCAACACTTGCACACACTTCAAACCATCACAAGGCACATTTTCACCCATTATTATACATAATAAACGTAAAATACTATAATGAAACGAAAACTAAACGTATTTGTTCAGTTGTTACTGGTTAATCGTCCGCTCGAAAGACACAATAATAAGCGTGAAGCTAGCCACAGGTCCTAAATTATAGACAATTCCAAATTAAGTATTCTAATTCTAATATATTAATAAAAATATTTAAAACATCATAATACGGTCTCAAAAAATATATATTTATTTTATATATTATCCAATATAACTTGTAGCAAAACATAAATATTTTTCGATAAATTTGGATCTTAATATGACATGTCAAGTGCACAACTTCACTCCGCGAAGCCGGGCATTTTGCTTGGTACAAATTGCATAAAAAAATAGCTATATGTATAGCTACGTAGTGTCATGGTAATAGCATTTCACCCAGAGGTGCGACTGAGAGGGCAATATACGCCAGAAGCCAGGTAAAAGCACACGAGAGAGAAGAATATAGATAATACTTTGGTGTGTTCCATCTTTTTAAGATATTGCGTCACGCGTTGATTTTGAATGAAATAATTTTATATTAGTTTTAGACCGCGGCGCTCGCTTAGGCGAGTTGCTGGGCGCGGCGCGGTGCTCCGTCGCAGGCGCGGGGTCCATTATGGCGCGGTAAATTTAAAAATGATAGACGTTTTGCATTAAACGAATATATTTTATTTAAAGTACTGATTTGTCTTTAGGATTGAGTATATGCGTATTAAGTAAGGCACGCCGGGCTTTTGGGCTTGTATGGAAGTACCGCCACTGTGAGAGACCTACCACAATTAATTATTAATTGTTTTTTGATACCTAATTGTTCGTAATGGAGGAGGCAGTGCCGCGGCACCGATATACTCGTTCTTTACAAGCCGCAAGAATTATTCAAGTAGATATTGATTATGCTTATTGTGGCAGCTCTATTACTCTTTATCATAAACCTCTTACTCATACCGGAAACGTAGTTTTGCTTTTACAGTATCACTTGAACTCGGCACACAACAGGCCGGAGGATCAAGTTTCTCACGCGCGACGCTTAAAATTAACTTAGCAGCCGACATAGTACGTGACACACGGCACCAATTACATAACTTACAGCCGACCCTCTGTGTTGAATGCATTACAGGAAAAAAAACCAGGATTAAGATAAGGGGGTTTGGATGTATTATATGAAATAGAATAGGCGAAATAGAATTATCAAGATGGCAACCTAAGCGAGGTGAAAATCGGCAGCATTAAGTGACAATCATTTGTCAAATTGTTAAATAAAATTTAAACATATTAAAGTTAATCTATTTAAAAAGAGATTTTAAAAAATAACCTGAGGAACAATTACTGTTCGACTCGGAAAATAATTCAAAGAACTTGGAATTTGTTTTCTGTTTCTCCGCTTTCAACAGATCTTTTAATTCCTATCAAAATTGTTATTCAGGTGTACCATTAAGAACTTACCTTTTTTTTTATATTATAGGGGGCAACCGAGCATGCGGTTCACCTGATGGTAAGTGAACACCGCCGCCCATGGACATCTGCAACACCATAGGGCATGGAGATGCGTTGCCGGCCTTTGAGGTGGGAATACGCTCGTTTTTTGAAGGTCGCCAGGTCGTATCTGTCCGGGAATGATGCCGCTGGCAATAGGTTCCACAGATTTGTAGTACGTGGGAGAAAGTGCCGGGAAAAACGTACTGTAGTAGATTTCCAACCTCCAAGGTGATGTGGGTGGTATTTGGAGGTTTGTCGTGTTGTACGGTGGCGGAACTCTGCAGCAGCGATAAGTCCGAACAATTCTTGAGAACACTCCCCGTGGTACATGCGATAGAGAATGCAGAGCGAAGCTACATCTCTACGCAAAGCCAAAGGATCAAGCCGGTCGGAGAGAACCTGATCGTCAATGATTCGAGCAGCCCGACGTTGAATGCGGTCGAAAGGAAGAAGCTGTTACTGGGGTGCCCCTGCCCAAAGATGGGAGCAGTATTCCACGTGGGGCCGGACTTGCGCCTTATAAAGTTGCATACGTTGACCCGACGTGAAATATCGCCTCGATCTGTTGAGCACACCAAGCTTCTTTGAGGCCAATTTGGCCTTACTTTCAAGGTGACCGCGGAACTGAACGTCACTCGATATCTCGACACCAAGAATTCCGATGCTAGCTGTGGCGTTTAGAGGAGTGTCTTGAAATTGAGGTGATACGACGAAAGGCGATTTTTTTGCGGTAAACGCGCAAACTTGTGTTTTTGAGGCGTTAAATTCAACCAAGTTGTGTCGGCCCCAATCCGAGACTCTGGATAGTAAGGACTCGACTTCAGACACAAGTTTGTTTCGGCACTCATTGACGTTTTCCCGAGAAATATTGGCTCGGCCGGTATATAAGGCATCACCCGTGCTGTCATCCGCATAGCAATGTATGCCGCTAATTTGCAGCATATCATTAATATGCAGAAGAAATAGCGTGGGAGATAGCACACAGCCTTGTGGGACACCAGCGTTCACGGACTTGAGATCTGAGCATGCACCGTCGACAGCGACCTTGATGCTCCGGTCCGCTAGAAAGCTAGCTAGCCATTTGCACAACTTCTCGGGAAGCCCGTAGGAAGGAAGCTTCGACAGAAGCGCTCTGTGCCAGACCCTATCAAAGGCCTTCGCTACATCCAGACTAACGGCCAGCGCCTCCCCCCTACTCTAGATTGCCTTCGACCAACTATGTGTTAGGTACACGAGAAGACCTCTTAAAAAACAAAAAATTTACTTTGTCCCATAGGGGGATAAATTCTTTAACCCGCGAATAATAACTAAATAAATAAAATTGTCTGTGTTTCAATAGACGATATAATAGGGTATTGAATAACAAACGACTGGCTGAATTCCATGGAGGGCGCCGCTTGACTAGCGCATTCGTCATGGCACATCCACACCGCAGTAACTTTTTGTTGAGCAACATTTCCAAATGTTATTCAGCAACATCTGATAATAAAATGCTATTTACTGTCAGTACACGTTTCCGTGTTAGTATATGTTAGGTAACGTTGCCTAACATGTGGTAACAATTGATAACATAGTTGCACAACGTTATAGCTCACCGTCACACATCTTGCAGACCACAGTACGCCACATTATTGTAACTTAATTTAATCTTATCTTACTTTAATAGTATTTGATTATGGAATTAGATAGGTTTTATATTTTATGAAACCAATGTAGGTAATGGCCCCCAGCAGATGCAATAACAACACATTTTAAAATTTTAAAACTTATCTGGACTAACAACAAACTCATCTAAACTAAATAATATTCAAAATAATATTCTATAATATAAATTATTTATAATGTACAAAGTTTCAAGTTATTAACTTGAGGCGTCTAACAATCCCGGGATGAAAACATTGATCCCAAAGTATTTTGTAATAGCCGACAAAAATTACAAACTGTCAGTTTCAAGAATTATTCATGAGCTGGTCCATTTGGCCGGTAAGTCCCGGTCCGGCCGGCTCCACCGGTAATGCAATGTCTAAACTCGTTGCGTCACAACTCATCAACCACTGGCGTTTTCACGACGTCTACAGAACGACACATTTGACATTTGCCTAGTGTTTACAATCAGCACATATAATTTAAAATCTGGGACATAATTTTTATTTAAGGATTTTGTTTATTTGTGACCTCTACGGACTAGAAAAGGTCAGATCTACGAGATAAATGGCGAAGGGATAAGTCTAATTAACCTACTGCGACGAACACTCAACTGAGCCAATCACAGTGCGCGGGAGACATAAACATCGGAGTCTTAAAACATTGTTTGTTGAAGCGACGCTGTTTTTTCTCCAAGTGGATTGTTTGCCATGTGGCGAGTAGTGCGCACTACAAATCACGCGGAACACAAACAATCCTAATAGAGCCAGTAACGCGAACAAATATCAACATTACAATACCGTACCACGTTATTATTGTTGATTCAACGCATGTGAAAACGAATATGTTCTTTATTAATATACAAAATGTTGATACAGCTAAAAAATTCGTTGTTTATCTGTTTGGATAATGACAACAATTACTTTTCATACCGGCACGACAAATAACAATGCTCCTGGCGATAAATTCAGAGCAATGATGTTCCATCGGCAACAGAAGGACATGCTAGTTGGAACCGGGCTTACCCTTTGACGTATAACTGGTAGCATTATTTTGGCACGTTAATTATTAACGACCCTATTCATAGACAGTTTTAAAATTTATTTAAGTTATCGAATGTTTTGTCCTTTTCACTCAAACTGAGATCAAAAGTGGATCGAAAGGGAAAACATAAAAATAAAATTGGTTTTACAACTGTCTGTGGATAAGGCTGTTACTAAACAAACCTTTTTGATACAGTATAGTAATAGCGATGAGTGATGAAGGATCTCCCCATGCCCATATAGAGGTACATACATAATATATCCGCCACCTTAATGTCAGTAGAATAAAGTGGAATAAAATGTCAAGACTATAAAGTGAATATTCTGCATAAAAGCACAATCATAACTCAAAAAATATATATTTATTCAAATGTATTTCCTTCGTGCTTCACAAGAATGACGTGTATAAAAGCAATAATGACAAAGAATTGAATATCTATATAAAAGACCCGCGACAATCTCCTAAAGGTTAAAATAAATAGTATAGTTTTTGAATATTTCCTTAGTTTTAACGCCAACTAAATAGATCCCATTTCGGTGTTTACGCGCCCTGTAATAGTCTGAAAAGTCTGTTTGCGTAGCTTTAATTTTACTGTTCAATGCTCGCAAATTAGTTGGCAAGTTTCGCAGGATGTGCCCCGGCGGCCGATGTCAAATGGAGCAACAACTTATTATAAAGCCTTTGTGTTTTGTAATGTAAACGATGTATCCGATTGTGACAGTGTATATAATCATACAATGCGTCGTAATCTGATGATTGACAAATATAAAGAGCATTACAATTAAAATTATTGGGTTGTCGAGTGTAGTTGAACAACTCAGGTTATCTTGTGTCCTAACCGTCAAACATACGAAAGGTTTTTTTTTATCTAAAAACATGCAAAATATGTGCGAGTCTCACGAACATTACGCAGCGGAATCCGCAGCCTCTCTTTTCGCAGTCGGCATATTTTTCTTAACCGACTGCGTTACAAATGAGATGTAGCCTCTGTATATGGCGAAGTAGAACAGTGTGTAGTATATAGTGCAGGGTGCGTGGTGCGTACTCACATGCGTACTTGAGATGCACCGGGTAGCCGAGCACGACGCCGGCGTGGTGCAGCGAGCACTGGTACACGCCGTCGCCGCCCTCCCTGCGCCGCACCACCTCCAGCGTGCCGTTGGGCCACACCCTGCCGCACCAACACACCTCATTACAACACATTAATACACAACACCGCGCACCGACGATCAATTATTATCAATTACCTTCCGCCGGTTCATACAATTATAATTTATTTTATTTTTAAGAAAATTCTCGGTTTAGATAATATTATGTTAATGAATTATACAGGCCAAAACAAAACCAGGTATGTTTCACTAGCGGGTACTTAATTTTCTAAATCGATTTGTAGGAACTTTCTGAGTATCCTACATGTAATTAAAATAACAGCTTCTTGCATGGCCCTATAGATATATTTTGGTAGTTGCAGAGTTATTATTATAATTATGGCGATTATTAGCTAGGATCCGGGATTTGTTTCAAATGTTTTCCTTGATATTCAGTCGAAATAGTGAGTTGAAGTGACTGAAAAGGGCACAAAGCTAAGAGAAGTGATTGCAAACGAGATCAATCATTTGTCGAATAGCGGTCATGTACTGACAAGCACTGAAATTAAGTCAACCTAGTAAGGTTTTAAGAAATCGCCATTCTCAAACTGCTTCCAAGAGGTCAATAAACTGAAGGTAAGTTTGTTTTTTAAAATTGTTGTAATTTAAAAGTGAAGTATTGTGAATGTGGTTACTTGTGGTTGTTGAGTAGTTGGTTGTCGCGTCGCCACTGGTAGTGCGGCGCGGCGGTGGCGGTTGTGGCGGCGGTGGCGGCGGTGGCGGCGGTGGCGGCGGGCGCGTCGTCGGCGGCCAGCGGCGGCGGCGGGCGGCGCGCCACCAGCCGCTCGCCCTCCGGCAGCGCGCACGGCACCAGCACGCGCGGGCCCCACCACCATCTTACCGGCACGTCTGCACCGCACACAAACATACACATTACACACACACTTCATACAAATAAAAAAATAGACACCAACAGAAGCATCAGACAATTTCACACATTCAAAACTTTCACATAAGTATGTATTATGAATACCTTTGTCCATAATTATTATAATGTTATCCTAATATTTCAATGTGACAAGCTCACAAAATTTATCTCATTTAGAAAATATACAATATATTCCAATATAAACACGACAACAGCAACAGCTTTCACTTACAAAGGAACAACAAAATCGATAGAGGAATAACTGAATACAAACGAAGGCATTAAAGTGTGGAAATAATTCATAATACGAGGAAGGACGAACCTTTGTCGGAGCAAGTATCTGCGGGGGCCGGCGCGGCGAGTCGCGAGCAAATGTTACATTTACCTTCAACCGCGAGTGAGATCACTGGATCACTGGAGGTTGCGGCGCTGAAACACGGCGGTACTTACTTGGAGAGGCGCTGTACTCCCACCAAATGCGACTCCATTAACATCTAGTTTTCTACTTACATTTCATCCGTTGCGGATCACATTTCCGACACCCTGATACGAATACGTGCTGTGTTGAGTCCGCCATGTTTACACAAGCGTGGATCACTAATTAGCATTCGGTCTGCATTAGCGACGACACACTGAAGCGGTTGCCGGCAGCAAGTGCTTCAATATAAAACCAAACTGTTTCCCGTATTGTTGCCACCATTGTTGCCAAATTATTTAAAGGTTTCTCTGTACTATTTATATTAGTGATACACAATATGTAGAAATAAGCCAATGTTCCGTCTCGCACGGTTATTGGCCTATTGGTTATTAGGGAATGCAATCTCGTTCTCGCGAGATCTCGGCCTTTTTTAGCGAGATTGATCTTGGACGAAAAAAAAGGCGAGATCTCGCGAGTTTAACGAGATTGCACTCGAGCATAAAAACATTTGATTTGTTTACTAATAGTTGTTGCTAGCTAACGTGATGGGGTGTCATTGCATTCGAGTAGCTTTTGGGTTATTGTTTGTTATAAAAAATACTGTTGTCTTATTGAGATAAAACTATTATTTACGGATTTTATCACGGATTTGGTTTAATTTTTACATTTTTTGAGTTCCCGGCGTTTCGATTACCTACTTTACAGCTTTCGTGGTCACGGGGCAGACTCCTGCCTGTTGTTTTATTAAAAGACTTTTGTTTGATATTAGAAGAAAAAACTGTTTATTTCTTTCATTTGTTATTTGATAGATGGGTGATTCTACGATAAGAGGTAACTTGAACGGCAATCAATATTTAATAGGTTTTTTATTCCATATTGTCCAATCATTTACAATCAATTACACCATTTTAATGTACTTCAATGAATAGAGTCACTATTAAATGCTGAAATATTATATTTTTTTCTGAAATTGCCAACAAAGTCCAAAAAAGTATCTACCCTGGCCTGTCCCTTTGCCGATTTTAGTTAAAGTTACTGCCGTACCTAATTTGTTTGTATCGCTTTCTAAACTAAAGCATGTTAAGTATGCATTTTAATAAATATACTACAATAATTTTAAGAAAAAATCCAACAAAGTATGTTTTTTGTGTATATTTTCTAAACTTAAACTTTGTCCCATATTTTTTGTATCTTTACCCTGGCAAATTTTGTTCCACTAATACCAACATAAAAATAAAACGGAAGTATTGCAAATTCCTCTCAAGGACATCTAACGTCGTGAAGTTAGCCACAAATGACAAGCGAGTCGTTAGAAGCCGCCATTTTGCTAGTTGTCGCGACGCGTACGTGCGGTGTAGTGGTCTCGCAAAGTCATTATATCTCTCCCCTGGTAAGTCATAAAAGTTATATTAATGATTTGATTCATTTGTGTAATATTACATTTATTCAATAATAGTGTACTAATTCAAGTGGGATATTTAATTAAGCCAAAAATGTTATACGTCGATTACAATATTTGAATTTATCATGAAAACGTCTTTCCCCTGGCGTATTTCCCCTGCCAAGTTAATTACCAGGGAGATACTTACTAGCCAGGGGAGCTAAAATATATCATATAATGTAGTCACAAAGTAATTTAAATATAGTTAGATTGTACTGAAGTCAGATTTATATATAATATACCGTATATTGAAGTTTAGTGGTGGTAGGACTTATGTGTCCACTCGGGTAGCTACCACCGTCCACGAGGCGTAAAGACCGCCATCTCCGTTCTAGTGATCTCCGTAAGGGGATCGCGTTCCGGGATCAGCCAATTGTTTTCCGGTTTCTTCGAGGGCATGAGGTTGTACCGTGTGGGTATTTTCGGTCGTTTGTCGAAGGGAGGAATGTTGATCCGCCGGCCAGGGAGACCCGTAGAAGCGGTTGTCCGCTAGCCACCCGCGGTATAGTACAGGGGCCCAATCGGGGCTAACCACCTCGAGAGGCTGCCTCACCATGCCGCGCATAATCTTGGGTGGGTCCGTCGTGCCGGTTGGTGACCGGAAGTGGGGTCCCGGCGGCCCATCTCGGGAGGGTACCCTTTCGTCCGGCGGATCAATTCGCTTTCCGATTAAAAATTAAGTGTAATGTTTAATAAAAGTTGATTTTATTAATTTAATTCATTATTTCATTGCCCGAATCTCTCCCCTGGTCTCGATATTTACCCTGGCCTTTGAAAAAGTAATGAAATATGTGTGAAGTGACCTGCCCTTGGGTGAAAAGGTTAATCAATGGGTTAATTAGCATAATTTAACATTTTCATGAAAAAAATCCAACTTTTCTCCCTGGCCGCATCTTCTATGGGCTCGAAACCTCTTATCGTAGAACTACCCAGATACGTATGTTTGATGCAAATTCTATTTAAAAAAATCGTGAAAATAAATATTTATCTTATATTTATTAATTTTTTCCTAATTTATTATAATAGTGTGATTATATGCAAAAACAACACACTAAACTACCAATCTCGCTAGATCTCGAAATTGGCGAGATCTCGCGAGATTATATTCATAATCTCGCGGGATCTCGCTGTAGCCCCAATCTCGCGAGATTTGCATTCCCTATTGGTTATTCGCGTGCAGTACAAAGTTTTGCAATAAGCGAACTTACTGGGCCGAGTTATTGTCGCACATATTAAACCAATATTCTAATATATCTCACGATCATATCTCACAAAACCGACTAAAGCTAACGGAACTGATTTCGTAATCTTTCTGTGAGCAGAGGCAATACGCGCCGTGCCTCACATACGAGAGACATCAACGCGTCTACGTCTTAATGATTTTCGTATTATTACTTTAAATTATTTGACTGACATTAATTTATTGATTAACACGTTACATGTTTATGTTTTTTTTTATAATACCATGTTAAAGAGGCTACAAAGCAATTCAGGATGGTAAGGTAAAAAAAAGTAATAATATAAAAAAATAAAATTATAGTGTCAGTCTACAAAACTATGCCGGCCTAGTTGAAGTCTAACGTGTACGTAGCACACACAATCTGTACAGTGATCCCTGGCCAGGAGGACCAAATATCCCACTACTAGCACAATACCCCAGTCATTCATATATATTTTTTTTGTCGGTATTGAAGCTATCCAATCGGCCGGTCTTAGTATTTTTGAAATTGGTAATTGGGGTGGACAAAGCGAGCGTTATGAAACAGACATGCAAACTAGCCGTGGCTTATGTGGATGCTAAATTATGGATACACATAATCTGCCTAAACCGTGTATATTCTTTAATAATTAATTATATATATATATATTTTTAAATACACTTATTTGGAAATAAAAATTAGAAACTACCACAAACAAAGCAATAGCAAAAAACATTACACTATACTATACATGTGTAATATAGAAAAAAATCGTATTATAGTACAAGTACTTTGTATATTACAATCGCCTATCCCGTTTGCTACGTTATAGATGACCAAGTACTCGTGCCAGTTTCATTTATTATTTATTTACAAGGAAGTATTTTCTAAGGTTGAAGTGGTGCCTAATTAATGTAATTTCTTTTTCCAATTTTACTTAAAATTCCGAGCAATCCCTTTGGGGACCAACTTTGCCAGTAAAAATTGCAAATAAAAAATTAAGAAACAATTTTCCAGAATCATACTGTGTACTTGTAAATGTTTCCAAAGTCACTCTACTATTCAGGGGCCCTACTATATTCATCGAACGAACGAACGAACGAACGAAGGACCCTACTATATTCAACGAAACGAAGTTCGAAACTTCGGATGATCAAAGTTTATATACGATACGAATGTACCTACATAAAACTTATGGTCGTTATTGATTTATGGTCGTAACCATAGACTTATAGTTACGGTGTACGTTATATATATACATTCGTATCGTATAAAAAACTTCGTTTGTCCGAAGTTTCGAACTTCGTTTCGTTGAATATAGTAGGGTCCTTCGTTCGTTCGTTCGTTCGTTCGATGAATATAGTAGGGCCCCAGGGTTTTATGAAGTGAGCGAGGCGGGATGGAGGTGGGGGGCGGGGCGCCAGGGGGGTTACCACGGCTGAGGTGTCTAAAACTAGTAACTAGACATTTCTAAATAACAACAATCCTTGGATTGCGTCCGGAATTTGTGACGATCCAATTACCTTTATCTGACGAATTTGGTGTTAAGATTTGTGTAATTTGCTGAATTCCCTCGGCTCCGATGGCATTCTATCAAAATGTGCTATGAATGGAGGGTACTTGTGCATTTAGTGCGTGGTACTTGGCGGGAAGTGAGTCGTTGGTTCAAAGAGGCTGCGGCCACGCTCCGCCGACCGCCTGCAAGCTTATGAAGCGCTAGTAATCGAGAGCACAAACTCACGTAGGTGGAACAGTTCTATGTAAAACTGCACTATACTTTAACGGATAGAATACCTAACTATTTTTACTTGCAGTAGTAGTACTAGTAAGCATCAACTTGGCTGAAAAGCCTGTTATTACAAATTTTAGGCTCTTAAAAGTTTTCGATATATTTGTGTTCAATAAAAATACACACAAACACAACAAAATACAAGGACTTTAGTAAATTCGAGATATCAAGAAATAATTCGAAGCTGAGATCCAAAGCACATCCAAAGTAAATAAGTGAGCCTGCGTCGCCATCGCCTCCCACCTCAACGACGCCATTCAACTGTTTGTTTGTAAACTTTAAGCACGGTTAGCACACGTCAATAACAAATCAATCAACCGTTCCTCCATATTGTATATTGCATAATTAATATTAAAAAATACCCAGTAATGGTCACGTGGATCAGACATAGTGGAATCAGGCCACCATTTTGCGCGCCAAATTTATTAATTTTTAATTCGAGCAGAGTCCACGGGGCCGCAATGGCTCTGGCGCTGGCGCGGGCGGCGCGGGGTGGTGCGCGCGGGGGCGGCGGCGCGGTACGCATCTACTGCGCAGGTCAAGGTTGCATACACCCGTCCCGCTCGCACACACCTCCCCACGTGACGACAATGTCCGTTTTCCAATAACAATTTGTTACACTGTGTCACTGTTATACCGGCGAGCTGGCGCATGTGTTTACACCAATTTATACTTTATTTGTAAACCGTGTGAGTTCAATGTACGCCGCACGCTCGCCTCTAAAACGTACACATGTTTATGAAATTACGACAGGTTTTTTTATAGTGTCTGCAAATTTGACGCCGAATTTTTGCGGTAGTCTGTAGTATTGACGGGGAATGCGGAAGTGTTTTTTTTTTTCGGTACTATTGCGTTCGGATAGTGGACGCAACGTCATCTTTGACTTTCTCCACGAGTTATTACATGTATGTATGTTGGCTTGAGCCTGGCTTTATATCAACTTCAATTTATATATAAGGTATCTGCAGTATGACGTTATATTAGTACCTACTATGATAGCAGTAGACACTAGAAAGGGTATGCAACTGCAGTGTCGCCCCCCACCCCCAGCCCGCGCCCGCCCCGTAACTCGTCTTGGTTCGGCGACATTGTTCGCAGTTCGCACACTTTTCCACTTCGGCACTGTCGTAGTATTATCATGGCCAAAAGTGAAAACGACATTTGACACCATTTGTTATAGAATTAATAATAATGGAACAGTATCATTCACAATGGACTACATGGCCTATTCTATTGTAGAGAAGGCCCGTGCCCTGCAGTGGGACGTTACAGATAGTAGGTACATAATAACTCAATTACAAATACTAGTAGTTTATATATTAGTATACATCATCTACAGTTTTAAGGCGTGTGAATGCGTGGTTGTCAAAATATACTAACAGTTTTTTTTCTATTTTACGCATTGTTTGAGATATGTTTTCTTAATATAAACAACAAAAACTTATCCTCGTAATCTAATAGTATTAAGTACATATCCAATATAATAAAATGTGGAAAGAGAAAAACTGTTCCTAACTTTTTGACAATAGCATGACAACCAAGCATTCACACGCCAAAATACCGACGGTCTATTTATGCATGAAACATAGAGCTGATTTTGTTTTCCGTCTTTCAATGTGTTTTATAACGACCTATTGCGGCTTCGGGTACCAAATACCTGAGACAGGATGAGCTCTACATCGCTATCAACTATATATTTACTGTAAACTACTATATTATATATTCATGCGATGCGTAAGCCAGTGTGGTGGGCTTAGGTCGCCACACCCGACCGCATCGTACGGCGTACCATGTGGTGAGAAGATTTACCACGAGGTAAAATGTCGATCACTTTCCCAAAAAGGCGCTGCATCAGCTAACAATACCACTCTTCAAGCTAATGACCAACTTTGTGCTTTTAATAATAACCTAATATAATTTTTGGAAGTACATTTACCGCTTACAAAGAACTGTCAATAAGCGATCCAATTGAAAACACAAAAAGGTACAAATAACTCGTGGAACAAGTTGTTCCTATTGAATTATTTGTTCAATAAGTATTCCTTGTTTGAGCGCCCGTCCAACTTGTCAGGAAAAGGAAAATTATTCGCTAAAACAAAATTATGTCTCGGAAAATATAACACTCAACTATGTTCTTTGTGTATAATATACACGTAAGAGTGATTTTATTATCCTAAATATCTTATTTGGTTATTGGACTAAGCATAAAAAATAAGAAAAAGGTTTACTTGTGTTAAAGACATATTTTCAAGTTTATTGTGTTCAAGAACAGGTATGATCAATTAAAGATAATTAAGAAATATTGAAGTGATTCGTCCAATTTGGTTTAGATAGGGCTTGGGCACTTGTATTGAAATAATTATAGTTATTAAGAAAAGGGCGGCTGGGTGATGCGGGTCGCTCCTCGCGCGACGTCGCCGACACTTCGGAAACTACGTGTTGCGAACTCGGCGCAGCGGGTGGCGGCCGCGGCTGTTGCCTAGTTATCGAGGGGGGGAGGGGTGGAAGCACCCTACTTTGCAACTAATAAACTATTAATTCAATAGCCCCGGGCTGACCCGTCCCCGCTCGTGCAAGTGTTGTTCAGTCGGATCACGTGCGAGATGTTTCTATTGTACAATTGTATCAGCGGAAGTTGTGTCGCGAATAACACTATATAAGTGTAGTACAGGCGCTGTGTCCCGTGCTCGCAGTATGTGAGGCGACACCACATGGTTTGCCACATCGTTGGTATTATGCCTGATTGTACTAAAGTACATTAAGTAGCAGCAGAAAAATGAATCCGCTAGATCCACCACGAAAACATAAGCTAGCATCATAATAGTTTATCGAGCGTCGATGTAGAGAGCACACACGGAGATACACAAGTGCATCCGCGTGGATTGTGTATGTGTATGTGTATGTGTGTGTGTGTGTGTGTGTGTGTGTGTATGTGTGTGTGTCGGCGGTGTTTGTGTGCGTGAACATTGATGTAGGTCAGTTGTGTTGGGCGGGAGGACGCGGCGGGCGCTCTCGCGCCGACCAGGAATTTATTGAACAAGTTAGCTCGTTAGCGTCATGCACGCCGAGGATAGCGCTTTATTGCCGAGCCCGGAGCTCTGTATGCAAACTATGTGTCCACTAATCACGCGGGACGACGCAACTTCTACGATACTCTCACACTCTTGTAAATAAACGTCTATAACCGCACAACTAACCTCAAGGTTTCCAACTTCCTAGATATTTCACCCGCCGCCGCGGACCGGGACAGTCTTAATGATTTAAGTAAAACATGTACAGAATGATTTTATATGCTTAAATCGTTCATAATAAGACTCGCTATAGCAACTTACGGTTATCGACGTGAAGTATCATGTGATATAAATAAAATAAATAAATAAATAACACGCAACAGTCACATACATAGTCCTAACCCCACATTTATTATACATATTTGTGGGCCGCACAAACATTTCTCTCGGTACGGGAATCGAACCCGCGGCCTCTCGTTTCACAGGTGGCGTCTTAACGACTGCGCCACCGAGGCTGTCAATATATTTTAAGTATTCGAGTGACTGGAAGCATTGTTGTCTATGAGTATAACACGAAAGACGCAACAACAAAAAATGCAGTCGACTCTACCGGCAAAATAATGTATCTACGTAAGAACGTTTTGTTGGTACTTAGGGAAGTTTCTCCCTCCAACAGTAGTGTAAATGCACTGTTGTGTTCCGGTTTGAAGGATATTGTAGCCAGCGTAACTACTGAACATATTGAGACCTAACAAGTAACATCTTATGTCTCAGGATGTCGAACGCAGTGGAATGCCAATAATTGCTTAGAAAATCATGGTGTTGTTTGGTTTTGCTACGGCGCATGAGCGGTCGTATCGCCTACCATGAGACGTACGGCATGCTCGTCTTGACATTTATAGCTATAAAGTTAAACTCAATATTCTGTCTATATAATCCGTGTAAGTGCTTTACAAGGGTAGAAGAATAGGATAAAATGTTCATGTTACCAGACTAAGCTTCTGTATCAGCCCATATACGTCCCACTGCAGGGCACGGGCCTCCTCTACAATCGACAGTACGATTGAAAGTGGTTAGGCCATATAGTCCACCACGCTAGCCTAGTGCGGGTTGGCGGACTTACATATCATAGATTTTTTTATAAATCTCTATGGTATGCAGGTTTCCTCACGATGTTTTCCTTCACCGTTTTAGTGCGTGTTGATTGACTATCAATACACACATGACTCCGAAGTAAGAGGTGTGCCCTGGGATTCGAACCTGCGCCCACCGTGAACATGTTGGCAGTCGCGTCTAGTCGGTTTACCAACAGGCCACCACGAACAGACTAAGCTTATTAAAGCAATATTTAAATCGCATGTTCATTGTGATTGAAGTTCATTGTTCAAAGTTGTGTAAGCGTCGCCACACGCACGTCCGCACGTATAAAGTAAACACTTGTTTGAAACGTTCGTTTTAACAATAATTCAAATTGGGTCGTCGGACAAATTGTTTATCTCTCGTAGCCTGTGCCCTTGTGGATCTATCAATTTTAAATATCTGACAGTTATCTAGGGGCAGGTAAAAATAACAGGCTAATCGCAGTGTCGAAAAACTCTTTAAACTAGCTTTGGACGCCAGTCGTAAGTGTTGTACTAAAGCCGAAAGTCCTCACGTAATGTGACACAACATTTGCCAAACCCCGGGCACAGAATACTAAACTAACAGAAGTCAAGCTTCATACAAAGCGCGCTAAACCAACGCACACATAGACAGCGTTCACCGACACGATATTTCAAACCGGTCGAAACCACTGCGAGCGCGAGTGTCACCCGCTTCGGGTACGCAAATAGTGAGATGTTTTGTACAAAGATGGAGCAAATGAATAAAAGTTCTTACACTTGTATATAAAACACCATATTATAATAATATAATGTAAATATCATTAAAAAAATACATATATTATACAAACACATTAAAAAAATCTTGAAGAATAATGACATGCACATTCTCAATGACTTCATAAATACAATTAAAATTAATTTATTTCATTATTGTGTCTATATATTTTATTTGAAAAAGTAGTCAAACGATTCGAGTGCTATTAACACGATACGTGTTTTCGCATGAGTCAGAGTTAATAACCCTAGCGCGAACGCAGAGCGTAGCGTGAGTGTGGCAATAAAAGTGAAGTACATACACAAGCTTGACTTCTGTTAGTATTCTGTGCCCCGGGATACTATAGGAAAATTATAGTGGCAGTAATAAAGCTTGTTCTATGTAGAAGCTGTAAATGAAACAAAAAGACAAAAGAAAGAATATAGCCTTACTGCACTTAAACGACTGCTGCGATACAAGCTACATGGGAGAGCGGAGTTTGTGCCGCCGCTGTATTGTACGTATTATTTTATGATCAACCCGAACACGCTCCGGGAACCTATATAACTGTTTTATAGAGCCCAATAAAAAAATAATACGGTTCCATTGTCGGTATAAGTATATATATTACACATACAATTTATAAGAGCTAAGCTCTCGCAAAAGCTCTCGTAAAATGGCCCTCGTAAACCTGCTTTTACGAGCTTATCTGATATTAATAATTAATGAAGTGGACAAATGGTGCGGTTATAAGGATAGGCGGCGCGCGGCGCAGACTCCGCGCTTGAGACATAACAAGTGAAGTGGATGCGCGGCCGCGGAGCAATCAGCGCTCCACACATTACTCCTCATTCAGTTAAGTGACACGACACCGCCACTGGACACTGTCATGTGCAATGTTCTATACGTAAACAGTATACTGTATACACCATATGTACTCGATAATAAATCGCAGCTTATTTTAATGCGGCCATTACTCATCTCGAGGACGACGCTGGAGCTTTATTTTATCTTCGTGTAAAGGGTTTACATAAAACCCCGGAACATTATCTTAATGGTAAGTAATCAACTGGATGCTTCACATAAACAGTGATAAAAAATACGCTAACGTATGAAGAGGAAACACATAATAATGAGTGCGCAAAATATTAGCAGCAACACATGTTACAGAATGAGTTGATTGCGGAGTGCACGAAGCATGCAGTGCGAGGCTCGCATTACGTCACCGGGAGATGTGTTGTGCGTGTGTGTGTGTGTGTGCGAGCGTGTGTGTGCGGTGGTTAATGAGACGGCGCTGGTGTGCAGGGCGAGCTCGGCGCGCCGGCCGCTGCGCCCGCGCTGTAACCATGACGCAACACACAGTGCATTGATCTCCAAGCAATACGACACACTACACTGCGCTTTTCTCATCACATTACTCACAAAATAAGTATTTTTTTACCATACCCGCAGCCTGATTCTTGAAGCACACTGTTCAAAAATCATGAATAGTATCCAATTAAATAACAAATCACAGAAACATTCAAATAAACCTCCTATATTCCCAAAATAATAAATAATTTACGTTTAAATAAAAACATTTACAATATTCCGTGCCTAAACTTTTATTACCTATTTCCACAGAATACTAAACTAACAGAAGTCAAGCTCCATACAAAGCGCGCTAAATCAACGCACACATAGACAGCGTTCACCGACACGATATTTCAAACCAGTCGAGACCACTGCGCGCGCGAGTGTCACCCGCTTTGGGAACGTAAATAGTGAGATGTTTTTTGCAAAGATGGAGCAAATGAATAAAAGTTATTACACTTGTATTTAACAACACCAGATTATAATAATTGAATACAAATTTCATTTAAAAAAATCATAAATTATACAAAACAATAAAAAAAAACTCAGAATACACAATAACATACACATTCGCAGCGAGTTCATAAATAAAATTAAAATTTATTTATTGTGTTATTGTGTTTTATACATTTAATTTAAAAATTCAATCAAACGATACGAGTGCTATTAACACGATACGTGTTTTCGCATAAGCCAGAGTTAACAACCCTAGCGCGAACGCAGAGCGTAGTGTGAGTGTGGCAATAAAAGTGAAGTACATACACAAGCTTGACTTCTGTTAGTATTCTGTGCTATTTCAGACATCAAAAACTGTTATACAATAATTATCTTGGAGCTAAGTAATACGATGTCTATGATTTGCGAGGGAAATAACTGTGACTGGATATAAATAACATTGAAGTTATTATTAAAAACGGTGCTTTATAGTTGATCATCAGTTTTCATAAATAAGTTCTCATCTTTTACACGTTATACGTTATAAGATTTAACTTTTTTAAATACTTCTACTTAGAGTCTTGTGATAGTTATTTCAGGTTTTCAAATTCCATCGTCGCGGAGCTGTTTTCCGCACAAACTGGTCCAACAGTAAATATGTAAAAGCTCGCACATAGATCAGTGGAGCGTGGCACTCAGGCGCGCATTCCCACAAACAAACATAATGCATATTTCATAAGTACGGGCCGGGACTCCACGCTCCTGCAGGATATTATTACCGCGTGACGTCACACCGGCCTGCGGAACCGCCGCGTGACGTCATCGACTCTACATTATTTATTGGCAAGGAATTCGGGAGGCGGCGAGTGATGGAACGATGAATATATCATGTGCGATATGAGCTGGTTTTTGCCTCGTTTGTAAAGGGCTCATCGGGTGAAATATGCTTTACTGGGCCAGAAAAGAATGTTTAATATATGAGTCGCGGTCGTTTTATACACAGATATGAAATGTTCGTCTCATAGTGTTAGAAAGGAAATTATCGAACCCTTCCCTACTAGCCTTTTTACCTCACGCCAATCGACGCAGCCATCGCTTTCGCTTAGCATCATCTCCATGGGGAAACTATATAAGTAGTAAATAGGAGGATTTGGAATCGAAAAACTCGCACAAAATGTATCGTACGGTCCAGTAAAGGAAACCACGAGCTAATTAACTAATAATGTACAAGGAAGATTATGTTACAACCACAGTAGATGGTACGTATTAAGATCAGCTAGAAAAATATGAGTGTGTCGAGAGAATAACAAAGTAATTGAATATGTATCGGAACATCTGGAGAATAGCACAACAACATGTTTATAAATCTGAATCATGATCGATGTATATCCGAGTCGTCTGCGCTATCGTATTATACTCGTAGTATAAGCAGCTGTCTAGTGCCTAGAAAATATGACCACTGCACTGCGAGGTTACCTCCTTATTATTAGGCTGTTTTTATTGTATTCAATCGAACATACCCTTCGCCTGATGGTAAGATACGACCACGCATAAACAGTAGCAAAACCAAACAACACCTTGAATTACATAGCAATACTTGGCATTCCACTGCGCTCGCCATCCTGAGACATGAGATGTTAAGTCTCAACATGTCTAGTAGTTACTCTGGCTATAATGTCCTTCAAGCCGAAACAGAACAGTGCATTAACACTGCTGTTTGGCGGGAGAAATAGACATTGCGATTGAACATGCTCAGGCGGCCTCTCACATATGAGAGACCTACTACCAGGAATTAGGGTTAAGTGAATTCTTTTATTTTTAATGTTCTTTTACTTAATCGCACTGGTGTCAAAGTTGGTGACTGAAAGTAAGTGTCGGTCATGTCCATTAATGATGTTTGTCGATGCTGGGAACGCAGTTGAGCCGCTGCCTTGTGTTGCTCTCGTTAAACTATGTTTGAAGTAAGAGATCTGCTAGCGATCACATTTCATATTCAGCGCTGCACTTAAATTGCTTGTTAGCGTAGAGTCGCTGCTAGTTGAAGCGATGATAAGTGTTTTTACGATTTCGTCAAATGTAATCGCGATAAAACAAGATTTTATCGCACAGAGTTTGTTTTAACGTATATTTATTCATCCCATAGGATTAGTAAGTTGGCGTAAACATTTTCATTACCGTTACCGTCGTATATTCGACTCATCAGGTAAGTTCAACTTCACGTGAATGTATACTTAATTATTAATTTTAAAAAGCGAAACTAAAACGTGGGCCATAATAGATAGAATTTTAAATGTATTTAATGTTAAAGAATGGTCATGTAATCCATAAAGTGGTTGATTCGGTGGCGTGATGTGTGCGAGCTCCGAGCCACAAGCCGCGGGGCGCAGCGCGCGTGTCCACGTCGGTCGCCGGCTTAATTACATTTTAACATCCACAATGAATTACATTATTTCCCGAGAGAGTACCGCGCCGCACTCCCAATAACAATGCTACTACGCAAAACATACGCCTTCCATAACATAGCTAAAGATTGCAAAGTACATACTAAAATAGACATTTTAAGTACCTAAGCAGTTGGGTTAGGTTAGGATCAAATATGAGTCAGATGCGCCTCTACAATGGTGCGTAAATTAATTGATAAGAGAAATATATTAACTTTAGGACAGGCGGCGTCTATACGTGTCAGGTGTATACGGAAAGCGCTGCCCATGCAGTGTGGGCGCGTGTGGTTGCCGGTTGCATGCACATGCGCATACACAAAAACACCTTACTAACTATGAATGAACGTTCAAGCATTTTTTCCTCTAAATCACTATTGAATAAAACAAAATGCTTTCTCACACAATTAATGACGGAAACTGGTTTGGCAGATACATTACTACACCTGTTTTTATTAACACGTTCTGTCTCAAGGATATACGAGTAAGCCAATAGAAAAAAAAACATAGTCTACAGCGCGGCCGCACAACTAATTAAATACCTTTGAATATTTATTAACATTTTCGTGTTTATTAGTATGTGTATGTATGTGTATGTATGTGTGTGTATGTATGTGTTGTCGAAATAATCTGCGTAATAGACTAACGTGTTAAGTAACGTGTGTCGCTGTACATATTGCTTGGGTTTTTGTGATCGATAATATAAATCTTTGTAATAATTCCTTTTTTTGTGAAACACCTTTTATGATGAAATTTTATTAAAGACTAGCGGCCCGGCCCAGCTTCGTCTGGGTGCATATATTTTTTGATTCCACTCCACACCAAATACATGTTATTTTTCGTATAAACTCTTGTATACCTAAACTTGACGTAGCTGTCCTACTGTCCGGCTCAATCCCGTCTCATCCGTCTGTTCAGTCTCTTCCCAATCCATCCCGTCCTTTCTCTTTATTATCCATCCCGTCTTATAACGTGAATTTATATTTCGTCCTATCAAATCTGTCAGCTATCCCAGCCTTCTCCCGTACCTTCCACTCTATTATATCCCGTCTCTCCATATACATGTACATATAAAGATTGCCTTATGAAATTTTTGTGCAGCAGAAATCGTAATATTTTAATTTCACCACAACTTCAAAACCAAACGTCCAATTTTAATAATTCAAAGACCAAATATTATCAACATAAACTGTACTTATTGATGAAATAATTTATTTTGATAAGGATTAATAGCATGAGTAAAATAAACGTTTAAATGTAGTCCAAAAAAAATTCAAGATTTTTAAATAAAAATGTGGTTGTTGTGCCTCACTCGACATAGATAGGTATAGTGTGTCGCGGACTTTTTTGTAGATATTTATAAGATCTACAATTAATTATAACATTTTATGGTTCTATCTTTTGTAGTTTAGGCAGCGTACGCAAAATAAGTAACTTCTTTGGTTGATTTTTTCAGTTTGTGTCCGAAAAATCCAAATATCTTACGGAACCCTATTTTTTTCCAAAATAAAATATAGTCTATGTTACTCGTGGATAATGTAGCTTTCGAATGGTGAAAGAACTTTTAAAATCGGTCTAGTAGTTTTTGAGCCTATTCATTACAACCAAACAAACAAACAAACAAAGTTTTCCTCTTTATAATATTAGTGTAGAAAAGTGCATTGTTTAACCTGGACCTAGATCCGTAGTTTGACCATGTCCCGCGTGTAGAAGAGAGTTAGATACAATGAACCACCAGCTGACGGAGCCACCGTTGATCCTAGATTTAAAATTTGCCATATAAATGACAATACCTACTGCGGATTACTGCGCCGCCGCGCCGGTCACACGAGTGCGTTCCACTCGTGTGCCGCACCAGTGGGTTCGGTATAGTAATATTATAATGTGCATCGCCAACCGCAGGGTCTTATTACGTAAACTAAACCATTTCCGAATATTTCCAGAGCGACGCCACGTAATGAAAGGCTGCTGTAGTTTGGCAGTTCGCTAACCTTCCTAAAAAAATCGTCAATTACGACGACGTACGAAATAGGTGCAAAGTAATTGGCATAAAGGATTGCAACATTTTTTTTGCAATTCATATTTCGGACGGCCTTCAAATCTATCACAATAGTTTTAATGATTTTACTACCATTTCCGAATGAACGCTTAAGCATAATCTTAAAATAGGAACATAAATTATTAAAGTATGATTTTGATCTAAAATGTATTTTAATTAATAAAATAAATATTTTACAGTTATATGTCGACTAAAAATTCGGAACTTCAGTCCAATTTAGAGTAAATATTAACGATGTGATACCGTTGTACCTAGTTCCGACTGCGCGTTACACCAGATTACAATCAAGTTGCCCCGCGCGGTACACTTAATTATTACATATATTCCTACAAAACAACGCTTTTATGAGTTCTCCAAAACGAAGCTTTTTTTATTTCCTGTGAATTAGATGAGTGATAATATTTGTGTCTGCCGAAATACAAAATAATGTATACTATAAAAAT
This sequence comes from Hyles euphorbiae, assembly GCA_023078785.2. Lineage (NCBI taxonomy): Eukaryota > Metazoa > Arthropoda > Insecta > Lepidoptera > Sphingidae > Hyles > Hyles euphorbiae. Next base: position 171,994 of record CM041034.1, read on the forward strand.
ATAAATCCTGGTGATTGAAGGTATTCATTTAAAATAAACACAATTTTAAATTCGACTTCTCGCTTTTTGCATATTAAATATTTATTGTATTCTTCGTATATTCATATAATTAAACAAGCGGAATTGTAATACGAGTGTGCAGAACCCCATGAGGGCGCGAGAGGCAGCGCTGGCCGGGCGGCGGCACGCAAGTAACGGAACCGGTGTCGCTGGCGACGAAGCCGAGGCGGGCGACGCGGGCGAGGCGGCCGGCCAGTGTCGCCAATACTACAGCTTTGTTTGCGCAGACGCATGCATTAGACTCCTCGCACCGCGCCGCCGCCGCACCGCCACACCGCCGCGTGAACGGCCTCGTCCAAGGCTGTCTGTCTCTGATGCAATTCAATAAGATTTTAGATTTGTTTTGTGTATCCTCAAATCTCTACGGCTTTTACGAGAGTTTTTTCGTGTTTTTGCGCGATGTGCTGATGTTCCGGGTTGCGTGTGTGCGCTCGCCGCTACGCGCATGCGCACACTCAATGAACGCATGCCGCAGTAAGGGGCTATATGCACGTATGTAACTTGGACAGTCGACTTTAAGGACCCCATTACATAACTACGGTAACGCACTGCTTGATCATTCTCTTCTATTTCATAGATTTCTAATGAACGTCTATGAGGCCAAAGGCTATGAAAGCCCTTATTTTAATGTATAACGAAAATAAAACAGCTATTATTTATTAGAGGATCATCCTCGTGCAAGGAAACAGAAGCCGCACTATGTATAAAGCACATTAGGAGGAAGTATACCCGAGGCGTATTAAGATGCATATCGTAGAGGACTCTTAAGCGTCGCATCCATAGCGCAGGATATGTTCCCGGTAATAGTGGACGTTTTATGAGCTGAGCTTCCTGCGGGAACTCATTATGCTGTGTATATTTCATTAGCACATTATGGAGTGTAGTTATATGTGTATGGATTATGGCGCGGCTCGGAGGGGCTGGCCGCGTCGCCTTCCCTCTCACAATATTATTGTACTTGGGGTAGTCCTCCTCAAGGTCGCGCGGAATGCGAAGGGCGGGGCTTATCGCGTCAGTCTTGCGAGGTTATATAATTTTAAAATAACCTACTTTTGGGTACGCAATTACTAACTACCTTTTTACACGATATTCTTAGGATAAAACAGTGTCAACCTTGTATGCAATAAACTATATGCGAAATGTGTCTCATATCGCACATAAGTGTGTGTGACTGCACTATTATTTCAATCTGAATATGGTTTTATGGTTTTATGCACATTCAGAGTTTTGTGGAATTGACAACCAGTGTATTAAGCTAATGTTTTTCACAACAGAAACTACATTTAGGGCATCATATTCAAATATACAACCACAACAAGCAACTGAAATTACAAGTGTACGGCTGCCTTCAACCCTCATTTCTTTCGTATAGATATGCTCGTGTGTATATACTCGTACGCGAAAGAGTAGGCAAAGGTGCCCGTCACAGTTCGGCAAGCATATTTCCGTTAATTCGAGATAATTATGATCGCTTACCAACCTATTCCAACCCAAGCAGCTTACTTGAAATTTGTCAAACTGAAACTTATTCAAACACGTTTAGCTGGCCACCACACCAATTGCAGCCAGCATCTCTCTTATCAGGCCATACACGACGACACCCATGAGGCGCCCAGCTATAAATTAATCCCTCTAGTATAAGTATGCCGATATGGGAATGCGAGAAGGTGAGTATTCCCTTGCAGTGCGTGTGCGTGGTGCAGGAAGTGCAGGCGCTTTCTGCGAAGTGTGCGGCGCGGCGCGGCGCGGTGAACACACAGCGAGATGGCTCGCGCTCGCCGCCGCTTCCGGAATGGTACAATGGTGCGCACGTGACCCGAATCACATTACAAATACACTCTATTTTTGGCTCCTACATACTATTTGCGTATAATTAAGTAAAAAACATGTCTGTATGATAATTTGTTCCGAGCGGGCTTGTCGGTAGTATAAATAACTTTGCTTCATATTGAGCCACGCTCGGTGACAGCATAATTGTGATACAAAAAGAAAAGTTGGAGATGCGACACCAACTTACACATTGGGTTTATTGAAATTATACGTGAGTACGAAATAGATTTTTGTTAACTTTCACAAATGTAAACATGGATAGGAAATCTGCAAAACTGAGTGTACAAGTATTCTGAAGTAACTTGAAATCCTTCATACGGATTAGAGCATCATGGTGGACTACGGTCTAAACTCCCTATCCTAATTTTGTGCCATGAATATATTTATTGAATCCATAAAATGGCATACATTATTATTTAAATTCAGTCATTTTTTTCCACTACCACCCAGTTGACAAGGCTGTTTTCGCCAGAACAGTACTCAAATATCATAAAAAGGAGTACGAGATCAGTCAAGAATACGGTGTCCATCGAGCACAGCAATGTCAGCCCGTATGGTTGTACAACACTTGTATCGGTACACGGGTACACCCGATTACACGATCAACATTGAGCGAAGTTTTATAGCGGGGACGTGATCAAGCGAGCGCACTTCACACGCGGATATTGTTTTCATTTGCATGCGTCCAATAATGCGCCTATTACAACGTTGTAATGGGTTTATATCCTACATCACTCTCAATAACGTCTCCATTAAATTTTTACTGTGATAATTTTGTATACTTGTGAAGTACGTGTTTAATTAACATTGTAAGATAAATTCTCTGTGGTTTTAAGTTAGGTAGAGACCACATAGATCAATGCGTGGGAGAAAATATGTGGACATCTGTGTTCACGTTGAATAGGCTATTTATTTTTATTCTACAATCTAGTCTCCATTGATTAGTAGTGATCATTTATTGTTTCTTAAGTCGTAGAGACAGCAAGAGAAATGCACAATCTAAAGTTTCCCGAATTCTAAATATATATAATGAGCGAACTGACTTGAAACATATGAGGCTATACATACTCGTACATAAGCGTTACATAAGCAACCCGATCGAACTTTGCTCGATTGCAGGTCCTTTTTGATTCCAGTCCACATCAGCAACATATGATTTTGCATACTAACTGTCTGTAATGTTGAGATGTTTTACTACGTAACAATGACATCGATGGTCGTTACTTCTTTTACTGTATCTATATATTTTAACTCAATGGGAGTACCGCCTCTATACTCCATTTTAACCCGTTCCATTAAATCCCGTCCTTTTTCGTCTCTTGCATTCTTATGACTCAACACATGTAATCACAGTCTAACCACGGGAAAACTAGCCACTACCTGCATAAATGGGGTCTAAGGGAGTCACCACAATGCGACTGCGGAGCACCCGACCAGACCCTGTCCCATGTCGTAAACCAGTGATTCTCAACCACTGTGCCGCGGCACTTTTGTGTGCCGCCAAATTTCAAAAGTGTGCCGCCAAATTTGGCAAATATATAATAATGTTAATATTATTAAATTATATCACTTAAAAATAAAAATAATTTTAACATGAATATATATTTAAATCCACAAAAAAGTTAATTATTTTATTATTTGCTTTGCAACGCGTTTTTTCTTAGTACCAAATTATGATGAAGCGGCTTGCATTGCAATAGGAATATATCTCAAGGCGCTCTTTGTGTGCCGCCAAATTTTGAAATCGTTAAATATGTGCCGCAACAAAAAAAAGGTTGAGAATCACTGTCGTAAACGAAAGCACACTTCGCTGTTTCCCCGGTGGAATCTCGGAACTTCATAAATACACTCCTGATGCAGCAAGCTGGCTAAAAAACCTAGACATAGAAGTTTGATCCACGCAGGATAAATGCCATACGCAATGACTGATGAACACATGTAATCCTGTCCTCTCCAGTTCCACACCATCCCCTTGTTAGTAAGAATAAATATATATATATGAATTTATTGTTCACAGAAATACTACATTTGTCGGTATATACATAAATGTACCAATATGGTAATCCAGGTTGTCATCAACCTCCATACCAAATTTAAGCGAAATTTGTTCAGCCGTTCCTCAGATTATCGCGATAATTAATTACAACATTTTTATATGGATATATTATATTAAAATACAAGAATGAGTGGATTCGCGAGTAATGTGTAATCAAATATGATCAGTTGCGATGTATTAATTAGTGTTTTTAACGCGCCCAGCGAGCTCGCGAGACGCTCGACAAATCTATACGCTGCTTAATTAGTGGAGTCGGCTGGCTTCATTATTGATATCATCTGGTATCGAGTAGCAGCCTCCCTATCACTATTAACAAACTTATTTATCTGTATCAGCCCATATACGTCCCACTGCAGGGCACGGGCCTCCTCTACAATCGACAGTACGATTGAGAGTGGTTAGGCCATATAGTCCACCACGCTGGCCTAGTGCGGGTTGGCGGACTTACATACCATAGAAATTTTTATAAATCGCTATGGTATGCAGGTTTCCTCACGATGTTTTCCTTCACCGTTTTTCTAAAACTTATTTATACTCGCGATAAAATAAGCTACTATATGCTGTTATGAATATTATAATTGCTTTTTCTTTAACAACTAAATTAACCGGTGGTAGAGCTCTCATATGTGAGTGGCCGTATGGGTTGATACCACCGCAATGTCTTTTTATATTTCTCCCGCCTAAAAGCAGTGTAAGTGCACTGTTGTGTACCGGTTTGAAGGACATTATAGCCACAGTAACTACTGGACATATTGACACTTATCATATTATTGTCTCAGAATAGCGAGCGCAGTGGAATGCCAAGCATTGCTTTGTAATTCATGGTGTTGTTTATTTTGCTACTGTGCATGAGCGGTCGTACCGCTTACTATAAGGCAAATGCCATGCTCGGCTCGCGACTCATTGCTATTAACGTAAAGGACTTCAAAAAACCCCAAGAAAGTTCCATAAAATAATAGCTTATCATAACGTATAAGGATCCCTACACCATGACTCGTATGAGTAAGAACGGGGGTAGAGGGGTAGGGCGGGGGGAGGAAGAGGGGAGTCACACTCGCTGCTTTAAAACAGCTTCGTAATAATTTACCGGATCGTATGTTTTTGTATTATGATAATGTCGGCGCTAGGGTGCGGCGCAAGCTATGAGACTGTAGCGGCGACGTCATACGATTATGCACTTTGCGATTTAATTTTTTTATACATACGTGTATTTTTAGAGAATTTTCACTAATAAACTACCAATAAAAAAAAAATTAATTGTACCCATTAAAGATGTTCTACGTCGTTTAGATTCAGTCTTTTTTTATTTACCACCTGGTTCGGTAAGCGGTTATCACTAGAGAAGAAATGCCAAGAAATTCTAGCGTTGCTCTTTTCAAAACCTGTTTATAATTTAGTAATTATTACAAAAGTTACAAGTAATTTAAATTAGAGCAGTTCACTAATATAATTTGTTATAACAATTAAAAATGTCCATTGCATTGCTCACTATATAGTGCAATTTGGGATAATTAATACATATAAAACCGTATGCAGTGGATTCCATTATAAATATCAAGCTTTGATAATGTGACCGCTCAAAAAAGTGTATTCATATGTGCTATTGTTATAATGAAAATCGCATCCTCGTTGGGTTCCACACTGGCACTTGTTAGTGATCTAATTTCTGAAATACTTATCTAACCTAAATATTTTTTCCAGATTCTCTTTTAGTGTTATGAGGCCGCAACGTCCTTCATATTTTACGTCAACTAAACAGTATTTTATGGTAACGTCGAGTTAGTCAATATCGCTGTCTTTCGTGCATTGTCGCCTTCCTTCGACATATGCGATGACGTCACGCAGTTCCGGAATGCTCATTTCCCGAGACAAGGAATTAAACGAGCCTAAATGAAATAGTGGGAAAGGGCCGGTCGCTGCAGCGCGCGATACACTCGGCAAAGGGTTGCTTAATGTGTTTTATTTGCATTTTCTGATGTAAGGGTGAGGCGGGTCGCGAGCCGCACGCGATGGTCACCACCTAAGTTCCGTTACTTCACTTGAATAACTTAAGGAATAAGCGATAAGAAAATTATGGTTGTAACTTGTAGCATGTTCTGTTCTCCAACCTATTCAATATTCATCGTAAATTAAAAACGCATCTCTAATTTATATTATATCAAGCAAAATAATGCAAGAGTTTCGGAATGTTGAATACATTTGAACAATGTTTACTATTCATAATATTAAAACGCAGAAGTACGCTGTAGTTAAAGCTTCAGTATTAATAAGTCTGCTCTACCGAGTGATATCACTATCGCATACTCGTAGAATATCGACATGAATTATACTCGTAGTAAGAGTGCCGAGTACCTATACCGATGGTGGGAAAACCTGCCTTTGTATCTATAAATATAATACACATATAATGTAGATATTCTAAACGATTTCACTGCATTTTAAGACTTGTTATGTGTTAGCGCGGATCACGTGTAGGTACAGCAGGTTAATTCTCATTAAACACAACTGTAACAGGTAGAATATAACAGTATAACTGGAAAATCGTAAAAAATGTTAGTTGGTTCTAGTAGATACGGTTTGATGGTGATCTGCGTGTGATGTGCGGGAGGGTTTGGGCGGGGTCGTCGGCCGCAGCCGGCTGAGTTCCGCATGCGCCGGCCACGGGTGCCTAGCATTATGCTGACTAGTCGGCAGTTAGTACTTGGTGCACTAGTACAGCCGCAATTGTTTTATTAGTATTTAGTGCAATGCCGTTGTTGGGGATGTCGTCATCGAGCACAGTTGCTAGTTAATTAATACTAGTGTTGCGATTTAAGTGTATGCACCGCGACATTTGTAAACTGTAGACTTGCTCGCTAAATTGTTATAAATTACACGTCAGAAAGACAGCCTCCGTGGCGCAGTTGGTTAGACGCCGCCTGTGAAACGAGAGGCCGCGGGTTCGATCCCCGCACCGAGAGAAATGTTTGTGCGGCCCACAAATATTTCTTCCGGGTCTGGGTGTTTGTGAGACCGAAAAGTCTCTCGTAGTTTCTGATACCCACGACACAAGACTCGATCTTAGTGTGGGGTCAGGAATATGTATGTGACTGTTGGGTGTTATTTATTTATTTATTTATTTATTTAGAAATCCAATTACATACATCTATGGCTTTTTCGCCTTTGAGCTTAAATCAAATTTTTACGTACGATTTCACTAACCACATAGAATCTCGGCAAATAATTTATTCCCGAACGATTACATAAAGTGCTCTTCAATTTATAAAGACCGGTGAGCATTGCCTCTGACGTCGAGTCCAAATACAATTTACAAAGAGCTTAATAAAAAAATCTCCATTAGAACAGTAAAATACTAAATGGTTCGTTACAGTACCGCGGATGGTTGTGTAGGTGTCGTGGTGTCGTGCTACTCGGCGGTTTGATCGTTTACATTAGCAGCGCCGCGTTTACTAGTCAGCGTGCCGAGTCGCACAGGTGCAGGGGTGGCAATTACCGCGGGTTCGATGCCCGGCCGGAACACTGTCTGCATGCACTCGCCGCCTCACCGACATTGCCACTTTCCACGGTCACTAAAACTAAGGAAATGTCGTTTTGCGCTACGTTTGTGTCGCTTTATAAGTTGTCACTTATTCAGCATTGTATAAAGTCAGTTTGGGGCTAAATATGTGTCGAGGAATAAAGATCTACATTTTGGGTATTCCCATGCTAATATTTAAATGAAACGTTTGTAGAAGTGACATTCCTTAAAGATGTTATCATAAACATAAACTTGGTGAACATATTAAATGTATCCGCTTAGTTCTGCTGCAACAAGATGCCATACAACGATAGCCATATTTGGAGGTAGATAGTTGATTTAGATTGCACGGCACACCATCAGATGCATTGTGGAGACTTTGTTGTGCCGAAAATGATTAAACATCTGGAATATGAAATGTTGAACATGGGAATGGAACCCAGGTCATTCAGAACTCAGTGGATAGAAGCTACAAGGTGAGCGTATTAGTAAATCCGTGCCATATGATGGATGTGTTCCCGCGGGTGCGGGTGGGTGCGGGTGCGCGGCGTCATCCGTCCCGGCCAGCGCACGACGCTCGCACATCCATCACGCGTCACCAGCGCACCTCATGTACCAACACATGCCACCGAAGAGCTACCCACACACTTCTTCTACACGTTGGAGGTGGGATATCAACATATAATTATTAACTTGCCATATGTATTACTTGCCATATGTAGGCCTAGAAGGAGATGGCGGGACGAACTCGATTCATATCTTCCGAACTGGCGGCAATTAGCATCTGACCGCGACAAATGGAAGGAAAGGAGGGAGGCCTTTGCCCAGCAGTGGGAATTAAAGGGCTTATAATAATAATGCTGAGGAACAGAAAGGGTGTAGACAGAACCACAAAGGATGCAAAGAACAGTTAATTATTGATTCCACTATATTGAAACATGCCACCTCCCACAGTCGTAACTTGTATTTAGCATAGATTGATTATAAAAAAGCGTTTGACAGCGTGCCTCACTCCTGGCTGATTCGAGTCTTACAGATTTATAAAATCAATCCAATTATAATAGCCTTCCTAAAATCTGTCATGGGTAATTGGAGAACCACACTATTCCTATCAAATAACGACACAAGTATAACCACCGACGAAATCCCTATTGAAAATTGTATCTTTCAGGGAGACTCATTAAGCCCTTTATGGTTCTGTCTGGTTAATAATTCAAATTTTGGCTATAAATTAACACCCAACGCTGCAGTAAGTCACCTGATGTATATGGACGATATAAAATTATTTACCAAGTCTGAAAAAGAAATTATAACACTAATAGAAACTACTGCAAAATTTAGTGGAGATATAAACATGTCATTCGGGTTAGACAAATGTAAAAGGTTGAATATACGGAAAGGAAAACTAGTAGGAAACAGCAGTGAATATACTCGAGAAAACTACTTTGATCTGATGGAGGAGAATGATACATACAAATATTTAGGATTACGTGAAGGAAAAAATATAAATCATATTCAGATAAAGAAAGAACTCCGTAAAGAATATTTCAGTAGGATCAATAAGATATGCAAAAGACCACTTTTTTCTAAAAACTTATTTAAAGCGCTAAACACTTATGCAATTCCAGTATTAACATATTCGTTTGGGATAGTGAAATGGTCAAAAACGGACATCAAGAAATTGGAAATGAGGACTCGATCAACGCTTACCAAACACAACCTTTTAAATCCTAAATCCGCAATTGAAAGAATGTCTATAGAGAGATCAAAAGGGGATTAATAGATTTAAATAACTTATGGGAAGGACAAATAATAAAATTAAGAAATTTCTTTTACGAAAAAGGAAACACAAGTAAAATTCATTTAGCAACAATAGAAAGGGATAAAAATTATACACATTTAAATTTAATTAATAAATCATCTCAATTTGCCACCCCAAGTGAAAATTTTAATAATAAGCTCGTAAAGTGGCGGAGTAAAGAATTGCACGGACGACATATACAAGATCTGGAGCAACCCCATATAGATATACAGGCATCCAATAAATGGTTAAAATTTGGTTCTCTTTTCCCGGAAACTGAAGGTTTTATGGTGGCGATCCAAGATCAGGTTATTAATACTAGAAATTATAGAAAGTTTATTTTAAAAGACCCAACAATGCAAAATGATAAATGTAGAAAATGTCACCGTCTGCCTGAAACGATACAACATAGTATAAGTGCCTGTTCCACCCTAACCCAAACCGATTACACTCACCGCCATAACCAGGTAGCGCATATTATACATCAAAAACTTGCCCTTAAACATAAACTGACTCGTGAAAAACCCGTACCTTACTATCAATATACCCCGATGCCTGTGTTGGAGAGCGTGAGCCACAGAATATACTTTGACAGAGCTATATTAACAGATAAGACATATATACATACATAAACTCACGCCTATATCCCAGAAGGGGTAGGCAGAGGTGCCAGGGCACCCACATTTCGCCTTGTATGTTCCGTAACAGATAAGACAATCCACAATAATAGACCGGATGTTACTTTAATAGACAAAATTGGTAATATTGCTTATTTAATAGACATTGCTGTACCGAATACGCATAATGTGCAAAAAAACGATTACAGAAAAAATAAATAAATATACTGAACTTAAAGAAGAAATAATACGAATCTGGAAACTCAGCAAAATATATATTGTGCCGCTCGTGCTCTCCAGCACAGGTGTCATACCGAAATGTCTTCATCACTACCTCAAAATAATAGATATGCCAGAAAACATTTATATAACCATGCAGAAAGCTGCTATTCTGAATACGTGTCGGATTGTAAGAAAATTTCTACAAGAAGACACAAATACTCCTTCTCAACATGATTCGCACTTGGCCTAGGCCCGTGAGATTCATCATACCGAAATATGTGTATATTTCGAGAAAAAAATATATACCAAAATAATAATAATAATATGTATTACTTCTATTCATACATAATCTACTCCATAAAGCCTGCCGATGGTATTTTTTAAACACAGATACAGGTCAACCAATGTGCGTTTTGAGGCTGTTAAACCACTGTCCGATACATGTGAATAGAGAACGTAAAGCGCCGTGGTTTTTAACATGACAGAATATAAATACCTACTACGCATATTTTTGCAATCAGTTTAAAAAAAAATTATCATGGAACTTGAGGTTGGAATTGAACGAACTTTCTATGAATATTGGCATAGCGGACTATGTATTAAAAATACCTATTCATTGGAATATATGACCAATAATTAAACCATTTATTATATTACATTCCGAACACAACGATAAAAAATATAATTGCAAACGAATTATTATGCGTTAAGGGACAACCCCTTCGTTTCACTGTAATCCGGTGGTAGGAATTTATTAAAAGGAATCGCGTATTAATGGCGAACTTAAAAGTAATGAACAGTAACCGTCCTGGGGCGAGGCAGACGCGGTAACGACTAGTAATAGAGGCGGCAGGTGGCGCCACACCTGCGCCGCGCGCCGCACAGCCACCGAGGTGCGACCAACCGACACTTGCAATATTGTTGTTGACTACGGGAATTGTAGATAACTGGCCAAATGTTAACCAGCCACTTGCAGTGTCCAACGTGGAACTTGTTTTAAACCTGCACACTACTACTAAGTACTTGAAGCTTAATGTTATGCAGTTCATGATCCATGATCTGTATATGTACTGATCAATGGCCGATACAATTATCTTGTATTTTTAAATCCGGACATACACGAATACATCACACGAATATGTGACACCCCTGAACGGAGCCACCTTATTTACATAGATCATAACAAGGATTTTACACATTTTTGCACGTTGGTCGCTATGAAACCGGATGCTAATATTATACCGCTATAAACAATAAAGTGTTACTTTTTTGTCGAGAAGACAGTTGTCAAACTCCCCTTTCAGTACCCCGGGGGAGGCCGAAAGGGGTATGTTACTGTCACTGGCTTTACAGCCCGGCACGCTACGAATAATGCGGCTGTGTGTTAAAGTGTTACTTGTCTCCCTTAATTTACGAGTATCTTTGTTTCTACTTTCTAAGAAGAACGATGGCTTATAATATTAAAAACATGGTAACTATACATAAGTTCAATAGAGTAGATCTCGGCAGCGGCGAGCGTAACATGAGTTTAATAGTGTACACAGGATGTGTTGTGTACACAGTAGTCAGCAGCTCATTAACAGTGACGTCACAACTATCGCTAGATAGAGTTACTCGCGGCGCGTTTGATATGTAAGCCTCTTGGAATTTGATATTGAGAGTCTCCACGCTGCCAGCGGCCTCGGCAGAGCCGGCGCGAACGTGATTGTCACACGTCGTGCAGGGATTTGTGTCTAGTGTCTACACGTTCATCCGGCGGACTGAATGCGGCAAATATTACGAATTACTCGGGCCGGGGGTACAACTAACACATTCTATCCGTTGGAATTGAACACATACCAACGTATTGTGGGAATATTGCTAGACGAACTAAAATTCCATTCCGAGCCGTTCCAGCCGCTTAGTATATTACTATAAATATACTACAATTTGTGTACACGCAAAGTAATCTTGAGTTTTCCTCCGGAGATCTCTGACTCAAACTTCTTACTATTAAAAATATGTACATGTAAAAAAATACATAACCGGGGTTAATGGACACTGATTTCCCAGTATGTGAAAATTCACTTCCGCTTTACATTTATTTGATACTAAAACGGCAAAGAATAAACCACTGAGGCAGTTTTTCCTCTATTAACTCCTTTAAGTTTATTTTTTCGAAGAACAGACAGTAAAAGTGAATATTTTTTGTAATTCTCGTAAAACGAAACTCGAAGTTTTCGCCAATTATCCTGTTTTCATAAGAGTGCTCACAGCGCTCAAACAAAAATAACATTTAGTTAGAGCGACCGAGCACTAGAATATCTTTTGCTTAAACTCCTCTATAAATAACTATGTATGAAGATTTTCGTTACTGCAGTTGTAAACCAACCAATTCATAGAGATATTACTACAATATTGTTAAGTTGTGAGTAGAATTTCAATTTTATGCGTATTTTTGACACATTGATAATGAATACAAAACTATGGCAGATAATAGAGACTATACTATATATTTATGTCTCTGCAAACATTTTTTAGTAATGAATGGAGCGATTGGCATGCTGTTCCCCTAATGGTAGGTGATACGCTCATTGACAGTAGCCAAACCAAATCACATCACGAATTACAAAGCAATGCTTGGCATTCCACTGCGTTCGCTATCCTGCGACAAAAAGTGTTTCCATTGAAACTTTTAAAGCGCGCTCTTTGTTGTAACTCTGAATTGATAATAAAAATCCTGGCGCGTGAACAGGGTTACATTAACATTGTGAAATGGTTGCGTTTAATGACAAATTTCAAGTTTTGTTTGTAGATGTGCTATTTTAGAAGTTATTTTCAACATAAATATTTAAAAGTAAATAAAGATAATGTAGGAATATGCTAATTAAACAAGAATTGCAATAGCATAAAGTATAAATATTGGTATATTTTTGATATCTTAGAAAATGCAAATAACCAAATATCATTGCTTTTTTAATTAAACCTTAACACAACATTAAACTGTCGAATTTTAGTGGAACCTCTCTACATAAAATGCCGCGTGTAGCCAACAGAAAACATAATGTACAAAAGCATGCGAATTCCCGCGGCGTCGTTTGTATATAAATGGTTGATTAGTTGCGGCGGCGGCGTGCGGCGCGAGTCCCGTACACCGCACTACACGCTGCATTAGACCAAGAATGTGTCCGTTACGACGCATGCCGATGCAAGTACTGACCGACATTCCTAAGCACAGTCGGAGGTTCTCCCACGATCCCCTCCGCCCCCCGCCCCGCGCCCCGCACCGCCGCAGCCCTCTCCGGAAATACCTGCGCCCGCGCAACCGCCATGCAAAGCCTAAGGGTGAACGCACTCGAAACCATTACACTTCGGAAATTGCACGGATGCTTCCAAAAGGTCAATCGTGTAATTTATATAGTAGTTTGTTTTGCGCTCTAGCGCGTACTTGATATGGACAACGGTTTCCTGGCACCAGATAACGTCACACGAAACAATATTAATGAAATATTATTTGACATGTGCCTTTCCGAACTCACCACTATGTCAGTTATTTCATTTCATTTCTATTTGAATTTAGTTAAATAACAATATTCTGTCTAGAATCTGTTAAGTAGTTTGATAATATTATATAAAGTATTCCTGACATTCCATGTAAGTAATAATAAAATAAAGTGAGGCAAAAGAAAGGTTTGCATTACAGCTAGTTAACTTTGTAGCTAGGTGATGGATTTGTGTGCTGCTCGTGTTGCTACACCGACAACACTGCGTACTTAACACGGCGAGTGTTGTCATTAAGCTTGCCAACATGTAACACCGCGCTACAATTGAACGAGTGTGGACATAAAGCATTCGTATGTTTTAATCTAGATTACTATTTGTCTTTTTTGATATTCCTCGGAATAAAAGCCAGAGATGGCAAGGTTACAAGCTCGACACCAGGGGCCCTACTATATTCATCGAACGAACGAACGAACGAACGAAGGACCCTACTATATTCAACGAAACGAAGTTCGAAACTTCGGACAAACGAAGTTTTTTATACGATACGAATGTATATATATAACGTACACCGTAACTATAAGTCTATGGTTACGACCATAAATCAATAACGACCATAAGTTTTATGTAGGTACATTCGTATCGTATATAAACTTTGATCATCCGAAGTTTCGAACTTCGTTTCGTTGAATATAGTAGGGTCCTTCGTTCGTTCGTTCGTTCGTTCGATGAATATAGTAGGGCCCCTGGCGAGCCAGTCCGCCGCCGACGCCAGCGCGCAGGACGTCCGCCAGCAGCGTGGCAGAGCGGGACGGACTCCTCGTTAATATGTTAATATCGCAGGATTCCTGGAGGGAGGCGGTGCCGGCCGGTGTGGCGGCTCGCGGCTCAGTTTTTTGTCTACAACACCTTCACAAGGGCGCGCTGGGTTATCTGTAGGCGGCTCCACGCGGTGCTGCTCCAACAGGCTAGTTCGCAAAGTAATTCTGTAGACACGGAGCACAGGTATCGCACCCGAAACTACAGTTCTATCTATGAGCATTGAAATGATAAATAATTTGATGGTTACTTTAAAAATGTTCTAAATGCAATAATGTCATGTAAACAAACGGATTTGAAAAGTAACTGAAAAGTGGAGGCTAATTGAAAATATTTTTTATTTTATAACCTAACGATCTAGAAATATATGGTGAAATAACCTATGTACATGTTTTTGAGCTTAAATGCCTTGTAGTGTTTCTAAAACGTGAAATGCGAAAAATTCTCATTCGAGTACATAGGTATTTTTGCAAAAAACTTTGATACTTGTGAAACTCGATAAAATAAACCTATTATAGAATATAAGCGTGTAAGGTTATAGAGATAATATCATTTAATATAATTTTTTAAGCTATCAATCGACGGTGAGGGGCTATTGTGTAGTGGGTAGGTACATGGTCGATGACTAAGAAACCACGAGCGCAGTCTGTGCGGGAATGTACCGCGCGGCGCGGTGCGGTGCGGCGCATGCAGCACGCCGCATTTACAATTACCGCCGGCAAACACCATGACCGATGTGAACGACCGCCGCGCGCACCGGAATGAATGACCACGCCGCAGACCCACCGTGCCACTGCCCACTACCCACTGCCTAGTACATAGTACCTCCCCTCCCCTCTCCACATACATAGTGACCCCGCACAGCCGACACGACGCACAACAAAAGAATTACCACGTATAATTTTGTCATAAATTTTTATTGCTATGTCTAATCTGTAATAATGTGTACGTGTCGATAATGATGATTGAGCCGGCGCGGCCGGGCACTTCCACAATCACAAAGCTCACACTTCCGGAACGTTTAGGCTCTATTGTCATTTGTCACAGTTTTTCACCGCAGGCATGCGGCTATTCGAGTTTATAGCTTTCTCTTTGTTAACAATTATAATAATACAGAAACAGGTCGTAGTACCGGCCCTCATGTAACATAAAACCACATAGTACGTTTTGGAGTATCGAAGGTCAGGGCTGCGATACTGGATATGGCGATGGCGCGAGGTTTTGCGCGCGGCGTACAAGCGTATCAAATAGAGCGATACATATGAAAAACAATTATATTGGCTTACATGAAACCGATACCCCGACACGCCGACACGCCGCGTTAAAAACAATCAGTTTCAATTTGATTGAAGACAATTCAATTAAACACAATACTTTTGTTGAACCGTTCACAAAAATGGGAATTTAAGCTTTTGTTTTTCCCACAGCAAGGTTTTGCCAATATCGTAACAAACACAGTGGAGTCAATTTATTTTAATGAGTATCACAACTCATACATACTTACTCGTAAGTTACATATTACAAACTGCTCTATAAATGCATATATTAGTCAATGGGCATATGATACGTAATTCTACATTAAAACTAAATTGTGTGAATAATCGAAAAAGTTAGTCTGTGACAGTTTTTTATGTGTTTGATCCTACATAGTTTAGAATTAATGTTAATCACTGCGAACTAGTGCAAAAACCGATCTACTCAAAGATGAGCAAGTGGTGTCTGAGAAAGCACCTGCGGACACTCATCGGAAACAAATGCATTCCTAACAAGACACACGATATGGCTCATGGCACAGAGATTTGGCATCATTATACCAATCCTATGTCTTCAATATGCACGAACTAAAAGCAAACAAGTGTAAACTAAAAATATGAAGTAAACGAATCTTATATTTCATGATTTTGCATTTACCTTAATTGGTAACCGCATAGAAAATGTCTCAGTGATAAATCACATCGACGATATTTCGCGTAAAGGCCCCGCGTGTAGTGATTGGAGTGGATCACAAACAAAGCGTTGAATGAGCGGACACAAGTAAGCGTGAACAATGAGGCAGCAGTGCAGTATGTACATAAGATGTAAATGTCTGTAGGTGAGTAGTAAGAGCGGGCGGCATCCCTCGCCACGCATTACCTGGCCGCACCGCACCACACCGCGCCGCGCCGCCTCTTCATAATATTATAAATAGTACTACTCTACTGAACACACTGTACGGTGCACTGTCTGTGGCAATCTCCTCTCTAGTACAGCGATCATATGTCATACTACATTCCGCCTCTCGTAAGTTGTTTGAAATGTATTCACAGAAAACAGATTTGTTGTAGCGTGAGTTCCATTTTCGGAGACCCTGGAACTGATGATAGGATATTCGTATGCATCCGGAACGCGACCGCATATGTACATGATGCTATTTGTATTGCACTTACTATCAGGTGCATGGAAATCAATTTGTAGCGGTGATTGGAAAACACTATTGATTGAAGAAACCAGTGAAATCTACCACATGAAGTGTCAACGGGTCCAAAATCACCGGCAAATAAATAATCAGTGGTACTCGGAGCAGGGAAGCATAAGTTCAACGTTCAAGCGCATGTTACAAAAAGGCAGTGTACGAGTTGTCGGGCGGGCACTGGGTGTTGCTAGTGGGCGTAGTGCACGGAGGAGCCCTAGTGCACCTGGGTGGCGCGGCGGGCTGGCGGGGTGAACGCACGGGCGGCAGCGGCGCGGCGTCGAGCCTGCGCTAGTACAATTAACTGGAGCCTTATACGCTGCACGCGGACTCGCTCCACTTTTACTACCACAGTTATTACCCCCGGGAGGGTGCCTAAACCCGAAATGAAGAAGTTATTCATTTGATAATAAGTGTTAGAGAATTACCGAACTAATATTTGTCTCACAATAATTAAAAGTTTAAAAGCATGAAAGTCTAGTTACCTAGTGCAGTAGCAACCTCTTAATAAGTCTGTGAATTTTCTAACAATCGCACGAAGAGTAATACGTCTTTTTTCTTGAGAATATAAAAATGCCTTCATATACATGTAATGACACAAGTCATCAACTAAATATGCCTCTGGCCGAAAAATCGATTAAATCCATTGAGAGCTGCACAAATGGCAAAAAAACGAAAGAATATTACGAGCGAATCATCAGAAATTACGAGGCGAGATCGATCGGGAAAAACCAGTGCAGTGACGCGCCGCGCCGCAGCCGTGAGAGCGCGCGTTGTAGCAGCGGTCGCGCTCGCAGCCAGCCCGCGCTCACTCGCGCACAAATTATTATACTCTCTACAAAAAGAAACAAGTAACATGGTCTCCAAAATTCATTGTGTTTTTACCACCGACTGAAATACTCAGAAAAACTCTTATAAATTGCACCATGAAAAAATTATGTCACTTCGCAATCTGAATAATGTAAGATTGTGACCACTGCAGAAAATTAAAAGAGTAATTTCGGTATTGAGATTACGGGAGCACGGCGCGCGCTCCGTTATCCAATTTGCTTGAGACGTGACGTCGGCGATGCGCCGCGCCGAGCCGAGCGTGCCATCGTAGAGCCGAGCTGCAGCGCGCTGTACACGCAGCTCAGCGCCGCAGCCGACTAGACTGTTACAATACCACACTGTCACACATGTCATCAGCATGTTGATGCTTTGATCATGCATGATGATGCTGAGATGTTGATCTCAGGCCGCATAAACACCACAGGGCTTACAAGTTACAGCGATCCTTCGGAAAGAGCCTGTCTTCCCGTTGCGAACTCGAATTCCAGACCCAAAGAACTTATCATTGTCATATTTATAGGTATATCGTGTATAATTTATTTTCTAAAATCACATGAAATTTTATGTGAACTTAAAGAGCCAACGACTTTACAGATAACAATACTGAAGCAGCAAGTATTCTTCAACAAACGTCACATTTTTACAAGAAATGATTTTCCTAATAGCAGTTGATTCCACCATACTCCGCGCATCTCCAGACGAGAGTCCTCCACAGGGCCATCGCTTTTCACAGCTTTCCATTCACGAGTTGTTTTTATTTCTGTCATTGTGTCGGTTTGATTCCGCGCGGTCCTCGCTCTGCGCGTACAACGAGGGATGCGTGAATGAAATGCGCCGCATCTCGCTTAAACATATTTTACTTATTGTAGGAGTAACAGAATGTAGCAGATCATTATTGTTGCTTTTTATTCCGGAAGTAAATATTTACGTGTCTCATATTTTTTTATTACTACATTGTTTATTATTATTTTTGTATTGCTTTGTGTTTTCGTCGGCCCTACTATATTCGGGCCCTACTATATTCAACGAAACGAAGTTCGAAACTTCGGATGATCGAAGTTTATATACGATACGAATGCACCTACATATACTTATGGTCGTTATTTGCTTATGGTCGTAACCATAAACTTATGGTTACGTTGTACGTTATACAAATTCGAACTTTTACAAAGTAGATACATTCGTATCGTATAAAAACTTCGATCGTCCGAAGTTTCGAACTTCGTTTCGGATTTATATAGTAGGGCCCTTCATCCGAAACGAAGTTCGAAACTTCGTATGATCGAAGTTTATATACGATACGAATGTACCTACATATACTTATGGTCGTCATTGACTTATAGTCGTAAACATAGACTTATGGTTACGATGTACGTTATACAAATTCCAACTTTTACAGTGTAGATACATACATTCATATCGTATAAAAAACTTCGATCGTCCGAAGTTTCGAACTTCATTTCGGATGAATATATAGTAGAAACCCAAGTTTTATAAACGTTCAGTTGAGCCTACGACTTCCACAGTTCGGCTGCTAGAGAATATGTGAAATATTGTTCGTTGATTTAAAGTTACAATGAATACATAACAACTTTAAATTGGTACACACACGAAATATATGGAAACGTGAGTCAACGTTTCCATTTCGCAGCAAACTTCGCGTGTGCGAAATACGCAACTTTTCAACTCTTGGATATTCATATGTTTCGTTAAATTCCTTGTTTATTACAGTGAAATATCAAAGGGGTTTAACCATTGACTTATATTCTACCGATAGACGAGGCGCGTCATAGAAACTATTTGTCCCGTATTTGTCAAAAGCTCAGTAGCGACATCTACTACGTTTACTTGAATACTACAAATTATGACCAAAGATTATTAGACAGACAAGACAGTTCATGTCAATAATAGCTATGCCTAAGATACTGCCTTAGTATAAATACCGTCATAGCAATAATATATTTATAATGTTTTTTTTTTATTTACGTGAATAATTCATGTAAATGATGCAAATAAAATTAAATACTCGTACAAGTGTACAAGTCTGTCAAACAGTCAATCAGTGTACAATCAGTCTGACATTTATCATAATAACATTCATGAATTTTTAACTAGCTGATAAACTTTTTTCGAGACTAATAGATAAAAGGAATGGTACACCAGAAGTTTATAAAAATGACTACCGCATTTGGAATATCTGAAATCTTCGTATCGAAAATGAATTGAACAAATATAGGTATGTTCTCATGGTAGCCACTTATATCCATTCCAATAATTCTGGAAAAATATTATAGAGATCTCCTTTTTTCGTAACCGACGCGTAAGAATATAAAACAATTTTAAATGATATAAGTCTTCAATAACAATGGGTTCGAATAGTCCATTAAGTAATTCATATTAAGAAATGGGGTCTAAATACTATCCACTGTTTCAAAACATACATACAACACACATATTTTGAGTTATTAATTAACAACATATGATTAAAATAAAATACTGAAATCAATTTGCAACTACATTCTACCAACATATTTGTATATGTAATGTATTCGAATAGTTTATGCCTATTTGGTCCTCTGATATGAATGTCCCTTGAATAATCTATATCTTATATAGTTCGTCTCTCTCACTCGACGGGCAATTTTTATGCGCGGAAATGAGATATACGATTAAGGAGCTCACCTTGTATTTTAACGAGCTCTAAAATACATTTATTCCATTAATAAATAAAAGATCTGTATTATCGGCATTATTCTGCAATATTATATCACTTATGTTGTATTCTTTAATTATATTGTAACTTCAGAAAATTTCGCTGTCGGTTTGACGGAGAAAAGTCAAAATAAATTACTTATAAATATAAACAAAGAGGCGTACTATTGCGCGGCCGTCACGCGGCAGACTGATTCGTGTGCGGTGCATGCACCGCACTTGGGTGGGACACGTTTTTTACAAAGAACGTCTTATCTAGTGTAACATTGATATCGATGGGTTTAACAAACAACGCACTTTGCTCACAGGAGCGAGTCACGGCCCGCGGCTCAACTTCACTCACACAACTAAACAAATTATCAAATACTCAGCTACACTGTTCCTAAAACATGCGCCTAATTAATAGCAAATTCAAATAACTGTATATGGCTCATTTATCGAGCCATCAAACAGGTGTAAAAAGAATAAGTAAAGTTGCTAAATGTACTTACATACTCGAAATGATCAAAGTGTCGTTTAATTTTAAGAATAGTTAGGAATATCTCAACATTTAGTAGTAACTAGTTAGTGAGCTAACCAGTAAAAAGAGCTGCGTCGGGTGCCGCGCCCCCCGCACCGCCCCGCGCCGTCGCACGATCTGGTATGCGCCGGCAGTCACGACACTAACAAATGCCCGCCGGCGACACGGCCTGGGAATCGAACCGCGGACTGCGCGCCTCGCCTTTCCTCTTACTGCTTAACATAATGCACATTCTGTGTACCAGTTACTAGTCACTTTATAACCTATTTGTTGGTGGAGGGACTTATGGCCGCCGTTGCCATTTGACTAGTTCTAAGAATTGGCTCGGCGACGCAGGACTGTTTCCCACAGCATGTAACGGAACTTGAAATCGCGATGTTTACAATGAAGTTAATAAAATCACTGAACAAGTACATGGTATGAGATAACCAAGTACTGGTTACTTGATAGTCGCTAGTTCGAATCACAAGACAACCTACACTTTTCGAAATCATGTGAGTATTGATAGTCAAATAACACGCAACGGAGAAAGAAAATATCATGAGAAAACCATAAATTAGTAATGTGTGTATGAGATATCTAACCCGGAATAAGCCAGCAAGGGGGTCTACGGAGTCACCGCTTTTCATAAAATTTTCCATTGTAGAGGAGCCCCATGATCAAAAATTTCAATTATGGGCTGATATAATATATACTGATACTAAACTAACACCATAAACTAATTCCGACAACGACAACAATAATACATTTAATGATTATGTTCTACAACAATAACAGAACACAACACTTGAACAGGAAACTTAGATAAACAGCTCGCGCGGCGACGTTTCTAAGAAGCCGCTACTCGCTGTAACAATAACTAATTTGCTGTAGTATTGGAGCTGCTGGCCAAATAATCGAATTCCAAGTAGGTTTGTAACAACACTTGTAAACCAACACATTGTCCTCACTCCTCGCCATACTTGCTGGAGTAAAATTTACAGATATTGTCGTACTGAACGGAATATCGGCGATCTGTCTAACGGCCGTTCTCTATATCCTATCTATCTTTAACAAGAGGTTAAAATGGATACCATTACTATGTCGGTACAATTCTACACTTCAATAAACTAAGATTGAAATATAGGTTTGTCTTACCTGGCTATCTATAAACATGTGCACCATATTTATGTAGGTAATGTGTGCGGAGAGCAATAAATTGTCAATAATGATTTTATACGTCTTTTAATTTTATACATCTTTTAATTTAACCGTCTTCCTTCCAATTAGTCTTTTCACTGTCTACTCTCTCACTCATTCTCCACATTCATTCACTTTTACTCTTTCATACTTTCACTCGCTCTCATTACATTTCGTTTCATTCAGCATCTATTCCCACATTTATATCTCTCTATCTTTGTTAACTGAAACACATCATATCACACATCACACATGAAACACATATCTAATGAAATCTCTAGTTAAAGATAGATAGATTATAGAGAACGGCTGTAGAGAGGATAATCTAACGAAGTTTGAATGATCGTACGTTCAACGACCACGTATAAGAAAAAAACAACTTCTAAAAATCAATACTTTTCTCTGTGTGTGTTATCATTCACTCCGGACTTAGTATGAGCATACTACGTACAATAAAGGATTCGAACTTTTGTAAAGTATTTAGCGATACCATCACAGTTTTACGTACGACGTTGGAACATTCTTCACCGTGTCAGAGCAAGTAAATCCCCCAGTTTAAACGTTATCACTGTCTCAAGGGGTAAGAGGTACGGGGCCTCAAGGTTCTCAGCCATGTTTATACAGAATAATGGATTGTAGAAGTCGAGTAACTACTGCTAATCCTCTCCTACACCTTTTAAGCAAGCAGTTTTAGATTTTTGAAATAATTGAAAATCTACTTTAAAGTCACAACACACTCTTGTTCCCAGTCCCTACTCTATATGCCTCTAAAAATCAGTTTAGCGTCGTCAGTATTCCCTATATATCATCCACAAACCCTACTCCTACATTTATAGAAACAAAATGCCATATTATCTCACCATGTAAAGCTAAAAAGCAAAGTACGAGTGTTTCCGCGGTGTGGTCGTTGCGTTTTGTGATGTAATTAGACGTACGGAGACTGCTCTGCGGTTTCCGAGCGAGCGGCTACGCCCGACGCCACACGCGAATCAACTCTCAGACATTTACAAACAATAATATGTCTTTTATCATTGTAGACTTTAGCTTATTGACAGATAATGAAATTTCTACCTAGTTTTAGTTACTAAATACTAATACGAGTGCCATGACGTTATGTTCATAAACCTATAATAAATACACTAACTACATTTCTAAAAATTATGATTTTATCACCGTAACATGCTGCATACAGTTGTCATCAATCAGAAACCAATATGTGGGACCTATGGTAGAGCAAATAGTCCGGAGTACCTACGTGGCGGATGGGACTAAAAAAGTATTTGTGTGTTGACAAAGATGGACGGCCGACCTACATCATAGACTGCAAATCTTCCGACAAATTGCGACCTGGAAATTCTTGGGGGAAACCAATGTCGTGTACTGACTTACAGTGACTGAACATGATAATGATATCGACGTGTGCTATTCGTGTTCGCTCTTCAAAAAACTAATTTGCAAATATCTACCCTAAATCTAAATATATCTAGAACTTTTCATAATCCTAAAATGTTTCGAAGTGATGAGTAGGCACAGCAAGTTTTTGTGAATGGCTCGTAGTGAAATGCAACAGGGTTCGCTGACCCGGTGACGTTTGAACTAACATGGCCGCCACCGGGAAATTGAGAGCACTTAGCCCGATTGCCTTCGCGATACTTTTTAACAGCTTTCTGCGGTTTCACTTGCTTTATTTGATATCACAATAGATTATACATAATAATAACTGACTTGCACAGCACAAATACAGTGTCATTTTAAATGTTAACGTAAATAATTGTATATTCGCCTCTGTGGAAGTATTGTAACTAATTGTTAATTGTATATTTTGAAATGAGTGTAGAGACTAATAAAATGTTGTGGATGATGTGTTCTTTCCATTCACAGGCGAGTTGCCCGTATAACAATAAAATATTCAATTTTAAAAACCCAATGAATATACGAGAATCAAATTAAACCGGACACGCGATGCGTTTAGATTTGGTAATAAAACATTTTGTTGAAACGTTTTCGATTATATTTTGATCGCTCGATCGCTACAGATGTCTTTTTTCACACGGTGTCTATAAGTGGGTTTCCCGCGAAACAACAGTGTTCCGACTGGCCGGTTGACGAAACTTAAACGACAATGAACTTAAGTAATTACATATTGTTTGTACAAGGACGAAACCATCATCATTTAAATATAACTGTATCGAATTTAAATGAATTTATACGTTGTATTTTAAACGTTAATTTACTGCCTATAATTGAAATCAAATGCAATGCTGGACCTGAGAAGCGTAGTTCAATTCAACAAAATTTGTGGTAAAATCAAAAAGGATTACAAATTAGAGACAAATTCTACGGATATATTACAGAATAAATGTTGATGCGAGTAGAAACAAACGTGTATCACATTGTATTTATTGCAGAACCTATCGTACGACGTACACACGTCCTGCCGTACAATCAAAATGCTAACATTATGCGAGTGCGCTCAAGTTGTATTGCGATGTGGTTGCGTCACCGTAGCCACACCAGGGCCCGCTTGGCTGCCATCCAGCGCCCAGACAAACAGCCACAGCCACCTCGTCCGTCAGTTGAAATATTACGCAGTATAAATAGTCCCTTTGAACTGCGAGCAGCGACGGCCGCGCTTCCTCACTGATTAATTATATCACAATTCATAGTAAACTAAATAGAAGAGGCGACATCGCGACCGCCGCGCCGCGCTACGCCACGCTCGTCTCCCCACATAACAATAAATATCCACGTTGTTTTCGTGTTTTTCTTACACTACCGACATATTTTATACGCGTGTATGAAAAATATATACTATAAGTTTCAAAACTATCTGCAATGCTCATAATATTTGACCAAGAACAAGACCCCGATACGCCAAGGCGCGCTTCAATTACGTAACCAGCATTATGATCTTCTATTACATTAAACATCATTCCAGTATTATCCAAGCATAAAAACAAGAGTGGAGTATTACATGACGCTTCCGTCGCCATCAGCCAGGCGAATGTAAGCGAAGTGTCGTGCGAGGTAAACATATTCCGCAAACAGGCGGCGCTCGGCTACAGCGCACCGAGCACTCCCTGATCCCGTAACACGGACATAAACAAGTTCCGGATGGCTGGCGCGGTGACGTGTCCCAGTTATCCCGGCCCTCATCCCCCGCACCGCCGCACATCCCCGCACATCCCTGCCGCCCACACATACAGCCCGCCGCTATTTATGTCCACACGTGTATTTAGCTGGTCATAAAGTTATTTGTCTCGTTAGGAGCCCGGGCGCCTCCCGCGCGTTTATAGCCGTTAATTAAACTGAAATATATTTGGTGGTCGCGCCGGGCCTGGCCAGTGCGCAGGTCTGATTGCGTCCCCCGGGCCGGCCGGTGTAAATAATCTTAGTCAACAACACCGAGTTTGCTCTTTAATTAATCACCAAGATCCAGAATATCCCGGCTTTAATTTATACCGAAATATTACTAATATTAGACATTCTATAAGCTACAAGAATAACCTTAAGTGGTTACCTTGATACAAGTATCAAATACAAATAAAATTAATTTTCTCGTAGGTAGCTACTCAAATTACGAACAAATTAATTATACCAAAAAAAGATGAGATGAATAATTTATTCCTGTCGGTAGGATGTTTGTGTCAACTTGGGTAGCGTCCTCCGTACAGTATGGCGGAAAATTTGACGTCCACCTAAGCAACTGTGTGATTTCCCGGTTTAGCCTCTGTGAATCGGGTGTTGAATAGGCCTACCTCTGAACGACCTACTCTATCTGAACTGCAAATTTGTACCATCAGGTGTAAATCTGTAACTTTAAACAAAAGCGATTGCTAATAAATATTCGTCAATACATTAAAGTCCAATCGCCCGGCGCTCCATTACATTATCCTTATAAAGGTGATGCTGTAAAGAAAACCAGGATTAAGTTTAACGCGCTCCAGCTGAAGAGCCCATCAATCCCTACAATACAGTTGTCATTAAAATTGATGTGGCGTGTAGAAAAACCTGCCTTCTTCCGATATAATCGCTATTGAAAAATGGTTATTAAAGTGAGAAGCAGCCGAGTGAAGCTCCGCGCCCGACACTCAATGATTTTTACCTTGATGTGAGCATTAACTCTTTGTGCCGAGCTATTTAACCTTTAGAGCCCTTTGTGCGGCCTCTTACGGTTCTTACGGAATTATAAAACCCCTGCTACTAAACATCTGCTTTATTAAATAGTGAAATAAATGTCAATATGTATGCTAGAACGGTACAAACATAACTTATTACACAAACCTAACATCTTGACCTGCGGAATTTCGAGTCAACCCGCTGGTTATGGTAACTCTGTTAATACGATGTTATCTGAAAAATGTCGCATTCATTCCACGGCTCTGACGCTGCGTTGCATAATTAGAGGTTAATTTATTGACGGCTTCACCGGTCCACCATTTACATTAATCAATTACAAATTATATAGTGAATATTATCTCTGGTAGAACTTTAAACATTCGGTTACAATCGATTATTATTATTGATACAACTTGATTTGTGGCATCAAATAAATCAGTGGCGATTCATATCATGAAGACGACAACTTCGGCAACACGTGGTAGAGACTAGAGCTAACACGCGACATACACTGGACGGCACTGTCGCCACCGCAAACCTCATATATTGACGTCGGCTGTGAAAGGAGGCGCCACCAATTCAATTCACGGTCTGTTTGTGCGTGATACACCGACTCAAGTTCTATTACTCAATATTCCAGGTGCAATACTCGTATCTTATTTTGGCGTAAGGATTATGTGGCAGAACCACCACGGAAGAGAGTCTATTCCGTGGAACTCACCCAGTATTTAGTTTTTTATATCTTGTCCGCCGTAAGTTATCCTTTCTATTTATTATGACAAAACTCTGTTCAGAATTCAGAACAAATAACAATCACTACATAAGAGAGCATAATACCCTGAGATGGACGAGCGTAAGGAGTAAGATTACATAATGGAGAGTTATTCCGTGTCGGGCGGGCGCGGTTATGGCGCGTTAGCTCCGACAGCCTCGTAACTAAGCGACGCCGATGTCGCCCATAAAACCGTGAACGGAAAATTATTATGCCCTGTGTGTAGTGCGTAGTGTACGGCGTGTGGCTTTCGCTTTTACGTGATGGCCGCGAGGACCGCGGTGTGATCGCGCCGAAACCACCTCACACGTACTCACATCGACATATTATAATTTGATTCACTTAAATGGTAATCAATTCCAATTAATGTCTCCGTATCGTATTAGCTATTTAAATATGTTCTTAAATGAGGTGATAGAATAAAATAGAGCCCATATAATGTTTTTTTTATTATGGTAGTCCAAAAATTAGTATGCTCTTCGTAAGTTTCTTACAAATATGAATCACTTGACGTGCTATAAAAAAATCCACATTCCCGAAGCGGAGTCACACGATGTGCGACGCAACGACGCGAACTAATTAAATTAAACGTTTTATAGATTCCATCGCGTGTATTTAAGTTATTAAATTTAATTTGGATATTTGTATGCCTTTGTAGACGCCGCACTCGCGTGGAAGTATGCGCTCCGCTCGATAACCGCCGGTTCAGATAAAAACTTATCCAACGGGATTCCATTACTATTACAACGCTACCGTGAAATTACCAAACACCATACTATTCGTGCTACTATAATACTTGTTTTAGACCGTGTGGAAAATGAAATGCGACATTTTGAAATGCTTTTTATTGAATGTAAGGAAATATAGTGTAGTGGTGTTGTCCAGGGTGAGCGGTCGTCCTTGAGCGCTGCGATGGCAATGTAGAACGGCAGCCGGCATCGATCGCCAGACGCCACCACCGGCGCACCACGCGATGGCGCCCTGACACGCCACTTGTGTGCACAGATACTAGTAATATACCGACATCATATTTTTGCAGAAAAGATATATATATGATCAAAATACAAAAAATGATAAAAGCCTTTCTCACGCCACGCACCATCAATAACGCGTTTATGTACTTAAATACATAAATACACCCAACGATCACATACATAGTACTGACCCCACACTAACATCGAGTCTTGTATCGTGGATATCAGGAACTACGAGGGACTTTTCGGTCTCACAAACATCCAGACCCGAGACAGACACATGTGGATAACACAAATAGGTATTTGTTTCGGTGCGGGGATCGAACCCGCGTCCTCTCCTTTTACAGGCGGCGTCTAATCAACTGCACCATTAGTGAAACTTTTCCTGAAAATGTAAAACCCTTAACTAACCCAACGGAACACACATTTGAAGGATCAGTACAGGCGTTTTTACGCGAGCTGGTGTAATTATGTCGCATGCAAGAGGTGACCTTTTTCGTCTGCGCATTCACCATCCACTGATTATAACAATATTTCGCGAGCAGTTTTTTGTGATGACATAATGTTCCACATGAGCTTATTCTTAACATGACATATGACAGTTATCAAAGTGTATGACACGCGGTGTTAGCCGCGGTCCCTCCAGCGCAGGTGCTCTTTATATGTGGCCGGCAGCTCCCAACCTCGCCTGATAAATGGAATCTATACTGTACCTACCTACACACATACAAATCGCTTCAACTTTAAACATGTTTTATTCATGAGCTAGGCAGAAATTGTGTAGTTTAAGCGCTGTATAAAAGTATTTTGCCAGAGTACTTGTAAGTTGGAGCGGGCCGGCGCGGCGAGTGTTGTCCCAACTAAACGTGTTGCTGTAAGCTCTTCAAGTGTGTATATTATAAAGAATATTGGGCTTGATGGGAGCACAAGTCAATATTGACTCGGCAACTGTGTCTTGTTTATATATCGCGGAGCACGCACTCACACATACACAGACACACACACACGCACTTACACAGACAGAAACACACACACACACTGGCACGTAGCGGAAATACATGAGGTTTTCACGGCGCGGTATTATTACCACATAACATATTATTACAGATTATTTATAGCATATATTATGCTTTTAATACTGATTTTAGCTACCTAAGAATTGGTGAAACGTTGTCTAAATACGGTTGTCTGCGGACATGACTGACGGAACAATAGCAAAGACCCGAGCCTAAGGCACATGCCAAGACCTTTCCAAATTACGCGTTATTTTATAATAAGCGGTCGTTTACGTCATCGACGGAGTAAAGCTCGGTGAGACAACCTGGAAATTATGCAGAGGCATATGCAGACAAGTTCAAAGGTTCAACTGAACCAATACTTCTTTTTTTATAACAATGAATGGCGAGAAGAGTGTGCTATTCGCCTGATGGTGATACTCATGGTCAGTAGCAAAACCAACCAACAACATGAATTACAGAGCTATGCTTTTTATTCCACCAGTTCAGTTACTTCTCTGGCTAGAGCCCTTCAAGCCGGAACACAACAGTGCATTAACACTGTTTTTTGGTGGGAGAAATAGACATTGCAGTGGTGCCTAACTAGGTGGCCTCTCACATATCGGAGACCTACAACTATTTCCTCTTATTCAAGCAGGCCCTAAAACTCTCTTAATCGGAGGCCAACGCCCTACAGAGAAACCAGTTAATTAATAAAAATAAGTAAAACGCTTTATATACGTACAATAGTTATTATTATTATTCCCCCAATGAATACTGTGTAGCAGGATATATTAAAAAGTTAGTAAATGCTTGTTGACATCGTGTGGGGCCACGTGTTATGTGGCGGGGTCGGCGAGGTGTTGACCCCTGTGTGTACAGCACGAGAAGCGAAATATCAAAGTTAATTATTCACAAGTTTAACGTTTAAATAAAACGAAACGACGTAAAAACAAAGTGGGCCTTGAGAAAGAACGCGTTCCCAGTGAAGTGCGCGGGCCTCTACACGCGCGCCGCACACCGCCGGCGACGCGACGCGAAGCCACGCCACGCGACGCGCAGAATCGCGCACTTCAAAACAATATTTTCTTGATATGCCAGCAATCATTACGATTTACTCAAAGAGCGGAATTTGGCACCGGTCTGTAATTTAGCTCTTATCTATTTTAAATCAAAGCTTAATTCGAAATTATATTTATACATAGGTCCATGTATGGTCACAAACGTCAATTTGTGTTTTGGTATAAAATCCAAGATAACATGATATTAAGGTTATTGTAATTTAGTTCAACTATGTGTGCGATCAGCGCAACTTGTAGTATAGAAAAGCAGGCGCCATAAGTTTGGAAACAAGTTTCATCGACACAAGGGGAGACAAGAAGGCAAGAATAGAAGTGCTTTTTGGAAAACAGCAATGTTAGATCTAACGTATCACGACAACAGCTGAGAACTAACTGCTAACCTAACGCTAGTTCCGTTTCGATCACACCGCTCGTTTCACAGTGTTTCATACTTCATAGTGTAGTTTTAGAATTGAGACTCGACAGAGTATAGCTTGTGTTGAAAATAGCATGGCTTGCGTTGTAAAGAGCGGACTTAACGTCGGGTAATACCTACTAATAAGAGACGTAATACGTAGTACGTTGGGCCCCATGACGCATGCGTTGCCGTGGACCTGCTGCGCGTACACGCACACACGCACACATACACGTACGCACACACACCACTACAACGGGGCCATCGCGGCCGCGCGCTTTACTTCATATATATTTTTAAACCACCATGCCCTGCCCTGTTTGTGGGAATCGTGGAAAATTCTACGCTACGTGAAAACATTCGCTCGAAAACCAAATAGTACTACTGACTGTCATAATACTCGAGCCCAAGGCATAAGTCGCGTCAGTAACAAATCGAAGTAACGAGTGTATTTGTCACCGATTAATTAAGGAACAATTTTACGCTGAAGGAAAATACCGCAAGTACAACAACTCATCTGAGGCTTCTTTACGAGAAATTCAAAAGTACGGAGGGTTCAACAACCCGAACGAGACTACCATGGTGCAGAAAAACCTAATCCCTATTAGATCAGTAAGGAGGCCCGTACCCAGTAGTGGCAGTTTGTGCGTGCTAATATTATTATCGTAGCGTTGCGTAATGCGTATAATGTAGAGTGGGTCCGGTTGTGACGTGTAGTAGAAATATGGACATTTCCTGTTTGAAGCGCTATGTGTGGCGAGGTTGGGTCGCAGTAGCCAACACATGGTGTGTGGTGTGAGGGACCACATCAATTAGCACGCGGCCTCTCTGGTATTTGCGCAGGCCGCGCCGCGCCGCCCGGGCCGCGCGCCCGTTACCAACACTCGCGGCAGATATATTGTCACAACGTGATGCCAATATTTCACCACCCTACGTATAAGCACGCATTTTACTTTATATTTTATGTAACGTCTCGAAATATGCGTGACGTCATCACATGGAACACGTCTGCATCCAGGATGTATGTTTGTGAACGTAATCATCATAATTACAATTCAGTTTAATCAAAACGTTAAGAAAGTGGATTAACCGAACTGGTACTAGGGAATGTAATCTCGCTCTCGCGAGATCTCGTTCTCGCGAGATTTCGGCCTTTTTTAGCGAGATTGATCTCGGACGAAAAAAACAATTAAATAATAGTTAAAAAAAAACTAAAATACACGCTTTAATAAGATATACAACTAAAAAAGTAAAAATAATTGATACTGAATTTAAGATAAGAAAATGGAGTAAAATACATATATTTTATTGTTACAAAGCGTGGGGTGCAGGAGGATAAGTAATTGTTGTAAACACAGTCGCAACGTCATTCGAGGTCAAATTTTTGTGCTTCACTTTTATATACGGAATGCAATCTCCATTTGGGTATAAGCTTCTTGATTGACGTGATCACGCCATCTATTAGTCAGTAGTGTACACGCCACCTAGTGGTCAGTAGCAATGGTCATCAATTATAAGAATAATTAATCCTGGCGAATTTAATCAGGATAATTATATATTTTAATCGAATTATTGTATTGTCATCGGTCTTTGACAGGTGTGCAAAATTTGAACGAAATCTGGCCGTTTAAAGTGGGTCAAAATCGCGCCCAAAGAAGTCGGTTACAAACAAACATACAAACATACAAACATACAAACATACAAACATACAAACATACAAACATACAAACATACAAACATACAAACATACAGGTGAAGCTAATAAAAAGCGTGTAAAAAGGCGAGATCTCGCGAGTTTAACGAGATTGCACTCGATAATAAAAACATTTGTTTTGTTTACTAATAGTTGTTGCTAGCTAACGTGATTGAGTGTCATTACATTTGAGTTTTTTTTTCTTATGCGCAGAATACGAACATTTTATTCAGTGATTTTATTGGAGCTTATTCTTAGCAAGTAGCAGAGGAATGATAACTAAGATCTGTAATGTTACACATAATCATTACAACCCAGTTTTATATCAATAATAATATCCCGTACTATTGTAATCAAGAATAAACGACGGCGCACACAAATCTCAACAAGAATGTTCGCCCTTTGTGAGCGTACAGACTACAGAGTACAAGCTTACCAACCTTACAAAAAAACGTAATCCAAATCGAGAGATAATTAAATGTTATCTCTCATTAGGCTACCGGGTGAAATTCACGAGCCCTTTCTATTCATAACATCTTTATAATTGTTTCTCTGGCAATGAGCTTTCAACATCACACTGCAGCAATATTTGGATATTTCTCGAAAGGTTCTGTGTACATTTAAAAAAATAAACTAATTAACTTGTCGGGTGTTAAATAATTTCTTGGCAGTGATAATATCATAACTAGAGTTCAAGATGCATCCCCGACACCGCAGAAACGATGTAAAAGATACAGTAAAATAGACGGAAGAAGAGGAATATAATACTTTACATACTATTCTATGTTTATGTATATTTTATTCTACGTAAAAACTGATAAAGCTAACAGTAATTATGACATTATTGTGAAAATGAAATCAAATGGGTGTCGGAATAAGGTAGCGATTAATACTGTCATGACACTAGTATGTGCCACAAGAATGTTTACTCTTATAGCATGCTCTCTCCCACTCCCGCACCATAAGTTATGACGTCACAGTTGTGTTGTGCGTTTTTTGCTGACACTTGACTTACCCCAGTACGAGACATCAACTGTTTCTAGCGTGGTTTTCGAACCGATTTACTAAATTCAACCGATTTAGCATTTGTTAGAATACATTCTTCAGCACTAAAATAATTGAGCCATCTAAGCAAATTCGAAGATATAGAAGATAGTTACAGCTGACACATTTAAACCGATTCTGAGGGGTTAATTTACGAAACGCACCGTTGTAATAATATTCATGGTCCACTAATAATCCATTTAATTTGACCAACGTAAATAATGTATTTCTTTGAAAAATAAATTACCATAAAGTAAAAACTAATACTTTAAATAAAATATGAATAAAAACTAAATAAATAAATAAAACTAATTATAAATAAAAATAAAAATAATTTAAAAATAAATAAATTTAATGAATAAATTGATAAAAGCAAGAAATTAAAATAAGTAATACTAAGTATAGAAAATATATTGTATATAGAAATTAAGTTCTATGTGTTTTGACTTGTCATAAGAGCTTTTAAATTACCTACGTGACCAGTAAATACACTTCATTTCATTTCATTTCATTTCAAACGATACGAACTGCGAATGTTCGGACGCCGACGTAAAACTTCACTAATGTGCCTAAATAGTAAATACTCTACAAAATGTTGGAATCCTCTTTGGTATGTCGTAACCATAGACTAAGTTCGGAGAAAATGATAAGTACAATAGAGAATAGTATTGATTTTTAGAAGTGGAAAACTCATATCTTACTTCGTACGCCGAACATCCAAATATTCGAAGTTATACGAACTTCATACAGTAACTCCCCGGAATTATTAGTAGATTAGGGGTCAAGAAAATAAAATCTTTTATACAAACGATTAGATATTCCGCATGTATATACTCGTATTCTCACATTCTCGTAATACATTGCTACGTTCGAGTATATTAGACGGTGAACAATGGAAGTAAATGCTTTATGAAGTTGTCTTTAGTAGAAGTACGCTCGCGAACATATTTAATTAACAATTGTCAGATATAAGAAGTGTGGTAATCCTTTGTGACATTATGTTAGGAGCGTCTCATATCAGCAGCCTTCCAGTATTGTATGAGTATTACGAAGAAATAAAGTTCCGCACTCTCTCTCTCTCTCTTTCGCGTAAAATTATCAAATTATTGACTTTCTTTTGGTCGCAATTATACTGCCATATTATTGCACAATTATATCAGCAACTGTGTTTTATTCTCGCCACGTCTGAATAGGGTATCTCACTTTTTTTAGAAGAGAATTGTAAGTTGTTCCTACTGTAAAAACAAAACAGAAAAAAAAATCGATCGGCAAGTTCGCGACGTAGAATTTATGGAAACCACGACGCTGCGCTTTATAAAGCGTGAATTATTCAATAAGCTCGGGTTAATCTCTTGTTATATTTTATTTAAATTCTTTTCAATATAATGCACGATTATTCCATTTCTTCCAACAACTTCTTTGTAAACGCACAAGCTTTACTGATTCCTATTTACACACGGAAAGACAACTTATCGCTATCCATCATGGCGGCTTTCGTTCTGCATGTTGATTGCAGATCAACAATTTGCTAAAATTTGTATTTGTTTTAAAATAACACTTAGATTTTTTCTCTGCTATAATATAAGTGGCCTATTTATTAGCAATAGCTTATCTTTCTTATGCCAAGACAAATTTATAATTTTTAATTCAGCAATAATTGTAGTGTAGTTTCTAAAATAAAACTTATACAAAATTGTAATAATTTTTTTGATGATTACATTTTTAAGACAAGATTCCTTATGTAAAGCTCATTTAAAATAGTATATATATATAAAAAAGAGGAGATATAATGTTTTGTAGGAACAAATTCTGTATACTGTATATTTTATCATATAAATTGCGCGCTTCTTTTGGGATAAGCCAACAAAATGATTTTACGCAGCTAAAACCTCAGGTAAAAATACTAAAAACACAATACTACGCTAGTCGTTTCGTGATGTGTATAATGATATTCGATTAATATTCATAATTGACGTCATCATTTATACTTTATTAGATTTATAACTTAACTATAGCTTACCAAATGTGTTTATCTATTCAAAATATTAAAAACCGATATTTTTTGAAAGAATTATATCACCAAAACACGCTTCGTAAAGTAAAGCAGAGCGCGCATTACTAATCAGTTTTTTAATGACCATGTTTTGTTCGGCTTTATATAATTTATATAATTCGTTGGAGAAGTATATGTATAATGATTGCTCGAGTAGTGACGAGTGATGTAGTGAGTGCGAATGCGTCCGCAGGAGGCCGCTGGCGATGGCATCATTTGTAGAAACTTATCAAATAATCCGTAATGTTCCTTGACCTCCTTGCAGCGTTCAAAACACGCGAAAAAATAGTCTGTCGTAGTGTCTAGCGCCTAAATATGAAGGCCGTTCGGTGTTTAGAAATGTTTATAATTGTCTGGCCGCAGTCTCCAGCGAGTACCGACTGGTCTCGCGGCGGCGCGGCGCTGCACTCGCGCGCACTACGCCACGCGCGCCGCACACTACACACTACACGATACACTATGTCAGTGCACACCACACTGGCATACTTTACTAAATATTTTGCAAAAGCTCCTACCGTGTAAACAATAAATACTACATTCAGAAATTATATTATCTTTCTAATATTACACCTGGAAGCATTGATTTAAAAACTAAGGATAGGCCCTTCAGTACATTGGGTACGTCAAAAAGATGGCTGTGTAAATCGCGCCATCTGTTGGATTTTTACGTCAATGGCGGCCATGAAATCGTTTTTCAATAATGCTAAAATAAATGTTTATTGACTTAAAGTTATATAATTTTTACTTAGCGGTGATAAGAAATGTTATCTTTTTTTTGTGAACTTTCGGTCATGTTTATTGCACCCACGCACGATACAATTGGGCATTTTTACGACGAATTACAGACCGGTGCGCTGTGACGTCACAACCGCTGCACTGGTCTGTAGACCAGTTTCGTGACAACACTTTTCTCGCTCTCCACCCCGTCCATATATTTTACGTCAATGCCTGGAAGTGTTTTAGAACCGATGAACACAAATAGAAAGAAGTCCTAGTAGTACGGGTGTTAAGCCGGCGATGTTATTGCAGCCGAACCGCTCGACTAACACGGCCTCTGCTTTTGCTATCAGTTTCAAGGCCTTCCAGTCTATTCTGTTTGTCTATAGATTATACGTATCTGTACCTAAAGAATATTTTCTACTCAAACTAAACCGCTCCGGAGCTGTATACGACACAAACTCAGCGATCGACATGCGAAATATATCACAACATAATATCTTCCATTCTAACTTTACGCTATGATTGTTTTATGTAGTACGGCTCGCCAAAACGAATAATGAAGTGTTATTTGGGCCTATCCTAGGTAGTTGTAATGAAGTTCAGTTTAGAACCCAGCGAGGTGCGTGGTGGAGGTGATGGACGCGGCGCACGTGCGCTGTTTATGTGTCGGCACTCGGTGTGTAAATCGCTCGCGGCTAATCATTTTCTTTCCGCGGTTTTATTATAAGTATTGCGTAGTACGGCCTAGTCTGTACGCATCTCGGGCGTGCCGCGTAAGGTAATACGGCGTATAATATTAGCGGGTTGTTTAGATAGCGCGAGGCGGCGCGGCGGTGCGGCGCGGCGCGGGGAGGGTGCGCGGGCCGGTCGCCGTGTCTCCACTCATTCAATTTATTATTACACAACGAGAACATTACGAAAATAAAAGGCCAGACAAACAACTCCTAGCGCCATAACTTTACGACACAACTATTTATAGGCAGCGGGCAGGTCGCGCGGCAGGGCGGCAGGCGGCACTGCCGTGCTCGACATTTTTAATTCCACGCAGTTTATGTTACGCATCGACTCTGATTAATATTTCTCGGAATACAAAAAGCGCGTACACGCGTCTATCTCGTGTCGATTAAATAACAACCGGGTCAACGATAAACAGAAGAGCCGCGTCACGCGGCCCAGTTGATGCCTATTCGTACAATAGATGGTGTGCTTCGGTATGCCCTACACCCTTCAGCGCCTCGTAACCCGGCCGCGCGGGGAGGCGCTCACGCCCGCCGCGGTCGCCGATGTTGTGCGACTTCTGAATTTAGGCGAGCTGCCTCGTACAAGGTCACTCCATCTAACACACTCGTGCGTAAGACACTAGAAAAAAAAAACTTCATTAACGACCGGTGGCGTGACGTCGCTTAACAAAGAACAACCCGCGTGCAGAGCCGTACCTATCCACTGGACGCGAAACCTTCATTATAAACATGGAAGTAATTTAAGCAAAATATGAAACAACCAACATCATTATGAATAACGTTATATTAGGTGCAATGTATTAAAATATATTGAAAGATAAATATTTAACTCTTTTTAAAGTTGGTAGAGTCGCGACTCGCGAGTGCCTGCGCCATAGCTTTAGTACATCCTTGTGTTTACAAATGTCATTATAAAACAATGTCTCACAGCCAATCTTTCTACTGTAGTTCCTTTTGTTCGTAGTGTATGCTTATCTAGATGCCTATACTTAAGGTTTAAGGCAACCGTTGCTTAAACACTCCAAGTTTCTCTCTATCAGCCCTGTGTTGGCTTAATTAGACTAATGTACACCAGGAATTTCAATAACCAAGCTGAATGCCATGGCCAAGTTCATAATAAAATCATTAAAAACATTTGTCATTTAATTCGCTTGTTGATGAGTGTCCATACCCAGACCACCACAGGTCTCTTATATTTATGTTCAAACTTTGTGATCGGTATGTGATAGGTTCTAGTAAAAAACATCTATGACATTGTTTATATGATCAACTCCAGTATAAAGAAGATTGAATCACGATCATAATGATGGTCGTCAGCCACCAGCAGACCGCATCGTCGGTAACGGTCTGCATCCAGCGACTGCCTGCAACCTTCATTAAATTGGCCGTTGAACTTATCAGCTATGTGATACTTGATTCTTGTAAAACAGGCGTGATATGTTAATAAAACGACATGCTAGACCACTTGACTTGGAATGAATAGTGACAGACCAAGACAGATTTATTTTCATAAATCTTACATCATTCGCAATAGGTGTACAAAGAGTTCATATTACTTTTATATAAACTAACACCCCCACTATATAAAAGTAACAAATAACACAATATGACTAACATGAGGAATAAAATAAATTTAACTTTTAACTACACCAAGTATTTTCATAAATTTATAATGCTTTACCCCACATAAACCTTTAGTCAATAAGTCAGCAGGCATGTTTGCAGTTGGCAAATACTTTGTTTCAATTACATCATTTCTAATTACCTCTCTTATGAAATGATATCGAACATCAATGTGTTTGGTTCGTTTATGCAAATGATGATCATTTGCCAGCTTCAATGCGCTCTGACTATCACAATACAGCACAATCTTATTAGAAAAACCTACTATTTCTAATTCTAGATTTTTTAAGTAAATGGCTTCACGACCAGCTTGTGACAAAGCCATATACTCAGCTTCACAACTGCTTAAAGCTACTGTCCTTTGTTTCTTACTCTCCCAAGAAATTGCAGAGCCAGATTTTAGGAAACAAAATCCCGTATATGACCTTCTATCAATGGAATCACTTGCCCAATCACTATCCACGTAACCAACAAGCTCTGCTCTTCCTTTAGAATATTTTAAACAATAGTCTTTTGTTTTTAGTAAATATCTAAGCACTCTTTTTGCATAATTCCAGTGCTTGTGTGTAAAACAATTATTAAATTGGCTCAAATAACTAACCGAATAAGTAATATCAGGCCGTGTCAACACTGACAAATACATCAAGCTGCCTATCAATCTTTGATATGGAAATTTACTATCACAAACATTTGATCTTTCAATATTTAATTTAGATTCTATTGGAGTTTCAGCCGTATTACTATCAGACATACCAAACCTTTTCAATAACTGTTCAATATAATGCTGCTGATCTACAGTAATCACATTTAAATCCCTGTCGATTTTAATCCTCATACCTAAGTACTTCTTGACTTGTCCTAGGTTTTTAATTTTAAACTTATGACTCAAAGCTTTAATCAAATAATCTGTTTCAGATTTATCATTTGAAAATATCAAGAAATCATCGACATAAACTCCAACAATAGTTTTCTTGCCATTAACATGATTCTTTATAAAAACACAAGGTTCTAGTTTACTCTTGCTAAATCCTAAATTACATAGTGTCTCATCTACTCTTTGGTACCAAGCAAGTGATGATTGCTTCAAACCATAAACAGCTTTTTTTAATTTTAATACTTTATTTGAATCTACACACGGAAAACCTTCTGGCATATACATGAAAATACTTTCTTTTAGATAACCATTAAGAAAAGCTGTTGTTACATCGAGATGTGTTACATCCATATCTAACTGCACGCTTAAAGCTAAAAGTAACCGCAAAGTAGAGTGTCTTATCACTGGAGAAAAAGTTTCCTGATAGTCCACACCAGCTTTTTGCGTAAAGCCTTTCGCAACTAACCGCGCACGATATCTCACTTTATTTTCACAATCGTATTTCTTTTTTAGCACCCACTTACTTTGCACGACACTAGCATTATCTGGAGCGTCAACAACTTCCCATACTTTGTTGTCATCAAAAGACTGCATTTCTTCTGCCATGGCCTGCAACCACTGTTGTTTCTCAGGACCATTGATCGCCTCTGCATATGTGATATCCTCATCACCCAGATAGGGATTGGTGCTACACATGTATCCATACCTGTCGGGTTTTTTCCTCTGTCGTTTCGATTTTGTTTCAACAATTGGCACTATAGGTAAATCGCTTGTTTCCAATTGCTGTAGATCTTCCTGTGGAGGCTGCTCTCCACTCTCTGCAGGCTGCATATCCTCATCTCGCACATCCTCATCTTCCACATCAAGATATTCTGATCCATTAGAGCTAGATTGCTCTGAGACTTGATATTTAACAACAGATTCCTCGGATAACTCCCCCACTGAATCTGTGTTCTCTATGCAGACAGTGACTGTGTCTTTCTTATTTTCTAGTATTATCACATCTCTACTAGTAGTTACTAAGTTTCTTGCAGGATCATACACTCTATATCCTTTGCTTCCATCTGCATAGCCAACTAGAATGCATTCTTGGGCTTTCTTGTCCCACTTTCGTCTTTTTTCTTTAGCTATGTGTACCATTACTGTACTCCCAAAAACTCTCAGATGACTTATATCTGGCTTGATACCATGCCATAGTTCATAAGGTGTTTTTCCTTGCAATACTGACGAACCAGTGCGATTATGCAAATACACTGCTGTATTTGTAGCCTCAGCCCAAAATTTCTTGCTTAACTGTGCGTCAAAAAGCATGCACCTAGCTTTCTCAACTAAGGTTCGGTTCATTCGTTCACATAATCCATTCTGCTCAGGTGTGTATGGGCATGTTGTTTGATGAATAATACCCATTTTCTTTAAATAATCACTAAACTCAGCATTGCAAAATTCTTTTCCATTGTCACTTCTGATAATTCTTATTTTTTTACTTGCCTGAGTTTCAACCAATGCTTTGTATTCTTTGAAACTTTTCAAGGCATCACTTTTATTTCTAAGAAAATAAATATTTGTCATTCTGCTATAATCATCTACAAATAAAATGAAGTATTTAGAACCACCAATAGAATTACACTCCATAGGACCACAGATATCTGTGTGAATAATATTCAACATCTCTGTGCTTCTCCTAGCAACGTGAGTAAAAGGTAATCGAACCTGCTTCCCTTCACAACACACGGTACAGGAAGACTTAGTAATGTTAACTTTCTCTTTTAATGAAAGTCCGTCAACTGCATTTTGCATTTTATTCAGACACTCACTGTTTACATGTCCTAATCTACGATGCCAAAGCTCACCTGATATTATTGCTGCTGCAGACATATTTTCTTGGAGTTGTAACTTGTAAACTCCATTTTCTAATAACGCATAAGCGATCAGTGTACCATTTCGACTATATATTTCACAGGCGTTTGTAGTAAATACAACATTATTGCCTTTGTTAATCAATTGACTCACTGATAGTAAGTTAGTTGTCAATTCAGGCACACAAAACACATCTTTTATGTCTACATCATAACTGCAATCATTAGCTAAGGTAGTAGTAATCTTTACATCGCCCGAACATACAATAGGCACTTTTGTTTTGTCGGCTACTATAATAGTCTGACCTTTCTTTTCATATGAAATATTCGTAAGCCATTGTTTATTTGGCGTCAGATGCACACTGGCTCCAGAATCGATGTACCAATCTTGCTTACTAAAATTCCCGCTTAGGAAAACTACATTGAACGCATGTGGTTGTTTACGTTCTTTTCCTCTGGTATTTGACACTTCAGCCGTACATTGCGACTTATAATCTCCTATTTGATTGCATCGATAACATTTAATTTCTTTTTTCGACTTTGTTGACAATGACATTCCATTCTGGCGGCCATTATTATATTTGAAATTAATAAACTTCTTTGGAGCCGATGACTGCTGCCAGCCTTTACAACCACTGGCCAATGCACTATTCGATTCATCATTTATTCCATTTCCTGTTTCCATGTCAAGGAACTTACTCTTTATGACGTCAGTTGTAATCTGAATACCCGAATGCTCGATAGCCATTATCATGGGAGCATATTTTTCTGGTAGTCCCGCGAGCAACAATGAACCAATCCACTCGTCGCTTAATTGGAAACCTGTATTACACAACTTTTGTCCTGTCTCAATCATTTGTGTCACATATTCTGTCATGGAACCACAATTTTCTCGTCTTATTGAAATTAAATTTCGAAGTAAGCTTATTCTCCTTGCAAATCCTGAATCGTCAAACAAGGCTCTCAGTTTCTCCCATAATTCCTTGGTTGTAGAAACATTTCTAATGTGCACATATAACGAAGAGTCAATCGTGAGAATCAGCTTCGCTTTTGTTTTTGCATCATCCTCGGCTAACAATCTTACACCTTCCTCTGGTTTGATGCATTTCATCATACCTTCTAGGACTAAGAAGTTTTCCGCTGCAAAAGCCCATTCGCAATAATTTTCTCTGCCTTTTAATTTTGGCACATTGACAATGTAATTCGCCATTGTTATGTATTCTGCACAATACTGAAGTCGGTACCTAGGCTAGCTCTCTAATTACTCAACTGCGACTTATCTATTCAACGTTTATCTAAAATCACTTTTGAATAATCGCGAGATAATTTGCTAAAACCCTAAAGGCCATAAACTGGGCCCATAACCTAATAAAACGACATGCTAGACCACTTGACTTGGAATGAATAGTGACAGACCAAGACAGATTTATTTTCATAAATCTTACATCATTCGCAATAGGTGTACAAAGAGTTCATATTACTTTTATATAAACTAACATATGTAACAGGCATATTACGTTTCCGAACCTTCATCCTCTAAGGTTGAAAAATTAAAGACGGTGATATCTACGACACGACACGAGACAATCTTGTTCGATGACTCATTGCTGATTGTTTATTTTCCACTTCATTTGTATGTGTGGATCTTCCCAAAACAACAGCTGTACAAACTGCCATTCGCATTTCGCCAGACGCACTGCATACCAGTGTGAATATATATGCCGCAACAATACCAAATATTGGCAACATAGTCTTATGCCTTATGGCTTATACCAATCAAGTAAATAATCACATTAAACTGAATATTAACTTAAAACCATAACATTTTATAGAAAATGCAAACAATCCCTAATGATTAAATAGTTTTCGCCTACTGTGTTTTTTTAAACTTCGGTTCCAGACCAGATCGTCTTGACAAATGTCACTTTTCTGATGGTGTGAACGCCTGCGGAAACATCAAATGTATGGAAATGACGTTTGTTAGTCACGTGACTTCTGTCAATACATTTGATTGTTCGCCCCCAGAATTTATCAGTTAACCCCTGGCTTGTCGTAAGCGCCATATTGTGTCCTTGAACTAAAATAGCCCCTATTTTAATAACGTTAGGTTGCTTTATTGCTTGAAGTCCGACGAGCCTGAGCGCGGTTCATCCGACGGTCCAGGGGTTAAAATTGTTCTCCATATAATTTCTATACATATATATATCCTTGACTACTGCTCAGAATATCTTCGACTAGAAATAATCGAAAAAATATCGAGACATTGTAAGAAAATTCCGGTGCGTCTGTAAAAACACCGGCCTTGAACCGTCTGCTGACATTACACACAGACGGTAAAAAGTAAGTCGTAGGCACAGTACACCTGTTTGCATATTTTGTATCTATAATCTATGGCGGCGAGTTCAATGGCCGGGGCCGCGGTTCGGGCGGGTTCCGAAAATCGACACATCGCTTAGAATTACTTTTATTCAGGCAATGAATATTAGCCGTTTTGTGGAGGCCACTCGTTCTACGGCCACAATCCTATGGACGGTGTCAACGAGTGCCAACGAGTGTACGCACCGGTGTGTCGCTACCGACCGCGCTAAAAGTGAGGCCTCTGGAAAGTACTCACTCACCTTGTATTCGGTTTATTGCGCATTAGCCATTTGTACGACATTCACATCGGTTTTATAACAAAATAACGAGCCGGCGATAGACACGCAGACCTAGTTTCCTTTTAAACACAATCATACGGGAACTTATGTTTTTGAATGTGTTTAATGTAAATTAGTAAAGTTCGGCCGATGAGTATATGGGAGATATCTAGACATAGCAATAGAGAATATGTTAAAATGATATACGACCTGCTTTATTGAAGGATACACAATACTTAACACACATCACCGTATTGGGGTATTGGGCATTGTGTAATGTTTACACCACAGAACAGATGAATATGGTGTACACCTACCTAGGCATTTGAGTAGCCAAATTAAAAAGGTGCAATCTATAAGATAAAACAGGGTTCCAGAGATGTAATTAGTATAAACCTCTGTGGTTTGTTAGCAGCTATATTGTAAATTATGTATTTATATTTAAAATAATAAATTTAAAAAAAAAATTAGCCTTAAGCAGGGTTGAAGGTGTGTGTACATGAGCCGCGTGAGCATTAACTCAGTGTTTGTGAATATAGTTTAGGCGCTTGTTACTCCCAGTAGTCCACACATAATCCGGTCCCAACACTGAGGTCCATGCATGCTAAAGTAAGAAATGTTCAAATGACTTCCACACGGCCAACCCGCACTAGGCCAGCGTGGTGGACTATATGGCCTAACCACTCTCAATCGTACTCTCGATTGTAGAGGAGGCCCGTGTCCTGCAGTGGGACGTATATGGGCTGATACAGATACAGACTTCCACGCGACAATTTTTAGTGGCACTGTGTCGACACATCACCAACAAAGTTTATTTTTCTACGGAAATCGTACACAATAAAACGTTTATTAGTGGATCATACAAACAA
Organism: Hyles euphorbiae; assembly: GCA_023078785.2. Taxonomy (NCBI): domain Eukaryota; kingdom Metazoa; phylum Arthropoda; class Insecta; order Lepidoptera; family Sphingidae; genus Hyles; species Hyles euphorbiae. The sequence continues at coordinate 216,531 of CM041034.1, forward strand.
ACACCCGCCTTAAGGCAGTATCAAACCTGCAAATTTCGGTCTTACAATCGGGGTCTTAAACCCCCAACCACTGCCGTCTTATATCGACCGACGACCACATATACGTTCCAAGTCCGTCTAGAAAAATCATTACCGTACATCATTGTCTTTTAGTTAGCGTACACAAATAAAATTCGGAAACTAGAACATATAAGCGACAACAAAGAAGCATGGCGTAAATAGGCGCTCATCATTCCATAGTGCTATTCGCACCCCTCGGCCGGAAAACTTGGTGTAGGTTCGCTTCCAAATACACACATATTATGTTATATATATACACACATATGTTGTTTGCGTTGTAACGCCAGGCTGCCGGCTCCGGCGAAAACAAATATCATAAACAACTTTGAAGCCAAATAACAGGTCTTAGAAGCCACGCAGAGCTCTGTACAAGTGATCAACCGAATTACTGTCATCTCGCAATCTAGGACTAATGTGTATATATTGGCACAGTTGATTAGACACTGGCTGTAAAACATGAGGCTGCAGGTTCGATGCCCACACCGAGACAAATATTTTTGTGATCTACAGGTATTTGTTTCAAATGTGGGAGTTTGTAAGACCAAATGTTACCCTCGATTTTAGTGTGAAGTTAGTACTATGTATGTGACTGTTGGGTGTATTTATTTATAAAGTAAGAGCTCTTTGTGACACTAGTGTAAGCAGCCGCGTCCCAGGCGAACTGGAATTAACTTACGGTCTGGGCGTGTGTCTTCGCCACGAGTTCAGATTGTAACATTAGTGTTTTCTTTGAGGAAATATCACACAAAATAGCATGTGCATGGAACTGGCGGGTGTGAGTTGTCGCTCCGATTGGCTTTTCCTAAGACCTTTGATTTCTTCGATCTTAATAGTTTCTTTGAATATACCGAGTGTGACAGACATGTAACCGCGTAAATAGCTAAGTATATGAAAATTAAAATAATTTATTGAATCCATAAAAACATAATTTAAAATCTGTCATTATTTTATTCTGCCGCCCGGTTAGGAAAGCTATTTTTACTGGAGAAAAAAGGGCAAGTAACTCTAGTGTGATTCTTTTCTAAACCAGTTTACAGTAGAGTGATTATTACAAAAAGTTACAAGTTAGTTTAAATAAAAGTAAAGTGTAAGCAATAATTTATATACCTATACTAGCGGCCCGGCCCAGCTTCGCCCGGGTGCATATATATATTTCTCTACAATAATATGCACGTATTATACACATAAACCTTCCTCTTGAATCACTCTATCTATTAAAAAAAACCGCATCAAAATCTGTTGCGTAGTTTTAAAGATTTAAGCATACAAAGGGACATAGGGACAGAGAAAGCGACTTTGTTTTATACTATGTAGTGATATTAAATACAAAATTGATTAGATATTACGTGATTTCATAGGTCTAAGCGAAGCGAAGTCGCCTAGAACGAAGAATCAGTGCAGTGTTTCGCTAACGCATTAATAATTATTACAGCAGCATTATTGAATGGTGTAATAATACAGCATTTTCATAATCATTGGGTTCGATTCCTAGCTAGGCATATTGATTTATGAAAAATCTAAGTATGCAGTTTTAGTTTTCATCAAAATCGGGCTCGTAAATCTTTCAGCATTTTTCGCTATTCCTCATAGTTTCAGATTTGGCCATCCACGCCCACTTGAAAAACTCATATATACTGTTTAGGATGCTATTTCAAGATTATTGGACCAAATACAAACTAAAAAAAAACAATTTAAAGGGACTTTTAAATATGCATGTCGTTCTTCAGTAAGAAAAGTTCTTGAGTGGAGGCCACGTACAGCCTACAGGCAAGCGAAATGTCGGACGCCCGCCTACAAGGTGGACGGACGATCTGACTAAGGTTGCAGGAAGTGGCTGGATGCAGGCCGCTTCCAACAGGTCATTGTGGAGATCCTTAGGGAGGCCTATGTGAACTATGCAGTGGACTTCCTGTGACTGATATGATGATGATGATGATGTATTTGCTACTGTGTAATAAACTAGGCAACGCCGATTAAAGAAAAGAAAAAAAACACCTAAAGGCCTGGGGACTAGACATACATAGAATACCAGACAGATATATGACCTCGCCAAAACACAACTACAACAAAATATAATTATACAACTATGTTCATACCGCGAACCTACTCGCACACATCATGTAGTACTTCATAAGACGAGAGCATTCGCAGACATCACAACATCAAACACATATATACATAAGTGTAGGTATTTTAAAATGCAAAGCGTCGCCATAACCGTAAACATATTCGTACGTACGCGGAGTAACAACTTTTTTCCCTATAGTGTTTAGAATTTAAAAAATCCCGAGCATGGTTATGTGGTATTAGTACGTCGTTAGCCAACTAACAAGTAACATTCCCACAAGCCACGCGGCGGAAAAAACCGATCGGCCCCGACGGCGACCGTTGCGAAGACAAATCCTTCCGAGACTAGTCTAACCTGCTCGCGAACAATCCCGGCCCGTGAATAGCGGCCCAGTGGCCCAGCGGCGCGGCGGGCGCGGCGGGACCGAGGCCCAGCGCTGTCCTCGCTGCGTACACCTAGTGATTGACGACTGTCGAGCCCGGCGCCGCTCTATCGATGTCTGCTTATCGACATAATGCCGCGATATTTGCATAACCGGCGCCTTGTGGCCACTCGTTCATGAAACAGGATCTCGACAAATATGCGCGGATTTATAGAACGCTAATCTGCTTCTGGGACAATGTACTTTCAGTTCTCCTGCTGTTTATGTTGATGATACCTATGTTACTACGCTTATGCGGGAATATTAAATAAATACACCCAAAAGTTACATGCATAGTCCTGACCCCACACTAGCATCGAGTCGTGTGTCTTATGTAACTAACCCTCCAGATTATGGCCGAGACATCCAGTTTGTGTACCGATAATGGCACCGATAAAATTAGGACATGTAGCAGAATAGTAATACATAAATATATTTAAATTATATGATTTTATATACCTTTATTTCTTACCTATTATATCTGATTTGCCTGTTTATATTTCCTTTCTTTATTTGAACATAATAGTATGGTTGTATTTTTCTAAATAAATCAAATAGAAATATTAGAAACAATAATTTCAAACTGTGAAGAGAGATTACATTTAGTGTTTAAGAATAGTAGAAGAGTTATGATAAAACAATACAACACAAAACAGGATTTGATGATGTTTTGAAAAACAATATTAAGTAATAAACAATATATGTCAATGTTTTAAGAAAAATATTTGAAAATAATGCTGCGTTTATGTAATCTATACCAAAAATCTTAAACGCGCCATTACATAATGATGAGATGTTCGAGTTGAACTGAGATAATGAGAAGAACAAATAATGAGCAGTGAAATTGGCGCATGTTTATCGTGCCGCGGTCGGCGAGTGTTTGCTGATTGCTCCGCAACATGTGCGTTATCTTATCTGCATTACGAGTTGTTTCCATAACATTATGCTTGTAGTGCGATTGTATCACTATTATGTAATTAGGAGGGAACAACCTCGGAGCCTCGCGAAGGATAGCGACAGCTGTGTATGCTGGTACGAAACTCTTCATAGTACATGCAAATTTATCGTGTTCTGGATTCAGTCTATGGATACCGGTATGATTGTGGCGACCAACGAGATATTCTCCAAGACTGTATTTACATTTTCTTCCACTTGCTATCAGGTGCATTTTAATCATTTTACAGGAATAAAAAGTGTCTATCGACAAGGTGGGTGACGCGGCCAACACTACAGTTAGAATTCAAAAAAGTAATACTCAATGGAAGTGTGCCACTGCGCGTGTCCTTGGCCATAACCTATTATGTATGTATATTGTATATTTTTTGTCTGTCTGTATATCTTGAGAATCGATCATGGGCCATTTGAATTTTATCCCGCTTCCTTTTTGAACATTTCAATAATAAATGATTTTATTTCGTCTATTTTTATCTTACACGTGAAGAAACCTTAGGAGCTAGTGATTGTTTAGTTGAGCGGTTATTCTGCCGCCGCGGCGCCGCGGTGTGTGCCTGCGGGATACCGCGCATTTTTATTACAACTTGTAGTTTAACATAGTACTTAGTGAGCTTAAGTTATACTTCAGTATCTTAAAAGTTAATTGTGAGGAATAGAATGAATATTCACTAGAATCAATAACTAACGGTAAGTGGACTGCTCTACTTGGAATTTAGCCCAGGAATTCGCGGTTAAGAGACGTTGCCATTTGACCAATAAGACAACGTCAAGTTTATATCAAGTTTGAATAGAGTTCACTTGTCTCTAAGCCGTCGGCCTTAATAAAAGAACACGAAACACAACAACGTGTCGACGACATTAAATCTGCGGGGTATAGAATGATCCCGGCGGAGTCACCCCGGGCCGGCGCCCCTCGCGGCGCACACATCACGCTCTCTGTCCGCCCCTACTGATCACTCAGATAAACGTTCAAGGTCACGTCCGAAGACAACGCTGGCTCCTTGCACCGCCGCGCCGCGCCGGTAGGGTCGCCCTTATTGCGCAGCTTGTAGGACTTCCCTAATACAGGCGCACCAAATGTGGATTCGGGTCACCGTGTGATAAATGATTACTGCCATGCACGTTTGGCGAATCGTGTTAGAAATATCTCGTCAATTTTGACAATATGCCGCCCATAATAAAGGTGCAAATTATTCAGACACATATAAAAAATATATGGTCGCAATAATAAATATATCCGGTTCAAATAGTTACAGTAATATGTTAAGTGTACAGTATCTACATAAATCACAAACTTAAAATTCTTGTTGCATTCCTTGGTACAAGTGTGTTTACATGCCAATCTTCATAATGTGAACACGCAAATGTTTCTAATTTACATTAATTGCATTTAAAAGCGGAGGAAAATTTCCAACTCTGTAATTCCACTCCCGCCTCATCGAAATATTCATCAATGGCTCTGATCATTGGTGAATCTAAAATGAAAATGTTGTTTGAATAACAATGAAATGTCCTTTCTTGAGCACAAGCATGGTGTCCCTAAGTTTAACTCTAACCGATGGAATTATAAAGTTGTATTGAATAAGTATTGTACTTAATCCCGTCGGCGTGTGTGCTGCTCGGATGGAGGTTCGCGAGCATGTTACGCGGCAGTCGTATAACAAGAGTCCTGTAACTGCACCGCGCGAACCGTGCCACGAACTCATTTATCAAGTGATTATTATATTTATCAAGTATTGACAAGGCAAGGACGCAGCGGCCTTCACGACCCTACCTTCTGGAACTTATTCAACTACACGGAACTAAGGTCAACAATATTTTCTGTTGAATGAAATGTTATGTAAAATATTAATTACATTTAATCAAGTCTTCATTATTCGCTTAGCGTCTACACGTGAAATATGTAACAAGACAACGTATTATTTGACCGTATCAAACATGGTTTTTTTTCTGTATTAACATTAAACGTATTATACTAGATGAAAAACTATATATTAGATGTATTACTTTACATAAAATGAAAGTACATATGATAGCTCTCTATTTTAGAAACATTAAAACAAAAACGAATTAAAATACTCTATGAATATACTTCAAATGACTAGACATCATGTATTATGTAGAGCACATACATATGATTAAAAAAATCTTAAACAATCTTATTTGGACTTTTGGAGTTTCCATCACAATTAGTTATTATTTTATACAGTATCATGACCCATGGGTGGTTAACGTTTAGTTCTATCAGAGATATGACGAAGCGGAAAAGCAAAGAGTGCAGGAAATACATCTCAATTCATTTAAAAAGGTACGGCGAGGTAAGTTAAAGAAAAACTATAATCAGACTCGGGACTGAATGTCGAGCGTGTAGTGTATAATATGTATATGTATATAGTGCGGAGTGTCGGACTCCGCGGAGCCGCGCCGCCCCACTGCCCTCGTCGACAGGTACGGCGCGGCGTTCGGTTCCGGCACGATACGCTATTGATTTATCTACATCCACAAATGGACTATTATTTGTCTCCAACTTCTACTCGTTTCCTTTTTTGATTAATTTCATTGCGGATTATATACAAGTATCTAAGAAACACAGAGGTTTAATACTTGGAGATAACTCTTTACGGGCTACTATTGAATCTGATTTACAAGTGTTGCCATACAACTCCGGCGGAATAGCCCTTGCAATCTATTTCGTGTATTCATCTTCTGAGTGCTTTTGTCTTTATTAATGTGTGCCTACTCAGAGTAAAGTACCGTGTTTAGCTCTGTTCCAACCGTTTGATCTAATGACGCGGAGTTTGTATGGACATTAGACACAATGTATCCCTGTCGCAACAAATATGTGCGTCCATAAAATGAACAGTAATTCTTTAGTGCTAGCATTGCATAGAATTGTGACGGAGTATATTGCAGTGCATCGGATGGTGGCGTGTTCGGCGAGCAGGTAGTACATACACATCACGTGTGCTAGCTGCCGACACTGAACGCGAGGGGTGGTCACTTACACTCGCACCTCCTTCACTGCGCCGCCGACAGTCTCCAAATAACCCGCACGGCTTAATGTTTCAATACTTATTATTTTCACTATTATACTCTAAGTTACAAGTTAATAAAAATAAATGTTGTATAAGCTTTTTGTGTACTGTTTTCTGTCACAGTGAACACAGCGTGCGGCAGTGTGAATGCTGAACAGGCGCAGGGGGATCCTGTAGAGAGGTGGTTTCATTGAAACCTTTACAATAACCATAAGCCGGCGAGCGCGGTGCGCGGCGCGAGTGTGCGTGCAAGTTTCCGAAATCTCATTTCCTTCAAATCAGGTTTGTACCCTCACTGCGCAATATAAAAGCAATGTAAAAATTGCTCGCAGCGTCGAGCGGCGAGCGGTGAGCGGTCATCATAAGCGCTGGAGTCGCTGTCACAACACAATACCGCGATGTGTATTCCTGCATCCCGCTCCTCCCGCCCCCGGCGCGGCTCGGAGCGGCTCGGCGGCGCGGCGACTCCCACTCGCCGCACTCGCCGGAGCAGCGAGCACCGAGCTCCGAACGCACTCGTTGAGGAAGGTCAGGAACGAGCTCCTTTTAAATTACGCCACACCTCCACTTACACCAGACAGATATCCATTTTTATTCATGCTCTCTAAATATTAAAAGCTTGTGGGTGTCCAGCGTAATTTAAACTCGCGGTTACAACTCGACGTCTTCTGTTGCATTACGAGGATACTTTGTATAAAAATGCATAAATCTGGTCTTAATAAATCTTTCGTTTTTTGTCAAACGTCAATTGGATAGATTGGGCAAAACAATATGTCCGGATTTTGATTGTTGCTTGTCCTCAAGTCAACTATAAAAGTCAGTCACAATAAATTAATAGTCCAATTTAAAGCACAAGTAAGCGACCGCCAGCGGACTACGAATAACGTTCAATAATAACCTTATTTCAATGTTTTATTATATTACATGTATATCCCTTAAGGGACCGATGAATGAAATTATTAATAGATGTAATATTGATTGGCGCAGTTACTCAACAGTTTGTACGGCATGTAAGCTCAAACTTTGTTACCGTTTGACACTAATTGAACCGTAAGGTCCCGAATTACAGCATCAAATTTTGGGACGGAAATACCTTCTCGTTCAAGATGCGGGCCTGATGGGATATAAGGAGGATTCCGGCTGTAGCTCCATCAAGTGCAAGCTCAATATCGGTGTTGCGTCATATCGGATAATGTTGGCAATCATACTCGCTTTCACCATGCAACTGAAAGTTCGATACAGGTCGTGCAAGCGACGCTATCTCTCGTCACATACTACACTGCTCTTGTTGTTATTCCTTGTGACTTGTGGTCGGAGTCAAACATTCAAGCAGTAATATAATGCCATATCTTTTGGTATTTTAAACAGAGTTCCACATGATGAAATGGATGTCGCATCGACCCTTCACTACATTTAATTTTCTTCGTAACTTTTCCTAACAATGGCAAAGAGCATTGGTAAACTCCAAGTGCCATAGTTGTTTAAATGCACGGTGGTAAATATTCAAACATCAGATGACCTCTATTTAAGACCAATGCGATTATCAACCAGACAGGAAGAAACAAAAAATAAAGCAAGTTTTTGTTTTAATTTCTATCTGCTTTATTTTTGTATTATTGTGCACTGGGTAAACTGGCGTTTACACCTTGCGCGCAATGTCAACTATAGGTATTTCTTCGTTAATTTCACGCACACATAAGCGACCAAAGCTGTGTGCGTAGAGCTGCCGCGTCGGCTCGCTATACAGTCAGCTCAACCAACTTTGATCCGTGCGCTTCAAAATTCTAATATTCAATCGAAATGTAACTTATGATTTATATATTGGTAATATTATATCATAAAAATATTTTATTTGCATTATAAGTAGACAGATATTACTGTGCAAGCAATGAACAATACAAATTTAGATACTAATCATATTTTCGTTGTTATTACATTGTTAAGTTGCATTCAAATCAGTGTTCAATCAGTAGACACTACGGACGTTTTATTAATCATTTCGTGTTCGAACACATGAATAGAGTTAGTGGCCTTACAACCCCTTACAATTACAAAATATATTTAATTTTATATTACAATACATAATATAATTTAGCCTCGCAATTACATCTCATTATATTATCTGAAACATAATTTATACTCATTAAAATAAAACTATTATTCCGATAGATCCTTCTGCGTAGATCGGATCGCAAATACAGATTAGCTATTTAAATTAATTTTTAAATTAATAAGTGTAAAATAAGGGTAGTTGAAATGTAACAGTAACAGAGCGGACGTCTAATACCTCAGTCCGCCCCGTGACCACGAAAGCTGTAAAGTAATCGAAACGTCGGGAACTCAAGAAATGTAAAAATTTAACCAAATCCGCGATAAAATCCGTAAATAATAGTTTTATTTCAATGTGTAACATTCGCGTAAATCTAAGAAACCATTATAATTTATACTCACTACAAAATAATTGTAGGTAATAAAACAAAAAAAATATTTTACTACCAAAGTACTAAGATGTGGCAATCGCAGTCCGCGCGTGGCTATTTTTACTACGCACGGCAAAAATCGACTGCAGCTAGGCCGGAGCGACGAGCGATACGTCCTCCTTCTAGAAGGCCTTGCGGCGGTCTGATTTGATGCAGGTCGGGCAGCGAGTTTTATAGTGGTTTTTAAAATATTTGTAGAAAACATGAAAACTAATTTTGTTGAAATATAAAAATGGTAATTTATTGATAAGATGTTGTTCTATTATAATATGCAATTGCTATAAAAAATTATGTACGATAAGTTGGTGAAAAAAAAAATGTTATTGACGAGAATTTCTGAATAATTTCGCATTGTTTAAATTTTTATTTTTCAGGGACCAAACACAAAAAGATTATTTTTCTCAGCAAAATCCCTCCATAAGGGTCTTATTAGTCTGATAATATTTTTATTTTCATCTTATATTTAGTGATTTCGGATATCTTAAGCTTCTAAATTGCCATTTAAAGCCTAAATAACGAAACTTGTGTTCAGTAATCCTTATAGTACTCACAAATTATCCATCAATCTATAATGTTTTCCACCAAAATCCCTAGATGACAACCTTTTCCAAAATTATTTTTCCTTAAAATTGTTTATTGGTGGCTATTAACTCGTTTGAAAAGTCCTGTTTTTAAGCCAAAAAGCGCGCGGAAGGTATAAACGCTCTTAATCATAATATGTATGGCTTTAAAATATATCTGAGTTCCACCCTGATCGTTTAATTTTTAATAGCATCAGCGGTCATGTAGGCCGCAGGGTCGGTGCTCAGTCGGTACATTGTACCAATTTATCGTCGTATTTTGTACCAATTTAATAAAGTATTGTTTCAATTAATTCCTGTCCCTTTTCGTGTGGCCGCGTTGGTTTGTAAGCTCGCTATTTATTTTACGAAATCATTTTTTTTCATTTCCCTATTTAATTTTGTTTGTCCCAAAGAATTGTACGTGTAATGAAATCTGGGTCGAAACAACGCAAACGAAGCTTGTTATAATAATGTAAGTAATCGGCAAGGTATTATTTAGTCTCGTCAGACGTGATTAAAATTAAATTATGCAGTTGAGAATCCAGCGTAGGAACTATTATACTTTGACTATTACAAATATAGCTGGTGGTGATCAATATAATTTCATCACTTTTTATCGGGATTTCGGTGCCCTAAGCCATTAGGAGCAATACAATCACTTTTTCATGGCAAAAAGTGTTACAAGTTAATAAAGGTCGCGAATCTTTAATTTATAATTCTTAGCTTTGATAATATCTCTAAGCGTGTTTTACCGCCTGTATCACGGTGAGTGTTCTGAGGAATTGTTTAACTTGATCCCCTCCTCTCCATTCCTAACCAGAACCATGCGTGCTGGCTTGCGAAGCCATGGCTTGACGGTCCACACCATTCCGGCGCGAACCAAACGGTGCCCAAATTCTTTTTTGTGCCGCACCGTCAGGCTGTGGAATTGTTTGCCGTCTCACGTGTTCCCTCCTTCCTACAATCCTGGGTCCTTCCGCCGTAGTGTGAAGAGGCACCTTAGCAGGCCGGCATAATGCCAATGGATACTCTGCCTGGGCGGCATTTGCGCTTACCATCAGGTGCAATGTCGCCACTATGCCAGGCCAGAATAATAAAAAAAGAAAAAAAAATGAACCTTTAATTATTGTAATCGCATACTCCACGTATAACTGAAACGCTCTTACATAAAAGTGGTCCCATCATAAATTCCTAAAGCATTAATACAATCCATTAGATCAGAATGAGTAAGCATATTATTTTCCTCCCTCCGTTTCAGTAAACATATGCCAAAATTCACCCTCATTGTAATGTGCCTTATATTCGCAAATAGTTGTGTATATTTCATTTGAACGGAGCGTGATATATAATAGGCTCTTGTCTACATACGCGTAATGTATGCCCTGGCTTCCTTCGCGAATATGTTACGTGTATACATTGAAGATTCCTGTAGGAGTGTTTGTTTTAGCTCTTTTACTCATGTCTGATAATGTGTATTTGAATTGGTTAAAAATGTTTGGGAAAATACAGAACTAATTCCCTTTAGTACTGCTGTTTAAATTGGTTCTTACCATTATATCGATTAGTGCGAAGACCAAACAGGAGCGATCTAAGGACCCATTGAAATAAAACTATTATTTCTATCTATCAGAAAATATATCTAAGAGATTTAAGGACCCTTTTCTTTTGTGTTCACATTAATAACATATGCCACTGTTTGCTAATGCCGTTATTTGAAATTCATCACTAATATTTGCATTGCACAAAAACACAAGTGACTCAATTATTTACTCATGAGGCAAAAAGTAACGCCTTGTGTCAAACCCCCACAGGTTGTAGCGTAATGGGTAGTGGGCGGCAAACACTCTACTCAATACTCATCACTAGGATAGGAACTACATATTCATATCTCATTTAATCACCCATTACGACTCTTAGAAATGGGACAGAACGGGTGTACTCTTTCATAAAGTGGACGACCAAAATGAACAAGACTTGGGTGTTCATAAAAGTAGTAAGTAGGTATCCCTGCATTCTCCCGGGTTCTGCGTCGGACCGTTAGAGGAAATAAGAGTAGAATGATATTTCTGCTCTGCGACATGCAGAATGGAAGACGCAAACATGCCAGCATACATTTTAATTAGGAACATAACCTTATCCTCTTTCAAGGTACTGGGTTTTAAGGATGGTGACAACTCTAGTTGTCTACTACTTTCTGCCTCCTACTGGGTACCAGATGAAGAACTTAATATTTTTTCTTTGGTAACCAATTCTTTTAGTCTTACGTGTTATGTAGCAGCATCGTTGCCACGACCCGATACTGATGGGGAGTAAGCCATACCCGTACAATACGTTGGCTACATAATGGAACTAATGATAATACTTCTACGAATAATCTGCAATACCACACAGCCATAAATTACGATACTGTGTGATTGTTATAAATATTTATTTATTATGCCAACAGGAATTTCAATAACGAATAAATCTTCGATATGGTTTACTGTTTTAAATCCCAAATTTCTGGATGAATCTGAAGCAATATTGCAGTATATATACGAAATTTAAAGAGACCATGCCATTACCATTCGTCTGAAGAGCTGAAGAAAACAATATGAAGTACGCACGTACCGATAACACATCCGCAATGAGCAGAAGCTTCCGGCGCGTGCGCAGTGTTTAATGCAGTACACAATATGTATATACAAAGGAAAATATTTTCGCGGTGTCTATTAGCAAAGCGCAAATTCCACTATATTAATAACCCCGGGACTTGTTTTAAAATATTTAGCTTAGTCACATCCTATAATAGTTGCGACCAAAGTATACTTAAACACATAGACTAGACTAACAAACACTCGAAAAATAACTACCCTGTCGAAAGTACAGACACCTATTTATAATGAAGAGCCTATAAGAGGCATGCATCAGGTTATTGACCAAAAACCTGGACAAGATGTTCGACAGAACAAGGCTAACTAACCGAGGGCATATACATATTTATTAACGTCATCCTCTTTCAGGATGATCTCCCAATATTTATTGTTTTAATTAGATCGCCAGTGAAACTGTTACACTCTCAATCATCATTAGCTTTGTTGGTAAACATGAGGCGCAATGTTTTTGTGTACGTTGCGTTGGGCGAGATATCCGGCTGAGGAGGAACGGACGGAGGAGGCGGGGGGTGGGGGGTATCGTATAGCTTAGTTCTAGCTAGGCGCACTGTCACAACTCACACTGTACCACCGCACTAGACGCGTCGGAACCGACACTACACAGTAGGCACACTGACACACTCATCAAGCTCTACATGCATTCTCGTCGACTCAAGTTACTTTTGACCAGACCCTTGTTTGGGGTGCCACCGATTTGTCTGGGATAGGTTCTGTGAGTCCGCTTACCAAACTTACCGACGCTCTTATCCACACCTTGTGAATCTCTTAAGTTAGCCTCATTTCAATCCTCTCTACATAACCAAACAATCCTAACATATTTATCTCGATTCTAGTTACTTGTGCCTAATACAAGGATAATTTATTTACTACATTCCCAGAACAAAGTTCCAAGAATCTAGCAAGAGTAGTGGAAAACTTTGAATCCGTTAAATAGTAATGTGATCGTTTTTATGAAGATCTGTCGGCTGCCGGAGCTCCCGCACAGCGCGTGTACTCTGTAGTCTGCAGGGAATTGGGTGGAGTACGTAATTATATAGGTATGTACATTTCAAAGAAATAATTGTCATTTCCACGAACACGCAATGCTATTGCCACAAAATATCAGTGCTCGATAGAAGAAACAACTCGAATTTTGTGAACGATTTCTTTATATCGATCTTTATACAAAATAAACTCAATCCGCCTTATTACAAAACGTGGTTTATCTAAAAACTTTAGTTTAAATCGCAATAAACTATGGTTTATATGAAATTCATATTACAAAAAGTGGTTTAACGATAAAGCATGGCCTTTTTTTATAGTTTATCGCTAAACCTGACCGCCCCCTAGTTTAACGGTGGTCTAAATCGTAAACTTCCAACTATTTCTTTTGGATTTAGTATCTATTTCATCGTATTATTATTATTATTATTATTATTATTTATTTCCTTTATTCCAATTACAATTACTTTTTTACAATCTTAGAATAGGTTTACAATTTAACATTTAAACATTTTAACCATGGTCCCCCACTAGGCATGCCTGGATCGGGGGCACCAAACATACAAACACCAGCATCATGTTGCACAGCACGTAGATTAGACATTTAATAAAATATAAAAATTAAACAATCATAACAATAACAAGCGTTATAAATCAAAGAGATAAATACATATTTCGACTATATGAAGACCGCTGACACACCCGCATCATCGGTTACTACGTCAAATGGAAACTGCTGACGAAGATTCCTGCCTCGTGCCGATTTTATTGAAGACATCATTCATTCGAGTATCGAACTCGGTCGAATTAGCATTAGTTAGAATTAATTTTGTAATAATTTTTATTAATTAAATTAATTGTAAGAAATTTTGGTTTTTTTTCGGGCCTTCAGCCGCAGCTAACGTAATTGGCGCAGTCGGTAGGATACTCGCGGGCCGGTACGCGAATAATAGGGTTCAAAATTCGAATACGCGTTCGCGAGCCGCCCGAGCTGGCTATCAAGTCGCGCTGCCGAGTATCCTGAATCTACGGACCTGCTGCAGACCAAGAAGGCGAATCCAGACTTCGATTCTCGGAAGAAACCAAAATATGAAGCTACTGTAAGTACACTTGAATTGATCTCGTGTTACTTCCTTGTGTATCCTAGTAATCTTCCTCTTTCAAAATTTATCATCCAAGAGCCTTTAGTAGTCGGGAGTTTGAATCACCGCAGACTCGCCGCCAAGTAGTAGATAGTAATAGAAACATGGCCCATGACCCGGACGCAATTTTTAAGGCTCTCCGCCTTGTCCCGGAGTTCGATGGTAATCCCAATGTTCTTACACGATTCATAAAAATATGCGACAAACTCGTCGAACAATATATGAGTAAGTCGCCAGGCAGTGATTTTCCTAATTTATGTTTAATCAATGGCATCTTGAATAAGATAACTGGTACCGCCTCATGTACAATTAATGCTAATGGTATTCCTGATAATTGGTTGGGCATTAGAACCGCGCTTATAAATAATTTCTCCGATCAGAGGGACGAAACGGCCCTTTACAATGACCTCTCAATAGCCACACAGGGGCATAAAACACCCCAAGAGTTTTATGATCATTGCCAGACTCTATTTAGCACCATCATGACGTATGTCACGTTGCATGAAACTATACCTACCACTATAGAAGCGAAACGTGAGTTATATAAAAAGGTTACTATGCAGGCCTATGTTCGCGGATTAAAAGAGCCTTTAGGGTCCCGCATACGCTGTATGCGACCCGCTACTATCGAAAAGGCGCTAGAATATGTGCAAGAGGAATTGAACATTATGTACCTCCAACAACGTGGTGACACGACGAAAAGTCACCCCACGCCTAGGGCCAATATGCCACCAGTGGCAATACCATTTACACCCCCACGTATTCCGAACTACCTGCCCACGGTACCTAGGTGGCCTGCACCTGTAGGGCAAGGGCCCATGGGTCCGCCGCCGCAGCCTTTCAAATTTAAAGAACCGCAATCTCGCATGCCATCCAATACTCAAAGAATGTTTTCTGCACCACCCCCTAATTACAACCCCCGCAGTAACGTTTTCAAAATGCCACCACGTAATTATCCGCAACCACCCCGACACCCTCAGCCGATGAGTGGAGTCCAACACTATACTCCTAAGATGTTACCGCATACTAGTATGTTAACGGGACATGACTGGAGTAAGTCAGGGAACCCTCCACCGACCAATTATTTTAAATCCCGAGAATTAAATATGAACGAACTAGCGACGTACGATGACTACTCATATTACGATTATTACCAACCGGCGTACAATTTCTACACGGATTATGCCGACTATGATACTAGCGATACACACGGGTTTGCTCGCGATTTTTCATATTATTCACCAAATCACGAAAATCAACTGACTGACGAACCTAGTCAAGAACCGGGCCCTAATCATTCAGAACAGGATTTTCACGAAGCTTCGATATCACAAAAACTAAAATAGAAATTAATCTTCAAACCCAGAGACAGTTACCATATATTCAAATTAGGAACCCCCCGTTAAAATTTTTAATTGATACAGGAGCTAACCAGTCGTTTATAAGCCCCGAAGCTGTAAAGAAATATTTTCCGGAATTTCCTCTTAACTTTGATCCGTTCGAGGTAACAAACATACATGCTACCAGTAAGAACGATTATTCTATAACCTTGCCGAGCTTTGCAGAATTTAATGATGATGATAGTATGAAATTGTTCATTTATAAATTTCATAATTATTTCGACGGTCTCATCGGGTTAGATTTATTAAGTAAATGGGAGGCACGTATAGACTTAAGGGAAGGTCAATTATTAACTCGCGCTGCTTCAAACCCTATTATTTTTTACAATTCGCGTAATGTTAATTTATATGAGGACATTATACCATCCGGTTCCTCAAAAATTCTCCGAATACCGGTAGACGTGTTAGATGGTGAAGCTTTTGTAAGGGAACAAACAATTTGCAACTGTATTATCCATGAATGTATAACCACCGTAAAAAACAACCGAGGTTATCTGGAGGTTGAGAACCCAACACCGAATGACATCGTATTCTCACTCGATAGGCCGACGCAAGCTGAGTTGCTTAATACCGAGTGCATTCGTACTCAACAACCATCGCTCCGCACGCAAGATGTAATTTCACGGTTACGGGTGGATCACTTGAACGAAGAGGAAAAGGCTAACCTTATAACCCTTTGCTCTCGTTATTCGGATGTTTTTTACGTTGAGGGCGAAGCTCTAACGTTCACTAACAAGATCAAGCATCGGATTCGGACGACCGATGAGATGCCAGTGCACACCAAGAGCTATCGGTACCCATTTATACACCGCCAGGAAGTTAGAGACCAAATCGGAAAAATGTTGGAACAGGGTATTATACGACCATCTGTTTCCGCCTGGAGCTCACCTATTTGGGTAGTACCCAAAAAGGCCGATGCCTCTGGAAAACAGAAATGGCGTATCGTAGTGGATTTTCGTAAAGTCAACGAAAAGACACTAGACGATAGATACCCCATACCTAACATTACCGACGTACTTGACAAACTTGGTAAATGCCAATATTTTACAACACTGGATCTGGCAAGCGGTTTTTACCAAGTTGAAATGGACCCCCAAGACGTTGAGAAAACCGCATTTAATGTCGAACACGGGCACTTCGAATTCCTTCGAATGCCTATGGGACTGAAAAATTCTCCGTCTACATTCCAACGCGTAATGGATAACGTGTTGAGAGGGCTCCAAAATCAAGTATGCTTAGTCTATCTCGACGATATCATAGTGTTCAGCACATCTCTTCAAGAGCACATGATTAATCTCGAGAAAGTCTTCCAAAGATTGCGGGAGTCTAACTTTAAGATTCAGATGGACAAATCTGAGTTTTTGAAGCTGGAGACTTCTTATCTTGGCCATATTATTAGCCAAGATGGGATAAAACCCAATCCGGATAAAATTTCGGCCATTCAAAAATATCCAATACCCAAAACGCCAAAAGAAATCAAACAATTTTTGGGTCTCCTTGGATATTACCGCAAATTCATACCAGATTTTGCCCGGATCACTAAGCCACTAACTCAGTGTCTGAAAAAGAGTCATAAAGTTATCATTGATGCTGACTACATCAATGCATTTGAAAAATGTAAGATTCTCTTAACCAATGACCCCATTTTACAGTACCCTGACTTTAGTAAGGAATTCATTCTTACTACAGACGCCTCTAACGTAGCCATAGGTGCCGTACTGTCCCAAGGTCCAATAGGGTCCGATAAACCAGTATGCTATGCCTCTCGGACTCTGAACGAGAGTGAAATGAACTACAGTACGATAGAAAAGGAGCTTCTCGTTATAGTTTGGGCTACGAAATATTTCCGTCCCTACTTATTTGGGCGAAAATTCAAAATTATCACCGATCACAAACCATTACAGTGGATGATGAATTTGAAGGAGCCAAATTCACGTCTTACTAGATGGCGGCTGAAACTAAGTGAATTCGATTTTTCAGTCATATACAAAAAGGGCAAACACAATACTAATGCTGATGCTCTCTCACGTGTAGAGATTCATACAGGAGACGTTCGATCGCTTATTGAGGAAATAGACGAATTGAATTCATTATTGGGGAATCCATCTGAAAATATAGCTTCCCATGTTAATTCATCTACAGAAACAGTACATACCAGTAATGAACATCCTATATTAGAAATTCCCATAACGGATGAGCCCCTCAATAAATTTCATCGTCAAATCTGCTTTACAATAGTTAACGATATCAAACGTAAGCCTGTGGTAAGTAAACCATTTGAAACCCATACACGTATTAGTTTACAATTATCTGAAGCTAACCTAGAAGAGGACGTTATAAATGCTGTGAAGGAATACGTGAATCCAAAAATTAAAACGGCTATCCTTATTAATCCACCTCTTGCTTTTTATTCGGTCATTCCCATCCTACAAAACGCGTTCAAAAGCTCTAGTATGAATCTGACCTTAGCAAAAGTTGAAGTAGAAAATGTTAAAGACTATCTGCGACAACAAGAAATTATCCGCCATTATCACGATGGAAAAACGAACCATCGTGGCATTAATGAATGTTACCTAGCCTTGTCTCGAAAATACTACTGGCCTAAGATGAAAGATAGTATAACTAAATTCATAAATGAGTGTACAATTTGTGGTCAGGCCAAATATGATCGAAATCCTATTAGACCCCAATTCAACCTAGTTCCCCCAGCTACAAAACCTTTTGAAATCGTTCACATGGACCTCTTTACAGTTCAAAGTGAAAAATATATTACTTTTGTAGACGTTTTCACTAAGTACGGGCAAGCTTACCACTTACGAGATGGAACAGCTTTAAGCATCCTACAATCACTTTTACAATACTGTACGCACCATGGTGTACCGCTTACTATCGTTACCGATAACGGAACCGAATTCACCAATCAATTATTCCAAGAGTTTACCCGACTACATAAAATAAACCACCATAGAATCTTAGCTCATTCCCCGAATGATAACGGAAATATTGAAAGGTTCCATTCCACTATATTAGAGCATCTACGATTATTAAAATTACAGCATAAAAATGAACCTGTTGTTAATATTATGCCCTATGCGATTATTGCCTACAATAGCTCCATCCATAGTTTCACTAGATGCAGACCTTTTGACTTATTAACAGGCCATTTTGATCCCAGAGACTGTCTGGATGTTGATATAACTCAACAATTACTCCAACAATATATACAAACCCACAGAGATAAAATGAAAAAAGTATATGATATAGTTAACGAATCATCCCTTTCTAATAGAGCCGCTATCATAGAAAATAGGAACAAAAGTCGCGAGCCAGAGGTTTCATACCCACCTCAACAACCGGTCTATATAAAAAATCCGGCGGCTAGCCGCCAGAAAATTGCACCACGCTTTACGCACGATATTGTTCTTGCCGATTTACCCATACACATTTATACATCTAAAAAACGTGGACCCATAGCTAAGTCACGCCTGAAACGCCTCCCTAAATCCGCTAATTTGTTACAGGATTCTGATAATAATGACCCTCCGAATGACGCGAGCGCAGGAGATAAAAATTGAGAGTATAGCTGAAGGACCAGGTTTGCTTCCATATAAACTGGGACCAACAAGATTAACAATCCATTACCATGTATTCTTACAGTATGTACAACTGAATGACATCCGAGATAAAACTTATTCGTTACAGGCTCAACTCCATAGATTTCAGGACCAAATGCCAAACGGCACGTACTTACTTTATGAGGTACAAATAGAGTATCTTGCGAGCAAACTTGACAAAGTATTAAGCCACTTACAAACTCTAGAACCGACGCGTGCTAAAAGAGGTCTTGTAGATGGCCTAGGTTCAGTCATTAAAAGTATTACCGGCAATCTAGACCATAACGATGCTCATAAATACAATGAGGCTATCAGAATCTTACAGAGTAACCAAGATAAAGTATTATCCGAACTAAACAGTCATATCAGTATTAGTAAGGAATGGATGTCCAAGCATTCTGATGCCCTAACTCAGCTAATAGATAACCAGAATAAAATCAACATGACATTAGAATTAATATTAGATGGTGATGCTTATAGAGAAAACAGTTTAATAAAATATGCCAAGTTTGCGCAACTTTTAGGTATAATTACAGAAAACATAGACGATTTAATTTTAGAGTTAATAAGAGTAGAAAACACCTTAGCTTTTGTCCATGCATCTAGTGCACATCATTCTATGATAGATGTAGATGTCTTAAAATCAATGCTAAATAAACTTAAAGATATATATGGTAACGATAAGATTCTTAATTTAGAGTTACGCGAGTATTATGACATTATAAAACCAGGGTCATATTATGTTGACAGACAAGTAGTTTTCTGTTTTAAATTTCCCATAGTTTCTAAGGAAAGCTATGAATTATATAAGTTAGCGATAGTACCAAATAAAAATAATCAGGCTCTCATCCCATCCTCTCCTTATATAGTAACTAACGAGGTATCATTCGTGTACATAGAGACAGAATGTCCGAAGTTGAACGAGTGGTATATCTGCGAGAAGGGAATTAACCACCAGGTCCGAACTAAGCCTGACTGTATCAGCGAATTAATAAATCATCAAGTTATTGAAGACTCCTGCCAATTTGCAGCGATCGCCTTGAACAAAGAAGCTATGGAAAAACTAGATGATCAGCACTATATTTTGTCATTTCCTAACCAAACGCAAGTTCAATTAATCTGCGCAAGACATGACTTTACAACGCTGCGAGGAAGTTATCTCGCCAACATCCCAGCCACCTGTCAGCTGAAAACGCCAGAGTTCACCATCATGAACGATAACGCTGTAATAAAAGGACAGCCACTAAAGTTTATGAAGATACCGTACGACGCCGACAAACAGGACAAAATCTCACCCCGTGTCAAACTGAACTCTATTGATCTTCAAGGACTTCATACTATTAACAGTAAGGTGATGATGCAAGGACCCGTAGCACTCGATGGTGTACAGTCAAGTACCCTCTACCACACGACCATACCATTTTACACCATACTATTAAGTGCAAGTGCACTTGTTATAGTCGTTGCAGCAAGACGTTACAATTTGTTCAAGATGCAGAATTACAAAATCAAGAGAGATAACCAGCAGCATTCAACAGGATCACAATGTGGAAATCCAGAACACATCCCGGCAACATTTTCACTAAACGTCTTAAAATAGTTGCCGTTCCGAGGGTGGAGGAAATACATATTTCGACTATATGAAGACCGCTGACACACCCGCATCATCGGTTACTACGTCAAATGGAAACTGCTGACGAAGATTCCTGCCTCGTGCCGATTTTATTGAAGACATCATTCATTCGAGTATCGAACTCGGTCGAATTAGCATTAGTTAGAATTAATTTTGTAATAATTTTTATTAATTAAATTAATTGTAAGAAATTTTGGTTTTTTTTCGGGCCTTCAGCCGCAGCTAACGTAATTAGATCAACACATTGACAAATAAAAATAATAACGTAAATAAAATACTAATGACAAACAAAAATAAATAAATGTTAAATTTGAATTTACTCTCAACTAATATACTTTCATATGCATGGATTGTTACAATTTAACGAAATTATTCTTTTCAAGGATTAATAAGATCAAGACAATTTACTAATGATATTTTCTCCATCATCATATGTTAAACTTAAAAGCAGGCTTTGCAACTTATTTTTAGTCTCTCGCATGGAAAGGTGTTTAAAGTCACATAACTTTATGAGGTTATTGTATACATATGCGGATATAAACGGGTTAAAGCGTTTGGAAAAAGTGGTTTTAACATAGGGCAATGGAACCTTAAAAACTCTCTGTTTGACCAAGTCAGAGTAGTCAGCGGAGAGCAAGACTTTCTTATGTACAATTAATGTGGTGGCCAGTATGAAGAGCTTACGTACACTTAACAATTTTTGTTCTTCATAGAGTTTAGTGGTTGGGTATAGTCGCGGTTTCTTAAACATGGTTTTGAGAACTGATCTATGTGCGCGTTCTAATTCTAACATGCGTGTTTTGGCGGCACCACCCCATACAGGTAAACAGTAAGTGATTAAAGATTGTGTTAATGCAAAATAAGTTGATTTTAATGTATTAATATTGGCTACATCACGAAGACGTCTCATTACACTTATTGTCTTTCTGACTCTATTTGAAACCGCGGTAATATGCTGCTGAAAATTCAACTTATGGTCTATCAATACTCCTAGATATCTTACAACTTCTGAACGACCTAAAATTTCACACGAGCAAGTGCCAGACATGATGCTGCATATGTGTATTTTAAGCTTTATGGATTGTGGGGGTGCTGTATGTGATGTTTTATGGAAACACATGTAGTTGGTTTTATTTATATTTAAAGTAAGAAGATTATTACTTAGCCATCTGGAAATTGCAGCCATGCCACTCTCAGCGTTGTTAAGGACATTTTCCCAAGAACTTCCGTGGAAAATTATAGTAGTATCGTCTGCATAACATATTATTTCTGTATCATTGAGTGCTAGATTGTGTAAGTCATCCATATAAATGTTAAATAGGGTAGGTCCTAATATGCTGCCTTGTGGAACACCAAAAGTAATAGATTGAAAGTCACTCAGATGATCAGAGACCTTAACACACTGCCTTCGTCCCAATAGATAACTTTTAAACCACATTAGAGGAATTCCTCTGATACCCTTGCTTTCCAACTTTTTTAAGAGTATAGGGACAGAGACAGTGTCGAAGGCCTTTGATAAATCTAGGAAAACACCAATGCATTTTTCAGATCTATCAAGATGGAAGGCAACTGAAGTTGTGAGTTTAGTAACAGCATCATTGGTGGACCTACCTTGGCGGAAACCGTACTGTTTTTCAGATATCAGATTATTATCCTCAAGATACTTTACGAGTCTCTTACTTATGATTTTCTCTAGTAGTTTTGAAAATACTCCTAGAAGAGAAATTGGACGGTAGTTATCAGGAGAATCCTTTGTTCCAGCTTTATGAATTGGAGCAACAACTGCAGTTTTCCAGATGGTAGGGAAGGTACCCGACGATATACTTAAATTAAAAATATTTGTTAGTGGTTCAAGTATGACATTTTTGATAAATTTGACTAAGACATTATTAATTGAATCAAGACCAGGAGCTTTGTCATTAGATAAATTATTAATTAACGTATTAATTTCATCACTATCTGTAGGTTGTAGGAAGAAAGATGAAGCAGGTGATTTCAGTATGTTTGCTTTAGCTGCAAGAGCGTCCTCAGTTATATCTAAGGATTCTAGTATTCTGTTTGCTAAATTATAACCAACACAACAGAAATGATTATTGCATGCATTAAGTGATTGTTTCCAATTAACTGTTCCTGGTACGGAGAGTAATTCAATGGAGTCTTTTTTACTAGAGGATATATGGCATATGTCTCTTATAGCTTTCCATAATTGCTTTTTGTTATTTTTACTGTCCATTAGTTTCTTATTGTCATAGTCTGCTTTAACTTTTCTAATTATATCTATATAATAATTTCGGTAGCGATTGTATATAAGTTTAGCTATAGGGTCATTGGGATTATTTTTTGTACGCATGTGAAGCCGATCTTTGTGTCGAGAACAACGCATTAAACCCGGTGTCACCCAAGGTTTAATATTTCGTCTAGAGCGACTAACTACGGTTGAAGTTGTGTATTTACTGACTACATTCAACAGGGTAGTCATAAATTCATTAGCGGCGTTATCGACATTTGTCTGATCTAAGCGACTTGTCCAATTTATTTGAGCGAGTTCTTTTTCTATACCTTCGTAGTCTCTTCTTAATCTAGTCTTTCTTGGTTTTTGTTTTGTAGTTTCTAATTGCTTAATACCTAATATTGTTAAATCATGATCAGTCAAATCTAATCGACATACTATTCCTAAAGCTGCTAAGTTGGTCCTAACAAAGAAGTGATCTAGTATCGATGAACCCCTAGTTGGTTTGGTTATGGCTGGAATCATTCCATATTCTGCCATTAGACATAAATATTCTGAACAAACAGTTTCGTCAGCGTTAGCGATATTAATATTTATATCTCCAGTTAATACAAGTTGTTTTCTATTATTATAACAGTTCAGGTTTAGGGCTAATGAATTAAAAAACTTTTCACATTTATTGAACGAAGGTGATCTGTATATCGCAAATATTGTAATGTTTTGAGAAACATCAATAATAATGCAGTCGGCATCCTCTAACATGGGTTCAACATACGAAACATTCAATGACTCTTTAGCATAAACAACAACACCACCGTTTTGGTTTATAAATTTGGTTGATCTAAACGAGTTGTAACCCGGAATTTGTGGGATTACAATATCTCTTGTTAGTCTGCATTCTGTAAGGCACAGAATATCAAAAGTAATATTTAATCGGTTTAAAGCTACTAACAAATTATCAAAATTCTTGTTAATACTTCTTATATTCAGTGACACTATCTTAAAGTTATAACAAGGTGACAATAAAGTTGCACACTTCTCAGCTCCATCTATTATATGGCAATCTATAGCGTATGAATCTAAGTCATTATCTAAAGTGTTGCAAGCCATTGAGAATAATAAATGAAAAGTATACATATTTTTATTTTTATTACGGTGGCCGAATAGTTGCCATATACAGGCTTTTTGCTTGTTTTATAATTTAACAAATGATGCTTGTCGAAAATTTCACTACTGCGAGAATAAATGAATGGCGTAAAATTTAATTGTCTGATAAACTGATTAATATTGTAAGAATTAAAATCAATATAGTTTTTAATGCTTTTTACGAAATGTGAATTGAGAGTAAATAAATGGAATAAAGAATAATTAAAATAAAATAGTGGAAGAAGAAACTTGTCATAGAAATTATATGTAATATTAGGTTTCTTGCTCACCCACTGTTGTAAGAAAGCCATCGAGATCTGTATTGGTATATATGCGAGTTGCTGGTCTGCCATTGTACTTCCTAATATATATACCTCCGTTACTGCAGAAGCATTGAGCAAAGCCTTTCTCTTTCGCCTTAATTCGAGCTTCACGAAATAACAGTCGATTTTCCTTAGTGAGTCGTTCGTTAAAGAAGATCTTGAGTGTAGGCTCAGGCAGGTCAAATTCCTTGCTAGTAATGTTGCTTCTTTGTTTGGCGGCCTTGAGAATTTGGTCTCTTTTATCCCGGCGTAGAAGACGTACAACAACCGGACGCGGCAGTGTTGTGTATGTTGCCTGGTTAATATCCATTGGTGGAGTCTTTTTTAATCCCACTCGAGTAATCCAATCAATGTCTTCATTTTTGAGGTCTATCCCGATTTTATGAGCTGCCACAAGAGCAATATGACCAAGACTCTCATTTGGAGTTTCAGGTATGCCCGATATTTCTAACTCGTTTCGTAAATTGTTTTGTGCTGCCTGATTACGTTCTTGTTGTAACAGGGAAACTGTAGCACGAAGAACTTCGTTTTCTTTTTCGTGACGTTCCAAATCTTTAATTCTTATGGTGTTGCTCTGGATGACTTTATTTAACTGGTCCAGGCGTTCTTGACAACATGTTAATGAGTGAGTGGCCTCTTCAAATTTGCCTTTTAAGGCTGAGATTTCCGATGTTAAGTTTTTAATTTCAGTCATTAGTGCTTTGACATCGGCCGACGAAATTTCGTTAGGTATCTCCGGTTCATATCGACTGGTACCGTTGTCACACTCGTCTTCCTTAACAAGGGTCAGCGAATGATATTTTCCCTTCTTCGGGCCAGCAGCGCAAATTGGGCATTTCCATGAATTCTTAGAAGTGATTTTTGTCGGGTCAATACATACATAGCAAAAAATTTTTTTGCAATTCACCAGTGAGCAGGTGGCAAACTTTCTTGTTTCGTTAAGGCATCCCTCGCACTTCATTTTGAATACCTATTTTACTTCACTTCACTCTTTTTACAATTTTCAGTAAATTAAAATTATTGCGATATGCAATAAATATTAGTATTATGTTACTTTTACTCTAAAATTGATATTAATATGATGAATTTGTTCGTTATTAAGGATTTTGAAACCTTTGAGCGATTAAAAACGTCATGTCGGCCCAACAAAATACGTCTACGTGTCAAACCCTGTTTTAATTTTTTCCGATAAAAATATACGCATAAGGATAGGTTTACCAAACATTTTATAATGTAATCATCCATATAATAATGTTGGCTTAGTCACTTTTTTCTCACTACTCAAATTCATAGACCATTTTTCATTTTGTAGGTCCACCACAACACGATATTATTAAATTAGATTACTATGTAATTACCTAAGCGACAATTATTTTATATCACTTCACTTCACATACTTCGTTAACTAAATAGTAAATGCATTCCAATGCTGAATGAACTTATTTTAACTCGCGATAGTTTTGTTTATTGTTATGGTTTCTTGTAACGCGCCAGAATGTTACGTTCCATCACACGTGTTTGGATGTGTCACTAGCTAATATAACATGAACCAAATGAAAAAAATAATTAAATTATAATCGATATACCAACCAATATTAACATTCTAGCAAAATGTCCAACCCTAAATAGGTTCAATACGCCTCAACATTATTTAATCATTAAAATTTTATTAAAACGTATTCTTTTCTGTGGATATGGAACGTTGCGATGGAATGATAGAACTATCTATCATGTTGAACGAATATTATTTGTATTAATCTGTGGTTGGTGTATAAACTACGGTTCAAAAGAATGAACCAAGGGAACCATGGTTTATTTATGTTTTGTAATACAAGTAAATTTAAACCATGGTTCTGCAGATTAGACTGGTTTTGCTAGACTAGGTTTAAACCAAGGTTTATTTCGCTTTTTGTAATAAGACCGAATAGGTTGTTATCTAAAATGCACACAATCACGCACCTATTGATAGCTAAGTGGGGATGATAGTGTATGTGGGCGACCATACCAGTCTGTATTTTTCTAAATTATAGATACAGTGAATTTCTAAATAAATAAAAAAAACGTAATAAAAAATTTAATAAATTAGTGTTAGTTTAACAATTTATCGCTATAACTACTAGAATTGTTCTAAATTATTATCCTTGTATTAATCCTCGGGCGGAAAATCTAACCGCGCTCTATTTCCGCCGCTGATAACATAGCTCCATAGTAAATCTAGGTAATATTTATTTATAAATCACATATTTATTAATAAGCTCGGCGAAGTGATCATTCACTCGGAGCGCTGATTGCGGCCGGTACATCAAGGTAAACATATTAGAGCTCGAGCTCTTTCGAGAGTATTATTACGTTTGACAAAATCTATGTTATCACTTATGAGAGCTTATTTTTTCTGGAAATCTGCCGGGTAACAAATATGTGGATGGCAAACATGGCAACCGCTTGAAGGTAATTAGAGGTAAGTCGAAGAGATGGGATGGTATTTGGAGACAGGCCAAATGGGTGAGGTATTCCCTGCCGCGCCCGCCGCCCCGCACCCCACTCCCCGCTCGGCGCTCGGCGTGCACCACATTTGGTCAATAAACAAACGTACGCTCGCAGGCGGAGGCTCCGGCCGCGGCGTGGCGCGCGCGCCGGGCCCCTGACCTTGCTGCCGCCCGCCGCCCCGCCGCCCGCCGCACCGCACCGCACCGCTACACACACCTCGCCTTACACGCCACTTTGATTTCGTCTATTTTATGTTTTCAATATTTATAATGTGCCTCCTGGCCGATACCTGCAGCTACCAGTGCCTTCGCTACTCCGCTCCGTCAAAACTATTTAATATAGGTACCGAGTCAATGTTCTCGGAGAAACTACGTGCAATATGTTTAAGAATTATTGGTTACATGATAAAAGTATAGTTTCCATTGTCGACATGTACAATTTCAAAAATACATAAACGTGTCCTTGAAAGCGAGACAGGTAATATTTAATCTAGTGCTAGTGAAAGAGTTCGTAAAACTCGTTGGCGTTAGTAGAATAGTGTGTTTCATAAGATCTAAGCTGAATATAACTCGAGCAGGCTGTGTCGCGTAATCCTTACGAGATTGTAGATATGGCGATACAGTGCAGTGAGCAGTATTGAGCGTGGGAAACAGCCGTCCCACGCATTATAACTCTATCAGTTTGGGTAGAGACTCACCTGCATCTCGTATGCAACTAACAAAATCATTTATCCAATAAATGCCAGAACACTCAAACGCCACGTGAATATTATATTGCATTCCCCGATATATTTCTGTGGTTGCAATTAACTACTACGGGACTTGCAGTCCCACTTACATCAATCGAACTATCTACTGACTAAGTGGAACGTGGGGAGTTATGTACGACTTAATATTTGAATGTTGCTTAAGAATTCGGGCGAAATTCTCGAATAGGAAAGATGGAACAACTTAGACTGGTAATCTGGTTCTTGCCGTTGTTAAAACAATATTTATTTCCATGTTTTGGAAACTCTATAAAACAATATACTATTCTAAACAGGCATACTACGTATCGGAAAGATTTAAATCAATGAGATTGCGGTGTATGAGTATTGTTAATTGATGGGAGAAGCCCGCGTGGTGCGGCTGCCGCGTGCTGGACGTGACCCAAATCCTCTTCAATTAGCCGGAGCTTGGCCCTGCGCAGGGCGCGCTACATGCTACACAGTACATACACCACGGCTATTTATATATAGTTGTGTGATATGTTTTCCTGTTGGTCCGCTCTAACTCGCTGTGCACACGACATTCACCTTGCCCTACTGGGCAAAACAAACGCAATTAAGGTCAATTTGCTTCCATTGTCCTGGTTACATATAATACTTACGAACATAATATGGCCGATAGAGTTTTTAATGTAAGGTTAATTATCCTTGCGGGAATGTGGAGGAATATAGATTTATCTTTACGTAGTCAAGGCAGTTCTGCATCAGCTCACACAAGTCTCACTGCAAAGCACGGGTCTCCTCTACATCGGGAGTCAGATTTAAAGTGGTCATATATAGCAAAAAATCAGTTGTCAAATAAAAATACTTTGATTGAGTAGACCACTCTTCGGACCCCCTATCTCGTGCGATATGCTGTGATATGTTGTTCTGGATCTCGAAAATCGCAACCCGAGTAAGTAGTTTGTTACATTGAACTCGTGGTCGCTGTACAGCTTATTTTTTGCCCAGTGCGCTACAGAAATTATCCAAGCATATTATATTAATTTCATGTGAGAATAAGTTAGTTTATTTTGCCACAAGCAACTACCAAGTATACATTTGTCAGAATATCACAGACACTAAGATAAGCATCAAAAGCTCCGACTGTTGTGTAACAAATCTGATCTTATCTATTCCGTAATTGAACTCGGCAGAGCAGACGGAATGTTGGATACTCGGGAATATAGGGACGTTCCTACAGCATTATTACTTTTAGCAAATATCCAATGTATCTCAAATATTCCATTTTCCACCCTTACTCCTTATTGAATTCCTTTCCGGTTCTAAAATCGGAACGCGAATTCCCACTAAAAGGTTAAAAAATAAAAGCCATTTCTGGAATAAAATTTCTTTAAAAAACCATTAGTTCAGCTGTGAAGCAGCGGCACAAGAAGAAGTCCTGCAGAACTAAACCCTTAAGACAGTCACGGCACCATTTCAGATTTTTTGGTCAAGTCGATTCGTTAACACAAATCTACAACCCTATAAATATACAATTTACTTCATCGCTAATTTCTCAAAAATACCGAAATTGGGGTAGCATAATAGAAATTCGCGTAACCGTATGTCTGTGGGTGGATACGTCTGTACTGCCGAGAGCGTACGGCGTGGCGTAGTGTGCGTTGTATAAATAGCTGGAGCTACTCGGTAAGTACCGAGGATATTCATTTACCTAGCAGTTGTAGGCCATGTCAGCTGTAGGGCGTCTACCGAGGAGGCAGCACACATTTCGCCCACATACTTCGCAAGTAAAACGAGTAACAATCTTGTACTTAGCTCGATAGTGAGGGATTTGGCACCGCGCCCGTTCTATACAAATTAATATTGAGCCAATAACTTTCCTTGCAAAATTACAATAAAATCTGGCTTCTAAGGAGTTATGTGTTTCTTTATTGTGGCAACGCTATTTAACATAATATTTATAACATCGTTCATACGTGCATTGATTGGGGATGTGTATGTAGTGGTGCTTATTGCTTATAGAACAAACAGAGCATAGCAACCCATCCCGACCGGCATTCTCATCGTTATTATTTATACCTAATAAACATACGATTTATGGACCGATTATAGGTATCGCTTCTCTGTCTACTACAAACAATAACATTTGTAAACTTTTGCTGCTTATATTTTGATACATTATATTAACTATCATAGTATAAATTCACTGTAAATTAAGACATTTATTGATCCACAGTCCAAAGTACAAAATGAGTCACACAATTTTGGATTTCCCTTTAAGATCAAGATTATGCGTAAATTATCTAACATATGTATTGTTTACATAATATAAATGTTGTTTACTGAATAATCAATTTCCTTGAATTTATCCACTTACTAATTTCTCGGCAGTCTGCAATGGTCGATAGATTTATATTGCCACTTACTCCGCCTGAGTACTCTTCAAATAAAGCATACAAATAAACAAATAAATTACCTCTCGAAAAGAAGAGATTAAACGGGGTGAAAAGGGATTAGAAATAGAGATGGCACTATCACAAGATCGTAGGTATCACTTATAATCTTAAAATGTTGGAAAGAAAACCTCTTACATTATAAAACGGAACCAAACATTAAATTACAAACGAGTATTCTTTCTCGATTCTGATTATATTAATGGTATTATGTAACAAGGAATATAGCAGCGTACACAACGAAGGATAAAAACCGTTGATCATAGGTATTTCGAAATCTCATTATAATTTTTAAAACCGCAATGTACAGAAAATCAGTGTGTTTTATAGCATGCAGTGCGTGGTGCGTGTGAGTAAAGGCAAGATGTGGCGCAGGTACTAGTACTAGGCGGCTATCATCAACAATTTATTAGATAGGCGGCCGACCTTGCTCCATGGGGCCACGCAGCTTTTTGCCGCGCTCCGTGAAAAAATTAAGCGGCCTCTTTGGCGCGATCTCGCTGAAAACCGCCGTGATGAGGGACACGCTCAGATTAATTGTCGCACCTTGTGTTATGTGTATTATATTAATGTTCATACATTTTTTACTGACTTATTACAGAGAAAAAGTACCACAGGTGTGATAAAAAGACACACATTATAATACAAATCGTCGCCATATTTGCAACAATTTTTAAAGCGGCCAATAATACCAATGGTCAAATGCAAAAGTGATTTAAATGTATTAAAAGTTTGTGTATAAATATACACGAATTAAAATAAATAATTTAATTGAAGCTCTTTGACATTTCGTTATCAGCGACTGGTCATTTGGAAATATTTCAGAGAATTACTTTGTAGAAATACGTTCGTTAAATTTCATCATTAGCGTTTTATTTACTCACATAACTATATACAATAGCCGCGACTCTACCTGCGCACAATTCAACTTTACTTCACAGCCGTTTTATTTTGTTGGGTTTATGTTACGGGACAATAATGATCAAACATAGTAATATTCTCATAATATATCAGTTTTTTTCATTATTTGTCGATTATTATGTAACAAATACAAAATAATGTAAATACTCACAGAGCTAAAACAAGGAAAGAGATGTTCCTAAACAATGAGTGACGAGAGGCAACTTTATTGCATGTCAAAGAATATTCGGTTACAACTCAATTACGAAGTATTGGAAGAGCCAAGTATACTTCGTGTAGGTAAGGTGGCATTAATTGATATTATCCGCTGGTGACCGGCAGCTCGGCCGCGGCCCAAGCTCGGGCTTACACCTACAACGCGAGAACAAACTTCACAACACCACTAATTGGATTTACCTGTTTACTAAACTCGATATTGTACATGTTACTGTACAAACATACGTGTTGTGCCAATCGATAAAGGATTACTTGCTAATAAGACAACTGCTGCCTCATGACAACCTCGATCATGCACGACAATTATGTTTATAGCGGAATATATTCACTTGAATACAAGTAATAATCTAACTCCAACTTAGTGCGGGATACTAAGGATATAAAACTTTATTGTGCTATGTAATATTGATACTGTTGTGGCAGAGCAAACCTTGGGATAGAGATAGGGAAAATCAATCGTTTATTTGCAAGACAAAGAACGATAATAGGAATAACAATTGTGTCAATGCCACAGTATTCAAACCAGATATATACATAGATGATGAAATTGAGACAAATTAAAGTTAAAAATGAAATAAAATGAAGCGCCACCAATCATTGGCGCCATTTTAAAAAAGTAATGAAATTGATAAATCACACAACCAACAATTTAGGTACGCTGTATTTCAAAATATGTATTAAATAAATTGCATGGAAATAAAAAATTCTGTACTGTTTATTGTGACTATAATTCCGATAATGTTTTTATGGTCCAATTAGAACTTAAACAATCCCTTCTCAACCTTGGCATTTTCCATAGTGGCCGTAATGACGCAGGACCTCTTAATTGATTCTCGATACTGCGCTCAAACAACCATATAAGGAAGAAATAAATACTCAGGCAACGGACTCTACTACAATAGGAAACTGTAAATTCAACCATTCCTATAGCGAATTAAGAAACGATGTGTGCCACAGGCGAAGCCACAAAGATAAGCTAGTACGCAATGAAACAATTTATTTCCATTATTCGAGAAGGTAAGAATTCAGCTGTTACACCCCAATAATCCGATACAAAGGGAAACATTAGAGCACACGAGTAGGCCGCGACGTTTCGCTGAGTGTGACGTCGTGAGCTCTCACAAAAGAATATATTTGGTCGGGATAAGTGGCGTGTCCAGATCAGCTGAGCGTACCTTCTAATACAACACTCGTGTAAATGTGCTTCTTAAGCTTTTGCTTCGTTCGCAACCACATTAGCTACTAACATGAATGTCTTTACGAACGTGTAATAGATGTTTTAAGCAATTGCTTGATGATATAGGTACCTATGTACTATTTACAAAAGCCTAACGAGGGATATAAACTCAATTCAGAGGTCAAGACGCCAATCCATGTAGCATCGCGTGTTCGAAGTGTGGTTCTGATCAAAATAATTAATAATTGTGCCGCCGCCTGTGAAATGAGAGGCCGCGGGTTCAATGTTTGTGCGGCCACAAATATTTCTTCCGGGTTGGGTGTTTATGAGACCGGAAAGTCTCTCGTAGTTCCTGATACCCACGACACAAGACTCGATCTTAGTATGGGGTCAGGACTATGTATGTGACAGATGGGTGTTATTTTTTTATTTATTAAATTATTACATTATCGGTATTACAATCCATGCCAGAGATTCATCCATGACGGGAAGAATGAAGAAGATTGAGAGAAATGGCAGGGAGACTTAGCAACTTTAGAACTGGACTGATTAAAGCGATGAGGAAAATAGAATATAAAATAATTTAATATGATTTACACAACCATAATTATTAACAGGGAAACTAAGCTTAAAATATAAGCTAGAGAGATAATTACAATGACCACAAAACAATTTATATGGAAATATAAATTAATATTCCCCAAGGATACAAAGCTTAACAGGCTTTATCTCAAGTTTAACGTGGTTCGTTTCCAATAAACAAGCATGAGCTCTGATTAATATAACAACACATCTCTGTAAACAAAGTTCACATCGCAGAGGCATTCCGACATCCTTCCGCCAGGAGTACGAAGCAAGAGGTTTTATGTTGATTGGTACAATTATACTCTCGGAACGGCGTCTCCCACCACCAAATCTCATTCAAAGTTTTAACATAAACAATAACTCGGCGAATAAAAGCAACTCATTTATTTTGGAGTCATAAACCCTAATGGTATAATGGCGGGAGATAATGTGTGGTCTACGCGTGTGACGGTAATGAGGCGACTAGACGCAAATTGCCGTCTATTTGGTATCGGCGGTGGTCGGTGCGGCGGTGATCAATGCTAGGGGCGCGGGTGAATGGTGGGGGATGGGGGTGGCGACCTTGGTTCCGTCCTAATTTTTGTGTTTACCCGAGCAGCTGATCTCCAACGAGCGCCGGTAATGAGCGAGGTGTGTCCGCATATAGTACCCAATTTATAACCTTACGTAACAACTAAGCCATTACACATTTATCTATTACATAAGATAGATTGTCAGGCGGAGAAAATATCTTAGAGTTAGACGCACATTGGTGAAGTTAAAAATAATCAGATACAAATATGGGAATTTAAAATACAGGAAAGGCTACAGACAGGATACCAGTGTCACAAACTGCTTGAGACCTCATGTACCATAACGGGCGTAGTTGAGCAGAGAATATTTGATTGATAAACGATCAGCTGAACATTGGAGTTATTCATAGATTGTTATTTATCATTGTTATACTTTAGGGTTTCGAATATCGGTTTAAACGCTATTAGTACATGTGTCACCTCGGTCAGTTTAAAACTGGGACTAAAGAGAAGATACAGACGGCGACTGTTTCAATTAAATCATATTACAAGTTAGAATTTGACTGCAGTGGATTAATAATAGTGTTAAGCGTCAAGTCTAGAACAGGAGCTATTAAAGGCCCAGAAAATGGAAATTTATTATGTGTTGAATGTAAAATATATAATTTCCTTCATATTCCATTTTTCCCACAGGGTGAGAGTGAGTTGAACTGGTTTTAATTTTTTTGCTTGGTGAATACAATAAATTTTCTGCATCATGAAGTTATTCCATCTAGCTTGTCCTTCCCATATATGCAATACAAGCCAACACTTGATTATTACAGACAAACAATTCAACCATCGCGCTGCTAATAACTGTTTATGCTTATTTAAAGTTATAATTATAAACATGGCGAATACAGTAATATTATCCTTTTTTACATTCGTATTAGTTTACTGTTTTGTTGTTTGAACAAATTAACACATAATAAATATTAACTGGATGATCCGAAAAGGAAAGACTTTATTTGCCAATAATTTAGAATAACAATTACGTTTCGGGGTCGTGTATATTTAGACTTTGTAATAATTAAATGAAACCGTTAAGCCTTTGTAGGTGTCTATAATATTTGAGCGCCCTTTATGTGAATCTACGCAATGATTTGTAAGCGTCAAGAAAACAAGCGTCGCGCCTACACAGCATACAACATTACTAAATAATAAATAATTTCACGAATACAAGTAAGTAAATAATATTTTTATTTTTATTTATTTAATCCTTTACTGCACAAAAATAAAAAATACAGTGAAGAAACAACACAAAAATAGTAGTACAAGAGGCGGCCTTATCACTCTAGGTAATTTCTTCCAGGCAACCTTTGGATGGATATTGAGATAGGAAAAATGAGCGGGCAGTCTAAGGTGTATAAAATAGTAATATATATATATATATATATATATATATATATATATATATCATATATACATACGTATATACGAATACATACCAACAAAATATATTAAAATACACATACATACAATTTACCATATACATAAATATATAAACCTATCCTAACATTTACCAAAGAGGCGAATGGACAAGATATTCCTCAGCTATGCTCTAGTTGAGAAAGGAAATGGTCTTTAATCATTTTTTTAAAAGACGACAGTGTTCGTGCCCGTCTTATCTCGACTGGAAGTGAGTTCCACAGTCGGACAGCTTGGACTGCAAATGATTTGTCCATGAATACTGTGGAGTGCATGGGCATTTTTAGTTTCAGGTTCTCCGACGACCTCAAGGATCTTGAATGTGAGTCGTGGAGAAATATGAATCGATCTTTCAGGTAACGGGGCGTGAGAGGATTAAACATTATATTGTATAAAAGTGAAAGAATATGAGTATTCCGACGAAACCGGATGGGTAACCACTTGAGCTGAGTACGAAATTCAGAAACATGGTCATATTTGCGAAGGCCAAATATGAATCTTATACAAAAATTCTGGAGACGCTCAAGCTTATTAAGTTGGTCCTCGGTGAGATCTAGATAGCTGACATCGGCATAATCAAGGATGGGGAGTAGGAGAGTTTGCGCAATAATATATAATATCTACTCGGTAATGACAATTTCTAGATAATAAGCTAACAAAAATACAACACAAACACTTAATTTGTCAGGAAATTAAGTGAATGTTTTGTAAGCTTACTGACACCGTACATATTTACTGTAATAAAGGGTAAATGATTAAATGATCAAAGTTAGTACGACATTTTAACATATTATACAATATAAGTAGGTACAACCCTGTTGCCCGTGGATTTAACTCACTGTAGGAACGAAATATTGTAGCTAGTATCTGCCACAACCGCAAAACCCCGGGCCCAGCCCATAAAGCACGTATCTAGTTAGAGCAGGCAATTTCCGATGAATTTATTATGCAAGCGGCGATGTAAACAAGCGCCGGCGATCCGCTCTTGAACCGCTAACCCAAATCGCTAGGTGAGGAAACTACGAAGCAGACGCGACGCCGACTGCGGCCGCCGGGCCCCGCACGCACACTCACACACAAACAGACAAACACACACATACACGGGGTTTTTGATAACGCAGCAATCGGAAATGGACCAATGTGCGCACTAATTATAGGTACATGTTTTGTCACTTCAATGTATATTCTGCGTGAGAACTAGGAAGCGGCTTACAATGTTCGGTATGTCCTTAATATAATGCTGTGGCACTTTAGTTCTCGTATGCCCACCGAATTATCGACCACTTTCAATGACCTATAAACACTCTACTGTAACTGTACATTGTGTCAGCCCATATTTGTCTCACTGTAGGACACGGGTCTCCTCTACAATCGAGAGTACGATTTATAATTTAGAGGGATTACATCATATAGTCTACCAAGCTGGCCTAGTACGGATTAGCGGACCTTTACATACCATAGGAATTCTTCCAAATCACGATGTTTTCTTTCATTGTTATAGTAGATGGTGATTGACATTAATACACACATGACTCCGAAAAGTAAGCGGTGTGCCCTGGAGGTTGAATCCTCAATCATCGTAAACTTGTAGGCAACTGCGTTTTGTCCGTTACCAATAGTCCACCAAGCAGTTTTATAAAACCTGTCAGCCTCTAGCTTAATTAGAAATCAATGTTATAGCAATGGCAAAGGTATTTAATACCGAAACTTTAAATATTATGTTAAACTTAATTGAAACATCAAAGTTTCAAGAACTCATTTTAGCACAATATTGACAATGAAATACTTGAATGGCATAGTCGTCGACAATTTATATTAGCTACGAGAGGCGCGGATCGTAATTAATATTGAACTTGTTTTGTTCAATACCTCCCGTGATACTGAAATCAGGTTTATACAGCTTAATCAACGTGTAGGTAGTAAGAGCGATGTTTATCGGACATCAAGGTATTGTGTATAGCGTAAAAGCGAAGCTCAAAGCTGTGTCGCAAACAACGCGTGTGTCAACACGCTCATCTCACCGTCGCGTCGTGGCCGCTCATGTCGCGGAGATGGACAGAAGAAGACAAACAGAAGGTCATCTGTACGCCGAACCCCTACCTACACTGTTTACTAAGTGAAGGCTCCGCTCTCGACAAGCTCATTGTCCCTCGCTCCACGACAAGAAATTGCGTCAACGACTTATACACTCACTATTTTTATCAACAGAAGAATATTCTAATAATAATGTAAATTATTTTTACTTTAGCGAGGCTTGATTAAGGATTCTAAAAGATTTAATTAAGAATTTTATCTCAGAAGATTAAAAACAAAATTAAAGAAATCTTTATTGGACTAACATTTACCTTCAATTTCGTAGTTTGTAAGAACCTATCATAATTAATATTCATTTAAATAACTTAAAGAATTCGACACAGTTTTATATAATATTTAATTTATAAATAATATTATAAAAGTGAAAATCTATGGGAATGGAAATATAATGTATACAGTATATTATATGGATGTTTCTTACTCTTTCACACAAAAACTACTAAATAGATATAAATTGGCTTTTAAAGTATGTATTACATACAATAAGATAAGTATAGATATAGATATAGATATAATATGTAGGTCATTTAAGCCTACTGTTTAAGTTAAGCCCCGTGAGTTTGTTTCACCGGGTTTTCACGTTCAGAGCCGCATTGGTTCCGATGGTAACATCAAACAGTGCGTCGTTTTTAATATAGTACTCATAACAGATGGAGTTTAGACAATGATTAACGTGAATAAGGTATTTACTTGAAGAAAAAAGTACTGTTACCATAAAATATAATTAAATATTGCACCATAAGACTACCGAAAAACAAGTAAAAATATAAATATTATTAAAACAAATGTTTTGTAAGTAAATTGACATTAAGTACTAGGATTATTAGCTTGTCTTAAGATGTATTTAATTGCCTACAAAACCAACAAACGAATTTCATTTCATTTCATTTTATAGCAATGTAATGAGCGATAGTAAGGTAGGGTAATTTTTGTATTATAAGGGTACTGTCGCAGGCTCACTCCCGGCAGTCAAACACAGAATACGTTTTAGTGCATTTCAAAGTTACCGTGCGAACTGGAGGCGGGACACGCGGAGGATCTCCCTTTTTATACTTGTATTATACAGACACATCTGTGTGTCCGCCTGCTGCTTCTACAGTTCCGTACAGTTTTCGGGAAAAAAATCTAAGTGAAATATTTATATGGGATCTATTAAACATTTGTTTGTGTCTCTTCCCTCTCTTCAGCCACAGGAAGTGCACTACTGAATGCCTTACCCTTGTATCGCCACATGTATGTACATAATATGTAAAAACTTTAAGGGCTATTGACCGATAAACATTCTGCTACGTATTTTCTTAAAACTCACAATGTAATATGTATGCAAATGAAACACTTTTTAAGTCCCATCAAGCCATCAAGACTCATTTGGCATTATTTGGATATTCCCAGTTCGTCGCCGAATACTAGGGTTCACTATAAATATCCGTTTTTAGAGTATGTTTGTGATTTTATTCGATTCAGTGACGTTAATATAATCGTGAACTCGTATCACACACAGTACACATAGAAACATAAAAAGATTAAAAAGGCAAACATGTTCATTCAAAACTTTTTTTAAATTTAATTTACAAAAAACAAATACAATCTTAAACCAATTTTAGGTAAACCTACGCCGTAATCAGATCTATTCTATCTGTACATCTATATCTGTACATTCCACTTTATAAGACATAAATAATAATACTATGTACATATAAGTATGCTCATAATATGATTCAATGTATCAAATGAGTACTAAAATACATATGAGATTCATAAAGTAGATTTTGTCGGACATAAACTATCTCATTAAGTTCAATAACAAAATAAAGCAATCAAATATTTTTATTCGCCCTAAAAAGTATAGATTTTTCAGTAAACGCTAGGTGGACGGGGTCGTAAAAAAGCATTGCGCGATCGGACGTCCTCTGAGGGTGAGCGTCGACCCGAGGTGGGCGTCCGGGAGGTCAGGACCTGCCTTCTAAACGAACTTTATGAGGCCAACACTCTTGGAGACTTCGGTAGGGTGTACACGGCACACGCAGCGCCGAGGCGCCATGCGTGCCGTGCCGAGTCCGTGCGTCATGCATTACTATAATTCATGGCAAATTGGATTTTTCATGGGAATCGGATAAGAATTGCACTTTGAATGTGTATCTTGAACTTTCACTTTCAACGTGGATTTAAAATCATTATATTTATTTATATATGTAGAAAGCTGTAGCGACAGCGCACATTA
Source organism: Hyles euphorbiae (assembly GCA_023078785.2). Lineage (NCBI taxonomy): Eukaryota > Metazoa > Arthropoda > Insecta > Lepidoptera > Sphingidae > Hyles > Hyles euphorbiae. The sequence continues at coordinate 256,077 of CM041034.1, forward strand.
AGTATATTACATCACGCATGAAGTGATGTGTGTATTGTGTAAGATTATCATTATCAAGATCAATGTCATGTTCCTATTAGCTTCTTTAATTGTTATTGATTTGCAGTTAAGGGAAAAGAGCAATATAAGAGATGATATCAGCTAGTAAATAATTTGATGTTGCTTAGGTTTATGTTCTCGGGATGGTTAACAATATAGGAACATAACAAGCTGTATTCGAAGTCAGATGTTTTTACTTCGAACCTAATGGGAAATGTAATGAAGATTTTCCAATACCGTGTGACGATATTGTGACATTCGTTAAAAAGATTTTAGGAATTAACGTCAGCCAATCATTTTTATATTGCGACGATTTCGGCGAGACAAGCGTGCCATTCGCCTGAAGGTAAGCCATGCGACCGCTCATAGACACTAGCAAAACCGAACAACACCACGAATACAAAGTAATGCTTGGCATTCCACTACGCTCGCCATTCTGAGATATAAGATGTTAAGTCCCATTATGTTCCGTAGTTACTCTCGTTACAATCTCCTTCAAACCGGAACAATGAATTGCATTTACACTGATGTTTGGCGAGAGAAATAGACATTGCGGTGGAACCTACCCCGCCAGCCTCTCACATTTGAGAGACCTACCCGTGAAAAAACCAACCAATTCATAAACAAAAATCTACAAAAGGATCAATGCTGGAAAGATGATTATGGATTTTTTATTACTTAGCAATTTATAAATTGTTGTTTGGTGTTTACAGTGACATCTCATTTTTAACTAGTTGCATTCTTTGATTGACTTCTTTTGATTAGTAGCAATCCTTTCGTAGTTTGTATATCAATGTTGTCATGTCTGAATAACATACAGAATATCAATGAAATAAAAGCTCCAACTCTCATAAAGCATTTCGAGCGTTATCAACAAGTCGATTTGTAGATAAAAGAAAATTAAATTGTATAACTTTGGCAAATATCCGTCCTAAATAAACGTTAGCAAGTCGTGTTAAAAGTTGGCGAGCGATTCCCAACTCTTTGCTCCTTATTGAATTCGCTGCTGTAGTCGACGAACGGTCTTAAACACCACTCAATACTTTTAGATTTTTATTGGTGGAACTTCGGTCGCTAACTCTATTACGTGATAATTTTTATGGGCATTTTATTATTTTGACGACGATTATCGCTATGAAACTTTTGTAATGGCGAAACATGGAAGTTGGTTCGTTAGAAGTTTATATTGCGATTGGCGAAATCTCAGCGACCGATTGTGATAAAGTAAGAGCGTAAAAGTTGACTATTACAGGATTTTATTACGACAGGAGTTCTGCGCGTGCCAACTTATTTACTTTGTTCATGAATGTAATGCTATCATAACTCAAATGTTTTGTTAAACCAAATTTTTTTCCTGAAAATGCATAGAATCATTGACAAGCCGTAATGTATTTATTTTTAGAAAACTAAAGAAGTACAAAAACTGGGACAATTATAAAAATGTTTTTCTACGGCTGATTTAAGTTCGACATTATCAAAATCATTTTTGTATAGACTACAAGATAAAAAGTTTTAGCCTTTCCCCGCAAAATCTCATAAATGCCCGGTTAGAAATTGGCTAATACGTACCAATGCATTTACAAACACACAACAATACACATAATTTATTGCATAACTGTTTCTTTCGCAATTAAAATATTGTTTTTTAAAAAAAGAAATCTACACTCAAAATGATTTATGGCGAATGACGTCATAAGATGGGAATCTTATTTGTGGTCGGATACCTTACTCTTTTATATTTTTAATGACCCATCCACGGGTACCATCATTATGTGAGAATTCTTAGATTTTTAAACGTACAGCCATAATATTTAAAATATCCTATAGTAAATACGTTTATATTGTTCAGTAAAAATGCAAAATATGAAGATAAGATTTTCGCGCCATTGTACAAACATTGATAATTTAGCTACATAGTCGGCAGGCATGTTGTCAATCGTAAATAAATAATGTAAGAATATTAATGTTACAGTGATCACTCATCAGTGATGTGGAATGTGGGCGCATATGATGACGAAACACTTCGCATTTTACTTGTTAATCGCAATGGCCAATTATTCATCCTTGGACATTTGCAAGTTTCAATCATCGTGTAGGGCATTATTAGTAGTAATTTCGTAAGTTCCTTACTAGTAACTAACTATCAATAAATATAATATATAGATTTCATAATATGCTCGTAGTTATGCACAATAGATGTCTGTAATGTTCAGACAAATCCAATAAGACTTCGAAATATTGCACACTGGTAACAACATATAGACCGACTACTGAATAAGGTTTCAAATACAAAATCTGGAATTGTATCATGAACAATAAGTAGGAACATGTACAGGGTGTACAGGGTGTGAAATCATGACAAGGATAATATAAGGGCGGGCGTCAGGCTATGCGTAAGGAGTACGGAGTTACGGACCCACTACAATGTTGTTTTGGAATGGCAGTTGGCACATTGCAATGTGTACGTAGTGTATACTGTATAGTGAGCAGTGGCAACAACAGTCAACACGGAAACAGGTTGTATCGATCAGCTTACCGTGAGTTGTTTATCCGCGAGCGCTCGTCGCATCTCCTGCTCTATATCTAGACTTACATGCCGGAGCAAAAACACGTAGCTATAGGGTATAGGTAGGCTAGGTTAGGCCGGTGACCCGCTGGCCGGCGACGCAAACAAGGCTCGCGCATGCGTCCACCGCAGTAAACAACGCTGCTCCCGGGCCCGAGCACGTGGAGCCAGCCTGCAGCTCCGTCGGCACTCAGACAACACCAAACAACTAACCGTCGGCCGCTGCCGCGATAACACCCAGCACCAACACTCGCAGTAATAACACCGCCATATAATCACAAGCATTTGCACACGCTCGAAATATCCTCGATTAGCGGGCTGCGTAGGGACGTACGGCGCAGCCCGCTGCCTCCGGCGCACTGACGCGGCCGCGGCCTCGCCCCTCCCGCCGCCCGCCAGAACCTTGTCCATTCAACGCATTTCTGTCATGAGCAAATCGATAATGACATTATACTTCCGCTTTCAAGCACGCGCGCTGCATCCAAACTAGGGCTGTGGGATGTGGACACTATCATACGCATACGCTACAGTCTACACGGCACACGGTACACCGACTACTCAACCTACGAGTTACGAGTTACGACGCATATCCTCACTTCACGATTTAATGACATTACAATACAATAACTATTTTACAAATAGGTAGTTTTTTTTTTTTATAAAGAGCGAAACAAAAAAATTGTGTTTCATCATCCGTTCGAGTTGTAACTTTGAGCTTTTTTTGGGTAACGAATTCACAACTTAATATTTTTTTTAAATTGTTACAAGTGATTAAGTTACGTTATGCTTTATAGTAAGTGTGTAGAGCAAGAGTGCAGTTGCAATTTTTTGTTTGTGTGATTTGTCATCTCTCATCAGCCAGCCACTGCTGTAGTGCGTGGCGTAGCGCGTGGCGCGTGGCGTGTGACGCATGCTGCGGAAGTGGGGCGGTGGACGGCAGCAAGAAGTGTAGGAGTTATGTGATGATGTGAGGCATCAAGCAGGTCACGGCATTTCGCGCCACTCGCCACTCAACTAGTTTCTGCGTAGTAATATATTACTAATTGATTTTTTTACGACTTACTACCTTTCTAAGTAATAAGTCAAGGCCATTGTTTGTGCAATTGAAAGAGTCTTAATGACAAGGAAATTTCGCAGAATATAAACAAGCATTTCTACACGCCCACACACACGTGTATTGTTAATAACGTTATTTTTGTGAAATGATAACATACGTAAGCCTACTGATAAAGCATACATATTTCAAGGTCAGTAATAACATTTACTTAATATCGCTTTCCTTTTTTGCATGTGGTAGAGTCAGTGCAAGCACAAAAGTTTGTAGTCAACTCTCCACTGCGATTAAAAATTATAATTCATCAAAATATAACAGATCAATGAGCATACATAATCAACATTATAGAGTTTTATATAATATAATCTTCTACCTGTTCGTATTTGACCACTGATTTTACTTATAGTTATCAGCTGCTCGATTTATCTACCTTTTCGAGAAACTTTAAGAAAAAGTTTTTTGTCTACTGATTTCATTTTATTTTCTTAATAGCTTTATTGAATTGGATTTATCGTAAGACTTTACGAATTTCACCTATAACTTTACCAGTCGTTTGGTTCTTCTATTATTAAAAATATACTCTATGTTCTATTCTAACAATAACAGTATTTTTAATTTCTCGATACCGCGGAAGATTCTTTTATTGTTAGTAAAACGTTTAGGTTATTATTCAATTATCGGAATAATAAGGTAGGTAAAAGCTTGTAAATAGTATTTGTTATCATAAGCATGCTGTATCGAATATTCATCCCTCCATTGTATAAGTTCACTGTTTATTGTATCACGCTAGATTAGGTTAGTGAGCCCGAAAAGTCTGTCGTACTGCCTGATACCCACGACACGAGACTAGGTCTTAGTGTGGGTAAGGACTATGTATGTAACTGTTGGGTGTAATTATTAATTGTCAATGCGATTTCTTTGGCACATTACACGACTCTACATTTTAGTCGCGTAGAAGCGAACTACAGTTGTACGAAGCTTTAAATCAATAGGTTGAACTATGTGCGAGAAACACGGATAATCTATAAGAATATTATTTACGGATTTTATCGCGGATTTAGTTTAATTTTTACATTTTTTGAATTCCCGACGTTTCCATCACTTTACAGCTTTCGTGGTCACGGGGCGGACTGTGACCAGTCCGTAAATAATAGTCTTATTTCAACGGATAATCTATATTATATCAGCCCATATACGTCCCACTGCAGGGCACGAGCCTCCTCTAGAATCGACACGTACGATTGAGAGTGTGGGTAGTGCGCGTTGACGGCCTTACATTTTAGTGCGTGGTGATTGACTATCAATACACACATGACTCTTATAAGTCAAAGGTGTGCCCTGGGATTCGAACCCGCGACCACCGTGAACATGTTGGCAAACAAATCAAATCAAATCAAAATATTCTTTATTCAAATAGTCTTTCACAAGATCTTTTGAATCGTCCTTTTCTGCTACCACCGCTTCGGAACGTGTTGTGGCTGTGAAGAAGAAGCGGCGCAAGAAACTCCCTCAGCAACACCAACTGTCTTCTTTTTTTCTTTCTTTTTCTTTTTTGTTTTTTTTTTTTTTTATATATCGCCATCTCAGACTAAATACTATCTAGACGTAGCCATGAACTGGAACGTGAGAAATAAGAGTGAGACCGCAAGTAAAAAATTAGTGTGCGTAAAAGAGACAGAGAGTTTTTTTCTTTGTCCTTGTCACCGTGGCCGGTTTTTTTATTTGTCAATAAGCACAGTTTGTCAAACAAATATACGTCAATCAGTTTTTCCGATATTTTAATAGTTTTGGATAGTTTAAAGCAGCAATTTATACAAATATTAGTGACTATAGTGTATATGCAATGGTGGGTTGTAGTATTTTAGGCTGCAAAAGCCGCAGTGAACATAAAATTTGTGGAATAACATTTTACTCGTAAGTTACTCATTTATGTTACATTATAATTATTTTGTCGTTTATTGGTAAATAATGTTGTATTTTAATATCAATACATATTGTTTTACTTAGAGAAATATCGATTACATTTAGAAATTCTACAAATAATATTAAATAACCTTAATTTCTTAAAAGTTTAGTGTTACCTTGTTATGAAAATTGGTTTACCCTAGATAATACTTGCATATTATTCCTTGCATACATAGCGTTATTAATGCGTAAAATAATAAAATTACTTCTTATTTTAGGTTTCCTACTAACAGTAATTAGAATTAAATGGCTGGAAGCTAATGGGCAACAAAATTGGCAACCAACAAATAATTTTAAAATTTGCTCAATACATTTCGAGATAGATTCCTTTCATTATAAAAAGAAGAATGTTATAGTAAAACCAAAAGCAGTCCCAATAAAATATGTTCATGTAAGTAGTTGATCATTAATTATTTTTAACACCATTTTATTAACTTCGCCTGTATGTATGTATGTAACAGAATCTGTAAAGTCGATTTTCGAGCACTTCAAAACGTCGTATTGACTTGAAATTTTGCATACTTATCCAGAACTGATGACGACGCAATAATTTTAGAAGTATATATTATTTTATATTTTATCCAGAATAATAAACAAAATATTATTGTTGAAAAAATATTATGTGTATAATTGGTAGTGCGTGGTGGCCTGTTGGTAAACGGACTAGACGCGGCTGCCAACATGTTCACGGTGGTCGCGGGTTCAAATCCCAGGGCACACCTCTGACTTTTCGGGGTCATGTGTGTATTGACCATAGATTTAGTATAAAACATAGATCGGCAATGTGAAAGAGATAGAATAATTTAACTCATATGTTAAAGCGAGATGCATGATGCGACCATTCGTTTACACAGAAGTAGCCAGCAGTGACCCAGAGTCAAAATATGTCAAACTAAGCGAGCAACAAAATTCGCTTATTTTCGTAATTTATTTAATTTTACAGTACTTGGTTATATTTATTAAACGTAGTTTATTATAGTGCATTGTGTAGTGCCAAGGTGTGGTTCATGCAGGCGTAAAAATCCGAAATAATTACAGTTTTCACAGGTACCGGCCACTTTTGCACAATATTTTTTTGTGATGATATTATAGAATTAAATGGAAATCCGTGTATACATATCGGTAGAAAAGAATATAGTATTTCATTGTATTAATAAGCTGAAAGCATCCATTGCGTATAAAAAATAATATCAAATACGTGTATTTACATTAATTTCAACCAAAAGTAGCTAGGGATTGACTGACAGGTTCGATCAATAAAAGGTTGTCGATAAAATAGTCGATGACAACACATGTTTCCCTACATTTTTATGGGGCTATAGTATGTTGTGATAGTGTGCATTTTTCTCCTTCTTCTACCTGGCGTTATCCCGGCCATATTTCCCCGGTCATTATTATAGTATTCATTCTACAATATTACTTATTACTTTGCTTTTTCTCATTTTTTTATATTTGTGGAATATTTATTATAACACTTCATGTGTGTGATTTATGAATTAAGAACCTGTTTCAATCTCTGCCAAGAGGCTGTCAATTTATAATAGTAAAACAAGAACATATTCGATATTATTATAAAATATGCGATACTTCTATGCACAATATCATCATCCAAACCTTGAAGCAACATTATTCATTTATCATAACATTAGGTATAGGTTTAAAATTTATAATTCTCATAGGAAAAACATTAGTTTAGGTGACGAGATCGAGAAAACCTTTGTAGTTTATTAAACTGTCTCTTTCTTCAGTCACAGGAATGCGACTAATGAACATAGGCCTTCCACAAGAATGTCTACATCAGTTTGTTGTAAGCTGCCTGCATCCAACGACTTCCTACAAGCTCCTCCGTACACCTCCAACGCGGCCTAGCAGGCGTCCAACACTTCCCAATGTGTTACAAGTCAATTAATTGACTTAAATAAGCATATTTTTTTAACTCTAGTATAAAATATATACTTACGCGAATTTTACTCATTGAAAAAAACTAATAATCATGGATTTTGTTGCAGACTGAGTCCACCCTATGACTACGAAAGCTGTAAAGTAATCGAAACTTCGCGACGGGAAATTAAAAAAATAAACCGAAAACGCTAAAGCTTTGTAAATTATAGTTTTATTTTATAAAAGTGTTTTTTGTTCTCAGTTTAATTAGATGTCTGTACTAAAGACTCATACAAAATATCTCAAACAAAATGTTTTCCAAATAATATGACAATTTATCTTTATTTATTTGTGTGTTTATCAATCTGTATTGAAATAAACACATCAATAAGTTTCTGTTAATATATAATAAAATGTCGCATATATCCATAACATTTTATTTCACAACTACAGGCCGACAGCTATATCGATATCGATATGATACTATCGAAAGTGCATGGTACACCACTATATGTCAAGCACACATGTAAACTTTACGCACACAATCGTAAATCAGTTTTGGTCGCGCTGAAAATGACACATTGCCGATCTACGTTCTATACTACATCTATGGTATTGACAGTCAATCACCACGCACTAAAACGGTGAAGGAAAACATCGTGAGGAAACCTGCATACCGTAGCGATTTATAAGAATTTCTATGGTATGTAAGTCCGCCAACCCGCATTAGGCCAGCGTGGTGGACAATATGGCCTAACCACTCTCAATCGTACTCTCGATTGTAGAGTAGGCCCTTGCCCTGCAGTGGGACGTATATGGGCTGATACAAATACAGATAATTGGTAATTTGCGCGCAGTTGTCTTTCTTTGATAAGACAGCCATAGATGTTTTGTGCAAGCAATTAACTTATAGTTTAAAAACTAAAAAAACAAGCTTTCATATAAGATCGAACTAAAAAGTAAAAAATAATCATAAACTCATTATCATTTAAAAATAAATACGATATACGAATAAATACGATTTAAATCGTACGGTTGGCAACGCTTATGTTGGCCTGTGGGTGGTGGTGGGTACTACCACCAAAAGTAGGAATTTTTCCCAACATGGCCACACTGAAGAATTATATATCTGTCTCTTGTGCGGCCACGGCATGGCTACGTCTAGAGAGTATTTAGTCTGAGATCGCCATTTACAAATAAAATGATTCATGTCACAAGTTACAATAATGTCAGTTTGATTCAAAACATGATAAATTTATTCCCAAGCAGTTTTATCTTCCACATAATCTGAAATTCTATAGTATGCCTTTTTACACAGCTTAGCTTTTATTACTTTTTTAAACTTATTAATTGGAAGTTCTCTTAAACTGTTGGGAAGCTTGTTAAAGAAGCGTACACTTTGACCCATAAAAGAATTATTTATCTTGTGGAGACGAGTAACGTGTGAGGCAAGATTATGTTTGTTCCTAGTGTTCTTACTATGCATGTCACAATTACGCTTAAATTGAGTTATATTTTTACGAACATATAATAATTTTTCATAAATATATTGAGATGCAACAGTAAGAATATCTACTTCTTTAAACTTTTCTCTCAATGAAACTCTTGGACCAAGTTGATAAATGGCCCTAACAGCTCTTCTTTGTAAAATAAAAATACTATTTATATCCGCAGCATTTCCCCAGAGAAGAATGCCATAAGACATTATACTATGAAAATAGCTGAAGTAGACAATTCTTGCCGCTGCCTCATCCGTTAAACGCCTAATGGTTTTAACTGCATATGCCGCTGAACTTAATCTACCAGATAGTTTATTGATATGCGGCCCCCACTGGAGTTTAGCGTCGACCGTAATGCCCAGAAACGTAGTAGACGCAACAGGATCCAATTCTTCACCGTTAATTTGTACAGTGGTAGATAATTGCCTAACATTGGGCAGTGTGAATTTAATACATTTAGTTTTCTTAGCATTAAGTAATAAATTATTAATATTAAACCAATGTACAACTTCACGAAGGGCACTGTTTACTTCATCAAAATCTAATTGTTGTCTTTTAATTTTAAATGTCAAAGATGTATCATCCGCAAACAACACAACTTCGTGATTATTCCCGACGTGATAGGGTAAGTCATTTATGTAGACCAGGAATAGAAAAGGTCCCAGAATTGAACCCTGCGGTACTCCCATAGTGACCGCAGATCCTCTAGAAAGTTTTCCATTAATATCAACCTTCTGTACCCTATTGCTCAAATAGGAGGACAAAAGATTGAGAGCTCGGTTCCTGATACCATAGTGGCGTAATTTCCTGACCAGAGTGTCGTGCTCTACGCAGTCAAAGGCTTTAGATAAGTCACAGAATACACCAAGTGCATCCTGCGACTTCCCAAGCGTCATAGATTTGTTTTAGGAGAGATACTCCCGCGTCAATTGTTGATCGACCCCTCGTAAATCCGAACTGTTTCCGGTGTAGCAAGTTATTGGTGTTGAAATGTGTTAATAATTGAGTAAGAATTATTTTCTCAAATAACTTGCTAAGCGTTGGTAAAATTGAAACAGGTCGGAAATTGGTCGGATCCGAGCTGTCACCGGACTTAAAAAGAGGCACCACCTTGCTTTGTTTCATCAGGTCAGGAAAAACACCAGATACCACACAGCGGTTTAATATCTCTGCTAAGTGGGGTGCTATGTGCTCAATGATTAAAGATATATTAATTACAGAAATTCCCCACAAGTCTGCGGTCTTTTTTAAACTAATTTCTTTAAATGATTTTAATATATGCTGCGGCCCAATTTGCGAGAACTCAAACGCCACGTTACATTTAGGTACAAGTTTTTCAAGTATAGATAAAGCAGACCTCGAAGATGACCGAAGATGTTGGATGGTATTTTTGGGAATATCAGTAAAAAATCTTTCAAATTCAGTTGCTACTTCCAGATCTGCTGTACAACTCCTATTATTTATTTTAAGATTAAAGTTATTTTCACGTACCGAGTTTTTACCAGATTCAGAATTAATAATATTCCAAGTAGTTTTGATTTTATTGTTAGACATTTTGATTTTATTTCTTAAATACAACGATTTAGCTGTGGAACAAGCTCGTTTGAAAACTCTGGAGTAATTCTTTACATATTCCTTAAAAGTCGGATTTTGGTTAAACATTCTTTCATTGTACAATCGCGTCTAAGTAGCTGTTTACCAACAGGTCACCACGCACTTTCATTATCAGTAATTAATTAATTTATTTATTTATGATTTATAGTCTTTTATTAGTAATTAATTAATTTAGTTATTTATGATTTATTGCACACCAAAATGAAAGACGCCTACAAAATACTTCAAAACTAAAGCCAAGGTTACAATAGGTGGCCCTATCGCTAGCTTCGATCTCTTCCATTCAACCTTTGGATGGAATGGTCCTGGATTATTATAATATTAAATTATGGGGTAGTACAAATAATGAAAAAAAGTATGAGTAATTTTAGCGATAAATAAAAAAAAAACTTTAAAATTTTACATAGTCATACACAGCAGAGTTTGAAGAGATGGTACTGCATCACGAAACCACTCGATCGAGGCGTAGTTGGCTAAGCCACAAGTACTCTGCTCAGCTTCTTTTCAAAAGTTTGCGAGTAAAAATAAAAACATTACAAATTATAATACAATTAAAGAAATTATGAGGAAAGAACAATAGCAATTACGGGTCCGCACCCACTCACTTCAACTTTTATTTCATAAACGTTCACTATGCCGTGATTTAATATTTTAATAGTTCTTACTTATTTAAATACCAGAATTTTCTTCGCAACTTTTATAATAAGATCAGTTTAGTTTTTATTTAAAGAATTACATACAGTTCAGAATTTAAAGACGACCGGACTATATCCACTACACTGGTCCCGAATGAATGAAAGACACACATAGGCAATTACAAAAGTATTGTTAATATTTGATTCCTTTACCGAGTTTGACTATAAACTAGATATACACTTTATTTCATACCAATTAATTTAGGAAATAATTATCTATGAACAATATTTTATTGCTGAATGGCAATTCCTACCACGGTATCCGATGTTAGCATACGAGGTATCTACTAGAGGTCTTCTGAATCACTAGACGCTGCGGAGTTGGCGCGCCATCACCGAAAGTAATCCTGACAAGCGTTGGCACTGATCCCACAACCTAACTTTAAATGAATACACACTTATTTATTTTTTTCATTTCTCGGAATATTAGAGGAAGATTTCGGAGAAGTTAGTATCGGCCATTACTCATCTAACACTTACCGTACTAGACAAGAACACCTCCAAGGTGGTTGGTATACCACTTTCGTCATAATTTTGCCATTACCACCAACATCGCGGTGTGGAAGAATTCCCTGCGTGTCGAGCTGGAATTCAGGAGACACTGACGTACCTTTCCAATGGCTTGCGTGCAGGGAACCATAATAATAAGCTTTATCCTGGTCTTTTCCATAATTTTGTATGGAGAACATTTATCTGATTTTTAGTTTATTTAAAATTACAGAGAGAAAATACAGCGTACATTTCCGTTGACCAAGGAAATAAAATATGACATGAAGACCTCGACATGTAGAGTCAAACTTATTGAATTTGTTTAAGTATATGTATAACATGTACGCGTGTATTTTGTATGGAGAAAAGGTAAGGGAATGTCAATTTATCCTCCAGATAATTAACTAAAATATTATCTTAAGAGATATATATCATTTTTTGTCGTTTTATCTATAAATTCTGGTACAAGAAAGTAAATAATTTGATTAGTAAATTCACCCAACACTCACGTAGACCACTTACTTCTACTTGTCTTCCACTTCACATTTAAATACACGACTTTCGACCATCACCCTTCATAAACATCTGTTGGTCCAACACCAGTCTTGATGCGGGATAGACACTGTGCCCCCTTGATGAAATCCCGTGATTTAACTGCTTCGCGTTGGCCTAAATTAGTGTAGGTATTTGTAGTTACAATTAATTAAATGAGTTATCGTCATGAGCTTCCCTTAAAACCCAGGTTAACCCCAGCGAATGTCAAGGTTTTCAGTAGTGGTCTTCCTCTAAAGCATAAACAATTAAGTGATGCTTGAAAGTAATAGTTATATTCTCAGTATTGTCGCAGACGGCAGGTGCGACAATCACTCTCTAGTTATGCAATTGTTTTGAGATGTGTCTCTTTGTTTTCTTTTTTAATTATACGACTAGCTAAGAATGCGTGTCCGGTTCTTTTCCAAGTATTGGCCCGAGTGTGACTCACTTTAGGCTATCGCTACCTACAATAAGTTGTCTTTCGCCAAAAACTGTGCAATTTAATACTTGTTAAAAATGTTTCACACACGTCTGACTCATCGAACAACTTATGACGGCCAAGTAGATGACAATTAATTTTATTACATCAATTATATTGATAGGTAGTTATATACTTTCTAATTTATAGTTCTATATAGAATATTATATATTTGCAGTAGCGTTTAATCAACAAAATAATTGTCTTTTAAAAAAAATTAAATAATTAATACAACTGAAGCAACAAATGTTATTTCCAGCATAATGCATATATACCTACATATTGAAATAAAAAATAGTTCTGCGAAAGCAATGTCACTCGCCTTATAGGCGCACATTGCAAAGATTTTTTGTTTCTTTTCTAATTTATCGATTATCACCAAGAAAGGCACAGAAACCACGATCCACCTATCAATTAACGTTAAAAAACAGACTCTTGGAATACTACGAGCCTTAACTATATGATTGGCAGTCCATGTACGTACAGGAAAACGGAAACTATTATGTTAAATTGCAGCAGTTATAGTTTGTAGAGAATTCACATTAGTTCCTTAGTTCTTAGTATCGCTGTCATTGGCATGGATGCTATGTTAATGCGCAGCCGGCACACCTAGCCAGTGGAGACGGTAGCCTGACTAGCTCATAAAAACGTGATTAGGCTGTGGACAGGTAGCCTGGTTTTTAATCTCGACTGAACAAAGTAATTGTGAGTTTTTAGAATTGTAACATCATGATATAACTTGTAAGGCAACCTTCGTGATACAGTGAAGTCTCAAATGAAGAGCATTAAGAAAGTATTTTAAAATTTAAAGATTATGTAATAACATAGCAGGTTCTTTGTTTAATAGAATAAATCGCAAAAGAGCAAACATGCCACCTGAATCCTAATAGTAGTCACCATTGCACACGAAAACTCACAAGTCACATCACTAGAGGTATCGTAATAATGGTTACTTAGATTTACGAAATATATATATATTTTTTTTTTTTTATAATGGCCTGGCATAGTGGCGGCATTGCACCTGATGGAAAGTGCCAATGCCGCCCAGGCAGAGTATCCATTGGCATCGGACGGCAGTCCCATGCCAATGGAAACAATTATGCCGGCCTGCTTAGGTGCCTCTTCACACCACGGCGGAAGGACCCGGGATTGTAGGAAGGAGGGAACACGTGCGCCGGCAAACAATTCCACAGCCTGACGGTGCGGCACAGAAACGAATTTGAGAACCGTTTGGTTCGCGCCGGGATGGTGTGGACCGTCAAGCTATGGCTTCGCAAGCCAGCACGCGTGGTTCTGGTTAGGAATGGAGAGGAGGGGAGCAAGTTGAACAATTCCTCAGAGCACTCACCGTGATACAGGCGGTAGAACACGCTTAGAGAGGCGACATCTCTCCGGAGTTGTAGCGACTCCAAGTTGCTCGTAACGTCTGCATCATTCACAATGCGGATGGCCCGCCGCTGCAATCCATCCAAGGCATCGAGCAAGTACTGGGCGGATCCATCCCAGAGGTGCGAGCAATACTCCATACCCGGCCGGACCTGCGCTTTATATAAGCGGCAAAGCTGACCGGGCGTGAAAAACCGACGCACTCTGTTCAGGACTCCAACCCTGCGTGATGTGGCAGATATTACGCCCTCGATGTGATTCCTTGGATTGAGATCACAGCGGATATCCACACCAAGGATACACAGGTCATTCCGCACTGAGAGGGGAGTACCCTGAAGAATGGGGAGGGGAGAGAACGGGGATTTTTTGCACGTGAACGCACACACCTGGGTTTTCCTGGCATTGAACTCAACCATATTCCTGGAACCCCATGTAGAAATGAGATCCAAGGTCCGGTTATTGTATTTAGCAGTAGGTAGCTTTTATCTAAGTATCGCGATACTTACTGTATAAATAAATTAATCTTCCTATAATCTTTTCCCTTGAGGTTCGATGAGGCTATGTTCCAGCCGTTTATTATTCTTTAGCTAATACTTACGTTTTTCTCTTGAGTTACCAAGTATAGGTAAGCCTCCACCAAGGATCTTTTACGTACATTTTCTCAATACTCGTTGTGCTGTGCAAGCGGGTAGGCGAGTACGAGACGTAGGTTCTTCAATTGATGACGCTGCTGCCCGTCATTTAAATACGGCATCTCTGTGATTTTTATCTAATTGGACGGTATACAGAACCTTATATTTTTGCTAGCAGAGTGCTACAAGAGCAAGTGTCGACAACCCTGGAAAGCGTGGGTTATATGAAAATACAATGCATTGTAAGAAGTATGATGACATAAATCGATTCAGTTCCTGTTTATTACATTGACAATGTAGCAAGCGTGGGTTATTGTGTGAAGTTCCACACAGAATATTTTTCATACGGCAACATAGTTCCCGAGGGATGCATATCCTGTGACGCGAGGCGCGGTAACAATGGGTCGTATTAATAAGATATTATACGTGTGGTCCCTTCGGCGAGTCGTGTAGAATGTGTAATGCAACATTGACGTCAACGGCGCTGGTGCGCGAGGAGCCAGGCATCCGGCCTCCGCCGCGCCGCCCGTGCCGCACCGACAATGTTAGATTGGCTTCGTTGTAAGTTGTAGTACTTTTAATGAGCACCAAGAGTTAGGTAATTTACTTGTAAATACTTGTCCATGAATATGAGAGTTACTTTTATTTGTTCTTACAAGCAGGTTATAAAATCGCATCAAATAGCTATGCATGTATCCTTTTCTGTATTATGTTGATTGTAAGATCGTAAATTTAATAAGATTAATTATTAAGTATTTCATGTATTGATTTATGTATAATTTTCTTTAGATACACAAAAAATGAAAAAAAAAGGAGGGGTTCTCAATTCGAATGTATTTTTTTTTGTTTGTTTCCTCATAACTCTATATTTGGTAGCCCGATATTGGTTTTGTTTTGAAGCCGTGTTTTTATGTATTTACAATATTATCCATACCTTCAGAAGTTATATTAACTAATAGACAAACATTACTTCTTAAAACAAATTAAATTACACCTGGTTATTGCGAGTTACTTTTTTATAAGTGGATATACTTTTGTGATTTAATTTAACACTCTAAAGATGAGCAGCCGGTAAAAAGAAGCACATCTCATAATAGGTATCATTTTGACATGATTTATCAACGATAATAATGATTTATTTAATCCACGAAAACACTAGAATGATCAAATTGCGTTTCACAAACAATCAATAGAGACTAATATTTTATAATAGGTAAAGCAGCGTTAGCTAAAGGGAAGGAAGTGCAAATATTGTCGGTTGTTATTGTTATGCTAGGCTGAACAACTAATTGTTCACGCTTCATTTCAACGACACAATGAAGAAGCAACGAAGGGGTCCACCAACCGACCATTACTAGTTGCCATGACAATAGATAAGCTAGAATCACAATTCAGACTTCCCAATACCATATTAATTTTATTTTGAAAAATCTTTTTTATTCCTGTCACTGTTTAATGGTTTTGAGACATACACCCGAATACTCAAACGCCCACCCACTTAGCCAGTACATTTAAGCGGGATTTGCGTAGTTAAGTGCAACGTAATATTTAAGTCGCATTTGAGTATTCGGGCGATAGTTATTTTATCACAGGTTGAAACTATTATGTATGCCATCCATTTTTTGTGCAACAGGAAAAGGTACCCCGGTGGAGGCCGAATGGAGTATGTCATTGTCACTACTCACTGGCCATCCAGCCCAGCACACTGCGGATGTTCTTACCTAGCGGGGCCCTAGAAATACCTACGCCAGCATACTCATTAAAACTCCTCGGTAACCGTCTCGGGCCATCTCAGTGAGAGGAGCGCTCTGATTTACGACTGCGTAAGCGCTTTGCGCAAAACTATTGATGATCCATCTATTACAGGAAGCCCTGAGGACACTTTCCTACTTTCTTTAAGGTGTTATGGGCATCCACGACAGAAATTAGGTCACGCGCTCTATCGTATATATCGGAGTAGTTATATGCGAGGGCGCACCGCACCCTCACTGTCGCTATCACTCATCGTCAGGTCGCCTCTGACGATAGGATACCGTGGCGGAATTCTTGCACTCCCGGAACAAAGGGCAGAATCCTGGCCGTAAATGTCTGAGCTCCAATATCACACTTGAGTGGGACAATATGACGATTTAGTTGAAGATCATCGTATGTCAGTGTGGCGGTCTCTCATCAAGCGATTACAAATAATCTACCACCGACCGAAACCCATCTGCATACTATTACTGTATGAAGGCTATATGATTTCCCGTGAGACAATACTATCACTCCGGCGGAGCCGCTATTGTAGTTATACATGCTACTCTATGGCTCTACCACTTCTATTGTCTAATGTTTTATATAAAATATTTGTATATAAAATTGGATTACTGATGCAAAGACGATTTCTGTATCAGCCCATATACGTCCCACTGCAGGGCACGGACCTCCTCTACAATCGAGCACGATTGAGAGTGGTTAGGCCATATAGTCCACCAAGCCGGCCTAGTGCGGGTTGGTAAATTTATTTATTTCAAATAATTTATTTCAACAATTTTATATAATTAAATAAATACTATCTATGATTTTTCCCGCATAGTTCGTAGCGTAATGTTAAATAGCTTATAGTAATCCAAAAATTAGTTTTATTACTCACTTTTTATTACAAAAAATTGAATTGACGAAAGTGTCATTCCCAAAACTCTCATAAATAAAGTTTAGTTTCGATTCCTGGTGAATTAAAAGGATGTCTACTCTCAGAACAATATGCATTGATTATTATTCTGAGATGTCTAATATCCATCCGTCGTTATACTACTAACGCCAGCTGTCGGTATAAGACCAAATACTAGTGACTGATATTATCCCATAGATTAAATTAAATCCAATGATCATTACCCTTGATTACCCTTGATTACCCTAGATCATTATCAAATCGTTACGTCTTTACTTTCTTATTGGTCTGTGGTCTTTAATGACAATGACATCCTCCGTGGCGCAGTTGGTTAGACGCCGCCTGTGAAACGAGAGGCCGCGGGTTCGATCCCCGCACCGAGAGAAATGTTTGTGTGGCCCACAAATATTTCTTCCGGGTCTGGGTGTTTGTGAGACCGAAAAGTCTCTCGTAGTTCCTGATACCCACGACACAAGACTCGATCTTAGTGTGGGGTCAGGACTATGTATGTGACTGTTGGGTGTTATTTATTTATTATTTATTAATGGCACCAGGTTAGCGGTTATTATTTAGTCGCACACTGCTATATTTACAACAACATTTTATAAGCAGGGTAACCATCTATGAGAGTAACTATTACGCAAGATTTTGATTATAATTTCCTATTTAACAAAGTACTCTGTGATTGTAATGGAAACTTCTGATTACTACAGAAAAACTTATCACTGCGAAGATATAGATCTTCCATTAGCTAAGTTAATCAATTAAATTAAAATATTAGCGAGTTGGAGAAAATGCACATAGTGCAGGGCTACAAAAGGCAAATGCAATCCATACTTTATGTGAATAAAAACTGATGCTCAATTACAAGTGATCAAATATTTTTTTTATTTTCGTACGCTCCTACGCTCCTAAGAAATATAGGTATAATAATAAGCATTAGAATTTTTGTTATAACACAATTTATTCAGCTAAAACATATTGACAAAGTAAATTGATGATATTGCTATAGGAAATAGACAATAAAAGACGGCGCAGGCGACTTGCCAACCGATTACACACACTCGTATAACTACATACAATAACTTGTCCTGAGTTTGTATGGGAGCTTATAACTTCTATGACTGAAATAATATCATGTATGAAAAATGCATTTTCTATTAAGAATCATTAACCTTGAAATTCTCTTTAGAAAATAGTATTTTACTAAGTCTAAATACAACTACTTTTTCTGTTTTATTTATCATAAACTAAAGTCTAGACAACTATTTTTTTAGTCAACTAATCATTAAAGATTATTGGGAGTCGATAGATGTAATACACAATAAACACTTTAATATTTGGACACCTCCTAATAATTTGGGTTTCAGTTATTACGTTTTGGTAAGTGCAATTAAATATCTAATATATTAAATATCCAACATACATTTAAATTCGCCCTCACTGCAACTATATTTGAGTTAGTTAAACGCCCATACAAACATAACCTATAAAACTATAAATTACGGGATATTACGATGACTGTTAGTTCTATTACGCTCACTTATAAACATACATGAAAATCTTGTTATGGAGTGGTTGAGGGTAGTACGAGAATGTATTATTTTTACATTCAAAATAATCAATCATACAACACATCTTGATGTTCATTCAATTTTTATACTTCAAATATTTTTCAACTTATTTATTTTACCTTATGTAAATAAAAACAAACTTGCGATCTTTTTAACGATATATATTTTGAGATAGTTAACTATAAAGATAGGCATTTATGAGTCTTGTACCTACCCTCACTCATCTGACTGAGTTCACACACCAAGGTCCATTAACAAGTTATTAGTTATAACATACCCACGTCTCTAAACATAGCTAAAACTTAACTAATTCTTTTGACCGTCAAACTTAAACTAAACAATGCGAATAGTCCTTCCATTCAAGTAAAACACATACAATTGAAAAAAATATAAAATAAAACTAAAAAAATATTTCAGTGATGAAATAATTTTCGTCTCTAACATTCATTGAAGATACACAAGTCCATGCTTACACAGATTTATACAAGGTGTTCTAAAATTCATACCATATTATCATCTGCCACATATTGTTCTGTCACTACTATATTAAGGATTTCGTGTGATCGTAGCCACACATACATCGTTCTGGGATTGATTTATAGCATCTGACGAATATTTCAATAAGCTATCTTACCGGGGAGGGGGGAGGGGGAAACCAAAAATAAGACTTGAAATTGCAATTATCCATATAAACGGTTTGATTACATGTTGTGAAGTACAAATTATTGTATTAATTAATTTATAAAACACATTACGAGGATACAATTTAAGTTTTACACATTTGATAAATTCGGTTGTATATTGTTGTGGGCGGATTTATGAATCCCTGCTGATATCTATAGCCATTATGTACAACTGCGTTTTAGAAGACATGGTAAAATATTATTCGCCTTATTATTAAATGCAATATATTAACCTCCTGTGTCAGGAATTGTTGCTAATGCCTACATTAGTATATGCAAACTTATAATTGTGTTCGTGGCCAATTAAGAATTAATATTCACAAATTAATACCACATGTTATAAGTATTTTTTGTATCTTATGTACACTATTCTATTTTATTTCAGGTTTTATCATTTTAATTTCATGTGATTAATTTAGATCCGAAAATCTTACACACTTAGGTGCATACATTTTAAATTATTGATTTTTCAGTCACGAATTAAAACAGTAATATTTTTTAATTCAGATGAGGCGAATTCTCTGCAGCAGCTCGTACTAGCTTATACACGCGTCCTGAAAGATCGCGCGAATGTAAGTCACTCGCCCGTCGAATATTCATTTTGTACGCAATGTGCGCACGTATACTTTAAGATCGAATTCGTCCTCACTGATGTAGGTCTTATTAAAAAGTGAATCAAACAAAGAACAATTATATAGTATATGAACAAAGTGTTAATTTTTTATTTGAATTTAATTTTGTTTAGCAGACGATTAATCTGAAGCGACGTGTTCCATATAGACGTGATAATTATAGAGTGTATAAAGAAGTGTAAGGGTGGGGGGTGATGGAGGGTGTGGGAGGGTGTTCACCGCTCGGAGGAGGATCGGCGTCGCTCGCGGCTGTCGCGGCGGCGCGAGCGGCGCTCGTGGCGCTCGTGGCGATCGCGCCGCTCATGCCGGTGAGAACGGGATCTAGAAATGAAATCACAGTTACAATGCCACACACTCAACAATCCAAGAAGGCGACGCAGGCTAATGATACAATAATTGATTGACTCGTCCCAACTTTAAAGACCCAGGGGGGTTACTCTATGAAACGACACGATCTTTGAATGTTCGGACACCGTACGTAAATCTTTACTAAGTTGCTACTCCACAAAATGGTGGATTCCTCTATCGTACGTCGCAATCATAGTCTAAGAGTTCGAAGAAAATGAAAAGTATAATAGATTTTTAGAAGTGGAAATCTTATATCTAACACTGGACGTTGAATATCCGAACATTCGAAGTTCGTATCGTTTTTATAGAGTAACCCCCCGTTTGATTCTCGAGTACTGTTGTGTGATCACCTCGGGCTGTCGCTTCGTTTCCGGCGCTCGCGGTCGGCGGAGCGGCGGCGCCGGGACTTGTCGCCCTCGTACCCGGACGAACTGCTCGACGAATCACGACGCTTTTTCGCCTCTGCAAACATTTCAATTTCATTTTCATAGGTGTTTGACTTCATCATTCATCAACTCGACCAAAAAGAGATGAATTTACTGTCAATCGAAGTTACTTAAAATTTAAATGAAACTTTTGTACACGATGTACAAACACCTGGTTCCAAACTTCGCGAGTATAAGATGGCAACAAATGTGCTCGTTTATGAACCACGTGTGAACTCCAAATGCGTGATATATTGACCTGCAGCCGCCTTGTTCTCTCTGTCTCGCTGGCGGGACTTGATGAGGCGCACTATCTCCATCAGCTCTTTGCGCGCCTCATTCCGCTCCTCCTCCTTGTAAACACAAAAAAATATTATAAAGTCACGATAATTTTAACACCGTCTTATTTGAACGTCCACCATAGTACTAATGTTCATAAGAGACGACTGATACAGATCATCGACGGAGCGAAATTTTACAATTGACAATTTACTCAATACTGATTTAGATTTACTTTGGCATTAGAAGGAGAATATATCAACATTTAAATTTGCTTTGATATCTAACTTCATTGGGCTAAATGGCAGCGGTTTATAAATTGCTCTTAATGTTACTTTCGTACAGGTGTTTGTAGATTGTACGTTGTTTTAAACGTTAAGTTCTCTCACCTTCTTCTTTTCAATGTCTAATGGCGGCGCGTCTGACTTTGTGTCTCGCTGCTGAGACGGCGAATGTTTACGCTCACTAGACTTGCGTGTTTTAGACCTGTAAATTTAAAATTATGTTACTTCTATTTCCACAAATTAAACTCTAATATACCCCGGCAAAATCCCAAATTCTACTATAAAATTATATTCGTAATAAAAGTACATGAGTGTTAAACCTCACCTCTCTTTCGAAGGCGAGCGTGATCGCCTGCGCTTACTCTTCTCATTATCTCCTCCTCTGGATCTTTCCTCGCTTCTCTTGTCCCTCTTTTTGTCCTTCTCCGTCGATCTGTCCCGCTCCTTGTCCCTGGACCTGTATGGTTTGTCAGACTTGTCAGTGGCGTCAGACTTGTATTTATGGTCTCCGTCGTTCTTTGATTCGGAATAATGGCGGTCCCTGTCTTCTCTATCCGAGAGTTTGCGACTCCTGCCGCGCTCTCTGTCTTCAGAATGTTTGCGACCCCTGTCCGCCAACTCTGAATGCTTGCGGCTCTTGCTGTCCTTATCCTCAGAATGTTTACGATCCTTCTCAGGGGATTTAGAGCGTTTGCGATCTCTGGTATCCGCTTCGGAATGCTTGCGAGATCTGTCATCACCGTCGGAATATTTGCGGCTCCTTGTGTCTTTGTCTTCGGAGTGTTTGCGGTTTCCTCTGTCGGCGGAGTCGGAATGCTTGCGTTCTCTGGCGTCGGAGTCCATATATTTGCGGGATCTATCTTCAGAATCGAGTTTGCGGTCTCTATATTCGTTGTCTGCGTGTTTGCGTGTTCTGTCGTCGTGGTCGGAGTGCTTGCGGTCGCGCTCGTCGCGCTCGCTTCTCATGCGCTCGCGTCTATCTTCCTTGTCTTTGTACTTATCTTTATCTTTGTCGCGTTGGTCGAGACGGTCGACGCGTTCTTCTTTTCTGCAAATTATAATCAATTTAGAAGTTAGTCGTTAGTTCTCTAGATCGTGTTAAAATTCCCTAATCCCTTTTCTTGTTACCTGGTGTCCTTAGGCTTGTCCTTGTTTTTCTCCCTGTTGAAAGTGCTTCTGAGCAGGCTGAAAGGATCGTAGCCGTCCGTGTTTGAGTCCTCGTGGAGGCTGGGCTTGGCGGAGGAGCCTAGTCCTTCAGACATGTTGGCGACGGCAGACGGCAGCTTGGGCGCCGCGTAACCTACCGTTGATGAGAGACCTTCCCGCCGCCGGTGATCGTGACCACGACTCTCTCTAAATAAATATTTCAAAATAAATTGTAGTTTCATATTATTCGGCGTTGTGAATGGTTTTTGAAAGAAAATTATGTAATCAAATGTATTGTAGACGGGTAAATTACTAGAGTAAATATTATTAATAGACATAAATGTGATATACACGTTAACAGTATTATTTTATTATTATTATTAATAGTGGAAAATATTTCAAAAATGTAACTTGTTTCAGTACATCCACGATGTCATTTACTTCAAGTATAATTATTTGTTCGATAACATGTAACGTGTGCGTGTTGGTGCGTACCGCGCGTCGTCGTGCTTGGGGTTGACTCCGAGCGCGCGCGCCAGCAGCTCGGCGCGGGACCCGCCCGCCGCGCGCCGCACCCCCGCGCCGCCCGCGCCACCCCCGCCCCCGCCCACACCGCCGCGCTTGTGAGCCTCCGCCTCTGCACCACAACACACACACTACACTCCACTCCTACTACTATCATTTATATAGCGTAAGATACTTTCTATCTATAAGTTACTAGATTAACTTTGCACTTAACCTAACCTTAGTCTAGGTTAAATTTGCACGCTATAATAATAAAACATGTAAATCTATCAAAACTATTATAATTTAAACTACTATTTATACCATATTTTATGCAATTTGATAATAATAAACAAATAGTAATAAATAAACACTCTGCACATACATCTGTCGACAAGAAACTATCTCAAACGGCATCATTCATACAGTTTTAAAACCTATTTTAATTAGCGAATGTTTTGTATTCGTCGCTCAAACTGAAATCAAAATTTGTTCAAAAGCGATAAACATTCGATAACTAAAATAGGGCATAATAATATAAATAAGCAGCATTATCTATCGCTGAATAATTGAAGACAGTGCTTATATTTTATTTATATATATTTTCCTCTTTGTTTTTGATGTGGATACATATTTTTTTTATTCATATGTATATGTATCTATTTTTTTTTATGCATGTTGTATGAATGTGTTTTTTTTAGTTTATTTTGATATCATTTTTATTACATATATTATGTATTTAGATATGTTATATATATTGTCCTTTGACATGACGTACACCTCACAATACCCCACAGTTGTCTCTATTTTATCCATCCTATGGTTGGTTGTCTGGAAGAGATCGCCTCGAGCGATAAGACCGCCATTGTACTCTTTTCTTGCTTGTTAAATTGTGTTAATGTTATTTCCTTTTATTTACTGGTGTACAATAAAGCTTTAAATATATATATAATATATATATAGGGTTAGATTAGCAGTTAAACCTATTGTACATACTTGTTCTATAAAAAAATGACACAATTGAATACTTTAATACAGTTTCATATAGCCAAATGAGATACACATTTTTTAATTTATTCAATTATGCTGCTATATATTATAATCAAATATATCTGACAAATTATTAAAAATATAATTTCGAAACCTTTTCATTCGTTTTGGCTCCTACCACTTGCCAAAAATCTATAACCATAATACAATGATACATATTACAATGTACAAGAACTTACCGCGTTTTGACTCACCGTCGTGTTCAATATCCTCTTCAAAGTCCAGGGCGTTATAATCGATTCTCTCGTGACGGGAATGCTCTGAAAAAATATTAACTTTAAACTATATCCATTTACAAAATAATTAGCTTAATGTATTCTACCAACCAAGCGTCGTGTCGCATTCACCCTCCTCTTTCTCCCTAGGATTTTCTGGAGTGCCCCCTTCATCTATTAACAATAAAACATTATCAATTTATATTACTTCTACACTGCAAATTACAAATATATTTAATAAATGATTAGTCAATGGAGACGTTTAAAAGAAAAGAAAAATGCATAGGAATTATTTAATATCAAAGTACATAATACTGGTAAGTTTTAATAAAAAAAATATACTTATAAAATACATTTTACTGTGTCATTTTTAATACACAACTATAAATACATGTATTAGGTACCAACATGAAATATTAATACATAATACTGGAATTAGGCAATTACATTGTTTACATATTAATATATTGATGGAAGATGTGTTGTAGCTTGTAATGAGCATTCGGTCATAATTTGTGATGTTATTTTCCTCATAATCGCATCAGCCCCTTGTCGCTAAATTACTGAAATTATATGTAATAAATAATTTATAAAACTATACATATTATTTTTTTATATATTTTTTTATTCATATTATTCATGTAGTTTTTCAAACATGATGCATCAGTGTAATAAATTGTATAAATAGTTATTGTTAATTATAGTCATAATTTATTAAATAACATAAATATAGTGGTTAATAAAGTGGTTCATCTAACATAGTATTATTTTCCAATAAAGACTGCTTGAGCAGACTTTTATTGCATTAGTATTTTAATGCCAAGAGTAAAACAGATATATTTTCTCCTAAATTAATTGCATTTTTTTTTTGCCACAATTACAAGCTGATATAGATTTATATGGGTCTGGGAGGATGGGCCTCGAAGGCAACGCAGTGGAGAGAGGATCGGGAGCGCCGTGCAAGCGTTTAGTCGGGACCACTAGAGCAAAAAATAAGGATATACATTTTTTTCTATATTTGTAAAAATAGCAGTGCTGGTTACCTTGTATTCCCCACCCTATCATTATTGACATATTATATATCTCTATCGTGACGATTTTATAATAAACCCTTATTAGTAAAATATGTTATGGTACCTGACCGATTTGACTACTTTAAACTTTTAGTTATAAACTAATTAATTTGAAGACATTTTGTATACAGCAAAATTATTTTATATTTCTTCATGATTCCCATGAAAGATCCCTGAGGTCGTCGGAGAACATGAAACTGAGAATGCCCGTACACACCACGACATTTATGGACAAATCATTCTCCGTACTTGCTGTTCGATTGTGGAACTCACTTCCAGATGTCGTGAGACGGGCTAGAACACTGTCATCTTTTAAGTCACTAGTCAAGGAGCACTATCTCTCTCACTGAATTTACTCATTAATGTGCTTTTAATATTTCCATTGGCATTTATTATGTATATATTTATTATATTTTATGTCTATTTTGTATATGTATGTATGTATGTATGTTGTACATATTTATATGTATGTATTACTTTTATTTTGTGTTTTTAATTTGTTAGTATATACTTTTTTTTTCTCTTTTTCATTATACACCCTAGACTGCCCTTTCTCTCTCCTGTGTCTTATCTCCATCTAAAGGTTGCCTGGAAGAGATTGCCTAGTGCAATAAGGCCGCCGATTGTACTTATTTTTAATATTATTTTTAATTTCTGTTATTGTATTTGTTTTTTTCTGGTGTACAATAAAGTTTATAAATAAATAAATAAATATTTATCATCTGATTCAAGTGACGATGAAACGAGATGAAAAGAAATGGTACAGATGTCACCCCTGTAAGAGACATTTATTTGATTTGCAATACAGATGTAAGCTAGAACTCATAAGTGACCACACCCAGGCCCGGTGTAAGGATAGGGCGCAATTGGACGACAGCCCTTGGGCGTCACATCAAAAGAGCGCATGTATTTCCCTATAATTTGCATAGAGCTTATAGATTGTCATGAGGGCGGCGTTAATCCTACATCCGGTACTGACAACACAGCAGTACAGTCGGCAGCCTGAGTGACGGCTGGGCACTGCTGTGTAGTTGCACGAGTGTGGTACTCACTGTCGTGGTGTGGTTCCTGCTGGTGGGTGTGGTGCTGGAGGGTTGGTTGCGGCTCGCGCTCCGAACGCTCGTGCTCCGCGCGCTGTAGGCGTCACACAACAAGTCAACAACAATATCGTACTAATTATTTTCTATATGTTTTTATGTGAGGCAAAACATATGCACAGTGTATACAGAGTGATATTGACACATTGTACTTAATTTAACCCACATGTTTCTAATTACCTCATTACCTCAGATGACATTGTACATAATTTGAAAAAATAAATGAGGATATTTTGTGTAAAAAATCTTTATTTTAGTTTGAGTCGAGTAGCTGAGTCATAAAAAGACTCGGTATCGATAGGGCTTGATCCATAGCCTTGAAACCTCAAATCGCGATTTTTGACAAAACTATCAGGCAGTTTTTGTTCAAACTTGATACAATGTTACCTGGGATGGTTAGGAGCATGTGGTTAACTTTAAATAACTTATGTCAGTATCACCCTGTATAATGAAAATGAAATAATTTATTAAATGTTCAACATCATTTAAGTTCAGTAATTTTATTAGTCTAACGGTCAGTTTGGAAAGCGGAGAATTAGAGAAGGGACAAAAATCTAATGTTCCCCTTTTCAAACCAGTTTAAAATATAAAAGTGAGTATTACAACATTATAAGTTAGTTTAAATTATTGCAGTTCATTAATAATTTGTTGTAAATTTACAATAAATATATACAGAAGCTTAAAATATCTATGTTTTTATGAAGCTAAAACTCTATGTTGAGCTAACCTTGTGCTTAACTGTAGCCTCCCTCTGTTTAAAAAGAAGTAAAGAAGAAAAACAAGTTTGTACATAAAATCCGTTCTAAAAACATGAAATCTTTAATGCCAAAAAGTATAGCAATTAACCCTTATAGAGCCTTTCAACTACTGTAGCAGTGGTTCCTCTCATCTGGGGTGGTATTACCACATAATATAAAAGTGAACCAACAGTTCTTTAAATAATTAAGATAACCAGTACTTGATTGCCCAGCACCCTTTGACATTTCCTTCCTTCGTCCTTTAACACTCCCCTTATTGTGTGGAGTCCCATTATGTGGAGGGAGGTGAAGATGAGTCTGTAGTAGGACTGTAGCCAGAGTGGAATTTGAGGTAGGGCGGAAGTAAAATTTTTACCACAATTGATCTGCTCCGAAGCACGGGCTCCTAAATCAATCACCATGTATATCATTGACCTCTAGGTCCTATCAATACAATATTTTTTATCTCAAACGATAAACAAACAATTCAATTATAAAAAATTTTCTTAATTTTGTTTGTGTGGACAAGTGTGGTGGTTACCTCGAACTCCGCGAGTTTGATGATGCGTCGCTGCGCCTGGCGCCAGTGCGGCGGCGTCACCGAGCGCGACCGAGAACGAGACGGCGTGCGGTACCGCTGCACACGACACATACGTTATCACTATATACTATAAAAACAGGCACACAAGTATGTAAATAATACATAAATAAATGGAAATTAAGATTGGCGATTCATCTACAGCCGAAACCATGATTTGGAGGGATTAGGCCATACTGTCCAATATGCTAGCCTAGTGTGGGTTGGCATACTAGCTGAATGGCGAGACGAGCATGCCGTTCGCCTGATGGTAAGTGACGACCGCTCATGACCATTGGCAAAACCAAACACCTTGAATTACAAAACAATGCTTGGCATTCCACATGCTGAGCTGCTAGAAGTGGATAAATTGAAATTGGACAGCGTCAATAGGCCCAATAGATTTTATACATTTGCTGCTGCAGGATTGGAAATTCGACTATTTTAAGAGACAACACAATGTATGTTATAGATTTTACAAGCAATTTAAAAATTAGTTATCATTTCTTTTGGAGTATAAATCAATATAGACTCACAAACACGCCTCTTCCCTTGATGATTCTGCCGCTGCGGGTGTAGGCGTGACGTTCCCTCTCGCGGTACCGAGTCCTGACAACACAAGCATACAAAGAATATTACCGAAAGTAATATTAATTTCATTGAAATTTCACAAAACCTCCAAGCACACATATTCTGCGACCACATAAATATACAAAATCCTCGAAAATTATAGCAATTAATTCAAATTAATAATAAGAATATTATGAACAAACGTAATCTGCAAACCCTTAAACATACATTAAAATTTTATATTTGAAATATTTTATTAGAAGCAATTCCAGTGTTCCATTTTTGCTAATCTTCAGACTAGGTACTTAGCTGATAAAATTTTTATACATTGGATTTTATTGTAAAGGAAAATACCCATTTTACTATGAAACTTAGTATCGGACGATTGACGGGACTTTTATTGTCAGTAACTTAGGTTCCATTTATTTTAGAAAAATAAAGTAATATTGCAATGCGCAAGTACTGTCCAGTAACCGCGCGCATCTCACGCGCATGCCACCACTGGACGGTCACGTTGGGCGCCTCCCACCACTTCTCCCACCAACGAATCAATAATTGAAATAAAAATGCAAAATCTAAAAAAAAACTAAATAACCTAATTAACTTTTTTGTTAAATTCCACGCGGTCGCAGGCACAGCTAGTTGAAAATATATATTTTTCCCTACACA
This sequence comes from Hyles euphorbiae, assembly GCA_023078785.2. NCBI lineage: Eukaryota > Metazoa > Arthropoda > Insecta > Lepidoptera > Sphingidae > Hyles > Hyles euphorbiae. The sequence continues at coordinate 285,422 of CM041034.1, forward strand.
AAAAAGTAGGTTTCATCGAGGGACGAAAATTTTCGCACCGATTCTTAGTTTCATAGTACAATGGGCATTCTCCTTTAATGATAATTACTTATTTTTTTCAAATCTTTCGCCCGGAAAAGTACAGGCAAATGTTTTAGGCCAAAGCATAAAAAATTGCATAATAAGTTTTAAGCAATATTAATAACTGGATCAATTACATTTTTTACCGATACTATGAATAGAAAAGAGGGAGAAAAATGCGCTCTCGATTTGCACTAACCAATATTACTTACATCAAAAATTCGAAAAACCTGCAAAATCAATATAATTATGACTTTTAATAATAACAATGACGGAATCAATCTGGTTTCATCAATTCCTAGTATGTACTATGCAGGAGCTTTCAAACAATGAATAATAGCTTTGTTATTGACCAATCGACTCTATAATATATGCTATCAATAAGTTCTTAGGATGCTTTTTCAGATATGGGTGGGGCTGCCGCGCCGTCCCGAAAAATATCCAATATTCCACCATGGATTACAGAATATCCATCCAACCTGCAACTTATCTGCACATACCTCTCTCTATCCCTTCTGGGGTCTTGTCTCTGGTCTTGATCCCTCCCGCCTCTCATGAGGAACCTGTTGGTGGGTACATCGGGTATCTCGCGCGGGTCGATCTTGGATGTTTGGACTAACGGATGCCCTGGACCCTCAGGCTCCTCCTCTTCGTCTACTGACTGGGCGGAGTGACGCCTGTGGAAAACAAGTAAACTAAGTTTATTGTAATTCTTAAATAATTTAACTGACAGATTGATAGGTGATGTTGAGGACAAATTAACATTTAAATTAAGTCAAAATAATTAAATGTGTCAATTACAAATGAAGAACTTTTAACAATGCTGTTGGGATATCAAAATAATATGAGAATGTATTAGAGATAAGTTGAGTATATACTGTACCTTTTCTTTTTCTTTTCTTTCTTATCCTTCTTCTTTTTTTTATCTTTCTTCTGTGAGCGGTCAGATTCTTCACCGCTTTCTTTCGGTTCTTTATCTTGCTTACGTTTTTTACCTGTTATAATATAAAAAAGTCTTATAAATGCCTTAGAAAATTACTTATTTTATTTTATTTTATTATATTTGGGAAGCTTACAGCTAATTTTACATGTTAACAATATCCTAAATATCTAGATGCCAATTAAAAGCTACCACATACAGAATTAAAACATTAAAATTTAGAAATTAACTATATAACTTAAAACACCGAATGAACTTACAACAGCTGTTTAGGCTCATTAGTCAGGATATGACTAATTTTACGAACGCTACTATAAAATAGGTCTATTTGAGAAGTGTGATTGAGTTTATTAAACAAGCGCATAGCTCTTGGCAAATAACTGTTACAACGAAAATTACTGTGGCACCGAGGAACATGTAGTAAATTGCTGGACCTTAGTTTTCTGGTAGGGATGTTGAGCTTGATGTTGCAAAGAAGATCCAGACAATCTATTTTATTACATTCGGTACATCTATTACATTCGGTACTAAGAAAACTTTTTTTTACCTAGCATGAAATGTTTTCAGTAAAAATATTTCGAATTATTTCTATATTGTTCATAATAATACTGTTAATATTTAAGATAGGAAGCATTTTTTTTTCTATTATATGAATTTATTGACTTTTCCACAACTTAAAAATCCAACAGTGATAGTTTTACACAATATTAATGTGACTAGTCGGTTACCTGCGGTGAGTTTGAGCAGCTGTCCGCAGTTGGCGACGGCGACGTCCTGCAGCGGGCGCGCGTTGCGGTCTACGGGCAGCGCCTCCAGCTGCCGCACCAGCGCCGCGCCGCTCACCACTTGCCCGAACACTACGTGCACACTGCCCACACCATAACACTTACTTATACACACCACATACCAATATTATTACTGATGGTAGGTCTCTCATATGTGAGAGGCCGCCTGGGTAGGTACCACCGCAATGTCTATCTCCCACCAAACAGCACTGTTGTGTTTCTAATTGTAATTCAAGACGTTGTTTGGTTTTGCTACTGTTCATGAACGCTCGTATCGCTAACCATCAGACGAACGGCATGCTCGCCTGGCCATTCTATTCATTAAAAAAAACAGTTGCTACAAAAACTCGCTAAATTTGACTCCACTGATTACAAATTCCTTCAATGCACTTAAAATGGGTCATGTTATTTTGCGTCGAAAGGGTTTAGCAGGATACGTATGACGAGTCGGCCCCCAAATGGGAATCGATATCGAAACTTATGTTTTGATATTGACTTGATGGTCTAACACGATTTATGTACTTTTCGCGACCGACTTCTGCTTTGACCTTGAGATAGAGAGCAAAATATCTGTATTCTTGACTTTTACTAAATGTGATATATCTCTGAAGCTAATTAAGATAAAGAAATGAAACCAACGCGAGGTATTAGGTTACATTACAGAGTACATCACATATATTTTTTTATAATTTTTAGAATAAAAAATTACATTAAAAAAATAAAAATTAAAAAAATCTTATTTTTTTTTCTGAGTTCTCTGTGACTTACAATCACGAAATTAATATATGTGATGCTCCTTTGTGTGCTCTATTACCCATAAAAATTGCGTGAAAAAAAAGTTGGTGCAACACAACGAAAAAAAATTATATGTGATTCGCGCCTTGCAGTGTGACTGTATAAACATGACTATTTAACACGCGCGGACAAACAAACAAGTTCGAACTTGTTACATATCACGCTGTTTATTATATCGTTTGTTTAGCTACAATCGCAGTCATTTGTCTTACACAAGGAGGCAGTTTATAACTTAAATTCTGTCATCAGTATTTTGTATCAGCACTTTGAAATTATTAACTATCGAAGCAAATTATTATTAAGTCATAATGTCGAAAAAGTGTAAAAATTGTAACAAGTACCTGTGTAAGATTCCTGGTTATAAAAAAATTATAAAGAATGAAGAAGAAGCTAAAGTGTTTAGTGACTGTTTGAATAAAACCGTAATAGTTAATGATATTTTTTGTAAGAAGTGTCGACTTATCCCATATGTTTACAAAAAAGCTTCTACTTCTAAATGTGCAGCATTTAACGAGGTATCTTTAAGCATAAAAGAATCTGTTGAAGAATTAGCGACTAGAGAAGTGCCGGAAGAAACTTACGTTTACTCTGAAGATTCTGATAACAGTAGTGACAGTGATTTTACATATAAATACCATCTGAGTGATGATTTTATTGAAGTTCCACTTCAACGTGTTGCATCTACTCACAAGTATTGCATTATATGTCAAAAAACAACTGATTGAAATAAGACTATTATTTACGGATTTTATCGCGGATTTAGTTTAATTTTACATTTTTTGAATTCCCGACGTTTCGATCACTTTACAGCTTTCGTGGTCACGGGGCGGACTGAGGTATTAGTCATCCGCTCAGTGACTGTTACAATTTAACTACCCTTAATTTTGAATTATTAAATTAAAAAGTTAATTTAAATAACTAATCTGTTTTGGCGTTCCGATCCACGCAGAAGGAGCTCACTGTGTCTTGAGGTCTGGCAGTTGGTCTTTTGGGTTCCGATTTAATTAAGTGTAGAATAGGATCCCATGCTTGTGCAAGCTTCAAGCCATCTTCCCTATTGAAATTTGGATGTTTTTTAATTTCAATAGCCTCGCGAAACATCCTGGGCAGGAAACGGTGTTCTTTCGCGAGGACTTGGGGCTGGTCAAAACGAAGGTAATGCTTGGAGCCTTCTTCTATGTGCTCAGCAACTGCAGACTTCGTTGAGCGTCGATGTTTGACGTCAGCTATATGTTCTTTCACGCGGGTCCCTATGCTTCTTTTGGTTTGACCAATGTAGGAGAGGCCACAGTCGCAGTCTATTTTATATACGCCCGGTTCTTGCAAAGGTATATGGCACTTGACAGGTGGTAGAAATTGACTAATCTTCTTGGGCGGCTTGAAGTATGTTTTGATAGAAGCACGCTTCAGGATATAGCCAATCTTGTCCGTGACACCTTTTATGTATGGCAAGACAACCGGAACCCGTTCAACTGTGGCTGGTTTCACTCGGTTTCTGTGACGGCGGCGTGGAATTTGGAGCTTGTTGTCTCGCAGTACTTGCTTGACGTGTTGCAGCTCAGTCGCCAGGTGTTTCTCGTCACAGATTCCTTGTGCTCTCTGAAACAAAGATTTACCCACGGTAGCTAACTGTTTTGGATGGTGGTGAGAATCACCGTTCAAGTATTTATCTGTATGGGTCTTTTTCCTATACACTGTATGACTTAAGGACTGATCAGGATTGCGGATTACTAAAACATCTAAGAAGGCAAGAGATTTCTTATTTTCTAACTCCATAGTGAATTGAATTTTATTGTTAATGGAGTTAAGGTGGTTTAAAAATGCAGTTACTTGGTTAGATGGTAAAATTGTGAAAGTATCATCTACGTACCGCTTGTAAAATCTTGGTGAGACTGGGGCTGTACTAAGGGCTTTCTCCTCAAAGTCCTCCATGAAAATATCAGCGACTACTGGAGATACAGGTGAGCCCATAGCGACGCCATCCGTTTGTACATAGTATTGATTGTTCCACAACATATAGCCGGATGTGAGGCAATGTTTCAGTAATTCTGCATATTCTAGTGGAAAGTTGTTCTCTGCTAACTTCTTAGTGACAATTGTGATGCAGTCTTGTACTGGTAAGCTTGTAAAAAGTGACTGGACATCAAAACTAACCATTGTCTCATTGTCAGCTAATTGTAGATGTTTAATTTCACTGACAAATTGGTATGAATCCTTCACAGATGCTCTAGTGTTTCCTCTGAGTGGTGAAAGCACTTTTGCTACGTGCTGAGCCAATCTGTAAGTTGGTGTGTCGATTTGACTCACAATGGGACGTAGTGGAGCATTTTCCTTGTGTATTTTTGGCAATCCATACAATTTTGGAGGTTTTGCACACGATGGGATGAGTGATTTAACATTCAGATCTAACTTCTCGGAGTATTTAATTATTAAAGAGCTAGTGGCCTTTAATATTTTGTTAGTCGGGTCTGATTTGACTATCTTATAAGTACTTTCATCCGATAAAAGTTGTTCAATTTTTTGGTTGTAGTCTGAAGTATCCATCACTACTGTCGCATTACCTTTATCTGCACGGAGAACAGTTAATTCCTTCATCGATCGCAGGTTCTTTAGAGCGATAAATAGGTGTTTTGGGAGATTTGGTTTGGGCACTTTGTTACGACGTAATAAAGATGATATATCTTGACGTATCGCCTCCGAATCTTCCCTTTTCATATTGTTAGTGAAGAGACTGTTCTCAACGTTACAAATAATGTCTTCATACGGTATCCTACGTGGTGTTACGGCAAAATTTAAACCTCTTGATAAAACCTGAACCGTGTTTTCATCCAGTGTTTGTTTTGACAGATTAATGACCGCGCGTTGTTTGTCTGCGCGGGAGTGAGTGTTATCTATGTCAGGGTACGTTCCATGACTGCACTCGGAGTTGTTATAATTTTTGACATTTGATTTGGTGGACAGTTTTTCATATTTAATAATGTGTTTATTTTACATTAAATCAGACCCGACTAACAAAATATTAAAGGCCACTAGCTCTTTAATAATTAAATACTCCGAGAAGTTAGATCTGAATGTTAAATCACTCATCCCATCGTGTGCAAAACCTCCAAAATTGTATGGATTGCCAAAAATACACAAGGAAAATGCTCCACTACGTCCCATTGTGAGTCAAATCGACACACCAACTTACAGATTGGCTCAGCACGTAGCAAAAGTGCTTTCACCACTCAGAGGAAACACTAGAGCATCTGTGAAGGATTCATACCAATTTGTCAGTGAAATTAAACATCTACAATTAGCTGACAATGAGACAATGGTTAGTTTTGATGTCCACTCACTTTTTACAAGCTTACCAGTACAAGACTGCATCACAATTGTCACTAAGAAGTTAGCAGAGAACAACTTTCCACTAGAATATGCAGAATTACTGAAACATTGCCTCACATCCGGCTATATGTTGTGGAACAATCAATACTATGTACAAACGGATGGCGTCGCTATGGGCTCACCTGTATCTCCAGTAGTCGCTGATATTTTCATGGAGGACTTTGAGGAGAAAGCCCTTAGTACAGCCCCAGTCTCACCAAGATTTTACAAGCGGTACGTAGATGATACTTTCACAATTTTACCATCTAACCAAGTAACTGCATTTTTAAACCACCTTAACTCCATTAACAATAAAATTCAATTCACTATGGAGTTAGAAAATAAGAAATCTCTTGCCTTCTTAGATGTTTTAGTAATCCGCAATCCTGATCAGTCCTTAAGTCATACAGTGTATAGGAAAAAGACCCATACAGATAAATACTTGAACGGTGATTCTCACCACCATCCAAAACAGTTAGCTACCGTGGGTAAATCTTTGTTTCAGAGAGCACAAGGAATCTGTGACGAGAAACACCTGGCGACTGAGCTGCAACACGTCAAGCAAGTACTGCGAGACAACAAGCTCCAAATTCCACGCCGCCGTCACAGAAACCGAGTGAAACCAGCCACAGTTGAACGGGTTCCGGTTGTCTTGCCATACATAAAAGGTGTCACGGACAAGATTGGCTATATCCTGAAGCGTGCTTCTATCAAAACATACTTCAAGCCGCCCATGAAGATTAGTCAATTTCTACCACCTGTCAAGTGCCATATACCTTTGCAAGAACCGGGCGTATATAAAATAGACTGCGACTGTGGCCTCTCCTACATTGGTCAAACCAAAAGAAGCATAGGGACCCGCGTGAAAGAACATATAGCTGACGTCAAACATCGACGCTCAACGAAGTCTGCAGTTGCTGAGCACATAGAAGAAGGCTCCAAGCATTACCTTCGTTTTGACCAGCCCCAAGTCCTCGCGAAAGAACACCGTTTCCTGCCCAGGATGTTTCGCGAGGCTATTGAAATTAAAAAACATCCAAATTTCAATAGGGAAGATGGCTTGAAGCTTGCACAAGCATGGGATCCTATTCTACACTTAATTAAATCGGAACCCAAAAGACCAACTGCCAGACCTCAAGACACAGTGAGCTCCTTCTGCGTGGATCGGAACGCCAAAACAGATTAGTTATTTAAATTAACTTTTTAATTTAATAATTCAAAATTAAGGGTAGTTAAATTGTAACAGTCACTGAGCGGATGACTAATACCTCAGTCCGCCCCGTGACCACGAAAGCTGTAAAGTGATCGAAACGTCGGGAATTCAAAAAATGTAAAATTAAACTAAATCCGCGATAAAATCCGTAAATAATAGTCTTATTTCAATGTGTAACATTCGCGTAAATCTAAGAAACCATTAAAACAACTGATCTTATGACAATATGTTTGGAGATTTAAAAGTAGTTTGCACATTTAGAAGTAGAAGCTTTTTTGTAAACATATGGGATAAGTCGACACTTCTTACAAAAAATATCATTAACTATTACGGTTTTATTCAAAACTTTAGCTTCTTCTTCATTCTTTATAATTTTTTTATAACCAGGAATCTTACACAGGTACTTGTTACAATTTTTACACTTTTTCGACATTATGACTTAATAATAATTTGCTTCGATAGTTAATAATTTCAAAGTGCTGATACAAAATACCGATGACAGAATTTAAGTTATAAACTGCCTCCTTGTGTAAGACAAATGACTGCGATTGTAGCTAAACAAACGATATAATAAACAGCGTGATATGTAACAAGTTCGAACTTGTTTGTTTGTCCGCGCGTGTTAAATAGTCATGTTTATACAGTCACACTGCAAGGCGCGAATCACATATAATTTTTTTTCGTTGTGTTGCACCAACTTTTTTTTCACGCAATTTTTATGGGTAATAGAGCACACAAAGGAGCATCACATATATTAATTTCGTGATTGTAAGTCACAGAGAACTCAGAAAAAAAAATAAGATTTTTTTAATTTTTATTTTTTTAATGTAATTTTTTATTCTAAAAATTATAAAAAAATATATGTGATGTACTCTGTAGTGTAACCTAATACCTCGCGTTGGTTTCATTTCTTTATCTTAATTAGCTTCAGAGATATATCACATTTAGTAAAAGTCAAGAATACAGATATTTTGCTCTCTATCTCAAGGTAAAAGCAGAACTCGGTCGCGAAAAGTACATAAATCGTGTTAGACCATCAAGTCAATATCAAAACATAAGTTTCGATATCGATTCCCACTTGGGGGCCGACTCGTCATACGTATCCTGCTAAACCCTTTAATATCTTATTTTTCTATGTCATTCACATTTACATATTGAAGCATATTGTTATCAGTTACATGTTAATTGACGATTAATGAAATTATCTAATATAAAGAATCATAACAGCCTTAATATTTGCTAATTTACTAATATAATATTTTAATGAAATATGTATACATTTAAAATATGGTACTCACTTGTCGAGATGCGGTGCCGGCTGTGTTGTTCTACAACACACAGAACACAACAAGAATGATAGCGAGCGCTGCACGGGCGCCGCCCTCCGCCGCTCTACACAACGCATACACACAACTTCACTGCCGGCCACCACTGAAACTCAATGCACGGCTTTACGCTGACACACTGACACATGTGGAAACCATGCTTACACTAATCATTACTCTAAATACCACCATACAAGTACCAATTAATGCATGGTGAAAAAAAGATAATATAGTTTTACTACCAAAAAACTAGAATTAATAACTGATTTTTTAATTAAACATTTAAATTTGATAATACCAAAACATATAATATTGAGGATAGAATAAATAGAATAATTTCAAATATAAATACGACTAGAAATGAAATTACTTAACAAATAGATAATTATTAAGGGAAAATATTGATTCATTCCTTTAGAAATATTGTTTATCATGGTCCATAGTGATTGCATTATAACAAAGTATTTACCAGTATCTTACCCATGACTTCCCTGTAAACTTACATAAAGAACTGTGATCCATTAGTGTCCTTTCCCCTGTTGGCCATTGATAACAGAAATGGCCTGTCATGTTGCAACTCAAATGTTTCATCTGGAAAAAAAAACATTAACCAATTTATATGTCATTTTATATTTGTGTGGACAGCAGGTAGAAATAGAAATAAATAATACCTTCGAATGTGCCACCATATATAGACTCGCCTCCAGTTCCATTGGCATTAGTGAAGTCACCGCCTTGGATCATAAAATCTTTTACCACCCTGTGAAACACCATGCCCTGGAAAATTCATAGCATGTACCAATGTACCATACCATACAATATGCTGGTTGAAATATGTTGGTTTGTAAAAAAATATAAAAACTATAAACCAATATGTATATAAATTAAATAAAATGCATCTTTTTAGAATTATATCATTAAATCTGCCCCCTCAGCAACAACTAAGGTGCATATATTTTATTTCATTTTGCAATGTTTCAATCAGCCTTGCTGCTGACCCAGTATCATCCCGTTATTTCTTTGCACCTAGTTTTTTATCATAAGAAAATGCTTGTGGAGTTATTCACCACATGTGTGTATGGATGTGTATTTTTTACATATCTCAATATGTTTATAATATAATTTGAGCTCTACTTGCTGTTACCTGTGGCAATAATCAGATTTTTATATTTGTACTGTATTATCTGAAATCTAATCTAATCTAATATATATATAAAATGCTAATGTTAGTACGTAAATCCACGGTTTTCTCTATCATCCACAACTCCGATCAATTCCCCGCTGGGGTGGTGAATACCCCTTGGTCTCCAGGTGTGAATAAGGGAGTTTGGTCGGGGTGGGTGGAAGCGGGTGGTTGTGAGTGGCGAAAATGTAAAAAAATATATATCTGTCCTTCTCTAACTTATGTGAACTTAGGGGAAGTTCTGAAAATTTCTGGAGTGATCTAGAAAGCTCCAGAATGTGTGCAACTGATATAATCAATCTAGAATGTTCTAGAACGTTCTAAAATTTTCTGGAATGATCTCGAAACTTCCAAAAAGCCTAGAACCGTTGAAATCGATCCGGAATGTTCTAGATCGTTCTAAAATTTTCTGGAATGATCTCGAAACTTCCAAAAAGCCTAGAACCGTTGAAATCGATCCGGAATTTTCTAGATCGTTCTAAAATTTTCTGGAATGATCTCGAAACTTCCAAAAAGCCTAGAACCGTTGAAATCGATCCGGAATGTTCTAGATCGTTCTTAAATTTTCTGGAATGATCTCGAAACTTCCAAAAAGCCTAGAACCGTTGAAATCGATCCGGAATGTGCTAGATCATTCTAAAATTTTCTGGAATGATCTCGAAACTTCCAAAAAGCCTAGAACCGTTGAAATCGATCCGGAATGTTCTAGATCGTTCTAAAATTTTCTGGAATGATCTCGAAACTTCTAAAAAGTCTAGAACCGAACATTTTGAATATTCTAGAGTGTTCTGGCTCTAGAAATTTCGATCTTTGACAGTATATAAAGCAAACTCCAGTGACTTTTCGTCAGTTCTATCGTGTTTTCAGTCGAGTAAAGATCGATAAGAGTACGAGTGAACAGTGATTGATCTATTTCAAGTAATTTCGACAAGTGGAAACGACCGTACTATTTGAATATTCTAGAGTGTTCTGGCTCTAGAAATTTCGGTCTTTGACAGTATATAAAGCGAACTCCAGTGACTTTTCGTCAGTTCTATCGTGTTTTTCAGTCGAGAGACTGATTGTTATGTATAACTTTTTTTCATTGCACATGCACAATGCCAAAACGTAAAAAAATATTTACGAAACCTAGCGGTTTCAAAAAAAAAGAAAGCAGCACGACAAAATGAAACAGAAGAACAAAGAGAGCAACGGTTTTCGAATATTCATGAAGGGGTGAACAGAATTAGAGGAAATCAGACTGAAGGAGAAAGAGCATGCACTAACGATGAAACGCGATTACGAGTAAGATCAATCCGAAATCGTCAGTCTGTTGTTCAACGTGAAGTGGAAAAGAGCAAAAGTAAAGACAAAATGGCCACTCTACGTCAACAACGAGCTGCTACATCTAAGATTAAGAGTCTAGAACTTCAGGCTTTCCATTATGATTGCAAAATACAATACAGTGAACATTCAGATGTCGTCATCGGAAAAATGGATACGATATGCGAGTATTGTCATGCCCGGAACATACATCACAAAATCATCAGCACGTGGACAAATATTGAAACAGTGCAAAGCCATTATATGGGATGAAAGCACAATGGCCCATAAAAAATCACTAGAAGCACTCAATAGAACACTTCAAGATTTACGTGACAACACGAATATAATGGGAGGTGTATTGTTAATATTATCCATTATATTATCAGGCGATTTTCGTCAAACGCTACCTGTCATTCCGAAATCAACGCCGGCGGATGAAATTAACGCTTGCATAAAGAAGTCGGTCATATGGGAACACGCAAAAATAATTAAATTAACAACAAATATGAGAGCGCGAATTTCAGGAGATGAAAACGCGCAAGAATTTTCTGAAAAACTGTTACAAATAGGAGAGGGCACCTATCCAATCGACGAAAGTACTGGCCAAATCACATTATCTAATGAGTTATGTAATATAGTTGAAACACCGGAAAAACTTATAAATGAAGTATATCTAAGTATTGCTGAGAATTATACCAATTCAGAATGGTTACGCGAGCGAATTATTTTAGCCACGAAAAACGACATTGTCAACGGCATCAACAACATCATCCAGGAAAAGATTCCGGGAGAAGAGAAAATTAACACATCAATTGATACAATGATTGATGAAGAAGAAAGCGTCAATTTCCCTACTGAATTTTTAAATTCATTAAATCCTCCAGGAATGCCATTACACTGTCTTAAGTTAAAAGTTGGCTCACCAATTATTTTATTACGAAATCTGAACTTGCCGAAACTGTGTAATGGCACGAGACTCTACATTAAACAGCTAAAAACAAACATCATTGAAGCCAGTATAATGACTGGTAAAGGAAAAGGACAGACAGTATTTAAACCACGGATACCTTTAATTTCAAATGGATTGCCCTTTACTTTTAAACGTTTACAATTTCCGGTGAAGTTGGCTTACAGCATGACTATCAACAAAGCACAGGGCCAAACTATTCAATACTGTGGCGTTGACTTGAAAGAACCATGCTTTGCACACGGCCAATTATACGTCGCATGCTCACGAGTAGGATCACCTCGAAATTTGTTCATTTACAGTCCGGACAATAAAACGATAAATATAGTTTATAAACAAGTATTATAAAAAGAAATTAACAAAAAAAATGTAACTAAAATAGAAAGTGTAAATACATAATATGATGATATGTAATATGAATATGTGTTTGTCATATGTAATATGTACAATATAATATGTAAATAATTGTATAAATAAAACATAAATTTATCATTTACTAAAGTGTTTCTTATTTTTCTTATAACTATTTCAAATCGTTAATTCGTTAATTAATTTGATGCACTCTATATACACCGTATGTTTAATAGTTGAATAAATCTCTCAACATCTAAGATAAAAATGTTTAACATTTACTTTAGAAATTAGATCTTTAAATATTTTTTATACCATTAAACATGCGATGTATTTTAACCCGAGCAACGCCGGGTTTCGCTGCTATACTATATAAATGTGAAAATTAACAGAGCTGGGAAAGCGAGATCACACCCTGCCAACGACGAAGTTAACGCCAGTTCGAAATAATAAAATTTAGTCTTAATCTATACATATAAATAAAATTGAAGTGTCTGTTTTAAGAGTGAAAATAAAAAAAAGTCCTACTACATATCGTTATATACACGATACCTGTTCCGAAAGTGATATTTAATTTTTTTTTGTCTGTCTGTCTGTCTGTCTGTTTGTTCCAGCTAATCTCTGAAATGGCTGGACCGATTTTGACGGGACTTTTTTTGTCAGGTAGCTGATATAACAAGCAGTAACTTAGACTACATTTATTTTAGAAAAGTTATTTTCTGTCTGTTTGTTCCGGCTAATCTCTGAAATGGCTGGACCGATTTTGACGGGACTTTTTTTGTCAGGTAGCTGATATAACAAGCAGTAACTTAGGCTACATTTATTTTAGAAAAATTATTTTATTTTAGAAAAATAAAGTAATGTTGCAATGCCCGCGCGCAGCTCACGCGCATGCCACCACTGGGCTGTCACGTCGGGCGCTTCTTCTACCACCAACGAATAAATATCACATTTACAAAATATTGTATATAAAGAAATTTTTCAATAAAGCTAATACTAAAAACTGAAAATAAATGATAATTAAAATTTCATCATGTGACTGAATGAGACGGGACATAAACCGGATAGAACGGGACGGGAAATATAGTTATTGAAATAAAACTATTATTTACGGATTTTATCGCGAATTTAGTTTAATTTTTACATTTTTAACTTCCCGACGTTTCGATTACTTTACAGCTTTCGTGGTCACGGGGCGGACTGACTGACCACGAAAGCTGTAAAGTAATCGAAACGTCGGGAAGTTAAAAATGTAAAAATTAAACTAAATTCGCGATAAAATCCGTAAATAATAGTTTTATTTCAATGTGTAACATTCGCGTAAATCTAAGAAACCATTAAATATAGTTATTACGCGAAATAATATGTTGTTGCCAAATCAATACTGGACTCAACAGCTATCTGCACCCGGGCGAAGCCGGGTCCCACAGCTAGTATAGGTATATATTACAAAAATAAGTATGCTGAACATTTTGTAAACTCTTACAGAGAAATATAAGAAATAATATAAAAATCAATAGCACCTTTTTTGCAACAAAGCCTCCTTTGACAATGCCATCTATCATTACCCATGAAAAACTACAAAATAACAACTACCAGCATAACTTGAGGCATTTTCATAATGGCACTTTTAAATGTATAAATACCTATTATGTCCATATCAATCTCAAAAAATGCTAACTAATTTATAATTTTAATAAAAATATTATTAAACTGTATGTTTAGGGGATACACTTCAAAATATAATGCATAATACCACTAGCATTGTATAAGACAAAATATACTTGTTAAAATATAATGTGCTTATATCCATCTCATAACCTTTTCTTTTATAATACATCCTTCCAAGGGATGTTGTCTGTAAAAAATCACCTCGAGCTATAAGACCATCATCTGTACTCTACGATCCTTATTCATAGTCACTTTATAAACCTATATTAGTTAGTTTTGTCTTCTTTCAAACTGGCTCCAAAAGCTACTCAAAATATAATCAATAAGTATATCTCTTAACTTTTTTCTTTTTGTGTTTTTTTTTCTATGTAGCATTGTTTCAGTTAAGAATAAAATATGAATGTTTAAATCTGAAAATATAGAGCCATGTCCACTGAAGCCAGATACTACGCGACAGAAATAAATTAAATCATCTTATTCTATATCATATGGTTTTTATAGATCTAACAATCCTAGATGCTATAAAAACTACAGCTAAGGTCTTAATGTAATAAGGTTATATTCTTTAATTATTTTTTTTTCTCTCTGGCAAGTTATGCCGTTGTCGACAATTCTGCCAATGTCAGATGTGCGATGAGAACTCGTGTGTGATATTATTTTTCGTGGAATGACCTACTACATTACTATAGTTTTAGTAACAGACAAATAAATAAAATAAATACACTTAACTGTCACATACATGTTTATGACCCTACACTGAGATTGAGTCTTGTGCCATTTGTATTGTGTGTATCAAAAAGCTACAAGAAACTTTAAGGTCTCACAACCATGCAGACCTAAAAAAATACCTATATTTTGTCTTGGTCATTCGACCATCTAAACCAATGAGGCTATAAATTGAAATATGCCTGCTGATTTAATAACTTGATACCACATTTTTAGTACCAACAAAGCATAAGAAGTGCATGGTAACTTGCCAAAATAAGAAAGACATATTTTTACATACAAACTAGTTTGGTCTTTAGCTTAGTTTGAAAAGAAGTGGATATAAAAATAAATATATAGGGTTATTTCTTCATACTCGAAAGCCTGTCAGCGCTACTTGTGCTTTGATATTCGATGACGACTCTCACTAAACGAACCTTACAGAACTGGCCTTAATTTCAAGTAAAATAGCAGAATAACTAACCTTGTAAGTGAGCGGTTTTCCGGTGACTTTCCCAAGTCCCATCTCCCCAGTGCATAGCTCGCGAAAATTCTTCGCAGTTTTCGGCGCCACATCATTGAATAACTCAAATACAATCCGTCCAGAAGGCAAACCCCCGATGGATATGTCCATGAAAACCCGATCCCGGGGAGGCTTCTCGTCCCCGTCGACAGTCATATTTTCTATTTAGAACGCGAAGCAATATTAAGATAACTACTTTAAAACGTTTGTCGCGTAAAATTATATAAAATAATAGCAATAGGTATGTGCATGTATTTTATAGTAAAAACTGGAAAACTGCGAAATACCAATTATTTCACGCGACTAGTGACTACATACGCCGTTTAATATTGTCGATGAAACGATCACCGAATACTGATTATCGATAATCGAACGATTTACGATACCAATTACCGATAACGCAGCTTCACATTCATGCCGAACTGTATAGTGTATTGGCAAAAATGCGATAGACTTGTTATATTTTTTTTATAATTTACTCAGTTTATAAACTTCATGCTCCATTCTCACATCAAATAGAGATTTTTGTGATCTAAGCAAATATAATATTCTTTTACTCCTTTTAACAATCTAGTCCTACGATGCGGGTGAAAATACGATGCTGTACAAAAATGTATGTTTGTCATACAATGGAAGTAATATTATGTATATTGCTAAATCATATGATATAAATATATCTAATAAATCGTACCATTAGATTGGTTACATGGATTAGCATACACAAAACATTATTATAAGTTACGTGTTTCACAAATTACCTTTGTCATGAGGTTGTTAAAGCTCTAATCTTGATGAGGATGAACTAATCATTTAGCTCATTCGATGCTGCCTGCTCATTAGTATATAATTATTACCCGACTAAAGCAGTTGCCTTCCCGCAATAACACTTTATCTTAGTAATTAGAATATTATTTTAATACAAATCGATAACTCAGAACATAACGATTATTATCGATGTTTTAGCAAGCACAACCTTGAGCACAACCAAGAAGCATAACCAAGCGCAACCACACCGAAAGTCATCGTGCTAAATGTGACCAGGTTTTGAAGAATGCTGCGATTTTTGTAGGATTAGCATTTAGATCCCAATATAATTATATACCAGATATTCTGGAGTCGTTATTGAATGGTACTATTGAATGTGTCTTTTAACATATATTATGTACGTCCCCTGGCCACCGTAATGCACGAGTCCCTCCTACGATGGAGAGAGAGATTGAGAGGAGTTAAGGCATAGAGTTCACCTCACTGGCATAGTACATTTTGATGGAGTTTGCATGCCGTAGAAATTCTTCTTAATCACTTTGTTTTACTCATGATGATTTCCTTCACAGGTATAGTGCGTGGTGATTGAATATTTGAAAAAATATGACTCAGAATGCTAGATACTTGTGTTTTTGGATTTATACCCGCACCACCGTGAACATGTAGGTACAGGTATACATGGTATACATAGCCGCGTCCGAAATTATGCAGAAGAAAGAACTACATGAGAAAGACAGAACAAGCTATTGGTGGAATGAAGAATCTGAAATCTGAATACTGAAGTTTAAATCTGGTCACACAGGCTGTGTGCGCATAGATAATAAAAAATAACTAACAAATTGGCCAATGGCCATTGGGCATTGGCGTTGCGCGTCGCTCGGTGAGGTAAATCGTAATGGCCGAAAGCCGAAATTAAAATTGCGAATTACTTTCTGTGAACTATTTGAGAACCCAATTCGTCTTTAGTGTAATAAAAACCCAATTTTCGTAAACTTATTAGTGAAAATGTTAGGTTCCGGTGATAGCGGTTTTGTGATAAAATTGCGCGGTTTACCCTTTTCCACGACCGTAGAAGATGTCCTCGATTTTTTAAACGGCGTCAACGTGGTAAACGGAAAAAGTGGTCAGTATCAAAGCATTTTTAATTTGTTATGTATACAAGATACACATACCATGAACAATGGTTAAAAATAAACATTTGCTACGATCAGGCATTTCAAAATGGCAGCATTTTGGCGTAATGAGTTTGTAATAAAAAGCGTTCTGACGCGGTTTAGCCTCCTTTTTACCTACTTTTATGTATATAATTTTAAAGATAATATACGGGATATATGTTCCGATATAATATGGGTATTGATGTTTGCACTCAGTTTTATAAAATAAGTATGCTTTTAATACAACAAAAAAATAAGTAGGTAGTGTTAATTCCACCCACAATTCTCTCTATAACTCGAAGACAGTAATATTTCTATGTAGTTGTAATTGCTGGATTCAATACTAGAATTTAATTGAATACTGAGTGAGCAATAGACTTTTCTAGCCTAAACTGAATGGAATTTGTACATAATCCAACCATTTACCAAGCTTTGGATTCATTAATACATTTGCACGACAAAAGAAAAGGTAAAAGTGAAAGGTTTGCCACAAAATGGTAACTGATTATAATACAGATAAACCAAATGAGGCTATATGTGGTCAGAAAACTGGTTATTTTCTGGTTCCAAAAATCAGTTTTGAAGGTGTTTTTATAATTTGCTTACTAAAGTAAAGCAACTTTCTTTTATTTACACAGCTTGGTAGCAATATTTTTAGATTGTAATTGTTAATTATTGCAGGTGTGCATTTGACTGAAGTTCGTCCGGGAAGGCCTTCAGGAGAATGTTTTGTAGAGGTGGAGAGCCAGGAGGATGTGGAGGCCGCCCTCAAGAAAGACAAAGAGAACATGGGAAAGAGATACATAGAAGGTGAGTAATTTTTTTACAATCATTGATAATAGTTACTTTGAAACTATGAGGATGTTCAGATTACTATTTGTCCTTCAACATAGCTGGCTTTAATTAATGTTTTCTATTGAAACTGTGTTGTCATAATACTGCCCGTCAATTCAAATGGAGTATTTTGCTAGTGTAGTAGAAGTAGTTGGTAACATGGTATGTTAGTTTTCAATTGGTAAAATTTACTACTTACTTCATGGCACATTATTCAAGTATTATAAATATTATAGTACTGCATCACAAAGAAATTTGTTGTAATTTTTGGGAAAATAACAGTTTATTTTACATTTCACAGACTTTATGTGCTGCTAAATTTATCTATGGTCAGTCACACTTGACATCATTTTTCACAACACATTTATGATTGTTTCAGTATTTGCAACAGACCGTCAAGATATGGAATGGGCTCTGAATGCCATGCGTCAAAATGAAAATGGTTTTGATGGTATACCCAATGTCACTAATGATATGGGTATTGTCAAACTGCGAGGTCTACCATTTGGTTGCTCTAAAGAGGAGATCATTCAGTTCTTTGACGGTAAGTTTAATTTGAAGCTCTTGCAACTAATCTGTCAAATCCCAGGGACAACTAGGATTACAATGTGCTTAGCATATAGATCAGGAATTTCTGATATACATTAATAATTGTGTTACAGCATAGGGCTTAATTATGGCACAATAAAACGTCATGCTACTCATAAGCAAAGTATACAGATTTTTTAATATCAAACTGTCTTTATAATGAATATTTATATGAGGGAAAAAAATAGTGTACATTCATTATGTGTTATTACCACAAACTCAATTTCCTTATTGGTTTTCTTCATTTTTAATTTGATCTTTGCAAGATTAAGTTAAGTTTCTTAGCTTGATAGGGTAATATTTTTTTTAGCACTGATTACACTATAAATTCTTGAAAGACTTTTCTTAATACATGGAACATTTAGAAAGTTGACATTAGAGTAGACTAGTGAAAGCATGATCGCAGCCAACCACGGGCGGCGCGTTGGCGTATGCATAACATGATCTTTATTTGCACGTCGGTTGGGGCCAGGGATCGCCGTCGCTCCGGACGGGGTTCACTTGCTCTCGGACCACACGGGGCGGGCATCGGGAGAGGCGTTCGTACACTTCGTTGACAAGGAGAGTGCTCAGGAGGCTCTCAACAGAGACAGGGAGAAGATAGGACACAGGTGGGGGGATCAGTTCTATTAATGTGCGCTCGTGGTTTTACTTTGCCACTGATGTGTGGGAATGTTGAGCGATTTGCTTGTTACAGCGTATTTTGTACTTCTTCAAATATAATAAAAATATCACAAGAAAATACCAAGGTATAGTGGGATCGCAAACGAAATATGTTTTTGTAATTTCGTTTTATAATTTGGTTTTATAGGCTGTGATAAGGTTTATGTTGTCCTAAGTTGGTGTTAAATTTTATTGACAGAGAAAATAATAATAACAGTTGTAGAAACCTAAAACATGATAAAAAAATAATCAAATTATTTAATTGGAGACTTTAACGCATGTCACGCATTTATAACTGAGACAGTTGTTACTGAATATTTCCCAATACATAGAAATGGAATATGTGCTGAAAATAGTCTAAATTGCCCTGTATGCCCACCGCGGTGTTAAAACCACGGCGCCAATTATATTCGGTGTAGTGGGATAAGTTTGGGACCTCCATGCTAATGGTGATGCTTTATGATTTTTAGAATTAAAATATGCAATATGGAGATATAATTCTTATCCGGTTAACACATTTTCTGGGCTCTTCTACAAATCATAAAGGCCAATAGCACAGGGTGGCGTTACAGTTACATCGGGATTGCCTGTCAACAACGGCAATGTACGCATAAACCATTAAATTGATGCACTTTACACTGCTGCAGCAGACACTTTACGCTGTTCAGGTCATTACAATATTTAATACTAAAGCGTTAATATATACTTCATTGCCACAAGAATTTCAGTTTTACTTTGATTATCACGCAATTTTACGCATGTTTTAGTGTAGTGAATATGACCCGAAGTATAACCTGAACTCTTTAAAGTGTCGCAAAATATAAAAAAGTGCACTGAAAGAGTGCAAATGTGATTGGTAATTGAGTTGTCAAAGGTTGGGCGTGCGAGGGGAGAGCGGGGCGCGGGGCGGTGTGGGGCGGAGCGACACGCGGGAGGGAAGAGGCCCACCAGTGCAGATGTATAGATAATGTTGTGTCTATGGTATATTGAACGGCACCGAAAGGTTTTCTTTTCCAGATCATTTTAAGTATTGTACTGTATAATATATGAATCTAATGTATATCATTCACACTTTCCAATATAATAAGATGAAATAAATAAAATGATACTACCTATCTATTATATTATGAATGTGTGAATTATTGTATAAAATGTAATTTATATTTGGTAATATAATAAATAACCTAGAGAAGTAAGAAAAATTGTTACTCCATATTATTCCATACAAATGTATCAATATCTAAGCGAAAATGTCACTTAAATATTTTCCAAAAGGGTTATTAGAACTTTAGTGTAACAAATCAGTTGACGCTAGGGGTCAACGACACATGTTGCAGTGAAGTTTTATGAAGTGATATGAATATTGTTTCTGTTGATATTATGGCAACATTTATAATTTTAAATCTAGTCATAAATGATCACCTGCAATAATTTGATCTATGAAATTAGTCACTTGCCATTAGGCGTCTATAACGGTTGAAAACAATAATCTTTACTAGAAAATATACTATGTAATTAGTTAGTTGACACTTTCGCTTAGAGCGAGCGTTGTTGGCGCGTACGTGTGAGTGCAATGAGTCGGTGACGTCGCAGGTACATCGAGGTGTTCGTGAGCTCGGCGGACGAGGTGCGCGCGTACGCGGCGCGCTCGGAGGGCGGCGGGCGCGCGGGCCGGCCGCCTCGCCCCACGCCGTACGAGCGGAACGACCGCGCCGATAGATTCACCTCGCGGTTCGGACGAGGCGCCCGTGGAGCCGGATTCGGCAGAGGTCTGTATCAACGCTACTATTACTTTTTAACACGCTTTTATTAGCATCACCTGTATGATTGTGTGTAAACGACTCCTTTGAGCTCGATTTTGCCCTACTTTGAACGATCAGATTTAATTCAAACTTTGCATACTTATTCAGGACCGATGACAATGCAATAATTTAAAAGTATATGACATGATCTTATCCAGAATCATCAAAAAGTTTAATTTTATTAAAAGAATATTACAAGTTGGTAATTTGCGCGCAGCTGTCTTTCTTTGATAAGACAGCCGTAGATAATTTTTTTTAGTACAAGCAATTAAATTATAGTTTAAAAAACTATAAAAACACTCGTTTCATAAAGTTCAAACTAAACAGTAAAAATAATTGATAATGAGTTTAAGATTAGAAAATGGAGTAAAATAATAAAGTCCGCCTGTACATATTGTATAAAGTTTAAAATAAATAAATAAAAGTCAAACTATTCTGCACTCGGACTAATATGGCTCCTCCGCTGTGCTACCACTGCTTAACATTTTCTTATGGTAACTATTGGTCTAAATAGAAAATTACCATAACGCCACGCCACCATTAATGACAGTTATTAGTAGTGTTAATACAATACGGTGTGGTGCAGGCGGTGGCGGCGGGTTCGGCGGCGGGCGCGGCGCGTTCCGCCGGGGCGCGGGGAGCGCCGGGGGTGTGGGGGGCGGCGCGGGGGGCGGCGGCTGCCACAACGTGCACATGCGCGGCCTGCCCTTCAAGGCATCGCCGCAAGACATCGCATACGTAAGTACATGTCGAATGCTATCAACTTGTGTCTAACAACCACTTATAGCACCCCCAGTGTGACACTGTCACTTATGCAAAAATGAAACTCTTGAGGCGAAGCGTTTAAAGTTTGACATCAAAAATATGATATTGCAATACATTGACTAGATGAATAGCTTTTATTACAGAATCAACTTTAACTTACTGTTAAAAAAATTATGACCACATAATATTGTAAACAATATACATAAGATTAGTTTTAAGCTTCAAACCTTAGCAATTTTTGCATAAGTGACAGTTTTGCACCAGGGCTGCGATGTGTATGACATAGGATATTACCTAGGTAAATTCTACCATATTCCAAACTTTTCTAATAACAAAATAAAATCATTCACATGAATTACTAAGTTAAAACGAAGCTTGAGTTTGAAAGAAATTTCGCCTGCACCATTATTTAGACTTTTTTACATACACTTTTCACACTTTCGATGAATGAAATTGTCAATATTTTACCAAATTTCGATATTGTAAATTTTATAGAATTCAACAAGTTTTCTTCACTTAAATTTTATCTGTGCGCAAAGACTTAAGAATAGAAAAGAAATATTTATAATACTGGTTTTATTAATGACGAACATTCTTGTGAATTTAACTGTTTTTTAACTATTGTATAAATCTTTTCAGTTTTTTAAGCCAATCCGTCCACTGAACATCAACATACTGTATGACAACAGCGGCCGTCCCTCTGGCGAGGCTGACGTCGAGTTTGAATGCCACGAAGACGCTATGAGGGTGAGCTTCATTGATCAATCAATAAAAAATATACAATTTTAAAGTACGACAACATACACTACCATGATCATTTTTAAATTACATTGCTGGTTTCTGAAATAAAACATAAACATAAACATACCACTTCGGAAATGTATCGCTCACCATCAGGCGAATTGCATGCATGCTCGCTATTCATAGCAAGAAAATAGATAAGATGCACCGCAACCACTTTGTCATCCTTACTAATATTATAAAGGTGAAAGTTTGTATGTATGGATGTTTGTTACTCTTTCATGAAAAAATGGCTCAACAGATTTTGATGAAATTTGGTATAGTGACAGCTGACACCCTGGATTAACACATAGACTACTTTTTATCCCGAAAAATATAGTGTTCCCGTGGGATGAGTCAGGAAACCAAATATACATATTTTCTACTCTTTCAAATTCGAATAGTTGGCACGGGATAGGAGAGGACAGGATTGAACAGCATTCAATACGGACGGGAAATATAGTCGACGGCACGCGGGAAATATAGTTAGTAGACACGCGAAATAATATGTTCTTGATGTGGATTGGACTCAAAAACTATCTGCACCCGGGCGAAGCCGGGCCCGACAGCTAGTATAATTATAAAGCATCTGTATCAGCCCATAGACGTCCCACTGCAGGGCACGGGTCTACTCTACAATCGAGAATACGATTGAGAGTGGTTAGACCATATAGTCCACCACCCTGGCCTACTGCGGGTTGGCAGACTTACATACCATAGAAATTCTTATAAATCGCTTTGGTATATGGTAATGTTCCTATACCATGGCATTATTATAATTTTATGAGTTCATGGTTATAATGAGTTGTATTTCGTAGGCGATGAGGAGAGATAAAAACAACATGGACCACCGCTACATCGAGCTGTTCTTGAACTCGTCGCCGGGCGGCGGCGGAGGTGGCGGCTTCAAACCCAACAGAAACTTCCGGAACTACTGAGACATGCCGTCTCATCTTATTTTCTATTTAGCGTAAGGGAGAAGGCACAGACGCACACCACCATCACAGTACGATACCAACCAGTAGGTTATACCGTCAAATATTTGTTGGTAAATACACTGCGCTACGTACGCTGAAGAAATTTTAGTTAACATTTTAACTGCGACCCTCTATGTTGTTTCTTTACATAATACGCAAGTGTGTTATTTTGATGGCGCAGTTAACGTGTATTTTATCAAAGGTATGGAATATACTTTGAGATATTAAGGTTTATTGAGATTTTAAGTCTTAAAAAGAAGTAGTAATGGTGTTTTATTTATTATCTTTATAAAATAATGTAATGTATTCGACATTATTTTTAAAGACTTACGTGTAAGACTTGTACGTAATATAAGCGCGTAGTGTGGCCACGGTTGGTATCACGTGTCGCGTTACAAATGTGTATTTTTTAACATATTTAAATGTCTTACGCCCGAATACTCAAATGCGACTTAAATATTATGTTGCACTTAACTACTTAAATCTCGCTTAAACGTACTGGCTAAGTGGACTGTGCGCAGTTAAGAGCAACGTAATATTTGAATGGCTTTTGAGCATTGAGGCACTACAGCGGTAATTGGAAAATGTATTGATAAAGTTAGTTGTCCAAAATGAGGAGTGGTGAGCATCGAATTGTAAAGATCTTTTGGAAATTTTATTTCATATACGTGCCGTTGCTGCACAGTAATGGCCGATGATGTAGGTCTATTGTCCTGGTAAAATAATGGTCTGTGGGAAGCCTTATAAATATTGTAGTTACTAATATTGAAGTCAAAGTGACCTTGATGATACAAATTAAATGATCATATTACTTAGTAATAATTAGGCAAAATATAAATTGTAATGCAAATAACAATGAAGTCCTCAAGCATTCCCTAACATGTTGAACAATGTTTAGTAAATGGGGAAATATAAAATTGATGATTCTTATATTGCTAACATAGATTTTAGTATAGATGAAGTGAAATAAACATGCAACGTAAACATGTAGGATGTTAATTAATAAGGATGCAGTCTGCAACCATTTTTATATTTTGATCTTCAGTCCTTATTTGATCGCGATTGATTTTATTAATTGATTTCAACGAAAATCCTTTTTTTAGTTTTTATTGAATTTTAAAATGTTAATGATATTTAGTTTGATCAGCTGAAATTCATGGATTGTCAATTTAATGCATTTGAGATTTTAATGTGTGGTATATCATATTTGGATTGTATCAATTTCTACTAATAGGAGTCAAAGATATGATATATCAGTATAAAGATTCATCAAATGTATTTAAATAAAATTTATCCGAGTGTAACAAATGCCAGTTGCAGCCATGAGTGTGCAGTGGCGGCGCGTCGCTACCATAGTATTACATGTACAATAGATTGCGTTAATTAATTCCAAATCTACCTCCACATGTAAAAATTATTTGTAAAAGAGATGAAACACTGGTTTATAATAAACTTTTTTCATATTCTAATTCGTTTTTACTTCATTGATCATATTTAGTGTTGAGTAGGACATACAAGAGGCAGTACATTTGTCCCGTACATGACGTCAAAATGTAAGAGCGGCTCAACTTTTTAACGTGTACTACTTCATATTTGGTGTCCCGGTACTCGTTACTCTACGTAATGAACTATAGGATGAGAACGAGAGGGAGTGACGCACATGCTAAAAATACTATCTTACGTATGACCTAGCGTCAGTACGCCTCACCTCAATTGAAGTGGGACATTGTACTGGCTTAGTACAAAAATGAGGCCACTCTTACAAACTCTTTTTCAAGTCATGTCCTACTCAACACTAATCATATTAGAGTATACAGTATACACCCAGAAAGTGGATGGATGCCTAAAGATGAAGGATTTTTGATTATTTATTGCGATGAATGGCGAAATGAACATACCATTCACCTGATATCGATACGGCCGCTGATGGACAGTAGCAGAACCAGACAACTCTAAGAAATATAAAGCAATGCATTACATTCCACTGCGATTGCCATCCTGAGACATAATATTTTTAGAGTCTCAATATGTCGGAGTACTTACTCTGGCTGCAATGTCCTTTAAACCGGAACGCAACAGTGCATTTATACTGTTACTTTACGGGAGGAATATACATTGCGGAGGTACCTACCCAGGCGGCCTCTTACATATGAGAGACACCATCAGTACAATGTAGTTTTTGGAGTAAAACTTCTTTAGGGACGCTTGACTTGGGATTTAAGCTGTTGGACACAAGTCACAAGTAAAAGCCCAACCTAATAAATAAAGGTTAAAGTAGCTTGCCGTGTTCATATTTAGCTTCAAAACAGTTTACAAAGATGTAATAAGTTAAGTTCTTTTTACAGATTTAAAGAAAAGTAAATAAACAAATACACCGAACAGTCATCATAGTCCTGACCCCGCACTAAGATAAGAGTCTTGTGTCGAGGGTATCAGGAACTACGAGAGACTTTACGGTCTTAAAAACACCCAGACCCGAAACAAATGCTTGTGATTCACACAAACATTTATCTCGGTGTGGGGATCGAACCCGTGGCCTCTCGTTTCACAGCCGACGTCTAACCAACTGCGCCACGGAAGTGTAAATTGCTGAGTCTTTGACTGCGCATAAGAAATTCGCCTTTAGTGACCGTTTCTGTAACCAGCTCATAACTTAGACGACTCACGGCTCGATGTATGTCTTCTGTGAACTGGAATATAGAAACTAAAAATTAACATTTGCGGAAGAGTCGGAGGTCCTTATTTTTCTTCTGAATCCCTTTCACGCCCAATTATACAAATAAACAGGCCTTAACCACTGTATTCCGTCTACAAGGAGGTGGCATTTCCAAAAATGCCTTTTGCCTCCAAAATCCAGTTTTCATAAGATTAGATTTTTTATTATAACCGATCTACATATGTATGCACTTCCAAAGGAATCTTTGTTTTGTCTAAGAAGTATTGGCACTTATAATCGCTACTGTGTGACGACGTCTTGGCCCAATTTCATATCCATTAGTAATGTAATCAATTGTGGTAATTTAGGATAACGATCACATTTTATGATCAGATTTATCAAGCTGATTATGAAGATCATGAGATACTGTATATCATTTGATTAGGTTCACGATAGGGAACGTTCCTAACGCCATGCGGACATTTACAAACAATTTAGTTAGTGACGTGTTATTAGTAGAATATTCATAATATTAGGAACTTATTATTTGTAGCTGTACGTTATGGTCAAGGCAATTTATTTAACTATACAAGGTTATTAAAATGCGAATAGTAAATTAAAATTCATCCATCTGCTGCTACCGACATACGATTCTGAATAAAGTGGCTGTCCAGAATAAACTATAATATAATGTCAAATGTTGGTTTTCTTTATTTTCTTGTGTCAGATTGTTTGGTAGAAACGTATTATGCATTCATTAGGTATTCCATTGCTTACTTGGTAACGAATTCTAAACCACAGGTAATAGATTATGACATAAAACTACCTATATTTTTTTTGTCTGCCTCGTTGGCGTAGTTGTACTATGGTACGGTTACAAAGATTTTTCTATTCATTATTAGCACTTCGTGGGATGGAACATTAAAGGCGAAATGCACCTCTGCCTACCCCTTCTGGGAATAAGGCGTGAGTTTATGGACGTATGTATTTTTACTTAACTTTTAGAATTATTATTCAAACCTAGTACTTAGTAGATATCTTTCTTTCTCTCTGTCTTCAGCCACAGCAGGTCAACTGTTGAACATAGGCGGCCCCCAAGGATCTCCACTTCGACCTATTGAAACCGGGCTGCATAATAAGTATATTATAATTATAATATTTCTCATAATTTCGATATCGAACTTATCAGAAATATTTTTGTTTATAAATAAATACAGATTTCCAAAATGTTTCGGTTGATTATTCGATAAGCCTACGACATTCGACTCCAGACTCAGTTTCACTCTTGTTGCTATACTTACCTACCTATAAAAACTTTACACCAAATACATATGTCTCATCAAGAGTCTTAATGCCCCTTAGTTTATAGAACAAGCTTGAAAAAATAAAACAATAATTATCTCTTAGACATTGAGGTATCTACCACCTATTGTAACATGTATATCGAATCTCAATGGTCCTCTTTGACTTAATAGATCGAAAACTTATACCCACCCAACCATCCCAGATTTAACAAATTTGACAGCGATGTATTAATTCGAAGAGACAAATACGTTACATCGATTTCTAAAGATGAATGCGCTCATGCAAACACAGCGATCAAAATAATAAACATGTTCATTGTCTCGAAGGAAACAAAAAGCGTGTTCTGCGTACTGTGAACACCTTTTCGTCAGGCGGCGAGAGACAGGCGGCTATAAAAATAAACCTCACAGAATAAATCATGAGGAATCATTAGTGGGGCACTCGCAGGACGTCTAGCCGCTGACGAGCGGAGCGATCGGCGGGCCGGATAGAGGACTGACTTAACGGTAAAATACGAATAAAAGTAATAAAGAACAATCAATTAACTGAATGAATAAATATGTAGTTCAAACTTTAAAAACCACTCATATAAATACGAAACTTTGTTTAACAAATTGATAATTGAAATACGAGTTCGATATAAAAACATAATCTAAAATATTACTCGGATGTGTACCTAGTGAATGATAAATGCAAATGTTCGTCTGGTGAATGTTATCGCAAGTTGCAAATATAGTATACGTATTTGGTAAGTAATATCCGCTGTCGCGCGTGCATGTGTGGTGCGGCGGGAGCCAGTTGGACCGCAGGGCGCCGGCGGCGGCGGCGGCGGCGGCCCGGCGCGGCACGGCGGCACCCGCGCGCGACGCTCACAAATAAGCGGGCGCCGATGGCTGTTGTCTCCTTGCACCGGCCCATCGCACACCGCGACACCGCCCGCGCCCTGGACACTCGTCTCGGCTCCGTCCTCTACACTAATACACCCACTTGATGACCTCTCATACTCATACACTGCACGGTGCACCGCTCACAACAATAACTTTCCTA
This sequence comes from Hyles euphorbiae, assembly GCA_023078785.2. Classification (NCBI taxonomy): domain Eukaryota; kingdom Metazoa; phylum Arthropoda; class Insecta; order Lepidoptera; family Sphingidae; genus Hyles; species Hyles euphorbiae. Next base: position 313,947 of record CM041034.1, read on the forward strand.
AGTTGATGTTAACTTAACGACGACTCTCCAACGACGCATGCTCTACACACTAAATATTACTTTAATAGTATAATATACAAGTATAGGATATGTATCTTTTGTCCTCGGGTTGATAACGAGTAGCATATTAACTATGTATATTACTAAGTATGTATGTTTTAAATTATATACGAGTATGTGTTGTAGTGCGTGGTGACCTTTTGGTAAACAGACGCGGCTGCCAGCATGTTCACGGTGGTCGCGGGTTCGAATCCCAGGGCACACCTCTGACTTTTCGGAGTCCTGATAGTCAATTACCACGCACTAAAACGGTGAAGGAAAACATCGTGAGGAAACCTGCATACCATAGCGATTTCTACGAATTTCTATGGTATGTAACTCCGCCAACCCGCACTAGACCAGCGTGGTGGACTAACCACTCTCAATCGTACTCTCGATTGTAGAGGAGGCCCGTGCCGTGCAGTGAGACGTATATGGACTGATACATATGTTTTATAATGATATGACAAAATGGTTGCGGTGCATCTTATCTTTTTTCTTGCTATGAATGGCGAGACGTTCATGCCAATCGCCTGATGGTAAGCGATACGATCGCTCATGAACAATAGCAATGCTTGGCTTTCCAAATGCGCTCGCCACCATCAGTAAGATGTAAAGTCTCAAAATGTCCATTAGTTACTCTGGCTAGTGGTTACAATGTCCTTCAAACCGAAACACAGCTACTGATGGTAAATGCAATGCAATCCAAATAATGATAAGGGCCTGCTCGAATCCGGATGTACACAGATTGAACTCGAAAAGCGACACATTCGATCAAGTCACTACTATAAGTTTTCTATCATTTTGCAGGGAGTGATCTGTGTTTTGCAGCCTCCGTGGCGCAGTTGGTTAGACGCTGCCTGTGAAACGAGAGGCCGCAATTTCGATCCCCGCACCGAGAGAAATGTTTGTGCGGCCCACAAATATTTCTTTCGGGTCTGGGTGTTTGTGAGACCGAAAAGTCTCTCGTAGTTCCTGATACCCACGACACAAGACTCGATTTTAATGTGGGGTCAGGACTATGTATGTGACTGTTGGATGTTATTTATTTATTTATATTGTAAGATTGTCTCTGTCTGAGGAGAGGCCAATACCAAGCCTGCCACGAGTAAGACAGTATTTTAGAATATTCCGATTTTTCGTTGTAATTAATGGTGAGACGAACATCCCATTCGCCTGATGTGACAGTAGCAAAGCAGAGCAACACCATGAATTACAAACGATGCTTGGCATTCCACTGCGCTCGCCCTCCTGAGATATAAGATGTTGATGACATAAGTATCAATATATCTAGTAGTTACTCGGGTTACGATATCCTTCAAGCCGGAACACAATAATGCATTTACACTGATGATTGACGGGATTACTAGAAATTGCAGTGGTGGACTTACGCAGGCGGCCCTCACATATGATAGACCTACCATCAGTAAAATGTATTTTTGACCGACTTCAAAAGAGGAGGTAATCAATTCGGCTGAATTTTCTTTTTGTATGTTTGTTACGCGATTACGCCGGCAATTGTGAACCGATTTTGAAAATTATTTTTTGTCGGAAAGCATTATATACAGGGTTGGTCCCATATAAAATTGGTGAAGACCTGATGAATATTTTAGGATCTGCTGACCAGAACTCCTCAAAATTAAACGATCCAGCATTAATTCTTTTTACGTAAGGTTAAGTATAAGTATATTATTACAAAGGGTGGGTGAAAATTAGTAAAGTATGGGGGTGGGGGGTGAGGGGGTAGAAAATAGGTAAAATTATTAATACTCAATATCTCCGGCAGTTCTTAACCGACTTAAAAATAACTTTTTTGTCAAAGAGTATTATATGATAAGTTAGATCAAAAAAAGTATTGTGAAGATCTGATGAATATCTTTAGATCTGAAGGGCAGAACTCCTCAAAATTGAACAGTACAGCAATAATTCTTTTTACATTAGGTTCAGTATAAATTTATTACTACAAGGGAGGGGATGGAAAGGGGAAAGTAGAAAGGGCGTGGGATATGTGTGGTCTTATTTTAATGTATTGCATACGATCAAAGATACAGTGGTCAAGGGTTTCAACTCTAGGGTACACCATTGACTTATTGGAGTCACTTGCATATTTATATACAATTACTTTAACAGTGATAGGAATCATAGTGAGGAAAGTATAAGAAAGGGAAGGATTGTTAAGTCTGTATGTTTCCCTCGATTGTAGATAAGTCCGATGCTCCACAATGTTGATTAAGAGCTGATATATTAAGGATGGGCGATTTTTCTATTAATTATCAGGACAGGGACTGGAATTTGCACCCGATATGACTATAGACTGTCGCCTCCAATCACACCGAGGGACAAAACACACAAGGCGTAACGTGGGTGTCCTGGTTGATAACAGGAGAATCTCCGCATACCCCTTCTGGGAAAATGGCGTGAGTTTATATAGATTAAGACAAATTAATATTGCGTGTAAAATTGCGTGTTTTTCGCTAGGATGTTTTACACAAATTAAATTTAAGTGTTGGTCGTCGTGTTCGTCACTTGGCGACCCGCCTTCAAAATATTACGTATTTAAGATTTGTTGGCTAGTCTAGTCAATAAGAAAATTAATCAATGTGTACTAGCACAATAAAATATATATTATTTATTACTTTGTAGTGCACATTGAAGTCGGTCTTTTAATTTTTAATTAAATTATTTTATTTGTAATATGATCATGGTGTGCATTTGTAGAGCACAACTTGGAAGCAGACACTCATGAGTCACGCTGAAGATTTTGAAAATGTGCATACCTAATAGAGCGATTCGTATTTACTGAATATTATAGGTTTAGTTTTGTCTTTATTAACTAATAAATATAAAGAGGAGTGTAGAATGTGCATAGCTGGAGAATGGCAGGTTCTATTGCCATTTACCATAGATTTGTGTTGTGGTTGTTGTCTTGTGGCTCGGGCTTCGGTTGTTGGATAACTGGGACTTCCCAATAAGTCGGACGAAAAATAAGTAACACCCATGCACAGCTTTATGAGTTTCCGTGTCGTAATTGGTTAAGAAACTGAGTGTAAAACGAGAGATAGCTGGTTAGATTTCGTAGCGACAAACGTTGGGGTCAACTGTCACCCATAAAACTTCTTGTCATTTTGGATACCGAGGCCATCACGCAAGAAGTGAGTAGGGGTCAAACTTAACTTATAGGGTGAATTTATATGTTTATTATTGGTTTATGGTAAAAAAATGTTTTGTAATGATTTTGAATTGCTTATGTTTATGCATTTTGACCATTACTGATGCGAGCGGAAAATCAAAGTGTGTACGTTAAATATGTATATTCATATTATTGAGGACTATAAGAGCCTATTCAATGGTTATAAGATGGTATTGAATGAGTCATCACATTAATTCGCGGAACTTACATGTCAATTTACACTAAAAATAATAAAGTCGTCTCGCTGAGTTTTAAAGCGTACACTAAAATCTACTCATAAGGGAACTGAGCCTCAGTTTTAGGAAAAATTAAGAGTAACATCATTCACAAAAAAAGTAATATAATTTTGAATTAAGTAATAGAATAGGCAGAAACGAAATTTTTCGTGGAAGGAAACATGTTATCGATAGTCATAAGGGCTACCCTCTCCCTCTGCGGAGTCGGAGGGCTTATGTCATACCGTCAATAAATCGCCGTCGCGCCCTAATTTATATATTACTGTGACAATGCTATGCAATGCAAACATTGAAAAACTATTGGACAACGCTCGTGCGGCCGCGCAACCAGCGGATACAAACACGTCCCTAAAAATATTTGACAATTTGCATTTTTGATGTCTTAAATATCTTTTGCACAAGACCCATTGCCAGAAATGCCTTATTTTTTCATAGATTCATAAGTGTAAAAACAGGTTTAGAAGTAAAAGATACGAATATTTTTGCATACATATTTGGTTTGTTGTTTTGTTTCGAAGTGAATTAAAGAACATTATTTGGTTTTGTCTCCTGTTATGTTTTGTTTTTCTGATTATTGCTGCGGATTGAAAAGAAGCTAGTGGCCCTAAAAGACTTGTCGAGTGTCAGTTCATTACGTACCACTGTTCACCCTGGATGCCAGGAATTGCAGTGTCTGTAAGATAGCCAGTAGAGACTATTTACTAATAGAAAGTTTCAACCAAACTACTATTCAATTAGGTACTTATATTATTCCAATTTAAAGTGCCTCTGACTCTTTGAATCCAGATTATTTGGATTTTCGTTCTTTTTTTATTATTAAGTTTCAAAAACAAATCGTGAACAAAATATGAAAAGAGCGATTAGTTGTAGCCGCGGCGTCGGGGCCGCACTACAAAGCGCCGGGGCACGCGGCCGGCACGGCTCCGGCGCCCGCCGCCGGCGCCGCCGCGACGCACGGCTACAGATGCTCCAGCGTTTATTATAAACAACTATACCCCTAAATATTGATCTATTTTTGTGTCAGCCACTCACATCACCCCACCCGTAGAATGCTACCGGGGAATTACACATCATTATTCCAAAAAGCCTCACCTTAACAACTGGTCTATTAAGTTTCCTCGTGCACCTGCTCGACTAAAGGTTTATTTCGGCGAACTACACGCAAGTTTGATCTCTAACCATGAATTCAATAAGTTTAGTCATTGAAGTGTACATCTCGAGGAGGTCAGCTCACTTAAATAGATATTTGAAAATTTTAAAAATAACAAGGTAATGAACTTACATATTACTTGTTGTCCACAGATCTGTGTTGTTGTCACACGCCAGTACTATCGCACAAGACAAATATCAAGATGTCTTAAATATTTTAAATGCGTTGACCGAAGTTCGAGACAGGGTTGTCAAGAATTTTGCATAGCACATGAGGTTTATAATAAGTAATAATGATGTGTGAACAATGCGAAGGGCAGTGGGTAATGCTGAGGCGCCCTGTAGGTTGCATCCTGCGCGGCGCCGCGCCGGGTCGGGCGCGTCCCGCCGCCGCGCCGCCGCCGCTGACCGCGCCGTACTTCCCGACACGACTCGCTTAGTTACATCACTTGCCCTGCGTGACTTACCACGTCACTCAAACTTGCCTATCACAGAATTCGGCAGAAAGCATAGAAAAGTCCCAAGACAGCGCGGATATTTTCCATGGTTTTCAAGAAGGAAATATTTGAATTTTTTGTACAATTTGGTTTTGGAAACTGTGGTTCTGGACCATTCTCATATTTTCTGTAACTCTTGGATTAAAAGAGGGAGCCCTTAAGATAAGTCCAGACTTACTCTACCGTAAGTTCCAAACAAGGAGTAGTAGGTTCAATTCAGTTTGCTAAATATTATTTAATTTACTATAAGAAAATTGATGATTTTAATATATTTTTTTGTCAAATTTACATCACTTTTGAGGTTCAAAATCCTAAGTTAGTAGTACTTAGGAAACTTAAAGTACAAATTGAATCCAAAGTAAGAGGAGAGCTAGCACATAATAATAGCACTCCGGACCAATAGGTATTTTCCATTTTCCAAATTGTTTTGCTCAAATTCTATAACATAAACAGTAATCAGGAAGTAGAAACACAATAAAATAATGATCTCACAAAACCGGAACAGAATTATTTTTATTGTCACCAATCATGTGTGTGTGTGACAAAATGGCCGACGGAATTTGGCGCCAAAAAGTATCGCCCGAGCGGCGCTCCTCGCGGCGACGGCGGGCCACGGCGCGGCGCGGCGACTTGTAAACACGCCGCCTTCTGTTCGCACTACAAATGTATTCCACTTGCTGATTGATATTGCTATTATTGACGTGAATTAAGAAAACTTTTACCTACTTACTAGTTATTAGTATTACCTACCTGTAAGTAGATATTTTTTGTGACCTACAAAGGGTTGAGTTAGTGATTAAATTGAACTTAGCTCTACCCTAAGGCTCTAGCAAAATTCTGTAGAGTTGTAAATTAATCTAATAAATAAGTATCTACTTATCGAATATTGATAACAAATGTAATGTAACAAATGTACTTTTTTTCATTATACACCCTAGGCTGCCCTTTCTCTCTCCTGTGTCTTATCTCCATCCAAAGGTTGCCTGGAAGAGATTGCCTAGTGCAATAAGGCCGCCGATGGTACTTATTTTTAATATTATTTTAATTTCTGTTATTGTATTTTTTTTCTGGTGTACAATAAAGTTTATAAATAAAATAAATAAATAAAAATAAATGTATGGGATAGATATCATTCAATTCTATTAATAATTAAACGAAAATAGCCTGTATAATTTTTATTGTAGTAGGGGAGAGGGGGGCAGTTTTGAACGTTTTTCATACTTTATTCCATAACTTCTGAACTTATTTAATTTACTTAGATTTTTCGTCGTAAATAGCGGTCATGATTATCAGGCAACAAAATAATTATGTCCTCCTTAATCATTCAAAAAGGAGTAATGAGATATTTAAAGTTTTGTACAGGCTTGTAAATGTTCAAAGCTGCCCCGTGATTGGGGCAGCTTTGAACACACCTGGGGCAGTTTTGAATCAGTATTTTTAAATGAAAGAAACTATATTTTTCTACATGTATTTGGTAAATAATTAATGAACCAACCTTTTTTAATGAAAGGTATCATTTGAAATGAAATTAAAAACGCAGAAGATTTTAAATATTAAATCACTTACAAAAGCTAACAATGTGCGATATAAGAATCAACTTAGTACTAATAAAATTTATCAAATAAAACATTGCATAGTTTCCTATCAAAATAATAATATTTTAATATAAATCTACTTAAGCGATACCTATACTAATTCAATATCACTTTAAAAAGGAGATCTGAAATTACTGGCTTATAGGAACCACTTAAAAAAAAAAAAATATGAATTACCAAAAATGCGTTAAGCTATTAGCCTAAATTCCCCCCTCTAATCATATTCTCATGATACCGAGTTCGAGGAAATATAAAAACGGGAGGAAGAAAGTTGCCTATCGCATTTCCTATGCCACACATCGTTATTAATTGCCCACGCTCTGCTGACACACTTTGGCCAACTTGTTTGGTTCCAGTTTGTGCTATGACATTTGGTGCTTGAACTACCGTCATTATATTGGTTTCATCCAGGTTATAGATACGGTCAGGTGTAAAATTATACTTTTTCAAAACCTTTTCATAATTATCATAGAATTGGTTAACGTTATGTCTGTTGAAGCTGGTAGAACGCGACAAATTTGTATTTTCTGGTTTGCGAAGGGAAAGTTTGCATTCAATGCCAGCTTGTCTATTTTTATTCCATAAAGGAGGGCATTTATTTAGTGCTGTAGCATACTCATATGCTAGTACCTGAGCTTGTTTGTATGTCAGACCGTAATGCATTTTAGAACTTTTTATCAGATAAGCCTTAAGTAGTTTTTCTTCATCATTCGTAAATACTTGCGCAACTGTATATTTTGTCGAATAATCTGCGCTTTTAGGTATTATTTCTTCTTTATTTATTTATTTATTTATATAAGCTTTATTGTACACCATAAATAAAACAAAAGGAAACAATTCAAACTAGAGAGAAAAAAAAAGTACAATTGGCGGTCTTATCGCACAAGGCAATCTCTGACAGACAACCATTTGATGGATATAAGAGAAAAGGACGATAGTTGGGGCAGCATCAGGTGTACGAATAATACCTGTAGAATATTATAGTAGTGTCTATATTCAACATATATACATAAACATACATACAATATACACATATACATACATACAATATACACATATACATACATACAATATACACATATACATACATACAATATATACATATATATACCTATCTATACAACATAAAGGTCATATAATTAAGTATAAATACACATAGGAAAAAGTATACAATTACTAATGTTCTCATTCAGCCAGGGAGTAATGATCTTTAACCATCCTTTTAAAGATGGCTAGAGATTTGGCCCTTCTTATTGTTACCGGTAAAGCATTCCACAGCCGTGCAGCTTGTACTGTGAAAGATTTATCTATAAAGGAAGTGGAATGCACGGGAATTTTCAGTCTTAAGTTCTTCTTTATACTTTTTTATTCTGTAATGTAAAGTATTAGGTTTGACATTGTAAACATCAGCAGCCTGTCTTAATTTCATATGCCCTCTTATTACTTGAATGATAGCATTCTCAATATCCTCTTCATTCACTTCACGTTCTCTTTTTTTTTATAATTTCTAACCATACTGACCTAGACCAAATAAAAAAAGCAATAACTAAACGAATTTAATATTAATATTATTATGACGGGGCACCTTTGAACAAATATTTCAAATCTGCCCCAACTACTTTGTTCAAACCTGCCCCAAGGAGGTCTTTCCAAGAATAACGTAAATTTAAAAACGGAGCTTACTTCTATGTTATATTTTTTTATTAAATCTTCATTGAAACTATACGTGCTATCAAATAGAGAAAAAAACACTAAACGCTTTCTTAAATTACGTCCAGGAAAACCTTAAAAGTAAAATTAAAAATATTTACAACAGACCGGTGAAAACAAACAAATGCTTTTACTGGTTACTCATATGTCAAATATTTGAAATGACAAGTGACAGCTATGCGCATCAGCGTTGCCAATACAAATTACGATTTTTACCAATATAGCTTAAAATAGTAATTTGTAAAGTCATTTGTTCTAAACTGCCTCTGTTCAAAACTGCCCCCCTCTCCCCTACTTTTTTAGTAATAAATATATAAAATTACTGTGTTATAACAAGTTTCCTGTATGTAAGAAAGTAGGTAGGTACTAGGTACTATTTATTAATTTATTTACTTAGGCACTTCATAAACACGAGAAGAAGTTATGAATGAATTATTATCTTTTATTGCTTCAAACTAGATAAAGTCGTTTGTTATGTATTTTGAATAGTTATAAGGATAATTTTGGTATTGATTAACTTCCCGTGGCTAAAGATGATGAAATATTTTATAGGATAGGCAGGTGTTAAATGTTAACAAATAATAATTAATGACTTGTTGATTTATAATTAAAAATCATCATTTTTATGACTTTCTCAGAAAGACACAAAGGATATAAATAAAATACAATTTTCTTAAAACATTCGTGGGTCTGTTTTGCGCGGAGCGGCTCGGCAGCGCGGCATCTTGTTAGAAAACGGATGATAAGGGATCTTAACTCGGATTTGATTACTGTTGTTTGTGCTACTTAAGTTATTTTTTAAAGACGTGGAAGAAAGGTAACAATTGTGAGTTTGGGAACGCATAACCCATAAAGAAATAACAGCCAATTGTATTATTTCATGGTGGGTCTTAATGAGCCAAATGATACATACCTATATATAGAGCGCAACTAGCAATCCATCGCAAGTATCATGACAATAATCCTAAAAGTTAAAGTTTTTCAACTTTCCCTGAAATCCGGAAATAAAAAACAGTTATGTAATATGTAGGCATCATTTTGATATTTCACTTTCATACCTACTGTTAGATCATCATTTAACCTCCTAAGACCTGGGATTTTGAAATATATTTTCAAATAAAAACCGAAATGGCTTCCTGTAGGACAAATTGGCAGCCCTTTTTTAGACCTTACCATATTTAACTTACAGGTAGTACTATGACCGAACGTTCTATCAATAAAACATTATCGTTTTATGTAAATACACATCAACTTTGTACTTTTACAAGGACATTTGGGCATAATTTTGTCACATAAATAGTAATTACCAGGACTTACAGATGATCGCTATTTTGTTCTTTAGAAAGTCACCCAGGACTTAGGAGGTTAATAAAATGTTGAGCCGTGAGATGGTAGAGTCATCTCTACATTATCGCTTTGCTGGAATTTTGGATTATGATTTTAGGTATGACGGTAAAATATTTGTCCCTCCCATGGCCCACCGTACACGATGTTGAAAAACCCGTCATATTCACCTACGGCCACAGATCACTTCCGTGGGTGTGAGTGTGACCCGTGCCTTTGGCACAGTACGTAGTATTTCGTGTTTAGTCCGTGTACATCCGGCATAATGTATGTGATAAATAATATCTCTGACTCTCACCAAGGTTTCTAAAGACGGCCTTAAGTTAGACGTCGGCTGGCCGGGAGTTCGAACCCCACACTGAGTTGAATATTTGTGTGATCAACATATACTTGTTTCGGGTGTGGGTTTTTGTGCGACCGAAGTCTCTCGTAGTTTCTGATACCCACGACACAAGACTCGATATTAGTGTGGGGTAGGAATATGTATGCAACTGTTGGGTGTCCCTATTTATTTTGTTATGGCACCTCACTGAACATCAGGTTCAATAGAGCTATTGCCGTGGCAGTATAGAAGTGACGTTGCAAGCACATAACGGAGGTATTGTAAAGCGATCAATCACGACCAGTTTGGTGTCGATATGTAAAGCAGCGGCGGCGTGTGAACGGCGCGATTGATGTGCCGCGCCGCGCCGGCCGTGACTCGGGTCTCGCACACCACAGCTCGTACATCATCCTGATCGCTTATTTATTGACGTATTGAATAAAACAAACGGTTATACCGCGAGCTTTACAGCTACAGATACACATGTACAGCTATAGAAGAGGAAATGTGAATTCTGCGGCACATTCTGCTGAGTCAATGGTCGCAGTCGCAGATTGGAATTCTCTCCTCACTGGCGAGTGTATATGGACGCTCTATTAGAATTGCACTAGAATTTATCATCAGGTTTTTGTAGCCAGTCTGTGTGCCAGCGGAAAAAGAAGAATGAGATACAAAAGTACAGGTTTGCTATCATCAATGAGAAGCCGCGGGTTCGATCCCCGTACCGAGGCAAATGTTTGTGAGGCCCACTAATATTTGTATCGTGTCCGGGTGTTTGTGAGATTGAAAAGTCTTTCATAGTTTCTGATATCCACGACACAAGACTTAATTGATTTTAAGGTGCTGTTAGGACTATGTATGTGACTGTTGGTGTATTTATTTATTATTATTTTCGCTAGTGATCCTTCCCCAGAAATCCTTAATTACATAGCAGTGTTGTATTTAGAGCGGACAATACACATCGAAGAACATGGTGAAAAGTAATAAGAACAAGCGAGCACACTAGCGCTACCTCTCGACTCAGTACTCAGTAGAGGAGCCCCACAGCTGTACCGATATAATGACATAAATGGACAGACAACACTGTTTACATTGGTTTAATGGTTTTATTCAAAGAAAATAGTCGGATTGGATATTTAAGAGCGTTTATACCCTGCACGCGCTTTTTGGCTTAAAAACAGGACTTTTCAAATGAGTTAATAGCCACCAATAAACGATGACTATGAGAAAGCCTTTGATTCGATCGAGACCTGGGCTGTGCTACAGTCTCTTCAGCGGTGCCACATAGACTATCGGTACATCGAAGTGTTGAGGTGTATATACAATAACGCCACCATGTCGGTCCGAGTACAGGATCAGAGCACGAAGGCTATTCCACTACAGAGAGGCGTGAGACAGGGAGATGTCATATCTCCGAAACTGTTCACTGCCGCGCTGGAAAATGCCTTCAAGCTCTTGCAGTGGAAAGGATTCGGCATCAACATCAACGGCGAGTATATTACTCACCTTCGATTTGCCGACGATATTGTAGTCATGGCAGAATCGCTGGAAGACCTTAGCACTATGCTCGAAGACCTTAATCGAGTTTCCCAACAGGTGGGTCTTAAAATGAACATGGATAAAACGAAGATCATGTCGAATATCCATGTTGTGCCCACCCCCATTGGAGTTGGGGGCTCGACTCTCGAAGTTGTAGACGAATATGTCTACTTAGGACAAGTGGTCCGGTTAGGCAGGTCCAACTTCGAGAGAGAGGTCAATCGGCGAATCCAACTCGGTTGGGCAGCGTTCGGGAAACTACGCGACGTCTTCTCGTCCAAAATACCTCAGTGCCTAAAATCGAAAGTCTTCGATAGTTGTGTGTTACCAGTGATGACATACGGCACCGAGACGTGGCCTCTCACTGTGGGCCTCATTAAAAGGCTCAAAGTCACTCAACGAGCCATGGAGCGGGCTATGCTCGGTGTTTCCCTACGAGATCGAATCAGAAATGACGAGATCCGTAGGAGAACCAGGGTTACCGACATAGCCCATAGGATTGGCAAGTTGAAGTGGCAGTAGGCCGGGCACATAGCTCGTAGAACCGATGGCCGTTGGGGCCGAAAGGTTCTCGAGTGGAGGCCACGTACAGGCAAGCGAAGTGTCGGACGCCCGCCTACAAGGTGGACGGACGATCTGACTAAGGTCGCAGGAAGTCGCTGGATGCAGGCCGCTTCCAACAGGTCATTGTGGAGATCATTGGGGGAGGCCTATGTTCAGCAGTGGACTTCCTGTGGCTGATATGATGATGATGAATAAACGATTTAAAGGAAAAATAATTATTACTAATTTTAGAAAAGGTTGTCATCTAGGGATTTTGGTGGAAAACATTATAGATTCATGGATAATTTGTGAGTACTATAAGGATTACTGAACACAAGTTTCGTTATTTAGGCTTTAAGTGGCAATTTAGAAGCTTAAGATATCCGAAATCACTAAATACAAGATGAAAATAAAAATATTATCCGACTAATAAGACCCTTATGGAGGGATTTTGCTGAAAAAAATAATCTTTTGTGTTTAGTTCCTGAAAAATAAAAATTTAAACAATGCGAAATTATTCAGAAACTCTCGTCAAGAACATATTTTTTTTCACCAACTTATCGTACATAATTTTTTATAGAAATTGCATATTATAATAGAAGAACATCTTATCAATAAATTAACATTTTTATATTTCAACAAAATTAGTTTTCATGTTTTCTACAAATATTTTAAAAACCACTATAAAACACGCTGTCCGACGTGGATCAAATCAGACCGCCGCAAGGCCTTCTAGAGGGAGGACGTATCGCTCGTCGCTCCGGCCTGGCTGCAGTCGATTTTTGCCGTACGTAGTAAAAATAGCCGCGCGCGGACTGCGATTACCACATCTTAGTACTTTGGTAGTAAAATATTTAATTATTTTTTTTACCTACAATGATTTTGTAGTGAGTATAAATTATGTTTCAGGTAATATAATGGGATTTAATTCCGAGGCTAAATTATGTTTTGTATTGTAATATAAAATTAAATATATTTCGTAATTGTAAGGGGTTGTAAGGCCCCTAACACTATTTATGTGTTCGAACACGAAATGATTAATAAAACGTCCGTAGTGTCTACTGATTGAACACTGATTTGAATGCAACTTAACAATGTAATAATAACGAAAATATGATTAGTATCTAAATTTGTATTATTCTTTGCTTGCACAGTAATATTTGTCTACTTATAATGCAAATAAAATATTTTTATGATATTATATTACAGTTATATTTCAATTGAATATTTGAAGCGCACGGATCAAAGTTGTTTGAGCCGATTGCATAGCGAGCCGACGCGACGCGGCAGCTCTACGCACACAGCTTTGGTCGCTTATGTGTGCGTGAAATTAACGAAGAAATACCTATAGTTGACTTTGCGCGCAAGGTGTATACGCTCTTAACTCTATAGTAATTATCATGTAAATAATATGAGAAGTCGCTATTTCTCATGGACAATTTTTTTTTCACATTTTAAGAAATGTGTAATTAATAAAATTACATGTTATATAATGTTTTTGACTTATAAGTAGGTTCGTGCTCTGCCCCGGCTTCACTTTTGAAGAATTATAATTTTACTTTGGTGAAACTTTGCTCTCTTTTTCAACAATAAATAATTCCTATTATTCGTGATTTTAGGCATTTGTGAAATGTGATAGCAAAGATAGCAATATCGAAGAATTTTAAATGAAATACAATAAGAAAGTCATAACCTCCCCGGCGCATATGCCGCTGATTAAAATTAGAAAAGTTTCACAGTTATTATTATTTTTCAAATCAATGAACAGAGTAATTTGTGAATTCTGTCCAACTATTGTTACTACTCATTAGTGTTTATGTGGACTGTTCCTAATTTAATCAACAATCGTATATATGCCATTTTTCATTTGGTGAAACATTCTAGATAGATAGACTCTAGCGCCTTGTGTCTGCAATCTGAAGACCGGAAGTAAAGGTTTGTTTATACAAAAATGCGTAGTTGTATTGGCTTGAACCGGCAGCCTTTTGTTTATAGCCCAATTAGTAACAGAACTTGAAAAAAAAACACGTGGGCAAAAATAAGAAGTTGAATGCTGTTTCTCCCAAGCCATCATAATTCTAAGAACATGTATATTAAATTCATTCCGGAAGGGATTATAGAACTGTTAGCTAATAAATTAAATGTTTTGAATATATTTTAACATTGCGGTCATTTTAGAAGGCAATAAATTTGCAAACATCATGTAAACCGAAGGATATTTCCACACATCTCGCATAAAATATGATCGCGGTATGACACACGCTAAAAGTTGAGTTGTTTATTTGACGTTCGCTAAATATGCACCAAGAGGCAATAAAGAATAACATTGTGTTTTATGTGTTGGTGTGTGGTGGTACGCAGACGGACACACATTAACATTTTTACATAGCATTACGTAAAGTCAATCAGACACCTTGTTGGCGCTCTGTACCGACTGTAAGACGCCTAGTAAGTGCGCTGTCACTTCGAAAGCTATGCAACGGATAGCATTGTTGCCAGGAGTGACGCATCCAGCTGAAGATTCCTTTTTAGTGACTATTGTGATTATCGCTTTAGTACTTCCTGAGGAATTTTATGATTTATATATTCTATAATGTCGACAATATTTCTTACCGAATTCTGGCATGCATCTTTGATTTGGTTTATTGTTTCTGCTAGATTTTGGCTTCTTATTGTTAGTAGTATTGATTCATATTGACCAAAAATGTTTATGTCTAAGATGCACCATTGCTGAACATCTAATTTCTATCGATAACTATGTATTTTACGAATTTTGACGTAAGCAATCAAGAGACTTGAATTTTAAAAATAGGTAACTGAAATCCTCTTTAGCCACGGAAATTTCACCTGCCTCCACCCCTAAAGATGTCCATAGCGACCTGTTGGAAGCTATATTTCCAAAATGATTATTATCCAAAATCTGTGCGTCTGCCGTAGCCGGCAATACGACGTCGCCTGGTTGGTAAGACAGTGGCGAACTCGGCCACCGTCCGAAATTGTTTACGGCGGCACGGACGGCGACGATTACTCAGTAGTCAGTAGTTAGTACTACTCGGGAGACAGGCATTTTAAATGCGTGCACTATTTTTACCACATTTTTTGTAAACTGGTAGTTCAATGACTACACCCTTAGAAGTATAGATATATGCTCATCTGAGATCGAAATAATTTTGTTGGAACCCGATATAAGCAATGTTTGATCGGACAATACCACATATTTGTGTGAGTCATTGTGTCGGGTTTTACACCTTGTAAAATGTAAAGGGTTATTGCAATTCAAAAGCATATGAATATGCTTATACCAACGAGCCAAGTTTCATGTAATTAGAATTTGTGCCTGGCATGGTATTGGGATTAACACCTGTAGGTAAATGAGAGGCACTCCTGACTCTATTACTAATAAAGGATGAAGGCATGAGCTTATGTACCTATGGGTATTGTTATTTTTCAGAACATAAAATAAAACCCGGACCTCACACTAAGAAAAAAGTTGTGTTGTCTGTAAAGTAAGAGAGGTTTATTTATCTTACAACAATCATTAACCTTTTTTGCAACTAATATTATGCCTTTTGTTACTTCATTAATTTAAAATTGTTCTTAATTAATTTTCCAGATTAAAGCCTTACACATCGCGGAGACTGGTAACGCTTCACCATTCGATAAGAGTAAGGCGCCCTTGTCAATAATTTCTTACGGGATTTCAGTTGGTCTGAGGAAAAGATCCTCAAATCTCAACATACAAGCAATGTAATAATCTGTATGATGTGTGCAGTGACTACTGACTAGTGAGTAGTGTGTATTGCGTACGGTGTGTAATTGGCAAGTGTAGTTGCGCGTGTCCCGCGGGCGTCGCTGGGGCGCCGCGTCCGCCGCTGCCGCCGCGCCGCTGCCGCCGCGCCGGGCTCAGCCGCGCCGGCGACGAGCGAGGGCCGGCGACGCGCCGCCACCACAGGCCACAACCAGCGAGCTACGTGGGGGACTATTCTAATATCGCAATAAACTAATACGAGCTTCATACTGGGAGGGGAAGATGTCATTTTATATTGAGCTGAGATATGTAACAACATTTTACATTAGTGTGTTGGTTTCATTTGTATTATTAGAAGTAGGAGATTTTATTATTATTTACAAAGTCTAGGTAAGGCCTCGACTCCTTAAATATCTTTAACTACGAGGTTTTTTTTATAATTTTTGCCAATTTACAGTAAAATCGATAAACTCCTGCAAAATATTGAAGTCAATTGAATAAATTGCATTGTTGATTAATTTCAAATATAAGACATAATTTCTAACATAATCAGAATACAGTTACTCTCATTACGTAGATAACTAGATATTGCAATTAAAAATCATTATGCCTACTTAAACAAACTATGCTTCGCAAAAATAAATCCGCATGTCTCGCAGGGAGGCCAGTGTCCCTGTAGAGTCGCCTGCGTGCGGCCCGCGCCCGGTCACCTACACCGCGCTGCCAATCCGCTGTTTGTTACAGCTCCATTGTGCTTCATTATTGAACATTTCACGCACTTATGCGTTCTTATGTACCTACTATCTACTAGCTACGTAATACATCCAATATCATTAAACTTATCTTGTAAGTCAGGCGAAGGTTAATTATCTTCAGTAATTGCCAAATCAGTTCATGTTTGTTATTATTATTTATTAGTAGTCATTGGCAAAATAACATATTACAACAAAAACATGACATGAGTTATGAAAAGTCGCACTTAATTTTGATTTAATTTCTTTTATGTCCTTGATGTTTATGGCGGGAAATTTTTATTGTTTGTATGTTATATTTTTAGTAAATGCCCACACTTAATTATAACAAAACAATATTGTTGGGGTAAGTGCTATGTCGACGTGGAGATCCTATTTTCAATAGTGGACTTCCTGTGGCTGATGAGACAGAGAGTGCATTATCATTATGAAGTCAACGGCTGGACAACTTGAGCCGTCTCTCCACCCACATAGACGACACGACACAACGTAGAAAAAGTGCAGAAAACCGATGGATGTACTAGTATGTAGGCCGCTCCGTTTTTTTTTATTTATTCTGAATACTTATAGCAAACTTATAGTAAATCAAGATAATTCCGATACTTCACTACATAGCATAAAACAAAGTCCCTGTCCCTATGTTCCTTTGTATGCTTAAATTAAAAGTACGCAACGGATTTTGATGCGGTTTTTTTAATAGATAGAGTGATTCAAGAGGAAGGTTTATATGTATAATACGTACATATTATTGTACAGAAATCTATTTGTACCCGGGCGAAGCTGGACCGAAGAACAACTGAAATAAAATGTAGTACTAAACGTAGGAAAAACATCCAGCACATCTCTAGTGGAGCGTCACTGAAACTAATCGTTACTCGCAATGATTTTGAAAATGCTTGTTTGTATTATGGCAGACAGTTTAGTAAAAATGAAGATAATATTTTTCCCGGTTATCTTTTTGAATCTCCAAATATACTGAAGAGCCTGTCTTTAGATTTTAAATCAATGGTAAACTACTGTATTTGATTCTGATTGGAAATTACATAGCTATTAAATATAATATTCAATTACCGCTTGCTTTGTAAGTAGATAGCGTCAACAATGTTGAAATGAATTTAATCTTCTGAGAATTGATTTCAAAGATTTACGCTCCATACTGTTAATTTCTTAACATGATGTTACCATTATTGGTATTATACTGAAAAATAATACTTATAAGTATAATTAGTATGCTCCTGTAGTATCAGAAGGAAAAACAGTAAAAGGAATAGATCCCAAAGCTTTTTTTAAGAATACTACAATCATCATCATCATCTTAGCCACAGGAATTCCACTGTTGAACATAGGCCTCCCCCAAGGATCTCCACATCGGCCTGTTGGTAGCAGCCTGCATCCAGCGACTTCCTGCAACTTTAGCCAGGTTGTCCGTCCACCTTGTAGGCGGGCGTCCGTCATTTGGCTGCCCTAATCATATTAATTTTACTACAATAATAATCACATAATAAAAGTCCCCAAAAGGCCATTCAAAAACTTTTTATTCACAAACAAAAAAAGTGTTACAAACTGCGCGTAAATTCCGTAAATTCTACACCTATCTTCATTGCGCTGAAGCTACGAACCCATTGAGTTTCATTCACAAACGGCCAACACTTCACATAAATGCGGAGGTTTTCGCGCTCAGCGTGCCATTCCCGCGGCAACCGGCTGCCGCGGCGCACTATGCTATCTTTCATGCTCTGTAAATTCGCAAACAATACTTTCAAATCTTTTATTACATTTTCATGTTATTTTAGCAATGCCTAATTGAAAATCATGGAACTTTTATAGTTGTACAGTTTAGTGAGGACTTATGATCAGTTACATTGGTGTGGTGTGATGTTTTGCAACAGTTTTACGAGTTTATGAAGTAAGTTATTTGTGTTTATAAAACTTATTTATGTTCATTTAAAAATATTAGTATAGACTATAAATTATCAATTATTTACATGTTTTTTACATTTAACAATAATTGCTATTTTTTTTAATGAATTGTTTATTATATTTTTTTCTTATACATTATTCTAGACTTATTGATACTGAATCCCATTGTATTTTCGTTACTTGCATTTATATCGTGCGTAATTCATAAAAAAGTAGCTACTTACAAATAATTGTAATAATTGTATAAGTTAGGTATCTATGTTATAGATATAATATTAATATAATACAAACTGTATAATTAAAGCCTAGGAATCATAAACTTGAAACCGACTGTTAAAGCCAGGCAAAAAGACAAAAATAACCAGACGTACTTAGACTTACTAAGACCTTGACTTCGATAATGTTGCTTTTGCGATGACTTTTAACGAAACGTGTGCATACCTTATCAGATCACATAAACTCTGTAGGTAGCTATTTGCTACCAATGTTTTATACTTAAATATAGCTTTTAATAGCTTAGTTAAAGTTTGTATTTTTTTCGATTCGATATAATTTAGTTAGGTGATATATGTATTTTTGAACTAATTTCAAATAGGTACAGGAATTAATAATAATGAAGCGTTAAGCATTAATATTTCAACTTGTGTAAAAATGATGTTGTTATCTAAACGTTTCTATGTAAACTAGTTTTCATAGATACAAAAGTTTAAACAATACTCACTAAACCAGAAGCTAAAAGGGGTAGCTTTACTTTTACCAGAAGAGTATCAAAAAAATAATAACAATGTTAGGTTAGATAAGTTTCATTCATAATATTTTAGCCGTAATAGAACAATTTTATGAATTAGTGATTGTGGTTACAATTTCGTAAACCGTATTTTCGCAAAAAAAATATTTGATCGAATGAATTGGTGGTGCTGCTAGTATAAAACAGTGTTCACGGAAACTAATTCGTTTGGCAACAGTTCCTGCAAATTACGTCAGATGGCAGCAGGAGTACCAAAAGTATTTGCCATTCACAGTTTCATTTCAGTAAATAAAACTCGAACATAATTATGTTCCACTCAAAATCTTACAATTGATTATATATCATTAACTGTGAGTATCCAAGATAAATGAAAATGAACAAAAAATAACAACTTTACACAAGCCGGGAAAACAATTATTTACATAATTTAGACTTAGGTACTTAGAACAACGCCTAACGGAAGTCAAGAACTTGTGGAACATTTAGGTTGGTTAAAATCTTAATTTGAGATCATAATGCTTTATATTTCGGAATGAGAACCCTTTCGCGTTTTGCAGTCAGATTTTCACGTACTACGCCACGTAGGCTGTTTTTACAAAACCAAGGCTCTTGCCACTTTCGCATTGTGTTTTTTTAACTAACGAGAAGAGGGAATGGATGTCTAACTAAACAAGCATACACTGCGAGTGTGGATGGAAGAGTCGGTAGGGTTGACCTCACCAAACCAACACCATCCAAATCATAAAGTCACACCTGTTTCCCAGAAGGGGTAGGAAAAGGTGCTACCAGGACCGACGACAACCACGTTTTGGCTTCTATATTCCATCGCGCGACAATAATTAGGGGCGAGCCTATCGACATATTGGATACAAATTCCTGACTCCAGGCTGATAATGAATAGCAAAATCCTACACCACCTTGCCCGACCCGAGATTTGAATCCGAGATCTGAGCGTTGTAACCCTTTATCCTAACATAGTACAACTACGCCACTGAGGCAGTCAATTCTACTAAAGTTACACTCTCAAGTTCACAACTAAGAATAGGTACATGAAGAGGTTGATGAAAGTGAATGAAGGGAAAATAATTTGAGATGAAGTAAACTGACGATCCATAGTCTCTGCCTACCCATATTGTATACAGGGGTGACAGATTATATATTTATGTATAACATCTTATTACTGAACCTTTAATTTTCAGTCACCTTTAGTTTCCGGTTACTTATATTGTGATTAATCTATTTTATGCATTGATTCATAATATGTACTTTATTTAATCATACTAAACTGACTAGCGATAGCCCAGTTAGTCACAAAAAGGACTGAAAAATTAGATACAATACTTCCATTTGTAAGTTATGTGTACTTAGTACAAATTATTATGACTTAATTTAATATGAAAAGATAATAGAAAAAAACCATTCCTGAGAACTATGGTATGTTAAGTCTACCAACTTGCAATGTGTCATCCAACGTGGTGGACTAAACATTTGAATCGCAAAAGAGGACAGCATATCCTTAGTATGTAGTATGCATGTTGTTGTTACTAAGCTATTTGAAAATGTAATAAAGCTTGTGCTCAAACCATTGACTTGGTATTTATGTCAATGGCTAAAGCAGAACATCTTGGTTACCAACTCGAAATGCGACTCGCGGAAATGAGTCACAATTTTTTTCACTATCAAAACGGCGCGGACACGAACTATTTTTTCAACAGTGATGGCGCTGCACTTGATTGTAAGGGCATTATATCTTGGTATTGGACACGATTCTGCTGTAATTTTTCATCTTTGAGGTACGGGTTATAGGAACAGAATACCGATCAAATCGGGGGGATGTTCGTCTAATAGTTATGGGATTTGTAGCTATGTTTGGTCGTGACACTTTGTGGTGTAGGGGAGTGCAGCCGGTATGGGTGTCGGCGGTGTCGGCATTGTCGGCGGTGTCGGTAGTGTCGGCGGTGTCGGTGCGAAGCCGTGAGATGTGGAGATTGCTCGTTATCTCGCAGGAGCGGCGTTATTTATTAACTTGATGTGTCTTTTTAGCTCTGCGCATTCCGTGCGTTCAGCGGACCTAGAACACCGACACTAGACTGGACATTGCATTGTTCCGTTCGTTGTAAATTGTTATTGCCTTTTACGACATTTCTATAGTCGTTGTTAGTTAGGTCTTGATTATTTATTTTACAATAATAATAAGCAGGATTGATTACGGCAAATAGCTTACAACAGAAAACAATTTAATTGTTGTTAAAAATATATGTGTTTTATACATTAATTTAAATAAATACATAAAAGTTTTTGCTGTTTTTCGCTGATGCCACTTAAAAAAGTGATATGTTTACTATTTCATTTACCTGTGATGTGAGTCATAAAATTATTTTATGGCGTCCGTGACCTTCACAAACCTGAGTTGTTTGTCTTGAATTTGAGGACATGTAAAAGTACTCACTGTCATTATCTGGGCTACGCTTGTTTGCGTTGACACTTCTCAAAACAAAATTATTATAAGGAAGTTAAAATCAATTCGTAAATCCTATGATGAATGCTATATTGTGCTGTACTTATTAGCGCTATAAGTCGCAGTGGCAGAAGGGCACGTGCCCCGTCTACAATCAAGAAGGGATAATTAACTACCAATAAGTTGTATGATAATTAAGTAACTTTAACATTCATAAAAGGTATGAATTGTTGGACAGCCAAAATATATTGTACTAGACCATTATTATTATGTTGGTAAATTATAGAATCACAAATATGTGGACATGTATTTTGTCTCTGAGAAGCGGCGTGCATTAGGGTAGCGTTGTGATTGTCGCGTCGGCGGCGGCTCTGCGAGGCCGCGGCGCGGTGAGTGTGTGCCGTGGCGGCGGGTGGCGCCGCACGCACACACGCGCGCCCACCTGACGCCGCCGGTGGCGCCAGCCGGCCCCGCGCCCCGCACCCGCCCGCCCCGCGCCGCGCGCCCGCGCCACACCGCCGCACCGCACCGCCGCCGTCTTGCCTCGGGGCTGCCAGCGCACTCGATTAGCCCAGTCTTAGGCGCATTTTTAAATAATTAAATTACATTATTTTATTCTTGGAATAATGTGTAAATGTGATATAAAACGCTCGTGATATTAACTACAATGTATTAATAGTGCTCGTTACATAAAAAGTGCCATAACATTAATATAATTTCAAAAATTCTTGACTATTACGAATATATTCATTATTTTATGTATGGAATGAACACCACACAAGAGTTACAAAATACGATCAGATACCGTATAATAATAACCTTAATAGAGTGCATGTATTTAAAAGAGAACCTTATCGATTGTGATAAAGTCGGTATGTAACAGACAACTTTAAATTGTTTTCCCGTATTTAGTAGGCTTATAAAATTGTATAATAAACAAAGCGCAAATATGTGAAGAGGTAGTGAGGTGTTCATTGAGTTTTAGACGTGTGAAAAAAAGTTCTCCCCACAAAGGCGGCGGGTAATGGTGGTGTGCAGGTGGGCGCACGTCGCGCGGCGCTGTGGTGTGGTGGGCGCGCGCGGGCCGGCGGCGAGCGCGGAGCGGCAGTCGAGTGCGGGCGCGCGGCGAGCGATGTGGTGCCGCCGTAGTGAGTGTGTCGCGTGGCGCGAGCGGCCGCGCGACTCGTGACGCCGTCGCCGGCATGTGATGTTCCGGAGGCGCGCGCTGCGTCGCCGGCTGGCGTCGGCCGGCGCGCCCTCCTTACCCGACGAGCAGCTGCGGCGGCTGGCGCGCGCGCTGGACGCGGGCGCTGCTGGCGCCGAGTGCGTGCCGGCCGCGCGCGCCGCCTCCCAGCTGCGACTCGCCGTCACCCGCGCCTTCAGGTTCCCGGAGCTGCGAGACCTCACCGAGCTGCGCCGGCTGCCGCACTGCGAGGACCACCAATGCTGCAACCCCTACCACTGGAGTCGGCTCTGCAAGCCCGGTACGACCTCGGCAACAAGTGCGCGCCGTAAACACGCATCTCTGTGTTATGTGTTATAAAGTGAATGGATGATCGCCGAATGAATGGTCAATGTGCCGCAGTGTGGACGTGCGACGGCGCTCGCCGTCAGTGGAGCGCCGCCAGTCGAGGATCTGTTTGGTTTTCTGTTACTAATCATTCTAACCTCAACTGACAAAAGTCTGCTCTGTTATCTGTAACCACTTGTTGTGACATGCGCGGTGACAACGCACTACGCGGTGCGCGGCTGTTGTCGAGTGTTGTTGTCAACGCGGATGGCCGGCCGCCTGTGTGTTGCACCGGCGGTGCACACTGCACTCGGCGGAAAGCGAGCATACGATGCATTTCCACGCGCCCGTGGGCCAACTTCACGTGTGTTGCATCAGGTTATCATTGCTAATCGTTATCAGTGTGTTTATCGCTACTGTTTGTTTCTGTATGTATTGTTACGTTAGCGGTGACGTCACACGGCGGTGTTGCGTGCCGTTGCCGCCGCGGTGACCGCGAGGCGCCCGGCGCTGGCAGTGCGTCGCCGCTCGCACTCTTCCTCATATCAAACATCACCAGTCGCCACAATTACTTTAATTTATAATATCAGAGCATTGAGTCAGCGACTCAACGCGCTCCGCTAGCCGCCGATGTTTTTTCATCCCCGCGTTAGATCGTACAAAGTAAACACAACCGCTCGACTTTGCCGGGCTATTTTTAGACACTGACATCAGTTGGAAGTTTACGTTTTTGAATTAATGTTGTAAAGGTCGCGCTTTCTTTCCGATTTTGAATACTTGTCCCCTAAGTAGCAACTGACGATCATGCATGTGACACTTGAAAGTGAGTCATGATTAGAATGTGTGTGCATTCCAGTCTCAAATTGAAAAATAAAACCTGTATAAAAGAATTATTACAGATAACAATATAATACGAATAATAGTGAGATGTGTTTTGGTTTTTGTGTGTACGTGTGCGCGGGCGTGTGGGCCTACGGAGTACGGGGTGTGTGAAAAGCGGCTAGCAAACAGCTAATCTTTGCGTAGCGAGGGTCATACGTTCGCGATAAGTAGACAAGGTCACGGCGCTGGCGCCGGCGTGCCGCGTCGCTCGGCGCGCGCAGCCCGTTAACTTTTTAATTCGTCAGGCAATGGCGCTACCGCCGCGCCGCCGCCACCACCGCCGGCCTTTGTTAGGTAAACGGCTAGCCGACTGTTTGTCACCTCGCTCTGATATCATCTTTAAAATCTCTTATACCAACATTTGTCTTATTCGCATATACATTCCATCGCGGGTATATATCAATTCAAAGGTTGTTATAGTTTGCGAGAGCTGTGCGCAGGAGTTGATAAAATGTAGAAAGTAGGAACATTACATCCGCCGATCATAGTAAACTATGTCTATTTTGTGATTCAATGGAAATAATACACATAATTGATAAAAAAATAATCAAAACTGTTTATTAACAGCGTAATCTAATCTCATTGTCTAAAATATTTGTGTTAATGGCTAATGTGTAAAGTAACTTACTACGAAGCATCGAAATATCAATGAATTATCTTGAGTTTCGGTCAAAAGCAAATTTTTCAAGATTGATGGAAAAAAAATATTGTTATTTGCAGTGTAGATACCCTTATAAAGTTGACAAGTGTCTATTGTATAGATCGTCTACGATTTTTTGGCGTGCGTATGCATGGTTGTCATACTATTGTCAAAATACTAGAACAGTATTTCTCTTTTATCATTTTATTAAATTGAAAATGTTAATATTATTAGATTACGAGTATAAATGCTTGTTGTTTATATTAAGAAAACATAAAACATTGCGTTAAAAAGAGAAAATCTGCTACTAATATTTTGACAAAAGTTGGACAACCACGCATTCGCAAATTGCACGCCAAAAGATCGTAAACTGCCTATACTTAATTGCGTAGGGAAGCTCTATACAGTATACATACAGATACAGCCTAGGAAACGTAATATATTAATATGCCAACCTGGTAACCATTATAATCTAGTAGTAGCTATAACATAGCAAAAAACACAGACTTGAATTACAAATTGAATGTCCGTAACATGTCAAAACCCGTTCAAGTCATTAGGAAACTTTGGGTTTTCATTTCAAAATACAGGTTTTTTTTCATTTGTCGAACAAGTGTTTATTTAAATTTCCAAATGGTTTTTCTCATATCCGGATGCTTTAGTTTATACGTTGAATAATAATTCAAGTGCTTGGTGAATTATTAAAATGTTTCTTACTTCGATCGGTAGCAATATTTAATTTAGTCTATCTCTGTTCTATTTTACATAAATCTATCTGCTTTCAGAATTGGCCGAATGTTGTATAAAACTCATTGCTTGAGACTTGCAAAACATTTCGGTCATGGGATCATAGCTACCACAACTGAACTAAGTGACATTTAGCTTATTTAAGATCATATGAAAAGACATGTCAACTTTTTTGCCGGCATTAAAACTATAAGCACTAACGCAAAATATATGTCCATCTTTGAACTGGATAAAAAGCACAACAAGAAGTGGCTCAGTGCAGGTTCGCACATTTTCACGAGACAAGTTTTAAAAATACGGATTTGTCAATACGCATTATGTTATAAATATGGAAATTGTAAACTGGTTGGGGCTTGTAATAATTAAAACAAAACTTTACTTATTTTCCCAATAGATTTTTAGCGTTGACAATTTGGTATAATTTCGTGTTTTACAACTTTATGTAATCTCAATTGAATGATCGTCCCTTGCCGATGAATCCCTGTATTGGACTCACCATTCGAATCTCCGAAAAAGCGAAAAGGATTTTAACGAGTGATGTTTTCTATCTTAAAGTCTCATACGACTGAGAGCGAGCATATCGCCAAATGATATACGTGACTCTACTTTCATCGCCCCATGTCCCAACCAAAGTCGGTTGCTCACGGTTACTATGCACATGCATGCATGACGCTGTTACATAAAGTGGCGCCAAAGCAGAGAGTTAGATTCTTTGATTCGGAGGAGTGTCGGCAGTAAAAAGTGTCCGTGACACCGACTCACGCGCAGTCGCGGGGCGCCCACACCGCGCCCACATGCGCCGCGTGGGCCGCCCACAATGCCTCATCATGTTAATTAAGAAGAAAGCTAACTAAAAATTATGAATATTAATGTCCTATGAATTGGTACTTTATCACTGTGGTCGCATGATTTTTGTCCTTTACTTAATTCTGTTTTAGGCTGTATATATCAGGACTTTTTTCTTCTGTGATGTGATAAAATGTTCAAACATCACGCTTTATTAAATTTTTAATTTCTGTTGTAAGCATCATATATCATATTCTTCATAAACGCCACAATCCTCCTAACAAAATCTACCATATTGTAAAGTAGAGTGGTAAACATCGTCTCCTTTCCGGTTGGATTCCCATGCAGCAGTTGTATTCATTTTGTGACCAAAATGTCAGTTGTTCAAGTTCAGTGCAATCCAAATAGAGTTCCATGCACCGGTGAGACATTGTTTTTTACGGATCCGCACAATGCCGGCCTGCTCAAGACTAAAACAGAACGAATCTAAACAACTTAAAACTGTAAGAAGCTAAGATGCGAAGTCATTTGTACTTTATACAACGATTTAGGTTTGTCGGAAAAAAGTGTAACAACATTTTTTTACGACACAATATGTTATGTAGTGTTGAGTGTTGACGTACAGTACGTAGTCGTGTCTCGACAACACACTCTTACTTTCGCTTTTGGGTTCCACATAAAAGGACACTACTTGTGTCTCGTTGCGTAATGCGTAAAGCGAAATGCGAATATCTATACTCGGAAATCGAATTCGAGATCAAAAATGTAAACAAACAAATGTCATTGTAAAAGTGACATTTCAGGGTTATGAAACATTTTCTCAAAAACATATTGGGTATAATTTAATTAGTGAATAGATTCAAATGTTGCGAGTACTATGTTTTATTTATATATATTCATTTTTGAATTTTGAACATTTTGAATGTTTTATTATGCCTTTCGACGTGACCCTTGACTTGGGCCCAAACAAATTCTAATGGGTTTAACTCACAGTGATTTTCAAAGACCATAGTGCGTTCGACTAGGAACACGAGCGCCAGAAATCTTAGGAACAAAATAGAACAAAAACTTAACAGAAAACGTGAAACCAGCTTCACGGCGTTTTAACTTTATCACATGATGCACATTCATCAAGTTAAGCAACTAAATGAACTACAAGGAGGTGTCGCGGACGTCAAAGCGACGTATTTGTAGTTAAGGAGACGAAATTTAAAAAAAGTTTTATTTCAGTGGCCTAAGGTTACGAATTTCTGCATAATACCTGTAGCATAAAATATTTTCGTACCATTTTTTTTACATACTTAAAAAAGATGTTGAAATTGTAGTTTATGTAAACATTATACCAAATAATCTTTATTTGGCTTTGTTTTATACTTATTTAACGAATGGGAATAATTCCAACCTGTTTTTTTAACGGTTGTGAACAAACTACCATGACAAATTATTTTATTGTAGTGGTAACACTTTTGTTTACATTTTTGATCTCGGATTCCATTTCCGAGTATAGTCTGGATTCATTCCGCTTTTGGGACGCTTTCCACTCGCTGCCACCGTATTTAGAAGTGCTGAGATTAAATCTAGTCTCGTTCATTTGGACTTGTCATGTAATGTCAAAATAAATATTGAATTTTCAATAGTTTGGCAACGTTTAACTAGGCTGTTGTACCTATCTGGGGTTTCGCAATATATTGGTATTGTACGCGCTTATAAATTAATGTTTACAAAACGTTATGGGGCGTATTTCATCGTTAGACATAATTTAACTACCTATAATACGTTATACTTGTGGTTATACGTTCAAATAATGAAATTGTATTATGTTTTCTTTCATCACCTTAATAACAAATAATACACGTAAATTCACATCCAAATAACTTGTCTGGCTTCAACTTACAACCTTTGTCTTCAGTCAAGTTCGCTCCTAGTAATAACTAAGCTATCGCTCAGTTGATAGTCCACCTGGTGACTTCGTTTGCCGGCAGCGGGGGCACCTGCTTGGTGGGGCGCCACGGTCTCAGCGCGCCGTCGCGTCGCGTCGTCGCGGTTTTTTGTCCTTTCGCGACTGATGCGAGATCCCACGTCTGTCTCGTTTGATCGTCTGTACTTCGGTACACTATTGTTGTCTTGTAGACAAACCATAAATCAACGTAGTCGTACTACACAATACATCTCAACAAACCTGTTGAATGCGCGGTATGTTTGGCTCCATATCAATTTGCAAAGACTTGTTTTGAACACTAGACAGTAATATCTTCAAAAGGGGATAGTCAACAAGTGTTTACTTCCAACCTAGTATTCTATTGCTCTATCTACAGTTCTGAAAACTTAGTAAATCTAATCAATTATCAACAATTATCAGTGTTTAACAAATTGTAATTTCCGTTTCCGCTGAAATGTATCGTGCGCCACCCTACTCGGTTCCTCTACAAGACTACTCTCGTAGTTGTGATCAAACGAGATTTGAGCAGCAATTACACAGCGTCCTAGTATGTATAATTACTTATGTTATGCGTCACAGTTACCGGCTGACCTTGGCACTGCGAGCACTTTCTATTATAGGAACTGTCGCGTCGTCAGAGCCTTGTCCACCGCTTAACACCCGAGCATCGTCGCGCCGTGCTGTTTTGGAAAATATTTGAAGCGTGTAAATAGTTTTATTCTGGCACTTTTTTCATCTACGCGCTCGCGAAACGAACAAACTCGTAAATTATACCATCGACACGATTTCATGGCACACCTGTCTGCGAGATCTTAATTTCTTACCGATTCCATAAACTATATATAGTTTACAACCACATCTCGTCACCCTCACCTCCTAAATATACGCACTGAGGGACCTTGGCTTCCACTCTTAACGCTAATAATGTAGGAATTTCAACTATGGTGCCGGACATATTCGTGCACATCAATCTTGCGGGTAGCGCCGGGCCGCGTGCGCCGAGCGAGCGATCTGCGAGTTGTTCTCTGCCGGCCTCTATTTGTGAATGTTTTTATGCGAGTCGGTGCTTTTCGAACGCGACCGACGACCGCCCAGGGGCCGCGGCCCACGGGACGGAGGGGGATCCTTATCTTATCGTGCGCAGGCGTCGACACGACGCCGACCCGCAGGACCGAAGAATACCGCAGACCTCGCGCGGAGGTCGCCTGCGCAGCGCGCCGCTCGCTTTCGGCTCCTCACGGAAATCACTCTCCCACATCCGGCGATTAAGCCCACATCGGGCGTGCATTATCGACGGCTGACGGGCCCGGCCGCGCTAGCGCCTGCAGCGTGCAGGTACCGAGCGCCGCCGGTGGGAGCCGCGTGACGTGCGCCGAGCGCACTGCACGAGAATCCATCTGTTGATGTTGGAGCGTCGCGCCGGTGGCGGCACGGCCGATATTTATTTAGCCATAATTGCTTGTCGGCTGGCTGGCGCCGGCGCCGTGTCGCGCCGCCGGGGGGCCCGCGCGGGCGGGGGGCGGCGGGGTCGTGCGGGGCGAGGGCGCGGGCGGCGGGGCGGGCGCTGCGCCGGCGCAGGTACGCCGCGCCGCACCGCTTCGTTACCTCCACTCGATTTCGTGATCTTTTTTCTCCCGTTTCATTGTAGTCGGCTCATGTTTTGGGTTTCTTTGTTGAGTTTGTGAATGGTACTCTCGTTACGTCCGGAGTCCGGACACTCGAATGCATTGTTTGCTATGAAATATTTTTTGTGCGACATTTATTAGCGCGGTTATTGGGCAGTGTTTGAGTCGTCGAAGTACTTTCTCGTGGTTGCGAGGCGTGCAGTGTCCGTGTGAATTGACCGGCGGCGGTGATCGCCATTGAGTCGGTGCGTGCGTCACGGCGCGGCGCGGCGCGGCGGTGCGGCGCGGCGGCCCGCTGGCCGGCGGCACCTGTATGAGAACCGGTCGCTCCCGGCCGGGGCTCTTGCGAAACTGGTAAAATTGTCGTGTTTTATTACCCACACCTACCACACGGAGACGACGTGTTGACGATCGAGCGATTTGCTGCTCGGTTTGGAAGTAGGTACATTTGGCGTCCAGATTGTTCATTCGGAAGGTCTGTCTCTGTGCTCTGTGTGCGTTCCTAGGCCGGCTTTATGTAGGCGCCGGTATGTAAATACGCGAGACAAATTACGATTATTACTTATTTACTCTGCGCGTAATAACTGCGCATTAGAATTAAGTATTCTACTCGGGTTTTATCTGATATTTATATACATTAATTCATATACAATGAACCAATGTAGTTCTTATACATAATTAATATAGTGTTAAATTGTTTATATCCTTATTGAATTTTACGATTTATTTATGTCTCAAATAGTTGACGTTCTTTGATATAATTTTCAGGAGCACTTAAGTGCTGCCACTAGATATTTCAAGACGTCAACCACCACTAAGCATAATGAATCATTTCCTATTAAAACATTGATAGTTCAACCGCGACTAGACGCGCGTCATTTTAAAAAATATGTCTTTCCAAAATGCATGTATTTCTAATAATTGAATCCCGAGATTTTAAATCCATTATAGGACTGTCATTTCCCACGGCACATAATACACAGTAAATATTCATTGAGTAGTTCAACGGTGACCATCCACACCACAGTGTGTACGCTACGCTGCTCGGCTCGACGCGGCGCTCGCTGTGCTTTAGTAATGTGGCAAGAATGTCCGTCCAGCAGGTTATCGCTCAGTAGAGGCCTTTTTGGGGATTAGACGGACCGTTACCAATTAAGTAGACGATTTATTCACTAGCTTCTACATGCGACTGCGGTCACAATGACTGATTAACATGTAACTGATTTTCATTTTATACAGAAAAAGAGATATTATGTGTATTAAGTTTTTTAAAGTGCGTGGTGGCCTGTTGGTAAACGGACTAGACGCGGCTGCCCACATGTTCACGGTGGTCGCGGGTTCAAATCCCAGGGCACACCTCTGACTTTTCGGAGTCATGTGTGTATTGATAATCAATCACCACGCACTAAAACGGTGAAGGAAAACATCGTGAGGAAACCTGCATACCATAGCGATTTATAAGAATTTCTATGGTATGTAAGTCCGCCAACCCGCACTAGGCCAGCGTGGTGGACTATATGGCCTAACCACTCTCAATCGTATTCTCGATTGTAGAGTAGGCCCGTACCCTGCAGTGGGACGTATATGGGCTGATACAGATACAAGTTTTTTAACACACTGCAAAAAGGGGTTAGGTGTTTTCTTGTTGTAAATATTTTGAGAACCGTGTCGAAATGCTCAGTTGTTTCGATACGGTTTTTAAACAATATTTTTATCGGAAATTCACCGAATTGAATCCAACATGTTACATCAAAATACATCACATATCGAACATGCCTTTATACAATTAAGACAGCCGTATAAATATTAATTTCTATCGTGAATGAATATTAATAATCTCACTTATCAAAGTGTACACAACACATATTTTAATTCAAATATGATTTCCCTAAGCCTTCTCTCCAATATGAAGCCTCGCTAATGAGGATTAATTAACTCGTCTTTACAGCCTGTATGTTAAAACCCATTATAGAACTGTAAACCATTAACATTGATTAACCTTCAAAACAATATTACTTGTATCAATTCAAATTCTTTAAATTTATGTATTTTTGGGATGTGTTTTGTTTTTTAAAAGGAAAATGCTACTCTTCACGTTACGAACTTCGAACTTTGGTCGCTTAAGTGAAGAAATATTGTCATAAAGAAGGAACGTAGCTTTTTTTATAATGAGTAACATTTAGGCAACTAATTAAAACATATTCTTTAAAATATTATAAAACCGTATTAAATACCTAGCGAACTATTTGTTATTGAAATAATTTGACTAACTAAACATAATGCAAATAGTATCACAAAAATCTCCAGTAGGTCGTATTGGGCTAAACCCCAAGCTCTTCCTATACGTCAGGTAGAGGCTCATGTCCAACAGTGGGCGTTTACAAGTTAATACAGATAGAAATCTCCCTAATGAGGTTTAATTAAGTCTTCTCTATATACATGTAGTAAGGTGCGGAGCGGTCGGCCGCTTGTAATTGGGAGTAATTTCGTGAGAGCGGCGCGGCGGGCGCCGGGCCAGTCCGCCTTCGTGATTGTTCACTATGAATAATTTAAACTTATTGCCCTTCTATTATGATTACTGCAACACTACGAACTTAACAGATAACTTTATTTTTCGACTGCTTTACTGCTACTCGCTTATCTCACGATTTATTGTATATTTTTGTATCTAAATCGAAGTTAGCTTAATATTTGTCACAGATGTTTCTTTTCGAAGCCAAAGTTACGTCGGAGATCAATCAATTACTATTTTTTTGATCTACAACATTCAGTGCTTTTGTATTTAAATACTTTTTTCAACTAAAAGTGTCAACGATCAATAATTTAGAAACTAGTTTTCTGCTAATTTTATTACTCATGCGTAATTTCCTTACTGTAATATATTTTTGCTAGTGGCTGCCAAATTTCCTTGTACCTACTTATTTTTAAAATAACATTATTAATGTCATTTTAATCGTATCACAGATTTTATTATTATTTTGGAATATTTATTACTTAATTGAACTTTATTATTGAAATTAATAATTAACGAAAAAAATAATTAAGAATTTAAATAGCTTTAAAATTTGAATTTCGACATTACGATTTTAATTAAATTATACTAAAATGCGGTAAAAAGTCAGTTCTTTTTTTGAATTCTATTAATTGCATTTGATAATAAATTAGTAGGTGTATGTACATATTGTTTCCACAATGGTAATCGTTATTCATTGTGTTGATATGTGGGGGCGTGCGGCGGCGATGCGGAGGCAAGGTCCAAGCCCGCGAGAAATCTCTGACGTCTTTCTGCGTCATAGGACTGTCAAACTTGCATACTTTATACGTAAAAAATATTGCGTAACGAGTAATTAGTTGTTTATTCCGCGTGCCTAATTGTTTATTTTTAGAATAATTATTTGTGTGTACTATATTATTGAAATATGGGTAGCTTGTGATGAATTGTAAATATCTATGTGCATTACGAGTATTATTATCCTTCATCACCACTAGGAGGTGTTAGCCGTTTTCAACTTTATAGACCAACTAATCAACAAAAGGCCAGCGTGGCAGAATATGGCCTAGCCTTTTCAGTCGAACTCTAGTTTGTAAAGGAATTTCTTGCTCAACAGTGGGCGTGAAGAGATATATTATTTAAACAACCATATGCCTGTACGCAGATCACTGCAGATAGTATGCCTATACGAAAATACTTTTTTAATCTCTAAAGTTAGTGTTGTTGTTGCCAATAGGGAATAACGTAAAGACGCAGTGATGTAAAAATGAAAGCGTTGCCGGAAGTGTAGTGGCCAGTGGTAATGATGCGTTCATTATGTGTGTCCACGCGCCGCGCAGTAACCTTGACGAGCCACTTCGCAAGTGGACAAACGCGCCATATTTAGGACATGTACACCATCCTCTTCAGGCGACGTATTTTCGCTTTCTTAACATTACTTCCGGTGCGTCTGTTCCGCGATTTTGAATGTGGAAAATTGCTACATGGTAGTGTTTATGAAAGCGGCGAAAAGGCTTGTTGACGGAATGTAAGAAAGCTAGTAAATCGGATCAACATTTAAATTCATACATCACAATGTAATCGGCAATAATTTTAAATTGAGCATAGTAAGAGTTGATTGCAGTTTTTAAAAATCATACATCATTTTCATACTTCAATGAAACGTGTCATTATAAAACTGGCTCAACGGAGTAGGGGAGTTGGGTATTCCCCTTTGATTTTTTCTTTCTTTTCTTTCTACTCTTTCTTGGCGTGGATAGTGTTGCAAATATTCTTCAGCTATCTGGATTCTGAAGCTTTAACTTAGGAAGTATATCTTGCATAGCTTGGAGTGTGAACATCAGCTGTTCCAAGAAGTTCAGCTGTGACTCACGCCGCGCCATATCGTTTAACTGAACAATTCGTGATGAACATATCCAATTTGTGTGATCATGTCATTTTTAATTCTTAGAAACATGAATGTTGATAGGAATAATATGTATTTTTGTGTAATATGTAACATTTATATTGCTTTAACAATTACGAGAAAATGCGAAGGTATTAAGCGGAATATGTGCGTCGAAGTTTGTTGGTGTTAAGTGAGGGACATAGTGACAGTTGGAGTGGTACATTGCAAGTGACAGTTGAGGGTCCTCGACAGCGGCGGCCTGCGTGGTGGGTGTCGCGGTGGTGTGGTGGTGAGCGCAGCGCTCGCGTGGGTGATCACGACACGCGGCCGGCCGGCGCCGCCGCTGGCGCCATCCGACATGTTATAATTCGGGCGAGCTATTTCTGTCGATTCACACGCGCCGCCATGCCCGCGCTTCCAACGCTACCGATGCTACCGACACCGCGCTTGTTTTTTTAAATTCCGCATTTGTTCGGTTCACACATGTCGCCGGTTGATTTTTGGCAAACGCCGCCCTGACCTGCGCCTCCCGCGTCAGCGAGCGGCGACCTTCGACATTTCATAGTAACAAGGAACTAGATGCTCTCAGTACACTTTTACATCAGCAAATCGGATATCGCAAAAAAAAAAAAATAACAGCCAATAATGAATTATTAATCAGGGAATTGAGTTTGAATGTTTTTGGAAAGTGTTTGTGGCGGGTGGGGCGCAGTGCCATGCTGCGGCCGTAGTGTTGTAGTCGGGCGCGGGGCGAGGTTTTCGGCTAGTGTATGGTAAGGTCGTTGTCCACGCCTGTAGTTTACACGCATTGTACACAAGGCTGCGTGACATTTAGTGCGAGGTGCGCGCGTGCCTGCGCAGGCGCCGCCCTGCCCCCCCCCCCGTCCCGCCGCGCCCCCGCACCGCTCCCGCGACGCCATGGCCTGTGACGTGCGGATGTGGCGCCAAGTGTCACATTAACATTCAATCAATAAACCATTTTTAAGAGCTATCGATGATGATCACATCGCTTCTTATATTCCAAACTTGCTAAATTTGCATTAAACTCCTTTATGTATGTATTACTTATTGCGCAAGTTCTTTTGTCAGTCCGTGACAGGTCTGCGGTTAGCGAGGATTAATGGCTTTATATTTATTGTGGGATTGTTCCTATTTTTACATTTCGCTAGGCCGAGACACGTCGTACGCTCCGCGCCGGGAGGTGAAAAAAACTACGAAGCACGCGTTTCATTCATGATTCACATTGTAACCGTGAATAAAGCTATAAAATTATTTAACTGTTTCACAAATTATCTGCTTTTTGTGCCGATTCGTTTCGATACATAATTGGCGAGGAATTGTAATAGGTAATAAAACGTTTCTTAAAAAAATGTCCAAGTTGATCGGACGTCTATTTTGATATGTCATGTTCAAGTTGGGGTTGATGCCAAACACATGACGTCAGAGTGGGTGGGTGGGGTGTGTGGTGTGTGGAGTACGTGGTGTGATGATCATACGTGAGCTGGTGTGTGACGGGGGCTGGTGAGCAGGGCTCGGCCCCGCGTCACTCGCTCCGTGACTCACTGCGAGTGTACGGGAACACTGTCACGAGACATCGCATCCACGCGCCTAACTTTCCTTACTTCTCACTCATAAAGCTATCCTGGTATTTATTTCGTTAGATATTTGTATGAATGCCTTGCATATACATAGACTTGAGTTGGTCTTGGTCACCTCAATTGAAATTGACTCGATATAAATCATTTAGATATGTAAATTTGTTTAATGAACTAGGCGCAATTTGTTTAGTGCGTTGAAAAGGTTTCTCCGGTGCGAATATTCCTCGAGTGTGCGAGGTAATTCTGAATGATTCACGGCATATAGAGTGTTGTTGATGGCGCTGCGTTGTGTGTGCGGCTGGCGCGGTGGCGACGAGTGCGCCGGCGCCGCACGTCCACTTCGCGGTACCTGATTATGCGACCGCCTCTAAACTCCCCCTGCCGGCTTAATGGATCAAACGGCGCCTCGGCGGTCGTGCGGGACGGCGCTCCGCTCCTGCGCCGGGTTTTACCCGCCGCCTGCACCGTCGCACGCACGTATTGAAGTGATCGCTTCAAATTTTATACGGGTCTGATCGGCATTTAGGATATAGGTTTGCATGTTTAGCGTTATGTATTCTCGATACTGATCGGTATTCAGTCGCGCGACGCACGCGAGGTTGGCGTGAGATGGATTACGTTTCCATACTTGATGTTTAGTATATATTTTATTTGAATTTTAATTCTGTCGACATGAGTTTGCGCGTTGCGTAATTTGCACATGTTTCGCAACATAACACCCTGAGTGGCGCTCGCGAACGCCGCGTCGATAAATCAACCGAACAGGATTATCAATAACTGCTACGGTTAATAGGAAAACAGCCTCGCATTCATTACGGCGGCTGAATAAATTTTTAGTTATTTATTGCGGAGCGGGCGGCGCTTGCGACACCGCGCGCGGCGCTGCCACACGTCCACACTGCCTCGAACCTGCACGCTGCAGCCTGCACCGACACCCGACACATGATCAATACTGCCACTAATCACCTGCCGATCACTCCGCGATTCTGTACACAGTACGCTGCACGCTATACAGCGGCC
This sequence comes from Hyles euphorbiae, assembly GCA_023078785.2. Taxonomy (NCBI): domain Eukaryota; kingdom Metazoa; phylum Arthropoda; class Insecta; order Lepidoptera; family Sphingidae; genus Hyles; species Hyles euphorbiae. The sequence goes on from CM041034.1 coordinate 350,863, forward strand.
GGGCAAGGACAAACTCACTGACAACCTACGGTATTTTTATTGCTGTATATTGAATGTTCCGATTAATTACACATGCCGAGCCTCCATACGTGCCTACTGCTGGTCGCTGCCGAGTGCCGGTGGATATGTGCGCGCTGCCCGCTGGCCGCATACCGCCGCGTCGCCACTCAATCTGATCTCTATCCTATCCTCACAAGATACATTCTGCCGCGGCCGCGCAAATCAATTATTGAAACGGGATATTGCGCCGAGCCCCGCTCAACAATCAACTTTAACTTGTTACCGCTTCGACTCATTTCCATCCGCGCTCGCTCCGCGTTTAAGCTTCGAATTAAATGAACTAATGATTTCTAATTAATACATTTGGGAATTTGTACTTTGTCTAGGTCCGCGAGGGTCTCATTTCCCATGTTGTGGTCCGGTTGCATATGACGTAACTGCGCTAAAAGAAATTTCAGTCACGCCACTGTACATTATATTTATATGAGCCTCACAATTACGAGAAGGTCGCAAAGGCCGCGTGTGCGGTTGTTGTATAATGTGTTTTACCTATTCCAAATAAGGTTCGAATTTGTGCATAGCGGCCGACAAGGTTGTAGTTAGCGCAGCCGCAGGCCGACATGAAAGTCAACAACTGATATTATTTATATCTGCTAGATGCTCCGCGTTTAGGGTCATTTACTCTGGCATTGCGTAGTGTTGTTTCAGCGGAGTTGTTGGGGAGCGTTGGAATCTGGCGGCGTGTGTGAAGTGGAGCTGGAGCGTGGTGAACGGCGCACGCGCAGTGAGTCACTGGGTAGTGAGTAGTGAATACTGCGCCGCGCTCGCATGCCCGCGTGGTATGCGTGAAGTAAAAGCATCGTGTCGGCGCGGTAACGAGTGGGCTCGCGGATGATGCGCCTTGTCATCGGAACTGTTTCGCTCCGACACAATATAAAACATTTTAAGCGCACTTAACGATTGTATCACGTAATAAAAACGCAATAAAACTCTCCATTTGATTTATGCTGCATCTCCGAAATGCCGAGTTTTATCATCTCGTTGAGAATGCAGGTGCGTGCACCGTCGCCGCCGCTCGGCGCTCAGCGGCGAACGATTGTTTTGACATTTCTTGCGCAAACGCCTTTTAAGCACTTCTGGGAATGCGGGCCGAGTTATAAGTCATAAAATATCATTGAATTCGATATTATAATGCGAGTTTTGTATTCACACCGCGCTCGGCATCGATTCGGTAGAAAAACAATGTTGACACGTCCGCAGGCGGTTGGCGCCGAATTGCAAATGACAATTGCACAATTCACATTCGGAATTCGAAAACGTTAATGGCGTCCGAAATGGTAAATGTCCAATAGCGCGTGTCGGTACTCGGTACTCTGTAGTCGGCAGTGTCGGCGCCGGCGGCGTGCTGGTGTGCGGGTGTGCGGGTGTTGTAAATGGAATAGATCGCGTACCGGATCGTAAGTGGCTCGTTGGAGGCGCTTTGAGGCCGCCGCGACACCGCGACACCGCCGTGGCGCCGCGCCGCGTCGACACTCTCCTCGTCCCTTTGTCGGACATTTATAAGGAGTTTCCTATATGAAGCACGAGGACATTACCGTTTGCATAATGTAACTTATTGTATATACAGTAAACACGAAACGAGATACATGCATCATGAATCATGATATGTATATTATCCTCACTCAAATTCTTATGATAACTATTTTATCGGCGCCTGCCTGACTTTAAGCATTTCAGATTATGATACTGTCTAAGGAATATCACTATCTGTCCCCAAAATTAATTTATTACCTTTCCAGATACCTTAATTTTCCTTTACCGGTCTAAATAACATAGGTATATTTCTGAACCAATAAAAAAGCAGACACCAAATGACTTCAAATTCGTACGAAAATGCCCTAAAATTACTACAGAAAAAAATCTCCACAAAAAGATACACGACTCACGAGTCGGTCGTTACGAGTTAGCAAAATATAGGTTAGTCATGGGTTCGGTTCCCGGCGGGGTAATTGCCGAGGTCTACCTGCGCGGTGCGGCGCGGCGGCGCGGTCACTAGTCCCGTGTTTGTTTTACTGTCGGCTTTTATTTTTGGTCGATGATTGGTGGCTGTTGAGAGGCTTTGAAGGAATTCATTATGATCATGAATATTTATAGCTATCTTTGGTTCGTCCGATTGTGTTTAGTGCCTATTTACTGAATGTTTATTGATTGAAAAATGTTTTCATTAAACATCACTACGATATCTATGGAAGCTACGTCGAAGGGCACTGTTATCAATGACAAAACTTACGCTTTAAATAAGAGGTAACAAAAATTATACGAAATATTGATGTCACAGTGAGAAATAAGTGCTCTGATGTTGGTTTTTCTCAAAATGTAAAAAGATTATGAAACAAGTGTGATGGACGCATATGTAACTAATAACCGCTGAAATTCATTGGTGTGGGGATTTCCCTTGTAGATTTATTCTTTTCATAGATACTTAAACGCTAATGCAGATAAGCATTGGAAATATGTAAATATGTTATTACTACCGCATATTTGTATCCTACTGAAGCCTTAAGTTGTATAATATGTCGGCAAGTCGCACAAAGCCTAGTTTTTTCTAATGACGTTGAATTAGAAACATACTAGGGCTATAGTTTAGTTAGTAGCAGAGCGGAGAGCTGATAAGTACGGAATTCGAATCGGAGTTAGGAGACTGATTCTACAAATGTTATTGGGAAATTTTGCTTGATTACACTTGGTAAATCAGATTTGTCGAAATATTTGCGGCAGTAAAAAAATGTATTTAATTACCACTTGGAAACCGAACTTAAAACGCTGTTCGGTATTAAATGTAAATAACTATGAAATATGCTTAGTATATAATGTAATATGCAAGTATATGAAATATCAATAATAATATGTGTTTTTCTTTGTTCCAGAAACCCCTCCACCACCATACAGTCGGTACGCGATGGATGACCTCAAAGCTAAAGGTATGTCAGTTCAATTATTATCGATATTATTACCATTACTTCAATATACCTATGGAATATGTGCCCACGATATAGCCCTTCAGTAAGGTTTTAGGCTAAACACGATTTCCATGTCTTTAGGTGAACATAATTGGAAATCATGTTTGTTTGTTGCCGTGCGATTATTATTAGATTATCCATACAAAATACAATTCCGTATTGAATTTTAGGGTATCAAGATTGTCACCTCCCAGTGTGGATACTTCTGGTACACCATTAGTGCTGGTCGTTTGTCATCAGATGCATTCACTTATTAACACCAGTATTTCTTTATACTGGCTCGATAAAGTGGCAAAAATGCACCTAATCAAAGTATATTGCAGTCTTGATATAGTCCAACCACGCTATATACCTACCTCCCTGGTCCTCACAAATATACCAGCCTTATTACTATCAGAATTAACCATAAACACGACATATACGTTGATCACTATGGCTGGTTCACGGTGGCTATCCTAGCTTATACAATAATACTACCAACAGAAAATAATAACACACACATGTATAAATTCTACATTTAGTTTCAAAATAATAAGAGCGCTTCTTGATAGATATGTGTCGTATTTGGGCTGTACAAGCGCGTCGTTTAGGAAAAGGCGGGAGATGGTGGAATCTGACCGCGGCCGGCGCCCGGCCCGCTTCCTGGAACTCACCCGCTGTAGTGACGTTCCCATGGCGATGTATCGATTACTTCACAATATTATATTAAAAATAAAAAGTCATGATTAGAAAATGAATATTTAGAGGATAATTAAGCACATATTGGTTTCACTATTGCTACTACATGATTAAAAAAATATTGAAATTAACCAAATCGTGCTGTAGGAATACCGCAAAAATATGCAAGACTAGTCTTAACAAGATTTCTGTTCAGTTTGTAAAAATTCGGTACAAGACAAAAATATAAGGATTAATGTAATAAATATTAGATATGACTACATAATTACTTTAATTACTGGATTTTGACGTCATTTGACGACATTTGAAATGTTTATATTTTTACACACAGTCAAGTGCCATTTCAAACGAGCTAAATTGTAAACAACAAGCAATTGGAAAGGTAGCGCGCATATAATCCTGTATCTGACGCTATTTTACCAATCGTAAAACATATTTCGAGACATAATGAATGGTTGAATTCGCATGTTTGAGGAAAACGTTCATAATTTATTGTAACGGGTGTCTAATTTACAACTTTGACATTTGTTGATTTGAATAAAACGAAAACATAACGATTGTATGTGAATTGTGATTCATTGACTGTGTGTGGCGCATGTATATATTATACTGTTCTCTTGTATAATTTTCTATTAAGACCTTGTTCAGAAAAGGGTGAATCGATTTGTGCAAAAACATACGCGTCTCGTCAAGGTTCCGGGCGTCAAAGAAGCTTCTCTCAAATTTAAGTTATTCGCTTGTAATTCGCGTGATTATGGGCACGTTTATACATGGATAAACTCTCGCGAATTTATATGCACACAACCAAAATACTGGGCGTTGGTGTGCCGCACGATTTTTAGTTATTCGCTCGCATTTCGTCCCCATTGGACTAGATGTTAGCTAGGCGATGCCCAACATGTGATTATCGCCTGCCGATTGGTTGTTATTTGCTATGTTTTTGCTGCAACCTGTTTGCATCTGATAATGTTTGTGCGGCCAGACAGGTTAGCCGCTTTGCTTACATTAATCAAATACCTTTTGTGACCACGCTTTGCATTCAAGTGTGTTTGACTTATAAACAAACCATCTCATATTTTAGCTAAGTATTTTAGTGTAAGATATACAATAGTTTTTATTAGAATTGATACTAATAAAGCTGTATGTTTGTATACTTAAAGAATTTAAGGCTATCATGGAATGCTTCTCTCTGACACAAATAATATGCTTTAGTTTACAAAACTATAATACAAGTGAGCAGGATATGCGAAGTCGCGGTCAAATTCCAACCAATCCTTAATTCGATTTTAACGTAAGGGATAGTTGTTAAATGTAATTATTAATGTCAATAATTATTAATTCATTTCTTATCACATTGGATAGGAATACTGGCGAAATTTAAGTGAACTAGTTGCCCTTCTGCTAGCCCTATCGAAGATATATAAAATAGGTACGTCCAGGAAAATTGAAATAATTTGGATGATGATGTGGCACAATACATAATAAATTACAAGACGTTAGAATCTTAATAACATACGTGTGTAAATAAAAGCTTATTTAAATCCATAAAAATACGTTATGAACAAGAAATATTTACACGAATTGTCAGTCCAAATATATTACCAGTGGAGATTCAAACAGTGATCCATTAATCTTAACAAATACGCGAGCAAACCACACAAAGGCAAAAAACACATGTGTGTAATGTAGTTGACTTATTGGTGTAGTGGCAAATAGCAGCGTGTATGTTACTAATAATAATCGTTAGGTTAGCCATTACACTTTGCGTCAGTTTTATGCTTTCGAAAATCACCCATGAGTTTACGTATCTAGCTCGTTATGTGGTTATCATGGCTACAGTGTTCCTCCAAATGAATGAGTAGAGGTTTGGCATATATCACTGCCTATCTTTTACAGGATACAGGCGTGATTCTACATATGTGGAATACGTACTGGTCGCTGTGACTCGCGGTTATCTGAGCTAATTAAATAGCGGCGACGCTGCTTGCGTCTTCGGACAATTGATAAATCACTCAATAACATTATCTAATTAATTGTCTGTTTGGAAATACTCCGCCTTCGCCGCGCGCCGCGAGTACTGAACCAAAGTTCATGTGATCACTGTGTTTGTTTTCGACCGTAATATGCATTTGGATTCTTCACTGAATTGTTACTTTTAGTATAATATATTGTTGTACCCTAACTTTATTAAAAATTTTCTTATAAGTCTGTATGAAAATACATTTGCAGTAATGTTTTCCTTGCGAAATATTTCTCTTTCGTATCAAATTTATTTAATGAAAAATTCAGACAGTTCATTTCTTTTATACCTTGCTAGGCGAAATCCTTTTTATGTGCGTTCCTGGAACTTTCATCAGAGGCAGCATTGTTATTTGGTTGTGTAAATATTTACGAGTAACATTCTATTCATTAAACGCATTTATTTCCACTAAAGACCTTCCTTGTGTCTTCAAAACTAAAAATATATTTAAAATATCGATGAGGAATATCGATATTCGATATAAAGTGTAAGCGGGCAGCCCGCTGGTCCGCGGCGCATTCCGATGGCGGCCATCTTCACGGCGCATTATTAATGCGGCCCGCACCGCTCCGCGCCCGCAACGCACTCGTTCGCATCACGCACGCATTTTTCTCATCTCAATACTCGCTACCAACGGCATTGTAGGATTGGTGTGTTTGTTTTGAAACATTAGACATCTTCAAGGGATCATGTAGTCTGTATTCTAAGGTTTTGTAAGGCTTAAATTCTCTAAATCAAATTCTATCTACATTTTGGTGTTGCTATTTGGATGTGAAGTTAGTTCGTATACATTGTTGGGGTTTGTGTGGCTGTGTGTGAGTCATCTTTCTGAATTTTATTTTTGGTCATGGTTTTAGTTCGATCCTATGGGGTTAGAGAGCCTATACTCTTCTTAAATTATGCACTGTAAAAAGTATATTTCAAATTAGACCTTTAATCAACATTAACCATTGTCATTGACACTGAGTAATGTCATAATTACCAGTCCCATTTGTTTCCAAGTCAGGGTGATTACTTGATCCTCCTCGACTATAAATGTATGTAAATTGTGGCAATTTGAGGGTTGTTAAGTTCCCCACGGTTTTAGGCGTGTAATGTTTTTTTATGACACGATACGGAATTAAATAAATCGACGGGCATCACGTGACAGGAAATCCCACGGTTGCAATCAATGGCCGGTTGGTGAGGGTGCAGACTTGCCCGGGATTCCCTCCCTTCATCATAGGTATTCCCGGAGACAGGTCCCCTCGTGTCGTTTCGGCGCCTGTCTGAGTGCCCGGCGCTCGTGTCGGGAGTCGGGACCCCTCCATTCGCGTTGTTTGCAATGCAATGTAATTTCCGCGCTGCCACTCGCGTTTGACGACGCGGCGCGACGCCGAGATGAGTTTGCGAGGTGTAGTTTGTCGGGTTATTGAACATTGACACTATAAGGTGTCTTGAGGGAAAACTTAGTTATTGCATGACACGGACTAACTTTTTTAGGTGTTTTTCATGTAATCTCTTAGATTTTATAGTTTGATGTCGGATTACGACTTAACTGCTATTGTTTGTAGAGTCAATATTAAATCACGATATTTACATTCAATCTCATCGGTATACAATTTCTGTTTTCTTTATAAACAACCACAAAAATGCAACAAGGTGGCAACGGAAGTCGCTTGTCACTGGTATCTGAGGTGTAAAATATTCGCGCAAGTTATCGTGACCATTAAACTTATTTTAGTTAGATGTCCATTAACTGTATCGGGTGAATGGAGCGAGCCCTTTTTTCAGCCGCCGCTCCATTACCGCTCTCGCGTGCTTCCTGGAACCCATTCATTTGTCGCCGAGAGACGATTTTGGTCTTTAAAAGCGGCTTTTTGGCTGATGTGCATTCGCATGGGTGTGTGCGACTGGCCTGTGGCCGCGAGGCGTTTGTGATACGCTTTATGTTTATGAATATAGGGTTGTGTTTGGTTCGTGTTGTGTTGTGAGAGCGGGCGGCTGCGGCGGGTGGCTGTGTGTGTAAGCGGAGTGCGCGATAACACGTTGTCCATTAGCGTTATCGCGAGTTATCGAGGCGCCGGCGCCGCGCTCGCGCCGTGCCGGCCGCGCAATCTCGATGCCGCCGGCACAGCCGCGCCGACCAGCAACACGGCGTACAACACAACGCAACACGACACACGAGACGAGACTCATTGTTCACGTTTAATGACCTATAATAGGCTTTCATCACCGCACTATTAAAATATTACAAGTATTTCTGCGATACCTTGTGTAGATTTAGTGTCATCACTTTTGTTTTATGAGAAAAGAACATACAATGATTGAGAACCTCTTCCTTTTTTTGAAGTCGGTAAAATATGACGCTTGTAATCTGGTTGAACTATTCGAATATTTAAGACGGGTGTGGACGGATTACTTTACAATGGCCACTTTGATTTCCAGGACTAAGGTCTTACTCTACCACCCTGGTCAAATGCGGACTAGACCTCACATAACATAGAAATACTTGTAAAAATATACGTTGTATTTTAATTTTGCACTTAAAACTTTTGATAATTGGCATGCCTTAGGATTTTAATTCACGATCGTCTCGGCAGTTCCATCCCTAAGCCATCGAACAAAGCACTGCACTACGTATAGGGACAATAATACCTTTGAATACCGGTGTGTGTTACTCCTGATATTGCAGTCAATCTAAGTATATTTAAGTGGCGGCGTTGAATGTGGATGCGCGGTAATGCGCCAGGCTCGGCTTCGATCGGGCGGCGTCCGCTATTTATCTACAAAGAATGTTGTTTTAAAGTGCTTTTACACTTATAACCCGTACGTGGGCTTATGGAGGGAAAGTGTAACGGGCCCGCTCCACTACTTGACCCCACACTCGTTTTATTTTGTGATAATTGTTAAGTTTTTGTTTGGGGACTAATTATTTACTTACGGAACGAGATGTAAATTCGTTTTTCATAGCGTTATCACTTATCAACGTTCGCTCAACTACTCGACCTAGCTGAGTACCACCACTTTTTACTTAAATCTTGGGCTTTAGATCACTATGCTATTCTTAACGAATCGGTTATTTTACATACAAAAGAAAAATACGTAGAATTTTCCCATACGTTTCACTCTTTACTCTCTAGGTACACTGTTTTCATTAGTTGAAGTATTCTTATTTCCCAACTTATAAAATAAGTAGTACGCCACGTGTATGGTAACCATGATATCGCTAAACACATGAAGTGTGGACGTACATACGATGTGTACGGAGGATGGGAATTGTCCGGCGTCGGTGCGTAAACAATGTGGCCATGTGCCGCGCCAGCTGTGCCGTGCCTTTACACCCCACGACTCACGACTCACGATCACTATCCGACATGTCCACGTATATTTTCATTTTGGCGACCTTCTGTCAATGTGTTATCGGTCATGTTTGATAAGTCAGATTAAATTCCGCGCGGACGTAAATAAAATTGTATTTTAGTAAATCATACGTATTGTTATTAGTATTTTATTTTAAAACGAAGGCATACGAGTTACGCACATGCCATAATCTGTTCATCATGGCTGTAGGAGTATTTATTTATTTCATTACCGTATACGCTACATATAAAGAGCCCTTTGGAGATGTCATTGAGCTTTCAACTATTCGGCGGTAACCGTGCGAGCGTGGTAGTGTGGTAGCGTGGTATCGTGGTCACAGCGTGGTCGCCGCGGTCGCAATGTGGTCGGCTGGTCGCCACTCGCACAGCGTTCTGATGAGTGTTACATCACGGCGCACGCATAGTGTAGTTACGTTAACTACCGTAGTAACGGTAGACGAATGCCTTTAGTGTATGAATGTCGCTTAGTTATGCGATTTATTTTTATATTATATTTGTTAGAAAAAAACGATGCATTTGTACCTTTTGAACGCGTTAGTCAACACATCCTGCCGTGTATCTGTTTTAATGTGATTTAAAATATAATCCTCGATTATTTTTAGATTATCACGTCGTTCGGTTAATCACCCCAGATATAGTAACTGATAGTGGAAAAACAATACGTTTGATGCAATTGTAATGTTCCTTATTTCGATTAATTTCGCACACTGGCATAATTTTGATCGTCGATAGATAGTTGTCTCTACGTTAGTAACACTATCTTGGCACTGAAGTTACTTTAGGTCGAGTATAACCATATTATTGTCTCAGTGTGAGGTGTGAACATAATGTGGTATTCATATATTTTTTGATCTAGCAAATATAATTAATTGTCTAATCTTGACTATGTTAAGTCCCGGTACAACGAGAAATACATAATATATTACTTGAAAGTAGTAGATATTTAGTATCTATCATGTACCTAAGTCACAAAGCGCTACATAGGACGTCAGCTTACAAGGTGAAAAGACGTGGTTGCAGGAAGTCACTGGATTGCACACCGCTTCCAATAGGTCGCTGTGAAAATCCTTGGGGGAAACCTATGTATGTTCAACAACGATCTTGTGGCTAATGATGATAGTATCTGCCTCATCGACAGCCTCTGTGACGCCGCCTGTGAAACGAGAGGCCGCGGTTTCGATCCCCGCACTGGGTGTTTGTGAGACCGAAAAGGCTCTTGTAGTGCCTGATACAGACGACACAAGCCTCGATCTTAGTGTGGAGTCAGCGCAGTGTATCTGACTGTTGGGTGTCATTTATGTATCATTTAAATATATCGATATTCCGCAGTAGTAAAGTCGTTTCTATAGTGTATAGCTGTGGTGTATAGATATTCCCGTGCCTCGGAATAACTCTACGCTAGTGTTGTAAAAAAGCTCGAGTCGGCGCTTAAACGCTCGAGTCGACGCTCAAGCAGATAGCTCGTGCTCGAGTCGGGACTCGACTGAAGCGCTCGACGCTCGAGCAGTGGCTTGAGCGCTCGGCTCGAACTTGAGAGCGCGCTTAGATTACATAGTTAGAGAAACTGTAAAAAAGATCTGTATCTGTATCAGCCCATATACGTCCAACTGCAAGGCACGGGCCTACTCTACAATCGAGAGTTCGATTGAGAGTGTTTAGGCCATATAGTCCACCACACTAACCTAGTGCGGGTTGGCGGACCTACATACCATAGAATTTTTTATAAATCGCTATGGTATGCAGGTTTCCTCATGATGTTTTCCTTCACCGTTTTAGTGCATGGTGATTGACTATCAATACACACATGACTCCGAAAAGTCAGAGGTGTGCCCTGGGATTCGAACCCGCGACCACCGTAAAAAAGATAGTATAATTGAAATAAGACAATTTCAATTTTATTTTTAACGATATTTATATTGTAATAGTAGAAAAATACTTATTTATTATTACTATACAATATGCCATATGATCTACGCCATAAGGCCCAAATTACTTTACAAGTGTCGTTTAGCTTTTTGTTTGTTTTTGGTTTTTGTGTTTTACTGGTGGTAAGTCTCTCATATGTGAGAGGCTGTCGTGGTGGGTACCACCGCAATGTCTATTTCTCCCGTCAAACAGCAGTTTAAATGCACTATTGTGATTCGGATTGAAGGACATTGTAGTCAGAGTAACTACTGGACATATTGAGACTTAACATCTTGTGTCTCAGGATGGCGAGCGCAGTGGAATGCCAAGCATTGCTTTGTAATTCATGGTGTTGTTTGGTTTTGCTACTGTTCATGAGCGGTCGTATCGCTTACCATCAGGCGAACGGCGTGCTCGTCTCGCCATTCAATGCAATAAAACAAAAATAGCTGAAGTTTCTGTACAATTCCTGACTACCTACTGATTTTTCTTAGCAACTAAGTTAAATTAAATACCTACCTAAAATCATCACACACCTTTGCAACACTATAATTTTTTTAACCATGAGAAAAGTCACGTACTGGCCTGTATATTTTCGTTATTAAGTCTGTTCCTTCTTTTAGTTATGACTAGCTGTGCCCGCGACTTCGTCCGCGTGAAGTTTAACAAAAAAGTTAATTAGTTCTTTTAATTATTTTTTAAATAAATGAAATTTTCTACAACAAATGTAGCCTAAGTTACTCCTTATTATATCAGCTACCTGACAAAAAAGACCCGTCAAAATCGGTCCAGCCATTTCAGAGATTAGCCGGAACAAACAGACAGACAGACAGACGGACAGACAGACAGACAAAAAAAATCTAAGGTCATTTTCGTTATAGGTATCGTGTAATATAACGATATATGTACTTGGACATTTTTATTTATTTTCACTTTACAAACAGACACTTCAATTTTATTTATATGTATAGATAAGGCCAGCTTATACGACCAAAGTCAAATATAAGTAATACTCACCGTACCTACCGCCCCCCACAACTCCTAACATTTTTATTTATCAAAATTGTTTCATCTATTCGTATTTAAAAACTACAACGCTTGAACGCTCGAGCGCATAACTCGAGCATGAAAGTCTAAACTCTCAACGCTCGCAAGCCTTAAACGCTCAAGCGTTTAACGCTCGAGTCTAAAACGCTCCAAAGCGTCGACTCAGCGCTCGACGCTCGACTCTCAGCGCTCATTTTTACAACACTGCTCTACGCTCAGTGATGCGATGTTTTAATAATGTTATTGTTGGGCGAACAACGCGCCTCGATACACGTGGAACAGTTTCATTTACTATAACATATACATACGTGGTATGTATTGTGTGCGGGGATGTTATGGATATAAATTACGGATCGGGGTATTAACAATATATTAAATTACTACGGATATCCTTTAGAGTTGGTTACGGAGGTCTATAATTTTCGTAATACCTATGTACTCTGCATTCTGCTTTGAGGGTGTTGGCTACTTTCTTATTAGTTACTAGTTGCCACGAAATAGAGTAATTTTAAGTGATATTAAATGTCTTAGTATATGTCCAAAATTGTAGATTCTTGCTTTAACATGCTAGAGTAACTTTAACCTGTGCTGTTTAGTTTACTACCATTTATTATAATTGATCTGCTTGCCTTACTTCACCTAAAAATAAAACAAAATGCTTTGGAATCCAAGACAATGGTGAATAATACACTGTCTTGATACACATATTTAAGATTTAAGCAGCAATTACAGACTGTATGTGTTCTATAGCGATCTAAAAGCGTATAAAATGAGAAACGTGAACCACAATGGCTATGTATAGTGATTAATTAGTAGTTAAAGAAACGGTACACACCACACCTGATCCGAGATCAGTATGCATACAATGTGTATTAACATAATGCGATTAATTCAAGGACGACAGTGTTGTAATACAACGACACTCGTGTGTACCGTGTACGGTTGTGTTGTGGTGCGTGTTGCCTGTCGCTTACCACATGTTTTCTGTTGTTCTGTACACTACTATTATATATAAATCGATTTTTTGTAAACGTCGTCCAATGTTGAGTCAAGATTGTGAATTGGGTGTAATAAACACTTTGACACGCAAAACGAACTTGACGCAGAATAAGCATCTGCAAGCGACATTTAATCGTATGAATATGGGGTTTTACGATTGAATCAGTAATTGACACAAAAAGTTTCTTAAACTACCGCGATATGGACCGAAATGTTTCCTGAAGATTCTAATGTGTGTGACATTGTTCCTTATCCAACGAAGGGACTGGAATTGTGTGTGCTTCTTGGGTGTCATATAAATCATGTTCAGTTTGAGTTTTTTATAATGACAAATTGTATCAGAGCATCAATGTAGCAACGAACCCGTGTGAAATTAATTATATTTTCACTGCAACATGTCGCAATGAGAACCACAAGAAAAAACTATGAGATATGATTGGCATTAGCTCAATACAAGAACCATAAAATCCATACATGTTCCAGAATCAAGTTTATCTCAACTGGCAACATTTCTCGCTCAGTGCCTTCATGTGTGTATGATTGAGTGTGTTTGTGTGAGTCTGAAATTTGATACTCAACTAATACGATACGAAAGGTACGTCCTGACAACACGAGAATTCTAATTCTAGCTATTAGTATTAATAATTACCCAATTGAGGCCCAGAGAGAGGTCGTCATTTTTATTCTGTTTGCTGTGTTCTGTACAAAGATTACTAATCTACGGTATAATTTGAGAAATCTTAGTGGCTCCTGCATACGTATTACACAAATGAAAATAAAAAAATGCACATGTACATATATTATTACATTTTATGTCTCGTTTTGTCATGCAATATAATAGAATGTCAGTAATATTTGTTTAGCGTGAAATATAATCGGAATACAAATGACGGAGACCTTTGGGACCCCTAAACGTTATCGAAATTAAATTGTCAGCACATAACAATAATTTAGCCGCGACGCTTGTTTTCTCGTCTCACAATAAATAATGCGGACACTCCTATTTTTATTAGTACTCTGTATACGAGTGTGCGATCGATGTGTGTGTTGAATACGTGTGTGTTGGCGTGTTTGTGTGTGTGAGGTGCGCGCACGCAGGTGGCCGTGCGCTGTGATGTCATGCCGGACTGGTCCTTCGAGGCGGCATTTTTTACGCCACTCCGATTCGAGATTGATTTTCATATCGGAAACTTTGTCAGTACAAATAAATGTTCAGTACGATTTTATTCACGGTATTACGTTAAAGTATCAATGACTTAATGCGGCATAGAAACCGCTCAATTAGCTCAGAGGATGTGAACTTGCTCATAAAGTTTCTCGTGCGTAACCGAAGCCTCGGTTGAAGATAGTTCTTTGATTTGTTTAGGGTTGGTCTGTTTTGTAACACAATAAAAGTGTTTGAAAAGGTTTGATTTAACAAAAAAAAAAGGACGTCCGAAATAATATTTTTTAAAAGAAATATATATCTATATCTAAACCACCTACTACATATTGCATTATATTTTGCATATCCACGGTACTTGATGAATAGGCGTGTGACTGGTCGGTCTATTTTTTTTAAAACCTTTATTCTGGGCCTTTTTAGTGCACAATTTTAAAATCCCATGTGTTATATACCATCATCTAATTTATTTTATTTGTTTGTCCGTAGAACATGGCGAAAGTACTAAAGATGCAAGGAGAACGGATCACGAGCGGCTTGGCACGGGCTCCCTGGCTACTGACGGAGAAGGTATGCACTCTATTCTTACTACCTTATTAATTGATATTTTTAAAACCTATTTAAATTATCAAATTATCTTCTTTCAAACTGAATTCAAAAGTCTTTTAAAAAGGACAAAACATTCGATTACTAAAATATGTTGTAAATATGGAGATTGTCCCGCCCCCACACCCGCCACTTCAACCCCACTGTGAGCCAGGATCAACAGTGGCACGCATTTTAATGACAATTGAAGCTCGGCAAGTCTCCGGGAATATTTAACTTGTTTTTAACCCGCAATGAAATTAATCATGAAGTTAAATAATGGCAATAATTGGAAATATTTTTGCCCACTTCCATTGTTTTAAAACTGCCAATTGCAACTCTTGTATGTTAGAACCGGACGGTGGTGTGAGCTTCGATGACTGTGCCCCAAATCACCTAAACCTTGGCCTAGTCTAATATATTTTTTTTACTGTCATTAATGGCGAGACGAGCATGCCGTTCGCCTAATGGCAAGAGATACGAGCGCTCATGAAAGCAAACCCAAACAAGCCTTGAATTACGAAGTAATGCTTGGGATTCCACTGCGCTTGCCATCCCGAGACACAAGATGTTAAGTCTCAATATGTCCAGTAGTTATTTTCTATCTATGTTTGCACCCTGTGCCTGGAAACCACTCGTACGGCTGTCGGCGCTAGGATACCCAGCATCAGCTCAAGTTTGTCACAATGTCTAACATGCTTGAGGGCTATTTGTTTTATAAGGTTAGCCTGAAGTCCTGAGTTCATTCCTCCGGTTTCGCGTGTGACTTAAAGTTATTTACGGTCTGTAAGGGTTCATTATACATTTTAATTTATCAACAACCAACAATAATTATGATCGTAGGTTATGACCTCACTGCACCATTGTACTTTACGACTGACACGTAAGCAACTACGATGCAGTTTAAAGTAAGTGCAGTGCGATGCAAATAAAGAGACAAGAGATAGCCATCTCTCGGCAGTTAATACAATTATGCCGGCCAGGTGGAAATTGGGACCGAATATACTACTATAATCCAACTAAACTACTAGGTACCGTTTGAAGTTTCATACTTTTCAAGTTTAAACAACATTGTAAAGGCGTAAGTCACACGATTTCAATAACATTTTTTGTTAAACAACAATTCCATTGTTTTACGAAAAATCTTGTTAAATAAAAAGTTGGATAGTACTAACTCAACTTTACAAGTGTCTCGTTGATATTACATCTAAAATGTTTTGTAGCCTTAAAAATCTAGCAATGTACCAGAGACGTAACAAACTATGAAATAAAAATTACATTCTTTACATCTAGGCGAAAAAAACTACATCTGTTTTGTTTCCCAACTATTTTTAGGACATAACATTTAAATCCTGAATGAAGCCAAGATAGGTATCTCTTTAGGTCGACTACAGCCGAGTTCTGAATGCTAGGCATCCCGTAGAATATTAATACGGTTGACTCCTGGGGTCATCGCCCCTAATGACATCACGACATGAAATAAACCGATGACATCGCCTTTAAAATTACCATACTTTAGTGTTTCACTTTATATTATTTAACTACAGTAAAGTATTTCTTAATTACAAATGTCATGGGAAAGCTTACTTTGAATATCAAATTCCCACGCTATATGTTTTTTTATATTGGTTTACCATAATTTTAACTGTTTAGAAACTGATCATTTCTCCCGAAGAAAGAACTGGTCAGGACCCCGCCATATTTGTGCCGATTGGCGAGAAATAGTAATCTTTCGTTACAAGATTCTCTTTTGATTAGATCAGGTCAGTTGCCAATCAAAACAATACATGAAATTGCATACCTGAAGAGATGGGTAGAGATACCACCAGTGTCGATCGAAGCCTAGATACGGCACTAGACTAATGACGTGATTTAGGTATAAATAATGTAAAAAAGTCCCTGAACGGTAGCATGGTGATGGTAGGCGTCTGGCGTGGTTCCTACAGCCACGTGTGGTGTAACCTTGACGATCGATTGGCGCGGCACGCCGGGCCGGCGCCGCACTCACACCACGTCACCACACCACCACACCACACCACACTACCACACCACCACCACGCCACCATGGGATTCCTACCACTCATGCTGGGTATGCGCTACTCGCTCAATTATGGACGGTGTGCTCGCGACGTCATGCACCCGTCTAGACCTCTTATGTCAAATTGTATTTTGTGCAGAATATACTCAAGATAAATGAAGTTTGAAAACTAACACTGCGATAGATCTGTGTATGACGGTTTGGGATGAAAATATGTTTCCGAACTGTGGTTGGTATTAGAGGCTCCTTGGCCTGTTTCAATAGGGATAACACAGGCACAAAACAATAGGAATGATGTATGTAATACGAACTATGAGGACTCACGTATATATTTATTTCCTTGCGGTTGTCGAATCTGCAGTTTCCTATGACCTTCACATGGATACCATCTCTATTATATGAAGCTTATGGTACATCATCTAATAAACTGGGATTCAACTAAATTTCGACTGGTTTCACATAAAGAACTTTACGAGAATATGTAGTTTCATTATCTTAGTAAGTTGAAAAAATATAATAATCTTGTTCAATCTACTCGTTTTCCGTAGAAATTCTATTCCTCTATCAATCGATGTAAGTGTATGCAACGTAACCCGCAATTACTTAGGCCGTCCGCTTAATATTCCATAGGAATTTTCCATCGCTATTCCTGGAAACAGCACATTATTAGCAAACATCAGTCAGGTTCATCTAGAAGGTTCCTGGCCACGTTTTGGCATCCGCGTAGCTTTTTAATCAGGGGATAGGCAAAAAGTCTGAGTCTGTCAGCGCGTGGAGTATCGGGTTTCGCGAACAAAGTAACTGTTGGAGCCAACTGGACACACGTCATATCCAAAGATCATAACTGTCTCGTTACAATTAGGTATTTTTTTAGGCAGTATCGTCGCCAAATATTATTGATATGGGACATTTGTTTGACGCCTAGTATTTTTTAGTATAATTATGTTTAATTCAGATTACTGCTACTATCACCTCTTTCCAATTTAAAATCTAGTGTGATCATCAAAAAACGATGCTGAGTTTGCGAGCAGCTAAATCCCATCCAATCCCATCCCATCTAGTTGTATTATTCGTGTGTACACACTACCTGAAATCTCGTTAAATTTTCCATCCCTATGTAACAGGATAATCCGACACGTTGTTTGAATAAATCAATGCGAGAGAGGCTTAGGTAGCTGTTACATATCTCGGCGTGATAAGTCGTGATGATGTAATTCATAAATAAAGCCCCGATGATAATCTGTGTGTCAATCACGCGTGCTACAGATATGTACTGAGAGTTTCTCTTGTGGGATAAAATATGGATACGCGGATTGTGATCACCGTTAACAAGATGTAATATCATAGGGATAGGTACTAGTGTGCATTAGTGTATGATTAAATTTGTATATTAAGTTTGAGAACTGTGATAGGTGACGTAATTGTGGTAATGAACTAAAAGAAGCAGAATCTAATAAATGGCAGTCCCATTCAATATCAAGTACTGAAAAGAAAGCTTTAGCATAAAGAGGACAGGCGTAAAAATGATGTACCTTAACTTGTTGTGTTTGGAAATCAGCTTGCGTACTTCTGGTTTCGACAGTACCAGAATAATAGTGTTAGTCTACGAGAGATCATCGTCTCACTGGCAGATAGTTTATTTATACTCCCCTATCCAAATAATAAATAAATTAATAACACCCAACAGCCACATACATAGTTCTGATCCCACACTAAGATCGAGTCTTGTGTCGTGGGTCTCAGTAACTACGAGAGACTTTTCGATCTCACAAACACCCAGCCCAGAAACATTTCTCTTGGTGTGGGGATCGAACCCGCGGCCTCTCGTTTCACAGGCAACTTCTAACCACCTGCGCCACGGAGGCTGTCATATAATAAATATAATGAGGTGCCTTGCTCCATCACTACGCTGCACAATTGATAGTTGTACAGTGTCCATAACTACGTGTGTTATTGTTACAGAGCGTCAGAGCTGGGAGACTGAGTGGTGCCGGCTCGCATACTGGGAGCTGACGCAGCGCGTGGGCCGGCAGTTCGGCGTGCGGGTGCGAGCGGTGGACGTGTTCGGCGGCGGCGGCGGCGCGTGCGGCTCCGGACGGCACGGGCTGTGTCTCGACGCGCTGGATAATAGGGACGCGCCGCAGGCTGAACAGGTGAGCACTATAACAGTTTAATTATCATCTGTATCAGCCCATGTACGTCCCACTGCAGCACAGGTCTTCTCTACAATCGAGAGCACGATTGAGGGTGATAGGCCAAATAGTCCACCACGCTGGCCTAATGCGGGTTGGCGGACTTACATACCATAGAAATTCTTATAAATCGCTGTGATATGCAGGTTTCCTCACGATGTTTCATTCACCGTTTAGTTCGTGGTAATTTACTATCAATACACACATGACTCCGAAAAGTGTGCTCTGGGATTCGAACCCGCGACCACCGTAAACATGTTGGCAGCCGCTCTAGTCCGTTTACCAACAGGGCACCACGCACTTATATTAAACTTATATTACTACATTATTTTATTTAACATAGTTAGCTTTTGTGACAATTCAATACAATAGCCTGATCCGGTTCTACCCGGTTATCACTCTGTAAATTGGCTCCTATATCTGATGTATAGTCCATGATACCCCGAAGTTTAATCTAAATCCGTTCAGTAATTTTAGCGTAAAATAATAAACATGAACATCCATACGTTCTGCCAAACACATCTATAGTATAGTTTATCTGTCTATAATATTAGGACGAAAATGTCGAGCTATGCAATGGCTGCAAAATAAAAGAGTAGTAAAATACCACTGGTTTTCATGGTGCAGAAAACAGCCTGACAAAACTTGACCCAAGAAATTTGCAGAAACAAATTATAAATCTAAATATTCCATCCTATTTGAATCACGATGGAACTTTAGAATTTAACCCATAATGTAGTCACATCTCGAAGTGGAATAACAGCGACTTTGATTATAAATAATGAGTATCACCTGGAGTGTGTGTGGACGAGTGTTACTCATTACCACGGAACTAAGCCATTGTCACTACTCACTCATACCTCGGACAGATAACACAAAGTTGAATACCGTACTAGGTCGAATTGGGTCTCTATATTCCCAAACGACGAGACAATTCATAGTGAAACAAGTTCACTTTGCTTATTTATTTCAAAATTCAAATAATTGATAATTAGAGTGGAAATGTTGATGATATTGACCACAAATATAGGCCCAATCTGTTGTCTTGGAAATTGAATAGAAATGCAAATAAAACATAGTTGTGCAGAAAAGTATAATATTAATTGAAGTGTGCGGCGGTCTCCGCGGGGGCTGCCAGATAACCTCTCAGATAAGGGTCGAGATAAGGCGTATGTACGCCCAAACTGGTGATAACTTGACGCTTTCGGTTCGCACGCGCACCGCAACACAATACTTATTATCTGCATTAAAACAACTACACTGTATATCCTATAACATTCATCTGTAAGTCTAAGGAATGACCAGATTTCTTTAGAAAATTCTGATTGAGATTCCAAGCGAACTCTAATTTGAATATAGCGACATCTCTTGGCACATGTTGGCAGCGCTAACAAACATACCGCGGTGTGATGCGTAGTTTTTACGATCAGATTTTTTCCACAATATGTAAATATTTATAAGAAGTGCGTGAGTGGAATTTCTCTGAAATAGATGTATATTTTGTCAGCCTTTAAACGATCAATATAGGACAAACGTTCCTCTTAAATATTTCTGTAAGTGGGTCGTTTGCTCCCATCCTCAGAAGGTCAATAAGTCTTATTCATATCTGATATTATTTTATGACTTGTCCAATACAAGACTACATCGACGTGTGGACAAAGTTCCTAGGAAATATTATTCTTGGTAAGCTTACTGTGGCCTACTTAAATAAACAATATTTAATTCGCTAGAAGCTGCTCTTTCAAAATACTTTATTGGTGATTAGAATCTATATAGATAATGATATTGACAATACAACAGCAATCTAATTAGATTATCCGACATTACTTAAGCGTTTGATTTCAAGTTAGATATTTGAAATTTTACGATAAATATTTTTAAAGTGGGTGGTAATAGCTGCCAAGATATTTATGACGTTACGTTCATATTAAATGTTCATATTGAACTACAATGTAAGACAAACCCAGAAGTTTCAATAGTCTGTATTTTTATTTTCCATATAATTTAATTCTGGTGTCAATATGCAATTATATCGCGGAACAATTGACTCAGTAATTCTTTATTTTTGTGTTGCAAATGTACATAAAACTAAAATACTCTTTTCCTTCGTTCCAGGTGCGAAAAACTCGTGCAAAAATCGGTCTGGGCGTGACGCTGTCACTAGAGTCAGACGGCGTGTGGCTGTACAACCGCAGCCAGGAGCCGGTGTTCGTGAGCTCGCCCGCGCTGGACGCGGCCGCCGCCAAGGCGCTGCTGGTGTGGCGCGTGGCCCCCGGACACTGCCTCTGCATCTTCGACCCCGCGTGCCCGCCGCCCGCCGTCTCCCTCCCGCACATCGGGCCCGTCGACCCCCGCTCCGTACGCATCTCCTTCGCCAAGGGCTGGGGACCCAAGTACTCGCGGCGTGACGTCACCGCCTGCCCCTGCTGGCTAGAGGTCCTCCTCGCGCCCCCGAGCTGACGCAAATAGAGCCGACGACTCACGCTATTTGTTTCTGAGATGCTCCCAGTGATTTTTGTTTCAAGTACAAAAGTATTGCGATCGCGAATAATAAATATGTATATATTCTATTTATTTATGTTCTCATTGACAAATAGCTGCATTTGGACATTGTGGATACGGACCATGCAAGTGAAGTGTATAGACTTTTTGTATGAACTTTAAAGTGCACGTTTTGTTTCGTTTTGAAGGGTGTACACTAGAGGCTCGGCAATATAAAATTATAGTTTCTTACATGTTTATTTTACCAGTTGGTATATTAGTATATTATTTTCAGTGGTAGATGTTTTTGGCCTCAGGTGTACACATTTCAAGACGTTTAATATAGCACTGTCTAACGGGACCCAATGTTTTGGGCCAACAATCCATGTTAGTGGATTTTTATTGTTATTTCATTTTGTTATATTTTTATGGAGAATCATTGAAAATATACAATATTGTGACATTTGTACACGCCGAACTTTAATTAATTTTATCCTCGAATACATTAATATGAAACGTAGAAGCAAAATAATTTAAGACAAAATACAACAGGGTCGCATTGGTTAACTTTCGGCATGTACAAGATGTCACAGTGGGGGTGCTCACCCCCAACAGTCACATTAGACTGTAAGTACCACAAATTGTAAATATTCCAATTGATAAATTATATTCATTTATATTTATTGAGGCCTTGTTCTGCGGTTGTTGAAGTTGGGAGGTAAGTCAAAATAGTGAAGTCACTCTTTCGCGAGGGAAGACTCGGAGCTGCTTGTAACACCGTTCATCCATCTGTGGATAAATTGAACCTGGAAATTCTCTTTAACGTATGTAGAAACCATTTTAAATAGGTTCTTTAAAAATGATTTTTGAAATTATGGTCTCATTTTATCGATAATTTATGTTTAGTTAATTCAACGCAGTGCATTTTTTTATTAATTTTATTTATTAAAAATGATTTCCCTGGGCATACTTTATTGGTTAATCTATGAAGTAAAAAATAGTAGACTTTACAATACATTTACTGGTGGTAGGTCTCTCGTATGTGAGAGGCCATCTGGGTAGGTACCACCGCAATGTCTATTTCTCCCGTGAAACAACACTGCTTAAATGCACTGTTGTGTTTCGGATTGAAGGACGTTGTAGCCAGAGCAACTACTGGACATATTGAGACTTAACATCTTATGTCTCAGGATGGCGAGCACAGTGGAATGTTTCTACTGTTTATGAGCGGTCGTATCGCTTATCATCAGGCGAAGGGCTTGCTCGTCTCGCCATTCAATGCAATAAAAAAAAAAAAAAAAATGAATGTTAAAATTAACGACATTTTTTCATTAGCAACTCGCTCAGATTGGAAGCAGCCAATTTAGTAGTGAAGTGCTCGTTAGTCCCCGAGCATGTCCCTCGCGGGAGAGTGGGGATGAGAGGCCTTAAGCTGTGGGTATGTTGTGCATAGTCTTCAAGTTTTTGGAATTTGTACATAACGTTGTATAGTGGTCGGCTTTAAGGAACCCTGAGACTGTATATATACAAATTCTATGTAATATATTACGTGTAATAAAACACTATTTATAATAAATAAATATGCCTTAATTTAGCATGTAACATAGGATGTAACCACGATTTTTTTGTACAAAACGTTTTATTTGACAGTGAGTTTTTGTATTGCGAGTCGATATTGTGCAAAAAGGCTGTGTGATAAGCATTTTACAGAATTCATGCGTCGGGCCCCGCGGTCCCGGGCCCCACGGCGCCGGGCCGGCGGCGGCCCTGTAGTCTACGAGTTTATTTTATTAAAAAAAGATCTGCCAATATGAAGTGTAAATCGTGCAATCATGAAATAGATAAGTAACACAAAAACAAACATTGTGCCTTGCGTTGTATTCAAATGATATATATAAAGAAATAATAATTAATCCAACATTTATATAGGGTAAAGCAGTCAATTTCACTGGCCTATACGTATCTATAGTTTTGTATACAACGATGTATATGTATATATAAACTCGAATTGTAAGGGTGTATCGCTTACAGAGTGACTTGACAATAATGTTCTTTCTAGTCTGTAAAAAATCTTGCTTTGTCATAATCCACTAGACACTAGTGTATTCGTTGTTAAGTGAACGGCCAGTTGTCGGGCGACAGTCGGAGCAGTGTCGGGCTGCAGTCGGGCGATAGTCGGGCGACAGTCCGGCGGATATTTTCATAATGGCAGCTTAATCACAATGAAATATAAACATTGTTTACTGAAGGCGTTGTACAAAACGTGCAGTCACAAATAGCACCCCAGCATAATTTCTCTGTTATTTATTTATGTTATACAGCTGTTTAGTCATCGCATTAGACTGATGTAGTGCGTTAAATAAACATCGTGCGGATTTTTAACAACGCATCACTGATTTGGCATGCACTCCAAATAATATTGTCTCGTTTTCAATCCCAGTCATATTACAACAATTTAGGTTAAATAACCATATTTGATTTGTATGTAGTTGTACTACTCATATAAAGAGGTCTTTTTCTGATAATATTGATAATATCTCTAGCACCAGATGAATCCAGTGTTTTTTTTGGTTGTTGACCGTTGTTTTGTTAATCCAATTTACATATTTTGTTATTGTTTGAAAATGAGTATCCGTTGTTAAAATTTCCGCATGAAATAATAATATAAACAAATCTTAATAATGTAGATAGTAATTTGTTCTCCCTGATTCGCCGATTTATTGTTAAGTTGTGAGTCTGACTGATGACGGATGAGATTAGGATTATGATAAATTATAAATAAACAAAGAGAAATATTTTTAATATAACACGTTTCATTTCCACCCTTACTCTTCTATACTTATTTTACATAATACAAATAACGCAAGAACATAACAAAAATAAATATTATTCTAATTTCTTCAGTGTAGTATTTGGTACCAAAAAACTAGACAAACCGCACGCTGAAACAAATATAACACATTAAAAATTGAATATAACGCCATCTGTTATATTAGGTATGAACTACGTACCCAAGTAGCATGGTAAGTTTCACCCAAAGAATCCACCCCACGTTACAATTTTATATTATTTAGAATATGCTTGAGAAGTTTTGTAAATATTGTTTATATATGCATGTTAAAGGTCTAAATCAGCAATATTTATTATTTATTATAACTGCAATTGGATTTGGCTGGCCTGTAAAAATGATTGCTGTAGTATTCAACTTTGACGCTAGATGGCACTGTTTGAATATTAGTGTTCTTACCTGCTAAAACAACGGCGATTGTCACGAAAGGCGGAATGCAACCATATTGAATAAGGGCGGGGAAGGTCACTGTACCGGATATGGTGCCGACACGGCCGCACATCAGGAAGGTGGCCATTGCCATCACTCTGTAATAAATATAACCACCACATCCGTTAATACCTAAAACAGTTCATAATAGCGACATCTAGTGGTACAATTTTAATGCAATTTATAATATAATATAATATATAATCTTTATTTCAAGTACCAAAGACTCATAGCTTTTTACAATAACAAAAAATTAGTCACATTACAAATGAAATAAAATCAGAATAATAATAGATAAACATACAATAACAAAATACGCTTAAATTGTCAACATCATGCAACATGTAGCCCACAGCAGTGATTAATGATGGGGCAGTCAAGCCTACCTGCAAGCACCGCTAGCATGCTGTTGGCGCTTTCACGCACTCTGCGAACTAAAGAAGCGCCTCTCTTGCGTATTATCGTGTGGAAGCAATCCACTCGCGCTTCCGCAAACATTGTTGAAGCACTGCAGTAGCGTGGCAGCCCCAACAACATCCTGAATGCGTTGTTAAACTGGACCCGAAGGGCGTTGAGCGATTTTTTAGTGTATGTTGTCCACAGATTGCATGTGTAAAACGTAGTGCAATAGGCTCTAAAAAGAGTTATTTTAACACCAGTAGAGCACTGCGCAAACCTGCGAATCAACATGTTGGCTCTGATACACAACGCCCTTCGCTCCCGTTCAACATCATCATCATCCCTTAGATCAGGTGTAACCAAATGACCCAAGTATTTAAAACTATCTACTCTTTCTAACTGCGTATCTTTAAGTTTTATAATTTCCATTTCTAATACTTTTCTTGAACCACCCTGAAAAACCATGCATTTGCTTTTCTTGGCATTATACATCAAGCCATGTTCAGCCGCATAGCTCTCACAGATAGTCACCAGTTTTCTAAGTCCGCAGACCGAGGCGCTCAGCAGCACCATATCGTCCGCGTAGCTTATGTTGTTAAAACACACGCCATCTATGTAACAACCTATATGTTGTCTACTGAGCGCCTCGATCAACCCATTAATGTACAGGTTGAAAATGGTAGGAGAGCTCAGACCTCCTTGCCTCACACCACATTCCAACCTATATGGGTCCGACAACGTGCCTGCCCATTTAACGTTGTTAATTTGGTTCCCATACCAGTACTTAAATATTCCAATAAGTTCGTTTGGTATATGGGATGATCTCATTTTATTCCATAAGATGTCATATGAGACCAGGTCAAAGGCCTTGGAGAGGTCGAGAAAACAAGCGTAAACAGAGGTTTTTCTAACAGTATAGTACTTAACAGCACTCTTAAGACACAATATTGCTGTTTCTGTTGACAATCCCGGTCTAAATCCGAACTGATTATCATGTAACTTAATGTGATTTTTTAATTGTGTATCAAGAACGCTGTCAAACACCTTTGCAATTATTGTTGCCAGGGAAATAGGTCTGTAGTTCGATATGTCCGATAAATCTCCTGCTTTATTTTTAACCACAGGCACAACAATAGTTCTCATCATATCTGAAGGCAAGTAGGAGTGTGAAATGCAAAAGTTGTAGAACATAGCCAACACTCTGCACATATGTGGTCCGGCCCGCTGTACATGTTCCACACTTAAATCATCATGACCAGGGGATTTTCCAGTTGATATTGATTTTATGGCCCTTAATACATCCCTTGCCGTGATTCTGGTATCAATGTAACCACTACTTACCCCACCCCTCTCCTGTGAAGAAGATGGCCCTAAAGGTGATCTGACAACAAAATTATTTTTAAACTTATTTGCGATGCATTTAAAGTCGTTTGTACCGTCTACAGACACGGGAAGACCAGGACGACTTCTCAAACGATTTGTATTCTTCCAGAAACCGGTAAAATCTTTTGCGCGATGCTTTACTGCAAGAATATCCATTTTTAATTATTCTTGATTATTTAAACACCATTTCAAACGTGATTTGAATATTTTTTTGGTCTCGCGCATTTTCGTGTACATATCACCAGTGGTAGGACTACCACACAGTAACCAATCACGAAAACTCGTCCTGGCCGCCCCATGGCTGTCGCTGACCAATTCATTCCATCCCACAACAATATTTGGACATTTAGTCTGGTTACGCTTGCCTCCCCCACTCTCCACCGACGCCTGTGCTAATACTAACACGATGTCGGAATACATTTTATCGATGATTATTCTGTGAGTAGGGTCATTACAATAATGGTCACAACACTGTCGAAACTCATTGGGAAAATCAATAAGTCTGAGAAGTTTGTTACACTTTAAGCCATATTGCGTAATCTGATCCAGGGTTTTTTCTCCCCACTTAATTCTATTATTTATTAAATTCGGAATAATACGTAACGGAGCGAAACAATTCAATTTACATTCGCATATAACAGGAAAATGATCGGACCATACTACGTCATAATTAACATAAACATTGCAAACAGATGTAGCCGCTATTTGTGACACCACACAATGGTCTAACCAGCGCTTAGAACCACACACTTGATCTAAGTAAGTAAATGTGTCAGAAGACAACCCCAGTGTATATATATCTATAGCTACCCATTTAAATTCCTCACATAAACTAATTAATTCTTTATAAAATAATTCACCAGGATGAGCATTAAAATCCCCTAAAACAAAAATAGGATCAAATTCATAATCATTACTAATAGCACTTACAGTCCCCATGCAGTCCGTAAAGATCGTCAAATTATCCGGTTTATTTGTGGGCATATACACACACACCACTATAAAGGAACTTTGGCCTAAGTTAACACGAATAGCACTAACACGAGGGTTTTTACAATTTAACGCGGTCACATTTGGAAACACACTGGTATTCCATAACAAAGCAGTACCGCCATATGGCCTGCCGCGTAGTAGGCCCGCGCTAGTGTCGACAGCGGATGTCCCCTTATAGTTGAATCTGCTATCTATGCAGCTCAGGTAGGCTAACTCTTCGGGAAGCAGCCAAGTTTCTTGCAGTGCTATTATAACACACTCGTCACACAAACGCCGAATATCGCTGATGGCGCTTTTCACATTTTTACAATTGTAGCTAGCAAACTTGTACGTCGTACTATTCATGCTTTCTATGTAATGGACCGATGTCACCGGGCTCACCACCCGCTTTTCGATATTTATAGTGAACGAAGCGCCTAAATATAATTCCTTCAGGCCATATTTTTTCATCCAAGAACAAAGATAATTTTGATTCGGACACAAAAAACTTGTAGGCTTTGTGATCCAATGGTTTTTTCGTGTTTACCTTTTCCAACAAAACACTTTCTTGCGTTTTCATTTTTAAATAATCAACAATGTCCGACTCTAATGTGTCTTTATGGACATTCGTTATAAAGATAGGTATTTTATTATTAGCCGCTTTAAAGGTTGATATAGGGGCTTCTGCTTTTCCTCTTTCACCCAAATACCTATATTTTTGTTTTTTCTTCCGATTATTCACTAGGTTCCATGTTATTTTATCTGTTTCTTCAATATTCTTTTGTGAACATGACGGCTGAGATAAGTTAATTACATTCGCATCAATACTACATTCGCACATCTGTTCACATTGTATTAATTGTTTTGATGCTATATTAGAATCAGCGATCGGAGATAACGGCATTACTCGGCCCTCTACGATTTTATCACAGCTGACCGTGCGAACCGCTTCCACAGCTACCTGCTTACTCGGTGAATCATGTCTATTCATATTTTGCGATAACGGTGCATATTGCATCATGTTAAGTGAACATGAGTTTTGACGTTCGTTGCAGTTGTTTTTATTATTTGTTTTATTGAATGAATGTTGTAAATCATCCGGACATGTGTCTACATAGCTCACTCGTTTAATAGGTGTGGGTAACGATGCTTTTAGATTATGTATATCCATCTTCAAAATCTCCAGCTGGTTTAGCGTGACAAAAGTATTTTTTACTTCTTGTAATTCGTGGTTCAGTCTTGTAATGTCTTTTAGCAGCTTTGTACAATCTAGGTGATCGAATAAGATTGGAGGTAGTTTTTCGAGTTCCCGGGCCACAAACACTGGAACCAGCTCTGGATCGGTGCTTTTAAAGACACTTACTATATCGTCCAAGTCTCTTTCTATAATTTATGGGACACAGTGGTCACTTTGTTATCATTTTTAAAACATGGAGCCACCTAAACATGCTGGATAAATTCAGGTTTGAAATAATCCTTTCAGATATTAGGCATTATAATTTAGACTACCGCTTCCACATTTTAATTTTCAATTCATTTAATTTGATATATGCCTTCACCCGACTATTAAGACATATTGTTTTGTGAGAAAATGAGGGTAAGGTAAAAAAGCCTACCGCTCTCTGTTAACAAAAGTGAAATATTTAATATTAACTGCTTTACATCATTTCTGCTTCACAAAAGGTAGACTGTTAGAAAATGCCTTTGGTATCACCTCCGCTATACTGTTTGGTCTACGAAGCAGTAAAACAAATATAACCTGAGCGAGGTAGGGAAGAGGTCGACGCAGATGCTGGAGAGCGAGGCTCCGCTGAGCGCTGTGAAGGCGAGCGCGACGGTGACGAGCAGCACCACGGCCAGCGAGCTGGTGCCCAGCGTCGGCATCAGCACGATCATCGCAGCGCTCGTGATGCTGCAGAAACCTGCTACCATCTTCTTGCCGCATCTGGAAAGTTTGCTCGGTGTCAATTCTTTGTGTGCCACTGTTTATTCTGGCTAACAGGAGTTGCAATTGTGGGCGAGAGGGCGAGAAAGTCTCTCATAAGAAAGTTAATTACTGGGTAAGTACACTTAACAGTCTTAAGTATGAGAACAGTTTGGATGCAGTTTTGTCTTTTGAGATGGTCTTGCACGTGGGTATGATTGACGGGCTCTGCACAATTATTCCACCCTGCTCGAAGCTATACATATATTAAAAGTTTTATGGTACAATATACTAAAGACTAGCGAGTATTTTAGGATATGTGTTTTGCTTGCCCGGAATTACAACTACACTGCGTCTGATGTTTGTTGCATCAGGCGCGAGTTCAGTTCCGTTACGAACAACATACGATTCCGTTTTAGGTTTATTAGACCAAAAACTGTCTTGTCGTTTCTAATATCCACAGTTCAGTTTTTAATTTATGGCTCTGTCACAAATAGAACAATTCTGGCACTGTGAAGTTTTGGAGTGTACTGATATCCACGAATCTCTGTATGTTAGTGTGGGGTCTAGACTATATGTGTTACAGTTGAATTATTCACGTACATGCAACCCACCTATTAATAAGAGCCCCACCAACGCCATACGTAAGCACAGAGCCCACACCCACCGCAGCGCTCTGCAGGTAGGTGAGCATATCGGTCTGTATGGGCACGCAGGAAGGTATGGCGTCAACATCTGTGGGCGGCAGAGGTCGGGGCGCGATGGCAGAGCACAGGCTCTCCGAGGAGTCGGAGCCTATCATCGCTGCCAGCTGAGGGTACCAGAGGCGGATCGTGTTGGCTCTGGAATTAAACAGGTATTTGATATATATGAGGATGAATATTTAAGCTGATACTGATAATAATTAATAACTACTATATAACATAATCAAAATTAACTGAACGACACGTGGATATGACATAGATATTTACTTTAAAAAAATACTAATCGGTCAAGAAGGAACGCAAATCAATTGCACGCCTACAGGCCAGTGGCTAGGTTATATTCATTATTCGCAGCAAGTGCCAATGAATTGCCAATAACCGAAACTGTTCGGTTCGCACCGATCGTCGGCGGCTTAACAATTAATGTAATCGCGTTACAACTAACTCCACATGGCTGCTGTGAGTTCAGCTGAAACCGAGCTGGATTCGACCTAGCCATTTCTTAGTCTTACTAACTCTCCGTCAGAAACATTTGGTTTGTTTGAAAATTCTGAAGTCTCTAGATAGTATTTTATTTATTTATGTAATTATTGTGATTATTGGTTTGATAATAGATTAAGGGACTCTCCTCATAGTCCTAAAATATTTGACAAAGGTGTGTTTCTCGTTACAACATTGTGGAGAAACATTCGTAGTGTAAAGTTCTTGATAAGAATTTCTTTGGTATACGAGGTCTGCCAACCACATGAGGCACGAGGTTTCTCATGCTAAGGAGTGAGGGTATAAAAATCGATCTTGGTCGTTGTATTTCGATGCAATGTACAGCGGAAAGTAGTCAACAGGATTGTATAAAATAGGGTTATTAAGGCTTCAAGGGCAGTGTTATCTAACTGTAGAATAGTTCACGAACCCGAACATGCACCCAGCGTTGACCATGCACATGAGTAGCAGCCACTTGGCGTGCGGCGCCCGGAACAGCGGCATCAGCTGCGCCACGCCGCCGCGCAGCGCTGCCACACCTTTACCTTGGTGCTGCTGCTTCTCCTCGATAAGGGATTTTATCTGGGACAGACAAGAATTAATAAGATTAAATCTTGGTGAATTCAATGTTTACATACCGCAATCACACATCTATTTTCATCCTTAATTTCGAACAGCATTTCATATTCATAGTTTCAATTAAAGGTATATTTATTTACAAGAATAACTACATATAATGATGATTATGGTCCCATATGATTAAGGGTTTAAGGTTGCAGGAAGTCGCTGAATGCAGGTCACTTCTAAGAGGTCTATGTAAAGATCCTTGGGAAAGGCCTATGTTCAGCATGGACTTCTTGTGGCTGAAAAGAAAGACATGACCAACCGGTCGCGCGGTGAAGTTCGATTATTTCAGTTCACTTAAAACTGGATGTTGACAAGATGATCCCGGTTTAGAACATCGTGGTCATTCAACTTTTAATTATTTGGTTCGGTCAAAGCCAATTAAAGGTCAAGAATTTTGTTTCATCTACTAACATCCCATGCACTATTGGCATTTTAATTTATATTCTCAAGGTTTCTTACCGGGAAGTCCTTAGGCTCGTTGTTAGTATTCATCGCGTAGATTTTGCAGAAGACGGCCATCGCCTCCTCATTCCTCCCTCTCGACATGAGGAACTTGGGACTCTCTGGTAAACACATGAATGCCAACCCAGTTATCAGCGGTACCAGTCCCGTCGCCACCAGGAATATGTTCCAGGAATGGATCACTGTAAAATATATTAATGAGCTGATTATTAGGTATTTCTTACGTGCCACGTACGTTGTTTTTATGGATATAGAGGATGGGGCAAAATTCATAAAAATAATTACCCTGTGGACCCTGTGAATCATTACAGTTGATCCTATAACATGTTCTAATTTTTTAATCATTGTTAAAAGTTTAGGGATGTTGATGCTTTTAAAATGTGTTTATGGGACCAAGTATTTTCAATATTTGGTAACCTTGCTGCCTGGTGTTTTGTATTTCAAAAAACTTTTTACTTTAGTGGTTTTTTGCCCACAGACAAATATCTTAGCTTTAGTTTCTAGTAAGATATCTTATGAATGAAATTCTTTCATTTCACCGTCTCAGCTTACCAATAACTTCAGGCCAGATGGTGACATGCCAGTCGTTGTTCAGGAGTGCCCAGGCTAACAGCGGCAGCGTGGTGTTCGCCAGGGTGTAGAAGAGGCTGGTCAGCAAGATCACTCGCGCGCGCAGCTGGGTTCTATGCAGCTCGGCTATGTACGATATCAGCACTGCGAATGGACCGTTGAACCTGAAAGCAGTTAGGATTTGATTTACTGAAGTGTTTTTTCAAAAAAGCAATACCCTTAGTATAAAAGAAAATACGCGACCTCAAGTTTATTTTTTATTTTTTTATTGCAATGAATGGCGATATGAGCAAGCCGTTCGCCTGATGGTAAGCAATACGACCGTTCATAAACAGTAGCAACATTCCACTGTGCTCGCCATCCTGAGACATAAGATGTTAAGTATCAATGCATTTACGCAGTGTTGTTTCACCGGAGTAATGGACATTGCGGTGGTACCTACCCAGATGACTTCTCACATATGAGACACCTACCACCAGTGTTCAGTCTTATATTTCAGGATCATGAAATCGACTCCCTAAATTCCGAATTCGCTATCGTAATTATTTTGTATGAATAAAATTGTTGGCTGGGTGTTATAGGATTTGTGACTCTTGATAGTATTACAACTAAAGACGATTTAGAGTTGACCAAGTGAAAATAAGTAGAACGGACCCTGAAACCTGATAAGATGAAGCTATATGGAACTAATTATCTAGTTTTTATCTAAATAAGACTTCTTTATACTTTTATGGCAAAAATAGTTATCATAAATATAGTGTCTAACTCACAGAAACCCACTGGCGAACCTGGTGACGAGCAGCATGGGGAAGTTCTGGCTGAGCGCGGCGGTGATCTCCACCAGCCCTGAGCCGAAGAACCCCCACACCATGATCTTCTTCCTGCCCAGCGTGTCCGACAGGAACCCCCATACCATCGCCGAGGATATCATACCTGAAACGATGAAGATTATTAAAATAGCGAAAACAATTACTGAGTTGTCGGACGGAAGGTAATAACTTTAGTGACGAAGTTTTTTTTTATAGTTATAAATAGGGACGAGCATGCCATTCGTCTAATGGTAAGCAATACCACCAATCATGGATAGTGGCAAAACTAAATAACACCATGACTTAAAAAGAAATGCTTGGAATTCCACTGAGCTCGCCATCATGAGGCAGAAGATGTTGAGTATCAAAATGTCCAGTAGTTTGGGTGGCTATAATGTCCTTCAAATCGAAATGCAACAGTGCATTTACACTGCTGTCTGTATCTGTATCAGCCCATATACGTCCCACTGCAGGGCACGGGCCTACTCTACAATCGTAAGTACGATTGAGAGTGGTTAGGCCATATAGTCCACCACGCTGGCCTAGTGCGGGTTGGCGGACTTACATACCATAGAAATTTATATAAATCGCTATGGTACGCAGGTTTCCTCACGATGTTTTCCTTCACCGTTTTAGTGCGTGGTGATTGACTATCAATACACACATGACTCCGAAAAGTCAGAGGTGTGCCCTGGGATTCGAACCCGCGACCACCGTGAACATGTTGGCAGCCGCGTCTAGTCCGTTTACCAACAGGCCACCACGCACTTACTGTCTAGTGGGAGAAATAGACATTGTGGTGGTATCTACCTAATGCGTCCCACATATGAGATACCACATATAGACTAACTATACCACATATAGATAACTTAACCTTTCTTAGTTTCTGATACGCCGAAACAAGTAAATATATACAAAGGTATAAGCAGAGTTGACACTTGTGTCACCTCTACGTGACTTTATTTGTGTTCCAAATACGATCACCATCTGTGACCTGTATCATCTTCCTATCACCATCATTCAGAAATATTCATATGAGATTTTTCAATTTGAAAAACACATAGTGGATTGTCTGGCCGGGGAATCGAATTTACAACCTCAAGCTTCATGAGTCATATGTTGATAAGTGTCATAATAAAACGCAAAGAAGCTGATACAGGCACGAAACGTGTAAAGATTTCAGTCTCTCCAATAGGCGTGTTTAAACTTTAAAGATAAGAAGCATGCTACTGTAATGTGGCATTACATGCACAAATACACATTGCATAGATACAACACGAATGATCTGAAACCATTTGATTTATCTGCGGAGTGAATAAACATCACTATTTGATGGAACGATAATTATTTTCCACTGTGTTGTTTGCAATAGGAGATCACGTGTTGCAAATGGAATCTATGTGGTAGGTCAGAGCTTATTATTCATCCATCCATCCATCCATCAACCAAAGGAAGTCCACTGCTGAACATAGGCCTCCCCCAATGATTTCCACAGAGACCTGTTGGAGGCAGCCTGCATCCAGCGACGTTCCGCGACATTTATCTTTATCGACCTTTTTATTATTCATACAGGTTGAATAATCACTCTTTTATTCCGATTTGAAGAATAAAGTAGTCAATGATACCTTGATATTAACAGACCCTAAAGCCTAATTGGGTCTCGGGGTGATGGACGCATGAAATGGGTAATAAAAATAATAAGTTATAAGTGGTGTTGCTCTAATTCATGACGTGGACAGCGACCTGCTCCATTCGTCATTCATAATAAAATACCTGATACGTAGGTTTCTTTAATCTCAATTCAGAATTATTCACAGGAAAATTATACACTCCTTTAAAAAGGAAAATTCGAATACGATGGTTTTAAACAGATTTAATATTACCGTTATCTTCGACAAGGCTCATTCAGTGTGTACACACGCCGTCTAATGTAAGTGTTTATTGTGATTTACGAGTGTTTGATACATATCAATATCTTTATTATTTTCATACAACGTATAAAAACCCCCGATAGAATGTTTAAGAACGTAAACATTTATGTTGGCGTTTTGTTTTCAATTTAATGCTGGTGGTCGGACATCCGTATCCATCAACTTAGCTACCACGGTCAACAGTGGTTAAGGAGCGTTCATAGTGACACACGTAAAGACGGGTTCTCATTAGCAAGCTGTAAATGAACTTGCATGATACAGTAACGAGGTTCTTATGTATACGCGTCTTACAGTTCAGGCTTTACAGATTGAGTAGGTACCTTTTTATTTAACTTTCTGATTCATTTCGTTGCGGGTTAGAGACAAGTTAGACATTAACAGAGACTCGCCGAGCTTTAATACTCGGTGTCATTATAATGCGTGCCACTGTTGATCCTGGCTCACAGGAGTTACAGTGGGTGTGACAGACTCTATAAAGAAGTAAGTTGACATCGTGGGCCCGCCGTGGGCCGCACGCGTACCGCTCACAGGGGGGTTGCTCTATGGTCCAAAACGAGGTTCAAATGTTCGATCGTCATACTTAAAACCGTACTATACTATACAAAATGTTTGAATCTTCTATCATACTCGTCGTAATCATAGGCAAAAGAATAGTATTGATTTTTAGAAATGGAATGAAATCTATATCTTACTTTAAAAGTATAATATCAGAACATTGTAAATTCGTTTCTCCCCATAGAGCAACTCGCCAGGTTCGCGAACCACGTACGTACTATGTTTTTGGATTATATATGTTATGGGCCAAGTGATTAATGCGAGCAGTATTCATAATGCCCGGGCAGTATGAATATTGCCGAGCCATATCTGGCCAAGTGATTAATTACAATCTAAACTCACCTGTTTATCACATTGCCCGGGCATTATGAATATGGCTACATGATGATCGGGCAATGTGATTAATAGGTGTCGCGCTGCCGCATCGTCGCATCTGTGGTCAAATCTGCGATAGACCCATAAGAAAGGTTGAATTGATCTGCTTATGTTTAGTTGTTTTTTAACGTCCGAAACATTATCTTCAGAAGAAAATTAGTGTACCCAATTTATGGATCAGTTAGGTCGACTGTGCCCCAAAACCGACTCGGAACACCCCGACTTCACGTAGTCTTTTGGCTACCGACACTATAGTGTATATAAAAAGCCGGAGGCGCGAAGGGAGAGCAGCCCCCGCCCGCTGAGTGAGCATGGGTGCCTATCTTTTGTTACGCAAGGGCGAAGGGGCTGAACTTCCCGTAGCGCCGGAGACGATGCAGAAGCTAATTTGAATTGACAACAAGTGTTTTAAGGGTTAGGTTGCTATAATAGATATTTCTCAGGAATAGTGTGTTACCTTTTCATGGGAGTGGTACCGGGGGAGGTGCGACACTCCCCCTCCTACTACACTCCTCTCAACCCACCCCCTCGTGCTGCCCTATTCTAAATTCTACCACTTCGGCTCATTGTTTTGATTTTGATTCGCTTTACATCACTCTGCCCAATAGGCACTTGGCATTATTCATAATGCCCGGGCAATGTGATAAATTGATTGATTATAATCACATTGCCCGCTTTTATTGGGCATTATTCATATTGCCCGGGCACTATGAAAAATGCCTGATTAATCACTTGGCCCATAACATATACATGGCAACGGTTACGTTACGGCTCGCTTGTGAGTGCTCGGCTAGTGTTTTGCGTTTTGACTTTGTCCCGTGTATATCCGGGTATAATCAGACCGGCGGAATTGTGTTGACCGACTCGATTTATACACGTCCGTGGAACTCTATCTGGAATGCATTTCGCTAACCATCAGGCGCATTCTCATGGCAGCATAAAAAAGAGAAAAAACTGGGGCCAGTTTTTTGTCCAAAATGTATTTTTGTAATACAAGTCATTGTAGTAAGACAAGAGTAAGACGGACACTTACCTCACGTCACCGGTAGTGGTATTTGTCACTTTTGCATTTTAATCAAATCACATATTTTCGGATGTAGTTAGTTACTTTATTTATTTGATTTTACCTTTATTCGTCACGTTAGGAATTTCCCCCAAATCAAAATGTTTTAATACATGTATGCAATAATTATCCCCGCACCAAACCTAAAATATTGACGTCAATACAACTAACAACGCGAACAAGGCTTTTGGGATCCATTATTTTATTATTTTTCGTTATTATAAAAATATTTAGCATAATTGTGACATGTTTTAAATATTGCCCTGATAAAGTGTCTACAATCCCACTACATGTCCGCCAACCCGCACTGGGCCAGCGTGGTGGACTATACCGCCTAACCACTCTCAATCGTATTCTCGATTGTAGAGGAGGTCCATGCCCTGCAGTGGGATGCATATGGGCTGATACAGAAGATACAGAAAGTGTCTACAATGCGCCTGATGGTATGTCCAATACCGGATAAAGCATCAACGTCAATAACACTGACGTGATCGAAACCGGATAAACTTGGGCTGAGCTCCCTCACACTGTGTTAGCATCTTTACCATCATGTTCCTTGTTAGTTATCCCAGCAGATCCCAATATGCTATCAACAATTATTATAACCCAAAATGAAGACAAGCTCGACATTACGGCAGATTCAGTGAGCTTTAGTGTCCGGTGTAATTAAAATGCGTGCTACTGTTGAATTCTGTAAGATAGGATTTGCAATGACGGGTTCTCACCCATCCTCTCGGATGGGAAAGTCTTCAGGTATGATACCTCCATAGGTCATGGCGGTGACTGTGCCCATGTCGAGCAAGCTGAGCTCCATGTCGCACTGCGCCCTGGTGAAGATGTAGGACACGGAGCTGGTGACGGACACGGCACTCCAGAAGGCGGGCAAAGTGCACATCATAAGGTACATGTTGAACCGCCCGTAGCCCGTCGCGGCGATCGCGTCTTCGAAGTCTGATGCCGGTGGATCTGGTTGTGATGCTGGAAAATGTATTTATTAATTTGATGCTAGATGTCTTCCAATCATACAGTAAACCGATAGAAGTGCTTTTAATGTCTGGAAATAGACCGAGTTATAGTATTATAGTTTGAAGAGAGCTATGGCCTATTTAGAGGGAGGTAAATTGTTCAGAGAATTATTTATCCTCCTGTGACTGAACAGTGGCAGTCCATAGAGCCTATTGAGAATTATACGCTCCAGTACAGTTTCATAAAAATATTCAGTTTAAAATTAGTCGAATGTACACAATCGAATTGAAAAGTACGCAAAAATATTTGGACTAAGTGTGTACCGAGGGGCCATTATCGCTCCCGCGTCACCGCTGGCGAGCTGTGTGTAACTATGTACTGTGCATGTCGCAGTACCTTATCATAACATTATTTATAGCTTCTTTTACTTTTTACATACCATAAGAGTGTCATATGACCAGAACAGAAGCGACGATGTCACTAAAAACTCGCAATGTGTCAGTTCTATGTGGTATTTGTCTACGCAGAGTGCGTTAATCACTTCTTTAACATTAGTGATTGTCAACATTGATCCATTTAAGAATAATCGCACTACGTTACCACAAATTCAATGATAATTTTATGTGCTCCGTGACTGCCAATCAATAGGCTGTGCAAGCAATTTGACTGTGCAAGCACCTCCGAAGATAATAAGGTGAAGCTCGGGTTTAGTGGGAAATGTCTATTATGCAAAATAACCTTTACTACTCAATGTTCTGCTAATAATTTTATTTTTACCTTTGTGTATCCAAAGTTAATGTTAATCAATCACTTCAAAGGTAAAGAAAATCAACAAAAAGAAACCTTTATGAAATTACTGTTAATAATGTTTAAGCTGTGTGAAGACTGAATGTGTTGAATCTTCAATAGCCCTCGTAGTGGAGTTAGGCCTAAATCGCTCTAAATTCGACGAGGCCGTATATGGGCTAGTATTTGATTTGTTTTCATTGAAATGTATGACCAGTGAGGTGCGGGAGTGGCAGGCTTGGCAACCAGCCAGCACCCAATTTATAGCCATCGTACGCATGTTGTGTCTACCGTCGTCAACTTTATGCCTTTGTTTTGATTATAAACTCATTTATTATTGAACGTCAAGGTGCAAGAAATGCATTGAATAACTCGTTTATTTTTCAACTTAGTTTGCGTTGGATGACTTGCGTTTACTTTATTTTAGCCATTATACCACAATTTAATGTTTTCTGTACATCAAGAAGAACGATAAAAAACTAGAAGGGACTGAATTTATGAATTAAAAACTGAATAATCATTGTTACTTTCAGAGCGAACTCTTTTGGGGAAGGATTGGACCCAGCTCACAATCCACAGACTTTCGTACTTAGTTATGTATCTATGCATTCTTAGGTAATTATTCAGATGTTTTGAAATTTTTCGTCACAAAGAATGCATACCTAAAAGTTCCTAAGGAACTTAGAAAGCATGCAAAGTTTCTAATAGCACAGAGTCTCTTCCAACAGGCACTTCCACGAGAAATTACAAACAAACAGTTCTGTAACTTGGCCAATTAGTCCTTTAACCCTTTGTAACTGTAGAATGAGAGCAGATAGAAGAGGAGAAACTATTTTAAAATATAGCTACTGAAATAAACGCAAGATTTTTAATCTAACAATACGCCACTACAATTAGTTGAAATAGCAAATTATGAAATATGGAAAGAAACTGTAAATCATAAAGATCACATACCTTGAGCCAATTTCTCCAAGTTGGACGAAGACAACCCTGTCACCAGGTAGAGGTGGTCATGGGGTATCTCCTCTTGCACCCGCGGCGCCTCAGCATCTTGCCCTGTCGTCACCATGTTACTCAAACCTTTTAATGTATCTATTTTACCCCAAATTAGAATGCCAGGATCTATGGAGTCCAACAAATTTGAATTTCGAACGAGATATTAATCCAATTTATTTAAAAAACGATTATTTTATCGATTGATTCATGGACAATTGATTTAAAAATCGATTATTTTATCGATTTATTGATGGACAATCGATTTAAAACACCGAATGGGTTGGGGTGTAGATTTCCGCGGACACGATCCTGGCATTCTTGTAACTATCGCGTAACTCGTGTTGCGAACGGTTATGATACAATTTTATATGTTGTGTATAGAGCGGTATCTCTAAAGTTTGCATTGGGATCGGCTCGGTGTGTCGTGTACACAGCTTTTCCGCGCATCTCATACATTATTATCACACGGCAAACAAATGCCGCTAAAATAGACTAACTATCCTTATTGATATTTATATGGTGATGTGGTTTGTTTGGATTGCTATATTTTTCTGTGTCTAATACTACACTATTAATTAAAACTAGTTGGTCCCAGGAATTTCGTTTAATAATTTAGCACTAAGAAAGGTATAGGAAATTCATTTTCTATAACGATTAATTAGTGGTAAAAGTTTACATCAAAGTTTAAAAATTTTTAGAAATTAAATAAAGTGTATTATAATTTCAAGCCGCAATAAGTGCACATTAAAGCAGTTATCAGATGATATACTGTTTAATCCTATTTTTTTAGGGTTTTCACTCCTAATTATTTTCGATTAGAAAATGCTTTTTACGCGTCTGAATGTTTTCGTAAGGAATTACGTCAGTTAGGCTTCTGTTTACCTAATTATACGCAATCTGCAACAATAATTTATCATCTACATCGAGCTTACCAATTTATAAATACGAAATAAAGGCCAATCGGGTCTAATATTTATGGTCATGCTCACATTTAACTAATATTGATTGCTGTAAATTCGGGATCATTTTTTACAAGGGGATGGAGATCGTTAATTAATATTTGTCACCAGAGAATTCGTCTTTTTCAACCATTTTCATATTGTTTTTCTAAATCATATTTTATACATATTTGTACATAATGCGCATCATAAGGCTGTGGCAGGCGAAGTCACGCGCTATCGCGACTGTCTGTATATTTCTATAGATAAAGCTAATATTGAATGAAGTGGAGTGATGGTTTGTTTGCTTGTTTACAACTCTGTAAATGGATGCTATTTTGTGAATTGTTTTGCATAATTTATTTGTTTTGCAAGTATGCGTAGTTACTAATCGTAAAGTAGGCGGCGAGGGGCTCGACTCTTCATTATTTCTGATGCAATCTGCTTGATAGATGAGTGGACTTTACAAATAAACTAAAATTATAATGTTTTCCTAGACTTACGCGAATGTTACACATTGAAATAAAACGGGATGGATCCATGACCATGAAAACTGTAAAATAACTGAAACGTCTGGACATTATAAATATAAAATTTAAATAAAATCGGTGATAAAATTTGTAAAAAATATTTTTATTCCAACAAAATATAATTAATCATATGATTTATCATAGTATTGTCACGAATAGTACCAGTAAAATGAGACAGAGACAAAACAGGATATCGTGGTAAGATCTTGAATTTTGCTTGAAAATCACGCTGAAAATATTAAATAGCGTCCGCAGTAGAATTTGACTACACTGAAACAAAAGGTTGCGTATTGCATCCAAAGTTAGATAAATCTTTTTATGACCAAGCGTTATTTACCCACGCACTAAAATGGCGAAGAAAAACATCGCGAGGAAACCTGCATACCATAGCAATTTGTGAAAATTTCTATAGTATAATAGTAAAGTCCGTTAATCCGCACTGCGCAGCTTGGTGGATGGTCTAACCACTTCCAATTGTACTCTTGATTGTAGACAAGGCCTGTGGCTTGTACTGGGAAATATACGGGCTGATACAGTACTACTTTTGTGAGGTTAGAGTGTTGCGGAATAAAAGTATAGAACTTATTGCAAAATAGAGTTTGAGGTAGATGGGGTGCTGTCAATTTTATTTTTATTACCTATTTAATAAGTTTATAATGAAAATGTAAACAATTTATTGAACCATTAAAATGTTCAACATCATTTAGATTCAGTCATTTTATGATCTCCCGGTGGTCTATGGTTTTCACTAGAGAAGAACGGGCACGAAACTCTAGTGTTGCTCTTTTCAAAACCATTTAATAATGAAATAAAATGAAACATGTCTTCATCAAGAAAGGAGTAAAAAATCGCTTCTCTTAGTGTGTAAACCTCTTTCTCCCCTAATTACGTCTGCATAAGATAAGAAGTAAAGGCGTATGACCGTTCTGTGCGTTGTTAGAGTGTGACTTTGTGAGTGCGTCAGCCGAGATTCGCGAGTCGTTGTCTATGTCTGAACTAATCAGAAGGTCGTACGATACTATTATAATATTCGTGCAACTAATTGTAATGCTTTGTTAATTAATGGTATGAAAAACTAAATAAGATTTTCGTGCAGTAAAATTTATGAAGTTTTTTGCGCTGCTTTCGACGCATTGTTCTATTGACAGCTATTGGGCATTTCTTATTGTCAGGGGAGGTTGTTGTATTTTTTCTAATACATTAGTTAATTCATATAATATGTAGGTATTGGGTTCTTATTGTATGTGAATGTATTTACATATTAGATCAATCATCATTGTGTCCCAGAAAACCCGCAACACAAGCCTCCTTCAAGGATTTCCTGTTTCCAATGACCTGCTGAAAGCTGGATTTATCACGTTGCCACGCTCCTTATTTGTGATCTATCCATCGTGCTATCCAACAGTCACATACATAGTCCTGACCCTGCTCTCAAATTGAATCTTGTGTCGGTGGTCTTGAATCAGGAACTACGAGAGACTTTTCGTTCCCACAAACACCCTGACTTTAAAAGAAATATATATGGGTCGCACAAACATTTCTCTCAGTTTGGGGCTCGAACCCGCGGCCTCTCGTTTCACACGCGGCATCTAACTTGATATTAATTTCATTGCGGGTTAATGATAAGTGAGACATTCCTGGAGATTTGTGGATCTTCAATGCTCGGTTTGATTTAAATGTGTGCCTGTGTGCTGTTTTATTGATTATGTGTGAAATTTTACTACACATTGTGGAAATTGGTCGGAAAATATGTTCTAAAAGAGCTATAGCTCCATCTATTGGAGTTTTCATTCAAACAAAATAAATAGTACTATCTAAGCAGTATAGATGACGTTATAATGAATACAAAACCTGAAAATCACAACGATCAGTTAAATATGCTTGTCCTTTTTTTATATCAATACGAGTATAAATGCAGTACCTATCCAGAAAGAATAAAGGATCATAAGCTAACAAAGTCTCTTCTCTAAA
This sequence comes from Hyles euphorbiae, assembly GCA_023078785.2. Taxonomy (NCBI): domain Eukaryota; kingdom Metazoa; phylum Arthropoda; class Insecta; order Lepidoptera; family Sphingidae; genus Hyles; species Hyles euphorbiae. Next base: position 394,070 of record CM041034.1, read on the forward strand.
AAAAGGCATACCTTGGTTGTTGGCCAATATCAAGTTGTGACTTCTACTAAGTTTCTGTGATTAGCTAGTTCCTGTTACAAATTGTAATTGATTACAAATCGCCGTTAATCACGTTTTCGGACACAAGATATTTGGGTTTACTTTGAGTGGGAGGTTTCCTGTCCAACGAAGTCATGAATTTACGTACTTACGTTACGTAACTACCATACAATGTACTTACAAATTAGTTAATAGAAGAGCGACTGACGCAGGTGTACGAAATGTAGTTTTTGAATATTTTCCGGGTTGACGGCATACGGTATAGATTTACCGACCCTAGCATCAAACCAAGTGCCTATTGGTTTAAAGCTTGGGATAGACGTTTGCTTAGACCAATTAGACGACTATAAGTATGTATGTCTAAATTTAGAATTCTATAAATACATGTTATGAAACTATTAGCAAGGATAATGCGGTTGATAAGGAATACTTCAACAACGGAACTATTGAATTTCTGACACAATACGTTCGTTTTGTATATAAGTGAAATAAAATAAATGGAGCAATTGATCGGTGCAACCCTACAGTGCGGGTAAATTTGTGAGAAGCCACAGCAATGCTAATTGAACATTTCAAAATCACGCTGTAACCATGTGCACGCCGGGGTCGCATGATTTAAGGAAACTTCTTTCATTCATTCAACAGATGTACACCGGAATTGAGGGAAAAATAAATTACTTATAATATTTACCATTAAGTGAACAGCTAATGATTCGCAGAAATCCCTTCCATTTCTTCCGATTGTATTTTGGTTTTAAGACTAACACTGCACTTTCCATCGTAAAGTTGGGCGTAGTTCATAGACGATAAATTACTCTTGCTGATGAATGTTTAACATCCGCTTAAAATATGTACAGTAAGCAGCCAGAAACTGGTTCAGTTTTATGCAATTAACCAATGGCCAAATGCAGTCCAGACAATTCCAGCCAGAGAAAGACGGTTTTTGGTCCAGTCTGCATGATTATGTGAGAATAACTAGAAACTCCATATCCATCGACATTCAAGTGTATTCCCACACCTGTAATTTTATATGTTTTCCGGATAAGCTACATTGTTAGAACATAAGATTTCGATCATAACATATTTCGTCATATCTTACCTTGTAATTATGATAACATTTCTAAAATTATTATCTGATTGCCTCGGTGGCGCAGTTGTACTACCGTGTGGTTGCAAAACTGAGGTCTCGTGTTCGAATCTCGGGTCATGCAAATTGATATTGGATTTTTATATTCATCATCAGCATCCAGAATCAATAAATTGAACCCGATATGGCGATAGGCTCGATCCCTATCTCATCGTGGGATGGAACACAAGGTGAAACGTGGATTTTCTGGTAGTGCCTCTGGCTACCCGTTCTGGAAAAAAGCCATGAGTTTATACAGGTATGTAAATTAATCATCAGTAATCTATCAGAATAGCCAACATACAGTGTCATACAGACATATACTAAGTTTTTACTTTCACAGTCCGTCTCCATTAACTGTTTTGTGTTTATTTTATGTATTGATTTGTTTATGTGATATCATGTTAGTGCTTAATGGATAGCTAGCGGGAGGCGTACTATTTCTCAGTTTTACACGTCTTAAGTTAATGTACATTTTACTATAAATCCCTATAACATTTCAGTTGTATTTTGTGCAAAAATAATTTCAATAGTAATAATAAGTACTAAAAACATCAAGCGTACGATTGAGAGTGGATAGGACAACTAGTCCACCACGCTGGCTTAGTGCGTCTTGGCGGACTTTACAAGTGCAATCGTACTCTTGATTGTAGAGGAGGCCCGGGATCTGCAGTGGAAAGTATATGAGCTGATATAGTACAGTACAAAAAATATATTTGCTATTTTAACACAGTCTTTAACTTCATCGTATTTGACCGAAGGAATATCCACCGCCAAATTTAGGTACCCCCCAACCGGGCATCTCTCGAAAATGTATAGGCGACCTGTTGGCGGCAGCCTGTTTCCAAGGATTGTGTGTTCAACTAGTGGGCGGAGTCCGCGCATGCCTGTATGGGGCCTCTATCATTTTTCGGCACCATCGGCAATACAGTGTGGCGACTATTGGCAAAATCCTCCATTGTGAGGGTATGTATATTCTATAACTATACATAGACATTACAGGTGGTCTCTCATATGTGAGAGGCCGCCTGGGTAGGTACCACCGCAATATCTATGTTTCCCACTTTTAAATGCACTGTTGTGTTTCGGATTGAAGGACATTGTAGCCAGAGTAACTACTGGACATATTGAGACTTAACATCTTATGTCTCACGGTGGCGAGCGTAGTGGAATGCCAAGTATTGCTTTGTAATTCAAGGCGTTGTTTGGTTTTGTTATTGTTCGTGAGAAGTGAAGGTTTTTTTACCAGTTGCTTTATGATGTATATACCAATTATGGGAGTACACAAAGCTTATACACGCAAACAAAAAAGTTCATTCCACATTTTAGTGGTTATTACGGTCCTAATAACACTGACGGCATTTGCGCAAGTTATTCCCGTGAGTGTCCACAGAATAGTGTAATAAGTGTTAATTTATTTTCGTCCCAACATGTAGTCAGAGAGCATATCGCACCGCCAACCACTAATTGTATCAACTAACGGCCTGACGCGGCTCCACCCGGGTGATGATACACCTTTCTGAAAATATTCTATCGCCTATAGCCATCAGGGATATTGTAGAATTATATAGAGAATTATAAGAAATTTCAGAGCCTATCCAATGCAAACAAACAATTATTTTCTTTTCTAATACTTAAATATGGTTAGGTAAAGAGTCAAATAGCAAAATCACAAGTTTTATTCTCAAAAAAATATCATTATTTAGTGTTGTTTATAACATACAGCGTGATTTATCTTACTTATTAACAGAGCGGCAGTCGTCGGACATAGAACCGACACTGAGTTATGAGAGCCAAACATGGCATTTGACTTTGTTAGCGGGCGCGCTAAGTCCGGACATTTCCACTGGGTTATTTCCTATAGCTATTCCGGTTACAATATAACCTTGATCACAAGACTGTCTACTTACGTAAACAAAGTGATATTACAATATTAAGAATAATCACGAAAATACGGACAAGCGCTACTTTCGTCTCTTCTTCTGTTATCTTTCCCAATTCCATCTTCTTTCCTATTTTTATCGCATTTCGAGAAACCCGTAAAAGTTGCACGTAATTTTTGCAAAATAATGAAGAAGATAAGAAAGGATATAGAAAAGTCATTTATCAGGCAGAACGGTACCCTTAGGCCTGATTCGACGGCGCTATATACCATGTACTTCTCGATATATTTCTGTGAATGTACCAAAATGAGGAATCTACGAAATATATTAGAGTCTAGTGGCTCCACTAATTAGAGAGCTCCGGTACTCCACTTACTTAACTGCCCAGTGTGTGTAAATATTGGTAAATCTTGAAAATGCTTGTACTGCAGTGGAGGTTTTCAAGATGAAAAAAATTGTATGTAGGAAATAATTTATTATAGAAGTACCACAGGTAACATTGTTTTACTAACCAATTTTTTACGAACGGCTTTATTCATAGACAATTTTAGAAATCAACTTAGTTAATATATTGTTGTTACTTGAACGGCTTTGGGATCAGTTTGAGCGAAGAAGACAATTACAAATATAAAATCTTTATTGCTTACAATTTTTTCTTACATTGCAGCTTACATAAATGGTCGGTTAAACTACCAATATTATTACACCCTAATTATTGCTGTTGAGATAACCATGGTTCCCACACTAAGCTCTAGGCTTGTCGTGGGTAACCACTGTTGATGAACCCTGGCAATAAAACATTTGATAACTGTCTATGGATAAGGCTATAGGTTTATAATTTATATTACTACGCATTATGTACGTATTATCATACCGACAAGATCAAATGAGATTGTAATGAATTACATTCGATCTATTTATTGACCACAATAATTGATAGATGGCAGCAGTTAGAATGCGAAGTTTGTGTTAATCGCATTTAAAGCAAATCTTGCATGTATTTTTAATCTCATAAAATTTATTTTTATGTAATGTGCATGATACATAGCAAAATCTTTTCACATAAATATTTAGAATATAATTATTATGGCTTACATAGCCATAATAATATATAATATTTTTTATTTTTGTAGTGTGAAGTTATTCATAAATTCATATTTTTAAGTACATAAATATTATTTCCATTATCAATTATTTTCTTTATCAGCTAAATGTTGTCATGGAAGCTTACCCGCAATTATATATCTTCAACGACGAATGGAAGCCGCTTGTTAGGAATTGTCTAATTTTTTGCGAAAATTATATTCCTCAGGAAGCTGTCTATTATATATAGGTACATATAAAATGAATATTATTATTTTAGTATAAGTTTGTTTGTAATGTACGTAAAAATTTGTTAAGTTTTATGTTTTGTTATTTATATTATAATTGGTAATTGAATAGTGTAATTGATGTTTAATAATCGTACTATTCAAATAAATAAATAAATCAATATCTAATAAAATATAATGGCAACACTATTAAAACTAAAGGATTTTAATTAACCACCGCCTAATATAAATAAATTATTCCGAAATGTGGGTAGATTTTCACTAACATGTCTTTTGTCTCGTTGCGTGTGAATTGTAGTTAGCGTTTTAAGAATCAATTTTAATGACCCGACATTATAGCTTAGTTATAATTAATTTCGAAACATTATGCAAGATACATTGAATATAGAATTGTTATATTGTGTAGTTTTAGTATTTTTGTTTGTGTATTGTTTGGTAACGTTTTTATCGCGTCGTACTGCCATCGAAGACACCGGCAGCCATGGTAAGATTCAAATATTTAGTATTACTGTTTTAGAATTGCTTAGTTATTCAAGTAATTTGTGTATGTCCACTTTTTCATATAATTTAATTAAAATCGTCTTATTTTTTTAAATAAAAAAATTCAACCAACAGTCACATACATAATTTTGACCCCACATTAAGATCAATTAAGTCTTCTGTCGTGGGGTATCAGGAACTATGAGAGACTTGCGGTCTCACAAACATCCAGAACCGAAACAAATATTTGTGGTACACACAAACATTTGTGTCAGTGCAGGGATCGAACCCGTGGCCCCTCGATTCACAGTCGGCATCTAACTACGCCACGGAGACCGTCTAAAAAATTCGTGTCTATTTCATCCGTATGAAAGTATATTGAGTTTAATGAAATAACTTTTAGGTGATTTCATTTGAAGCGAATGCGCCATGAGTCCGAATGACGCAGTTTAAATGTCATGTAGGGAGTGGTAGGCTATAGGGGTTAAGTTACTACTTCTTTGCGTGTAGAAAAGTATTAGAGCACGAATTTGCGAGCAGAAAATTCGTGTCTCTGGTTCTACAGTATTAAAAATTGATGCGAGTGATTTTTCACCTTGTATCAACAAAAAGGTGTTCTTTTCTTATTGTTACTGAAAAAAGAACAATTTTCCGAATAAATATAATACCAGTGTATAATGCGTTCATTGAAAATCCAATCTTGAATCACGTTGATAGACCATGAAAGCTTGTTGTGTCGGTATTTGGTTAAGAAAACTTGTTATTTTTCTATATAAATTGAAAAGCGCAGTGCTACGGTGAAAACCGCACACCTTTTATTCACAGTTTATCCTGATGTTACGCTGTGTTTATAAGTGAGTTTGGCTCGGCATCGCATCGTCCACAGTGTCCCCGTTGGCACGAGTCAGTCCGCGCGCGCCCGCTCTCCCGCACGCAACCAATGACGCCGCACTACCGCACACGAGTCAAATTAAAGTGATACCAACAAATGGGATAGAATACCAATTGACATTACATAGTGAATCCAAAAGACGCATATTGTTTTTTTCTCGTGTGATATTAGCTTAAGTATTTAAATTAGATTTAATTAGTTAAGTGTTGTGTTTGAAATGGAGGAACACGGAGGTAATTATCACAATTTGACATTTAAAATGCATTTTTTTTAAGTAAATAAAATAACTACCCACTTTAATGTAAGTTATTAAAATAGTTTGTATTTAATATTAGAACATGTAGAAGTAATTTTGAAAAGGTCTGCGAACTTCTCGCTAAGCTTAGGTGGGTCGTAAGTTTCTACTACGCTTCAGAAAAGCGATTGAATTTCATATTTTCCGACGTTTTCTTGAATGAGATTAATATTTGTAATTTTATTTTTGGGCATTAAATAAGTACATAGTGTGATTCAAAACTATACATTTACTTTTTATTGAAATTACTTCTGCATTTTAATAATACAGACAGGAAAATGAATTATTTTTTAATTTTTCTTTAATTGTTTCTGAAATGTTTTACCACATTTGGGCAGGTTAACGAAAATAATTAATGAATTAAGCCAAAACACTAGTAATTTCTATTTACAATGCATTACTTTAATTGTCGTTCATTTCACTGTAATAGTTATCGTAGACAATTCTCCAAATGTCTCCTTTAATCTTCGCACGCCATTTGCTTCAATGAGGATAAAAAAAAACGTGTTATTTCTTTATACACCAATAACTGTTTATCTTCATACTATGATATTAATAATACTTTGATGAATATTGTTCTATATGAGTTCTATATTCCCATTAATTATGTTTTTCGTTTAGTATGCACGTTGGCTGCTTTGGGAATAAGGGAGTGTGGACTTTATTGTCTTCTGACCTGTTTATAAAATTAATTGGATTATTTACGTTATTTTTGACGGGGATATCGATTTAACAACAAATAGAATGAGTGCAAGGTAATTTGTGAGAATTTTTTAGAATTTCAGCAGGTATCGATTGCACATCATTTTAAATTCTTACTTTAACTTACGATTTCATGTTAATAAATTTTAAATTGTACTCTTAATAAAAATCTGCGCTTTTTTAATTCTCGGGCATAATTAAAAACTAGTTTGGTATATTTTCCTTTTCAGCCAGGGAAAATTAAATTTCTCTTAATGAAACGTAGATCCAACTGAAATATCTTTTATTGGTATTTCTTCGATAATTATCCTGCAAGACTTATTGAAGTAGTTATCGATGTGTGACGTCATAATGGACGTAGGGGCTGTTGTGGTGGGATTTGACGATGACGTCACGGGACAATATGTCTCCTCGGTTTTATTGAGTGGACGTGTGGGCACGCTCTTATTAAATTTTAGAACGACAAAAGATCGGTAAAGATTATTGAAATTAATTTACTTTTAGTTAAAGGTTTAATACCAGATCAGTTTGCTAATCAACTAAGAGTAAATACATTTAAATTATATAACAAAAAAGATTATACAGATACACTTACATTACAATTCCAATAAGAGTGAATAAAAGATAAAACTAAATTTTCTTTTGTATTAGCATCAACTAAATAAATAAAATGCATCTGTTGGTATAAGCGGTCCCAATTACAATCCACTGGTTGAAAATGGTTATGTTTTTCCGGTCGATAGAATTATCCCGGTATTTTCTCAACCCGATATCTGCAGACTGAACGGGAAAGTCATCACACTAGTTTTCACTATCACAGATCGAACAACGTAAATTTAAATAGGGAATATTTGACTAAGCGACTATGAACCGTGAGGTCCTAGATTCGACTCCAAGGCCGGGTAATCCAACCCAAAATGTGTAAGTACGTTTTCGATCAGTAAGCCACTTTTGTTGGATGGATCAAATTTGTGCCCGGTATGGCAAAAGCTCGTCTTTTATCAAATCTTGTTTGTTACAATAATGGTATCTCTACCCACCTCTTTGAGGGTAAGGGATTACGAATGAAATAAATATCTTGACAACACAAAACACAATACTCTCGATGTGTTGAGTTATTGTTCCTATCAAGTATATGCTTAATTTCGTGCTACATTCAGTTTTATCATAGCAATTAGCATTTCGTACGAATACTAAGAAATATAAGACTATGATATTGTTAATTAACTGCTTGAAATTAGTCGATAAACGAGTTTACTGAAGGAGGTCATTTTATGGCTTAGGTATGATATACCACCCAGCTGTTATACTACAGTACTAGAATATTTGGTGTATTGATAAATTTTCAAAATTGCTGTGGAAACACAGAAAGAGAGGATCACATCATAGAAATGTGTACCAGAAAACCCTTTTTGTGTGAATAACATACACAGATAAACCTTTGTCCCAGAAGGGGTAGGCGGAAGTGCAACCAGGACCCCCAAAATCTGTCGTGCTATTAAATTAGATAGGTAATAAATTACCAGTCGCTGCAAATAATATAATTTTCAGGATAAAATTACTAAAAAATAGTTTTTCCGAATTTATGGTTTGTGTACTAAAATTGTGATTTTTTATATGTTTAAATTACCGAATGGGTAAACAACTAAAATAGTGATTATAAATCGAAAAATTCAAAATTTAATGCTCGACTTGGGAATCAAATCTAGCACCACATTTCGCAATTTGTTTTCATTGCCACCACCTATAGTGAGATAATATTAATATAACAACGTATTTCATTAATATTAACGTCATGTAGTGCTTACTATAATATCTAATCTATTTATGGGCATTAAGGACATTGCTCCCTTGACACTCATCCACGTAATAAATGTACTGTAATTTGTACTTTACAAATTAATTGATATTCATTAAAAACAGTTCATAGTATGTATGTAATGTAATTTTTTGCATATATAAATAAGAAACAACATATTATGTACAATGGTAGGTCTCTCTTATGTGAGAGGTCACCTAGGTAGGTACAAACTCAATGTATATTTCTCCCACCAAACAGAAGTGTTAATGCATTGTTGTATTTCGGTTTGTAAGACACTGTATCCAGGAAAACTACCGAACATATTGAGACTTAACACCTCATGTCTCAGGATGGCTCGTGCAGTGGAATACCAAGCATTGCTTTGTTATTCAAGGTGTTGTTTGGTTTTGGCACTGTTCATGAGCAGTCATATCGCTTACCATCTGGCGATCGGGATGCTGGTCTCACCATTCATGGAAATAAAAAAAAACCTTCGATACAAGAGTTGTAAATGTTCACGGGTTTTATTGATTCGTTTTTCAGACCTACATTTTAATAAAAAAGATAAACTTGTCTTCTCACGATGTTATAAAGAGCGTGCTTAATACCCTACTTCGTACATAATCTTATGTTTGCATAAAAAATTGGCAGCGATTATTAATAAATAATAAAAGTAAATACATCTAACAGTCACATATATAGTCCTAAAGGGTCAAGATAGGGCATAGGATAGGATAGGATCATATACTGAGATCAACGCTTGTGTCGTGGATAACAGAAACTACGAGAGACTTTACGGCTGGTCTAACTCACTGTGCCACTTTGCAAATTTTTATTTCCATTGTGTCTGTACTTACTAAAACTACCACCCAGCTTCGTTTTCGGTAGCAGTCATAATATACCCTGTGTAAGTACTGCATTAATCTTTTATCGTCTTTTCTATTGATTTGAAAACTAAGGGTAGGCCCTTGGAGCTTCAAAAAGAGGATGGTGAAAATCACGTAAAAACAATGATCAATTTTACTTATTAATTTCATAGATTTCGTCTAAAAGGCGATAAAACATATTATCTTCATTTTTAATAAAGTTTCAGACATAATTCAAACAAACATTTTCAAAATCGTTCCGAGGAACGACTAATTTCAGTAACATCCACTAGAGATGTACTGGAGCGCGCGCACCACTTACATCGGAACACTTTACACGCTTTCCAACCTGTCCATATATTTATGTCAATAGTGTTTCATTCCTTATACTACCCGCATTGGTTCTGGTTGCCAAAGAGAACATTGATCGAAATAATTCAACCAATAAGTCGTATTTGTTGACGATAAGCAGCTGGGCGCGAGGCCGACCTATCTTTAAAATGACTCGATGAAATAAATTCGCAAACAAAGCGAGCTATAAAAACGATGACAAAAAGCAGCGTTGGCCGCCCGCCGTATCATCTCCATCAATTATTGTTATCGCCCAATAAAATGATCATTGTTTTTCGAACTCCGGTTTATAACAGTTTTTCTATTTTTACGTGTCGCAGTTCTGTCAGGGAGTTTCGATTATGAGCAAAAAGTCTAGGCGGCAAATGAATACGGAATTAATTACTTCTTCTATATATGTATGTATGTATTGCATATTTTCATAATTTGTATGATTTCATATATTGTATCTGAAAACGGATAATATATTTTATTCTTGAAACATTCCCTAATAAACAAATATTTTTGTGGCGAATGACCGCATATGAAAAACAAAAATAACAGTTTGATGACGTCACAGTATCGAATTGAAAACATTTCTGTATGCTTGATGGCTTTCTTTGTTACAAATAACAATATCAATGAGCCTAAGTTTTGTATACTCACTCATTGTCGTTACAAGCACTCACTTTACAATTGACAGGCGACATAATTGATTACTTGTTTGGATTTTAAACTTTATCAAGTGGTTTCATATGAGACCGCGTATTTATAAATGTTAATAAATTTGCCCGTAATTTCTTAGAAAAGAAACTATTGGCATTGACTATTCAGTATATATTATGCTTTATTAATTAACTCGCATCGTTTTAATTTTGTTGATGAAGTCGTTTTTGGCTTTGTCTGGTGTTGAGTGACTGATTGTAGCATACAAAGCTTCGTTATCTTTCCTGTGACAATTGATACACGCAGACCGCAATTAATTAAAATCATTTAATGATAAATGACTGTATCTCTCGCGGAATCTGTGCCAATACTGCGATACTGAAGACATTTATTACATTGTTTACCCATGCCTTCATTATTTGTTTTAAAAGTTTATTTTGAAATAACTTCTGTGCTAGTTTATAAAATCCTAGAATAGTTGTGTACTTTAAATGATTCAATCAGTTTTTTTACATTATGCTAAGAAAAACATTTATCATATTCAAATTTGTTAATTTATGCGCCTACTTTGTTTTTCTCTGCACCAACCAAAGGTAGACTGGCAGAGAATGCCTCAGGCATTAAGTCCGCCTTTATACATTATTGTATATGAAGCATAAATAAAACAAATAAAATATTTTTTATGTCCATTATTTTCTCAAACACTACTAATCCGAAATTGATGATGTTGTCTATATTTATGCAAAACTTTTCTTAAATCTACTAATATAATACTCTTTGATCTGGGTTTTATATGACTAATAGATCTCATTGTCTACCTAAGACTTAGGACAGGGAATTCAATATTATTAGTTTGGTTTTAATTATTTATTTTATCTAGTATACAGGAAGTATTTGGTCAATGGTTTTTGTGTTGCATATTGTAATAGATAATGATTATAACAAAAACTAAAAGTGAATACGTTATCTCGCCTTGAAGTTTTGCATATACAATCTTGGACATAATCGTTTTTTTGCTATTGTTCACGGTCAAAGAATTTAAGAGCGAATCTTTTGTTGATGAACACAATGAGTATGTAAATTATATTTTTCCTACAATCGTTTTTGACGACAGGCATTACATAATACATATGTCTTTCAAAAATTTCACTTGTATTCTGTCCGATAGGTAACTTGTTTTTTTCGAATTTAGATAGACTAAATAGATACATTAAAGGAATAATTGGGCTATTTATAAGTACTCAGACAATATTTCAATATTAGAAGATTTAGACGCAAGCAAAGTTGTATCTTTCGTCTCCACTAAGGAGATGTTGTACCAATATTTGTAATTCTTTCACTAGTTTAAGAAATCACCTCCATTCCAACATATACTTCTATTTACTATTAGCTCGCAAAACACTTCCTCACGATTTATTCTGTTTAACGGATCGGCTTAATATAAACTTAATATAAATGCTCTTTTTGTTTGGTTGTTATTTTTAAATCTATATCATTGTTTGTGTTAACAATCACCTATTACTATCATGATTTCGTATTAAATAACCAAGTATAAAATACTTCTTGACCTTTTTGCTCCTGTTCTTATAAGCCTTGTTGTTATAAGCTTTTAAAGACGTATAATTAATAACAACAGCTTTACGCCCGAATACTGGAACGCAATTCAAATAATAAGTTGCTCTTAACAGCGCTCGGCATACTTAGCCAGTACATTTAAGCGGGATTAACGCAGTTAAGCGCAACTTATATTTAAGTTGCGTTCCAGTATTCGGGCTTAAACACGAAAAAGTCAATCAATTAAGGATGATTATCGACTAGATTTTTTTAAATTCTAATATTTATGACAGAGATAAAATAGGTTTATTACTACCGCATCACCTTATAATCCTTCCAGAGACATCTCTACAACCCCAAGTTCGTTTCATGAATAGGTTTGGTACTTTAATGAAATATACCTCTCCATCCAAAGATTCAGAAAATTTCCACAGTACGTTTTTCTAGACACTTTCTCCCGTGTACTACAAATTTGTAGGACCATTTCCCAGCGACAGCATTTTCGGACAAATACGACTTAGCGACCTTCAAAAAACGAGCGTATTCCCACCTTAAAGGTCGGGAACGTATCTTCATGGCCTATGGTGTTGTAGATGTTCATGGGCGGCGGGTATCACTTACCATATGGTGAACCGCATGCTGGTTTGCCTCCTAAAACATAAAAAAATTATAATTACAATTTTAGTTATCAAATGTTTTGACTTCTCTCAAACTGATTCGATAAATGTGTTTTAAAACAGTCTGCGAAAAAGCCTGTAACAATACAATCAAGGATTGTTATCAAATTATTTGTATTCAGTCACAACCGTCAAGTCCGTACCGTTCAGTCAAGGTCAGAGTCCTCGCGGTGGATTAGCAGATTAATGTCAGGATCCTCACCACTGCTGTACGGCTTCCGAACAGTTAATCACTGTTACCGAATGTTTTGTGACGTTTTGTTCAAGTGTGGTGGTTCTGGTGTGGAAATCAATTTTGGGTAATTATTTCGTTTAAAATATGTTTTTGGGGTTTCTCTTATTTTTTATAATTAAAGGGATTGGTTTATTTCTATTAAATAGTGATATTTAGGTTTTGGTTTTTGATAGTGATCTGTGATGACTGGTGATATTTGTAACGAAAATATTGTAGTTGGCCAGTACGTCTGTCCTATTGTATATTACAAGAGCTAAGTGCATTGCTACATTTATATTAGCGGTTGAGTGATGGTTACCAAGCCTGAAGTGTTTCAACGAAACCCTATTGCTAAAAGTTAATTGCATGTCTTTCATATTGGTTTTAATTAACACTACATTTTTAACATTAATGTTTTTGCGGAATAGTATATGTTATTATATCAAATGTATGATTAAATCAATCTAAAAACAATAAAAAGCTAACTAAGTGAGTAATGTAGGGGTTTCCCTATTCATAGTAAAATGCATTTATAAAGTTTATTATTGTTGCTCTTTGTAGAGGCAGTAATAAATCTTATCTTTGAAGTACATTGTATAGTTAAACTCTAGTTTCTACAGCCTACACTAAAAAAAAAACAATGAATCGGTCAAGTGCGAGTTGGGCAGTGCCATTGTTCGATACGACTCACACTAGCCGATTTTTCGTCGTTTACAAAAATCATTTACTGTATCTAAACGTTTAAAAATAAATTATTTGTGTCTGTTGTTCGGCAGCCAAACTATCGCAAATTCGGGGCGAAATGTCGTTTATTTACATTAGTATCTGGACAGTGAACTAGTTAATCTACAAAGTCACCTCATTGTGTTGTAAACAGCCTAGCGTAATAATGTGTTGTTTATGTCGTGTCGTACGTAATGTGACTCGGCATTAACGTGTATTTCGTAATAGGATTTATAATAGAATGTTCATTATTTAGTTGATTGTGTTGTAAGAAAAGGTAATAAAAAATTATCGATTGGTAGTATCGCGATCGAATCAATTGTATCGTATTATTGGTATAGATATTTTAATCAAGGTCTAAAGATATTTGGTTTGACTCCCAGTTAGAGCAATGATCTTTGTGCAAGGTGACCATATGTGGGGTTGAAATAGTTGTGGGATAATCAAAATAACGAATATTTTTCAAGCTTTCAACGTCCACTATCAAACCATTTTGACAAGGTGCTGCAATATTTTTAAAACAGTTTTTTTTATTGTTATTTTTCTGGATGCTCGCCCGACCTTGTTCGCCTAGTTTTTAGTATATCTATAAAAGTCAAAAGTATTTATTGGATTTCACTTGCAAAACACATCAGTGATTTTCGGTGCAAAATATTTACTCTGCGTTATTTGTTCAAATGTTTATAGCGTCAAACATGTCTGAAAAGTCTGTATTAGTCAATATTTGGATATTAAGATGATACAAAACATTATTTTAACACGATTGATAAGTTGTTGTGTTTTGATCGGTGATAAACTGGGCTCTTTTAAATCTGTAAATATTGACTAACCTTTAACAGTATTTTTATTTAAGGTGAAGTGCACCAAAATATTCCATTTTTAGGAAATATACATGTGTTATTTATTTTTATTATTTATTGTACTATAGGAAAAATACAAAAAGAAATATATCTAAATGTAAAATAAGATTCGGGTTCGATCCTCGCACCGAAAAAATGTTTGTGCGGCCCACAAATATTTCTTTCGGGTCTGGGTGTTTGTGAGACCGAAAAGTCTCTCGTAGTTCCTGATACCCGATGACACATGACTTGATCTTAGTGTGGGGTCAGGACTATGTATGTGACTGTTGGGTGTTATTTATATATTTATTTATTTAAGTATAATGGGTGGCCTTTTTGCACTAGACAATCTTTTCCACGCAACCTTTGGATGGAGAAAAGAGAAAGGAGAGAGAAATGGCAGCCTCAGGTAGATTAGTTTTATAAATAAAGCTTGAGAGTTATAGTGAGGATTACAGTGATTTCACCTAGTTAAAATTGCTCAGAGTGGTGGAGCTATATTTAAATGTCTAGCAGGGTGGCAGTTTTCTTATAGTAGATTAACTACTATTATGTATTTTCTAAAACACAAAGCAAAGATGAACAAAAAATATATATTAGTTTTTCGGTATGAAAATCACATACGCTTGGCTAGGCAATAGACTTGGCTTGTATTACCCATACCACAAGTTAAATCTTTATTTGGGCATCAGAGTTCAATCAAAAACTTTCTTAAATTACTATTGTTATAGAATATTTTTGAAGTTTTTCACTTATTTCTATTTATATTTGCATCTTAGGGCAACATCTCTGTAAATCGTGTGTGAGGTTGGTGATATCTCTGCTTATCCTTCAGGACCAAAAACATAACTATGAAGGTACGAGGGCAGAGCCTGTAACATGTATGACACGGCCCATGACTATGCATCTCTGACGTCAGAGATGTTCCTTATCAGCCGCTATCAGTCCGCATTCGAGAGGGCCTGTTATTACATAGATAAAGGCAAAAGCACCCGCTAAATTGTTTATGTACATTTTTTCATAACACAAGTGGTGTCAGTTTGTACAACAGTGATGTCTTATTTAGGATTTAAAATGTAAAATTGAGCGGGAAAATGTTCTTATCTCATATAAAGAAACGGTACGGTTATTCAGATTTAATATGCCTTAAAAAGTTGTTAACCAGATTTTTTACGAATTTATAATTTAACAGTAAAGATAAGCAAACTAAAACATACAGTTTCGATAAATAAAATGTCTTGGGTTGATATCTGTGACCACCGTCTCGGCATCCAGCCAGCATGGAATATTACAAAAATAGCCCGATTTTTCCATAGTGTTTACAACACAGAAGTAGGGGGGCGCTCGCGCACGTCCTTGGTGGGTTGTTACTTGTTACAACTACGGCGGCGCCGCGCAGTCTTCGATTGCACCCATCTTGCACTGTAGTGCGATTCACGTAATAAAATAAGTTCAGCTGTAGTGCAGTTGCGGTTAAGTTTCGATCAAAACAGCCCTTTTCGTATTCTCGAAATACGCTCGCGTCAAGTTCACGTCACGCAAACGTTTTAGCGTATTCTACTGCTGCGCGTATATGTCAATGTCAAACAAATTTCATATGTCTGACGTACAGTTGATGCGCAGCTCACGCGCAGTTCACGCGCAGCTAAACATTTACAAGAATACCATTTTGTACCAAAGCGTAAACTTAATTGTAACCGCACCGCAACTTGATCGGCGCGTCAAAAAGTTACGTGAATCGCACTACTGATTTACATTTTGGATATTGGACAAATTGATGCTAATTTTGACTCTTTATGTTTTTCGATCATATAAATCATGTAAACATGTGGTTTAAAACTACCGGATTAAAAAATTCAGTCATATCCCGTTCAATTCTATATACAAAATTTTTTAGCACAATTTAGTGTTTTGTTGATTGGTTAAGCTTCAGTGCTCAAACCCATTTCAGTGAGCAAAATACAAGTATCACTGAATTTGTGTCTGGTTTAGATGAGGTGCATTAATATTTACACCCACACTTCCGTCTATATAAGTGGTTATTTTTGTCCTAATCCCTATCTCCCAGGTATTTTTATGAGAAATTATTGTTGGTATCAATCTTTTGGTGTGGAGGGAAATCAGTTATGCTTCCTTTTCGGTACCCGGAGGAGGCCGAAAGCAGAAAGCCGGTGCCGCCGAACTTCCAATGTTTCTTTATATTGCTATATTCTTACCCTCTTATCATAAGTACTTCAAATGACGTTAATATGAGCTGACTCATAAACGTTATTCATAGACGTCAAAAAACACTAATCAGATATTTAACAGTATGTTAATTTTAAAATGGTCGATTCCCTTGTTTAACCAAAATGGTGGATGTCTGTCAGCTGGACGTTTAATGTCCCTGTAAAGTGAAAACAAAAAACGCTTTTGTTTGTAAAGTGGCAATATTAGTTAACATATTTAGAAAAACCATTATGAATAGCAAAACTTAATGAACGTTTTATTTCTTTTTTGCATGAGTGGTTTCTCATGAATGGTGGGTTAATATGCAATGACTTAATGGCATAATCATTAACCAATGAAAAAATTCGTACATTTGTCCTGAGAGACAGAAAAAGGACTAATTAAAATCAGCGATACTAATATTCTCATTTCATGATATGATACTTTTATATTTCTTTAGCTCCATTAAATTATTTGAAGGAAGCAAAGTCGAGAAGAAAACACTAGTCTATACAGGGTACCTATATCAAGACTGCTACCGAAAACGAAGCCGGGTGGTAGTTTAAACGACTTAAGACACAATGCAATAGAAAATGTTGCTAAAAAAAGTGTAAATTTTATTTTTGTATTTTTTCTCCTTGGTCGTATTTGGGTGGTAAATTGCATTGTGTTTGTAGCCACTAAAACTACCACCCGGCTTCGTTTTCGGTAGCAGTCTTGATATACCCGGTATATTATAATATATTCGTTTACGTGGTAATGATTAGTATTTGATAGTTGTCGCTTCTGTTCACAGGATCAGTTGCGTCTCATTAGTCATTGTAGTGATTGTTTTACAATGTTTTGTTATAAGCTATCAGCTTTCATCAACTTTTAATAAAGATATTAACATGCGAATTATGTTTATGTATGTATATATAATATCATATACATACATGAATCACGCCTTTTTCCAAGAAGGGGTAGGCAGAAGTGCAACAAGGATACCCACATTTCGCCTTGTATTTTTTTGCCCAACCCGGGATTCGCTCTCGAGACCTCAGCTTTATAACCTTACCGCAGTACTACGAGTACTACGCCACCAAGGCAGTCAAATGTGTTATAATAGTAATGAAAAGTTCCATGATCAATGACGAGGTCTAAAACAACGGTGCAACACTTTGATAAAATAGCGTATCGTAGAGGTCACAATTCATGGTATTATGCAGTTTAATTTAATTAGTCCCGTTAAATCGAAACATTTCATTCATACACACCATATTGATTCATGAAATAGCACTCATTTTGTCGTTTCATCTCGACAGCAAAATAATTTTGATGATTCTTCTAGCTTAAAATCCAATTATAAAGTTGAATAGAGGGTAAATTAATTGATATAAGAGTTGGATCAAACTAAGATAGGCTAATTTCTTAAAATGAAGGTTGAAATAATGTCAACAACACAGCTGCATAAGCATTAATAAGTCAGTCTCATCAGTAATTACCAACATCCCAACACAAAGAACGATATTTAACCAACAATTAAACTAACACGATGTCTCGATGTATCAGGATGTAACCGGTTGAAACCGGCTGAAACCGACCGTATTTAAGATCCTGGTTGATGGTTGTGGTGCGCAGATAGCTGCCAATTAACCAGAATGCTGGATCAATTGAAGATTAAAAGTTCGCAGCATCAATTTACAGCATTCCTTTGACAATCATAAGTAAAGCACTGTAATGACGTTTGATTCATTAGCGGTGTTTCAAACGAAATGTTTACAATTGGTGTAATATAAGTCATATTTTTTCTATGGGTGTATCAACAGTGGTTACCCACGAAAGAAGCATAGAACTTAGTGTGGGAACCATGGTTATCTCAGCAGCAATAACAAATGTGTAATTTTAAGTACTAACGAGAAATTATGTAAGTTGCAATCTAAGAAAATAAGTTAAGCAATAAATATTTTGTGTTTTTGTATCGGTGCGTGGCGAAATTTGGAACTACAAATAAACTTTTAAAAATATCTACATATCTCATTGTTTGGGATATGTTTTCATAGTATAAGCTATAAACATTTATACTAGTAATCGAATAGTGTTAACATGCTTAAAATTATAATATGTGAAAAGAGAAAAAAGCTGTTACTAATATTTTGACAACAGCACGACATTCGGGCGCCAAAAGATCGCAGACGATCTATCTATACGATATATTTGATAACTTTTATATGTATCATAAAAATGTAGTATAGTATGAAATGTAATGAAATGTTGTATTGGTCATGAATGAAATTATGCCGGGTATCTCATGACTGCTACCGAAAACGAAGCCGGGTGGTAGTTTTAGTGACTACAAACACAACGCAACTAAAAATTTCGCAAAGAAACGCGACAATTATTTTTATGATTTTTTAAATATCGTCATTTTTGGGTGGTAAATTCATAATTATTGCTAAAATAATAATTTAAACTCTTCTATATCTTAGATTATTTATAAATAAAAGGGTGTACACTATTTTTTTAGGGAAAAATGTATTTACCATCCAAATATGGTCATAGGAAAAAATAACAAAAAATAAACTTGCAGCTTTTTTGCAACTTTTTCTGTTGCATTGTGTCTGAAGTCGTTTAAACTACCACCCGGCTTCTTTTTCGGTAGCAGTCTTGATATACCCTGTATAGCACTTATGACAAGTAAATATGCACAGTACTTAATCTCTATTTAAAAAGGCTATTAATGTAACATTGTTTATAATTAGCTTACCGGGAAATAATAATGTCTATATTTTGGCACCTCGGCCTACCTCTTCTGGGAAATAGGCGTGAGTTTTACTACATCTGTAGTAAAGAATAGTAGTTTCATTCATAAATTGCTGCTTCTTACAATAGTTATCAACATTAACTATTAAAAATCGCATCTCGAAGATTATCTGAGTCGCCACTAACCCATGAAAAAACAAGGAATTGTCATTGCATTGGTGGCCTTTAAGGAAAGTGTTTCTTTCCTATTTCCTATAATTTGTTTATTTACGAAAGAAAATTAAACCCAGGAATAAAGATAATGACTGAAAATTAAGATAATTGGAAGGACAAAAATATTGTTTGACTAAATTGCGTCTCATTAATCGATACTGTGATTGTTGAGGAAAACCTTACTTTGCCGATCTCCATAACTTTTTAGCAGGACATTGGTTTATTAATATTTTTCCGCGATGATGTTTCCTTGTTTATAGAAAAGAACAATTGAAGCAGTAATTAAGTATTGCACGTTATTACAGCAAATTTAAAATTCCTTTATATGAAGTATGGCATGTAATTTTATGCGACTGCGGTATTGGAGATTACAAATTGTTTTATGGATGCTATCAGACTATTATTAAAATATCCAGTTCTCTATTTAAGATATTGAAATCTGATGTATGTATCTTAAGCTAGTTGGTAGAAAACCACTTAAGACGTCCGAGAACTTATAACTTTAGTGCTTCAAATTGTTTTCTTAAGAGTTCATTAATATTTGTTTCTACTAAAAAGACTGGTGAGTTGATATTCTGATTCAGAACTATTGCAAAATATATCAAATTAGTTTACTCATGCATACTTAAACTCACGCCTTTTTCCCAGTAGGGGTAGGCAGAGGTGCCAGGACACCCAAAATTTGCATTCTATGTCCCGTCCCACGATGTGACAGAGGACGAGCCTATTGCTATATCGCACAAATTTCTGACTAGAATACTTTGCCCGTCCTGGGACTCGAACCCGAGACCTCAGCTCAATCCCTTACTTATGTTGTAGTTTACTCATGTATGCAACAATGTCAAATTCTAGAAATTAATTTCTAGTGTTATCGCTGTGTACAAAATACTTATCGGTTTCAGAGCAATGCACTATATTCTGTGGTGCATTATACTTATGACATTATTGGATAATTAATGTCGCAAATAAATTAGTTCTTTGCACTCTCTATCGGGATAATGTTTGGGTGCGAGCATGACCTTGAACTGTTTCGCCGAGATAATGCTGTACCTACTGTATCACTATTATTATATTACTTTATTGGCAGTCGTCTGAATTATGATGCGTCATTGGTTTGTTATACTTTGTCTACATACTAGCGGCCTGGCCCGGCTCCGCGCGGGTGTCGATACACTTTTTTTTGTAGGATTCTAATAGTGAAATAATTTTTCAAATCGTTCCTGTAGTTTGAGAGCCTATTTAATGCAAACCATCGAATCCTTCCTCTTTATAATATAAGTTTAAACCAGTTTGGATATACATATATTACCTTGAAGCCTTGATTTAAAACGCGTCTTTTTAAGTTACTGATGGGCAGAGCTCTGTCATATTTAAGACTTCATTGTATGATCTTGCACCAAGCTAACGCTCTTCTACTGTTAATTAGAAAGGTATCTTAAGATTACGATCTGAGAAACGTATAAAGTGAGACATCATATATCTAAAGCTTTAATCTTGCTATTTCTGATAGATATTAAACATAGCCAAAGCTATCGATCACAAAAAATAATATCTGATTTTCTTCATCTTATCTTTAAATTGCGACCACTGTACAATCTTCCAATTGGGATATTATTTCTGTCAAATTGGTTTGCACTTGAGTATAAACTATTAGTAATTGACATATATTTATGAAAGTATGTGAGATTAAGCATATTTCCAAAAGACATAAACTTCGACTTCAGTTCCCAAGAAATTCTCTGAAGGTAACAAAAAATTTCAATAACTCCATATTTCACAGTTTCATTTACTGAAAGTGAGTGCATAGCCTCAAGAGTTATTATTCGAGCAGCGAGCTTCTAAACTATAATTTTAATTTATACAGCGTCGTTTCCCACTGCACTCCCGTCAGCTAATGCAAAATAAATTTGACCTAAATAAACGTAATTTCCAAGGCGATGGAATCAGGTGGTAAACAGCTGTCTGAACCGTCTGACTGTGCTATGACACTAGACTGAACCGCTAAATGTTTTGTCTATGAATTTTGATATACTGTTTGAACTAGATCGTTTTTGCATGGTTTAATTAAAGCTGGATTTTGATGGAATGGGAAGACATATAGTTTGAGAAAACATTTATGTTTAGAGTTAGCAGATATTGTACTTTTGCCTCCCCTGTCATGTAAATAACCTATTCTTTCGGTATCATGGCTTTTAATTGTTGCATCTGGTAATTGAATCCATGGCGATCCACACTGTTAAAGCTGTGTTTCGATTGCGTTTTGTTAGTTCCAGGTATTCGTTTCGGGTTTGGGTGTTTGTGAGTCCGTAAAGTCTCTCGTAGATTCTGATCACGTAACAAGGCGCGATCTGACTGTGGGTTCAGGACTATGTAATCGTATGTGATGATATGACTATAGGGTGTTTTATATTTTATTTTTCAGGAATATTAGCGCATGTATCCTCACGATATTTTAATCGTAAAAAAGCCATTTTTATTTACTAATCTACATCTAATATCATAAAATTAGTTGATTTTAAAACTAATCAAAGACTTCTTTACAAGCTGCCATGTTTTCAACTAGGCTATTGTTCGCTCTGCATATATTTTATGATATGAGCAGAGAGTAGTAGAGCGACAGAGCTGATGGTTTATATTTAGTCGGAGGTCCACGTCGTGGTGCTATTTCCACCGCGCCGTCATTACCAGCGTCTAGGTCGGAAATACAAGTTCGACGCACTCTTTTCAAGGGTACCGTGATGAGGCAATTTTGTTTTACAATGAATGGCGAAACTACCCTGTTGTTCTTCTGATACGACCGCTCATGAACAGTAACAAAACCAAACAACACCTTGAATAACAAAGCAATGCTTGGCATTCACTGCGCTCGCCATCCTGAGATATAAGATGTTAAGTCTAAATATGTCCAGTGCATTGAAATTGCGGTTTGGCGGGAGAAATAGACATTGTGGTGGTATCTGGGCGGCCTCTCTCATGTGAGAGACCTACCACCAGTAAAGGAAAACTATTAGGAAAACTATCTTCTATACCGTTGTAATTGAAATTACTAGTGTACTTAAATTTTACAGGTGTTTTAGTTAACGTTGTGAGCAATATTCTTGTGTAATCATTTTATTATTTATTTAATGCATGAAACATGAAATAGCTTTGTAAAAGGTGTTTTAAAGATTTGGAGAAAAAGCCCATTAATATTTATTAGGATTGGAGCACTAGAGGTAAATTTTAATGCTACCTCGGAGTACGATGCGGAATACTATTATGAGCGTTCTTGGAAAGTACGGAGAGAATATGAATAGTTCTGATAATTGATATAAAGAAATTGAGGTATATAGAGAAATTGTTAAAAATTGCAAGATAAAAATAGATGAATATATTGCTGTAGAAATCTTTGAAATGAACGAATATTTACTGTGACTTACAATAATAAAAAAAATATCGTGGTTATAATTTTTAAGTCTGTACTGTGTGCATCTTTGATTTACTTTAAACTGTCCGATGTAATTTAATTACGAACACTAAAATTATGAACATCAATATTGTTCTGTACCCTTCTGATAGTTATTTAATGATGCCCACATAGAGACAATGGAAAACATTTAACATATCATGTTTGAGTATGCGAGCGACACGGAGTTCGTGTTTTGGCAGCGACGGCACTGATATAGGTATTTTTGTTGGCAGAGACCAAAGACCGGGTGCAGAGAGCGCCATTCGAGACAGCATTGCATCACGCCGGTATGTATCTATTACTGTATCTGTAACTTTTCCATCTTTGACATCATCACGCCTGTATTAACAATGGGGTGGGCAGCCACTTCTAAATGGAGAGTGGATTTACTTGAAGGAAACCTGTGATCTGCAATGGTGTTATTGTGACTAAGGAAGAAGCAGAGGGCTTCTTGGTGCTAACTTTAATACGATAAGGTCCAATGCCTTTAATGATTATAGTATTGCATAATTACAATATTGACTAGAAATAGACATATCGTGCAAGAGAAATATATAAAAAATATAACGGCCGGTACTATGGTAAAATTGGTAGTAGGTTTTCTATAAGCATACATTGATGCTGGCAACAAATAGTGAAGTAATAAATGAACTAGAATATTAGCAGACAATTCGCATTTCGCCTTATGTGCAACAGGTTAAATATACAGAAGGCTCAAACCAACTGCCAATTGGAGGTTTCAACTTCTAATACTACTAGTTATGGGATGTTATTAGACATTAGAAAAGACATTATCTTTAACAACATTCTTAAAAAAAATTTAATACCGAAGCTTTGTTATAGATATAGTAAAAATTTGAATAAAAAATATAGACATGCAATTTTACCTCTTAATGATCTACACGTATATTCTTTTTGTGGCGGGCATTCAGTCCTTGTTCTATCGTTTATTATATTAAATAAAATATTTACATAACACTAGTTTGATAAATGAGCAAGTGATGGTAGGAATAATTATCGTTGCCTTAATTTGTATTACACGGAGCGTCGCGTGCTAGGAGCCCTGTATCATAATTACATGTTTCTTGAAGCATGAACTTCATGGTGTGGTTTTACAAGAAGTTTTCCGCATGAAAAAACAATTTAATAACTAGTACAAAAACCATTATTAAAATAAATCAATTAAACACAAATAATCTTTCCGATTTAGAAAACAATTTTTAATATGACTCGATGATAAAAAAAATATATACATATCTAATTTAGATATTGAATAGGCGATAAAACCTATTTTTCATTTTTTCCATGTTATTGTTTATTATTTTATGTATCAATCGGTTTTTATAATGAATGGAATTTCAATGTTTAGGAACTCTTAAATAAGTTATTCGAGAC
This sequence comes from Hyles euphorbiae, assembly GCA_023078785.2. Taxonomy (NCBI): domain Eukaryota; kingdom Metazoa; phylum Arthropoda; class Insecta; order Lepidoptera; family Sphingidae; genus Hyles; species Hyles euphorbiae. The sequence goes on from CM041034.1 coordinate 418,494, forward strand.
TGGAGTTTGTACTATTATATCTTGGGATGGAAATAAGTTAGGCAAATTGTGTAACATTCATGACACTTCTACCTACCCCCTTAAGCCTGAGCATACATCTAAGAAGGGAAAATAGCTATTCTTAACACGGCAGACTTCTAATTCGTCTTACATAATATTGAAAAAAACCACTCCATGCTGCGCCTACTAATGAATTAAAGTTCTATATCAGTCTTAATATACAAAGATATTTCTGCTCCCGGATCCAATTAACCTAATTCGTGGTGGTTTGGAGTTCAGGTGTGCGTAATCGTTGATCGGGCAGTTTGTCAGACCGTGACCCGGGCCCGCCCATATTTGCCGACTATTTCGGGTCTCGTTTGTGCCTGACCTTTATGGGACTAAATGGCTCGGTAATCTTATTAAGTCAGGGTGGTATCTTCAGTGTTAGTTAGGTTTTTAATTAAGTAAAAAGTAGGTTAGTCCGCCAACCTGCAGTAGGCTAGCATGGTGGACTATCAGCCGTTCCGTATAATATATCTGTCTTTAACTAAAGATTTTATTAGATATTTCGTTGCGTTTTACTTTTCAATTAACAATGATACTGAGATATAGATATGGTGCGTATGTTTATAGATAACTAGGTAAGATAAATATATAAGTCTATCATTGTTTATTGTGTTGAATTGTATCGGCATAGTGATGGTAACTATTTTAACCTCTTGTTAAATATAGATAGGATAAAGAGAACGGCTGTTTATGGTTTAAACTATCAATCATACTCTCGTTTTTAGATGAGGCCGGTGCCCTGCACTGGGACGTATGTGGGTTGATACAGATACAGATAAAGTAGGATGTGGACTTGCACCTCGATATCAGTAATAAAAAAGTCTAGCTGGCTTGATGCAGTCTTTAGACTAAGAATACCTTTCCTATATTTCATGGTTACGTGTGGTCAGCGCAACATACATAACATTTACTATACTTTAGTGCATGTTTGAGAATGATTAGTGTTTTAATTTTATGAGCAGCAGTCTGCTTGCCGTCAAACTATTCGGGATTTTTTCAGACCAAATGTATATCTATTTTCATTTATTTTTTCTCACTAATTATACTAAAAGCCAATAGGGTATCGAACCCATGACTGAATCACTAAAAATCAATTCGACAGACGGAATAATTGGCCAAGTAGAGATCAATATAGGAGTTATATTGCTAAGGAGTTGCCAAAACGACGTAGAGTAAACTCACCTTGAAATGAATTTTAATCATACGTTTTGTTTTATTATTTTTAAATTCATGCTTGTAACAGGAAAATATTCATCAAAGTATACTTCTCTTTTGTTTCAATAATATAAACATTAAAATACATATTAGAGTGTTAATTGTATATTTCATAATTTTTTTGGTCTCGTTAGTCCAGTTTAAGTTAGTTCCATTTTTGAAATTATATTAGACTGTAAAAGAATTAATATCAGATGTCAGACAAAATTTCAGCAGTTATTGAGCTATTACTGGTATGTTCGATCATTGAGATACAATACAATGAATCACTGGCTGGACTCCATGACCATTAAGTGCAATGTGGTCTCTTTGCTAGGCCATGTTAGATACGGATACAATTTTGAATGCGATTTGCCCTGTTTGTAAACGACCTCATGAATGCCGAAACGAAGGATAGACTTTTAAAGTTACTTTTGAATCGAAAACTGTAACGTACATTTGACCTAAAAAGTAAAATGTATTATTTTTGTCATTTGTCGGATTTTGAAAGTTTACGTAGCAAGTTCGCTGCCCGGGCGCATAAGAACATCCTACTAGCCAATCACATTTTTACCATTAATTTCAGTAATGCGCAAAAGATAAGCGTTTGAATTCCCAGACACCCGACCTGCGATTTTAGATTCCTTTCATTTTATTACACGTACATTAAATTAATAACCTTTCAAGTGTTTTTGTTTATTTTCTCGTTCACCGAATGTTTTTGCGGATTGCAATTATTTTTGGCTGTAGTTTCGGGTTTGCCGTGGGCTAGTGTCTGAATTATTTATTTCGGTTTGTTTACTGTATTTTCGGTGAAAACTCTGTTTTACTAATGAGTCATTTTGTAATATAAATATTGTTGTTTTATTGTTTGTACGCTTTTAAGTATGGCGAGGTACGTTTAGTTTTTAAGTAAATAGGCGCATTTTTTTTACTTATTTTTAATTTTCCGAAATTTTTAATCTTTTTTTCTTTAAGAATTTGGTTATGCTATATTATGTTAGTTAATGTAAATTTATGTGTTGTCAGTCATAAACTCATAACTCAGCATAAATGGATCGACGCGAAGCGATAGCTAAGCTTTCGCATTTAGTTCGTTGAGTGAGATTGCTTTCTTCTTCCCATCTTTTTTCATTTCCATTCCCTTCCTGATTAGATCGGTCGGCAATATATTCTATGATTTAATAGATTTGGATGTTCAGGCAGTGATCATTGTGGTCTGTTTTCTCGTTTGCAAGACCTGTTTATAAAAAAAACGCAACGTTTTGAGCCGCTGTAGTGCCGGTTCTATTCTTGTTTATAATATTGACGGTTAATTGTTTTTGGCTAGAGTGCAGTGCGTTCGAAAAACAAAAGACACCATTCTTCTTTTTCATTCGAATTCTTCCGTCATTCAATGAATAATTAACGCCCAATTTACCTACGTACCTAGCATATACTTTTCTTATTTAGAGATTTGTAAAAATATCTGACGAACGACGCTTTGCAGAGCCATATAAAAATCCATTTTTAATGATGTTTTTATGTGATGTTTGGGAATGGGTGACACTTATTATCAGACAAACAACCAGCTCTGTTGATCATTTGGCCAATAACAAAAATACTTCGCTATTGAACTCTTACCACAAAATATCGGCTCACACTTAACCATTTTTCATTATGTAATGTTCTGTAAGAAGCAACATGTGTTTCATCTCATTTTTCATGTTTATTAGTTTAGCAATTTCGTTATCATAATGAAAGTTTCTAGGTAGTATATGCAATATATCGCACATGGTTTAAAGCAGTCATAACACAAGAAATATTTGTATATTATCAGGTTGAAACGCAGACTTAGTTTTTTAGAAAATTGTTTAAATAACACCAAGTGTTAATTGTAAATTCTTTACAGGTGCAAATGGTACAGTGCCTATTATTATTAATTTTTATTATTGATTAGCGATACGAATATGCCCTTCGCTTGATGGTAAGCAATACGACCGCCATGGATATTAGCAAAACCAAATAATGGCATGAATTACAAAGCATTGTTTGGTAATGATATTCCACTGAGTTCGTCATCCTGAGACATAGTAAAAAGAAAATTATATCATTTACTTCTGTTAGGTCGTTCAGTCTTCTTTTAATTTAAGTTCAACCACATTACTGCTCTTCACCTAATGTTAAGAACAATGTCGTCCAAAAACAATATTGCTTAGCAACAGATTACAGGCAGATCTTTGATTAATCGAAACAATTAAACCGACTAATTCAATTTCTTTATACGGAAGTAGAGACACAGGAATGAAATGAAATAGAATCTATTTTTAGTTTAATTGTAATTACTTAAGCGATTACTTTCCAGGCACTATTAGCGACACAGCACTTTATTAATCGAAAAATGATTAACAACGCCCGAAGCTAATAAATTAATTGAATATTTTTATACCAGGGCATTCTACTACGATGTTTAAATGATAAAAGTGTATTAGATATTTATTTTTTATTCATAAAGATGTCATCCATTGGCAAAATTGAAAAAGTTACAAATTTATAAGTTTTTTAGTAATGGAATTAAATCTTTTCAAAATTATAATATCTAGTTCATTCTTTTATGACTCATACTTACGCAACAAAAGATCGATTTTTGGAATAGAGGAAAACATCTTCTAATATAGATAATATATCTGTATCAGCCCATACACGTCACTGCAGGGCACGGGCCTCCTCTACAATCGAGAGTACGATTGAGAGTGGTTAGGCCATATAGTCCACCACGCTGGCCCAGTGCGGGTTGGCGGACTTACATACTATAGAAATTCTTATAAATCGCTATATGCAGGTTTCCTCACGATGTTTTCCTTCACCGCTTTAGTGCGTGGTGATTGACTATCAATACAAATAATATATATCAGATAAAATTATATTTGGATCCTTTTAATCTGATTCACATTACGTACTAAAACCATACTCATAAATTGACACCCCAACAGTATTCCGGCTCATCAATCCCCAAGCCAGTGAGTTTATATCCTCGCGAAAACCATAAAGTGAGTTAACATAGCAATTCCTCATAAAACCAAGCCATTAATCTTGTCATATACGAGACGGTCCGGAAATTTCCTAGGCAATCAAATGACAAAGTATTTTAGCCGAAGCATTAGCCGTCCATTCTGTGCCAATTCTTCGTTGATTTTTATCTAAGCCATCAAATTATTTTGAGTACGTCTGGGACTGAGACGCAGCTGGGGTACTTGTTGATTGAAAATGATATTTGTTTTGTTCATGGGTACTGGGGCCGCGTATGAGCTATTATTGATACCAACCACAGTATGTGATGGTTGTATTGCCTGTAAAAGTGTAAGCGAGTGTACTACATTATGAATTAAGCTTATGTATTTATATAAGGATTCTTGTCAAGCAGCCATTATAGTTTTGGAAGTGATAACCGCCTCGGTGACGTAGTTGTACTATGGTATGATTACAAAGCTCAGGTCTAGGGTTTGAATCCCGGGTCGGGGAAAGTAATAGTGGATTTTTCACTTCGTTATCAAAATTTGTGCCCGATATGGCTATCACATCGTAGGACGGAACAAATAAGGAGAAACGTGGGTGTACTGGTTGCTACCAGTAGCTCTGGCTACCCCTTCTCGAAAAAATACATGACTTTATATATGTATGTTATATATAATAATCTATCGTACTTAGATATCTTGTCAGATGATCTCCTGATTGCACTGATATACCATCAAGTCACTACCATGTTAATTGTGAAAACATTTAATAATTGATTTTCGCTTTAACGACAAGGAAAATTTGGCAGGAAGACTTATTTATCTCGGGTTTTCAAGAGAATTTCGAAGTATGTGCAATTGTGAAATACGTCAGTGAAATAAGACATTTGTACTCACCGCTCACCGGCGGTACCTACTGGTTATTTTTAGGGCCGATATTAACAAAACAAATACAAAATTTGTAAGATGTTTCACTCCATCGAATTTTTTGTAATTTTGTTAACTAAGTAATGTATTGATTTAATGGTTATTTCCGGCAGTGCCATCAGCTTTCTCCTACATTAAGATTTGTTCATGAATTATTTGCAGTTCCATTCAATCTATTTAATAATAAATCAATAAATACAGCCACATGGCACTGATATATTAAGATCAATTAATTCTTGCGTCGTGGGTATCATATACTACGAGAGACTTTTTGGTTCCACAAATATCCAGACCTGAGACAAATACTTGTAGGCCTCATTAACATTATCTTATATATTATGACATACAAATAAAAAACTTGAACTGTAATTAATTTCTATTAATTAAAGGCTTCCAAGTTAATGCGTTTTTCATTCGAACTTGGATATTCTATTAGCAAGATATCAATCTACAAGTAATTCACATAATCGTTTGTTACCTCCTCTTCAAATGTTGTTTTCGGTAATTTGACGGTTTTTCACCGTATGTTTTCACTCGGACAGTGGAACATTAGTCTTTTGTGCACATGTAGGTGTTAGAAAACATAGATTTTTCACAAATTCCGCAAAAACATCGTTAAAATGATTAACGTATATTTTAACACCTATTACATTGAATGTTGGTATTTAGGTATCTTATTCTCGTATAGGGTGAGTGGGGGCAAGATTGAACGGTTTTTTGATGAAATGCATAGGGTTTGATTTGAAACCCTGTAGAACAATTATAAATATACAAAAAAAATATTCGTAAGCAAAGAGAAGAGTACATTGTTCAATCATATCAATAACACCCTGAAATATATGCACCAAAGCTGAAAAAAAAATAACAAAAAAATGCCGTTTTGAAAAACGCTACAGGGGAAAGATAGAAGGGTGACGGGGAAAGACTGAACGAATTTTTGAAATCGTTTAAAATAATGTTATATGTCGGTAAATTTTTTGAAACTGGTCTTTAGTCAATCTTTCAAAAAAACTTTCAATATCTAGATTATATAGAATCAACTGTAGTGTCAAAACACCTATAATTAACAAAAATAAAGCAAATTGTTTCTTCTAAACTATCTCAGTCTTACCCCACCGGGGAAAGATTGAAGTAGAGCTTCTCAAACTTTCTTCGTAATTACTAAATGTTAAATTGAAAATAAAATATCATTGTAAATTTTTTTTTATTGTAAATGCCTAGGTATAATCAACATCATGTCACAAAGACAGTATTTTGAAAAAAAAAATGTGTCTAATTAAAAATTTGAATATTGCACTAACCATAATATTATTGTTGGAAACCACACTCACAGATAAACCCACAGTAAGTTCATTTATAAGTATGTTTCATACTTACGTAGTAGACAAAGTTTGAGAACATCTGGCTTTTAGTACGAGTCTTGGCAACTGGGTAAGGGTGACATTTTTATCATACTCCGGAAAATTGATTTGGGGGAAGATAAAAAGTTGTGATAATTCTTTAAATTCTAATAGTAGCCATACATTGATAACATGACAAATCTAAGACTTAAAAATATTAAGGAAATATTCCAGTAAAAAACTTGTGCCTACCTTGGAATTAATGCTACAGACCACGGGGTAAAATAAAAACACTCGAAGCAGCTTGCGAAAACACCACTAGTTGGTAATTTGCTTATATCACACAACCACATACTTTAAGCGCCCAAAGTTGATTGAGATGTGAGACCTAACAAAACAGCGGTCTTAACAATGTTGTCAGGCATTCAAAATATGCGCTAAGACTGGAGTTATGGACCAATTTGTGTGTTACCCCGTTTTCAATGTTGCCCCCACTCACCCTACCTATTTGCTCGTTGTGTGGTCACGTTTAGTAAAACTGGGTTATTTTTCCTTAACTTTGACGGTAATTAATTAAGTGCGAAGAAAATATGACCTTCAGCGAAGTCGAAGTATATGAAGAAGTAACTATGTATTAGAAAAGAAAACGCTATGTTTTTCTCAGGCAATGTATTTAAATAACATTGATTTAAAAACCAAGTTTAGACCCTTCAGTATATTTGGATTACAAAAAGATGACCGTGAAAATCACGCTAAATTAAATATATTAAGGTAACTTAATTAATTAGATTTTGTCTAAACGGTGATAATAATTATTGTCCTTATTTTTTTTGCCATAATACAAGCAAACATTTTCAAAATCCTTGTGAACGACGACTAAATTTAAAAAAAAATATTGTTCCACTAGAGATGAACTGGAGCGCGCGCACCACTTAAACGTCGGAACACTTTACGTGCTTACCGGCCTGTCCATAAATTATGTCAATGTTGAATACTTAATAGTTTTACTTATGTACATAAACATGATTTTTTATTAATACCCGTATAAGTCGTGCTCTGCAGTGGGATGTATATGGGATGATAGACAGATAGGCACTGATTACAAATATGTAAGTATATGTTTTTTATTTATATTGAAAACAGTAGTGAGTAATTAAATCTAATACCTTAAACAGTAATGATTACCTACATATGGTTCAGTATATCTTAATTATCTGATACAGAAAATATTTATGATTACTTTCCCAATGTTATTAAATGATGTACACAAAGAAATTTACGTGCGACCGCCATTTTGGAACCGAGGCGACGCGACGCGTCGCGTAACTCAAGATGGCCATGAGACGAGAACGAAAATAAGTTTTCCCGCCAAAATAAACGCTGTCATTGCGATCAAAGAACTTCGAGCGTTCCTCCCGTGGTTTATTGTTTCTTTTGAACTTCTGTGAGATTTTTTGAACTTTTACATACTTTTGTTAAGGTTATAAATTCGGTTGTGAACAAACCTTTTCTTCTATGTTTGTTTGGAGCTTATTGTCTTTGTAATCTAACACTGAAAATCTGTGGTATTAATGTCTAAATTGTGTCACCGGGAACTATCATGGTCTTATTTACATTATCAATTAATTCACAGTAAACGAATTAATTGAAAAATTGATTAACGTAAATTCATTTGGATAAAATTATAATTTGCCGTAATATTGCTAACCGATTAGATTCGACCGATTAGATTGATAATCAATCACCACGCAGTAAAACGGTGAAGGAAAACATCGTGAGGAAACCTGCATACCATAGCGATTTATAAGAATTCCTATGGTATGTAAGTCCGCCAACCCGCACTAGGCCAGCGTGGTGGACTATATGGCCTAACCATTCTCAATCGTACTCTCGATTGTAGAGTAGGCCCGTGCCCTGCAGTGGGACGTATATGGGTTGATACAGATACAGACAAATTAGATTCGGCGATTGATATTGTTCGTAGGCTTGGCTTAGGTTACCTACAGAGTTCAGACATCTCCTTATGAATCAAACGATTAAAATATTCACTTTTAATACACAAAAAAGTCCAATTTGTATTTCTAACCACAAAAACATGTCCACAACTTTCAACAACTCAAAATAATAGATAGTAATCAATGCCAGAAACTGACCCTGTCCAACAAAGTTATTACAATTGTTTTAAATTAGTTTTAGCGAGAGTGCCGTGGCCTCGGGGTGGCCTTGCTGGTGACGTCACAGCCGCCGCCCCTAGTTAGCTAAAAGCCCCATCGTGATATTGCCACGTTAATGGCATTGACAACAAACTTGTAGCTCAAGAATTATATTAAATACTTTTTTTAACGTTGCCCCATACTGCGTTTGTTCGCCGTAAACTCTTTGACGAATGCATTTTATATGTAAACCGGATATATCCAGACTGCAAACGAAAACAAAGCCAATAGTTACTTTTAGGGATTATAGACACAATGCATTTTTTTAGGAAAGCTATGTATTAACCACCCAAACACAAGTAAAAGTTCAAAATATCTCTTTCTGTAATTTATTTTGTTGCATTATGTCTTAAACCACTATATAACAGCCGCTGCCAATAAACAAACCCAATCCAAAATTTGCCGTTTGAGATTGACAGCTCAATCTTTTTTCTGATGCTATATTGCCAATATATAATCAATATCACTTATCAGTAGTGAAAAAACTATGGCAACATGGTAAATGACAAATCGAAAAGTAGAAAACAATCCAGATTGACTTCAATCTAATTTTTTCATCGGCCGTAAAACTACCTCTTGGAATCGTTTACGATCGTAGTCTGGATATAAGCTCTCAGATTTGTTATCTGTAGGCATTACAAATAGTCCGCCAACCCGCACTAGGCCAGTGTGGTGGACTGTATGGCCTAACCACTCTCAATCGTACTCTCGACTATAGAGGAGGCCCGTGCCCTGCAGTGGGACGTATATGGGCTGATACAGTATTACAAATGTACCCATCGTGTGGAGATCAAAGCCTCAACTTTCGCTTTGAAAGAATTTTCTTAAACTGTTATAATGGATCATCAAAAAATTTAATGGCATGAAAAATGAGTACCTCACGGTCAGTGAAATAGGATCGAAATAGAATGTCACTCGCCGATCGACACATTTACGTGCGGCTTGCTACCGAAAACGAAGCCGGGTGGTAGTTTTAGTTAATACAAACACAATGTAAATAAAAATTTCGTAAAGAAACGCGATTTTTTTATGTTTTTTAAATATCGTCGAGTTTGAGTGGTAAATCAACAGTTTTTGTTAAAATAATCATTTAAAGCCTTGCGTACCATAGCGTCTCTAAAAATAAAGGGATGTACACTATTATTTAAGAAAAAACTATGTATTTACCATCCTAATACCACGATAGAAAAAAAATAACAAAAAAAATTTGTTACTAATTTTTGCACAAAATTTAGTTGCATTGTGTCTGAAGTCACTAAAACTACCACCCACCTTCCTTTTCGGTAGCAGTCTTGATATACCCTGTATGTAATGGGTTAGCTACGGCCTACCAGGTGTATGATAACTTATTATGACAATAAGTAACAGTGTTATTCATAGATATTTCATAAATTTATTTTATTGAATGTTTTGTATTCTTCGCCCAAACTGAATTCAAAAGTCGTGCGAACAAAAACGAAAAACGGAAATGACATTGGATACCTAAAATAGGTTTATAATTGGTCTATGAATAAGTATGAAGTCTTTTTAAAAATCGATAGCTCGTGAGTCAGTTGGTGAAATTTGGACATTTTGGACATTCTTCATTTTTCTTGTTAAAATGATTTTCTGCCCCGAAATATTTTATGTGAACGAATAGATCAAGCCCGCAGCTTAGTTCTTATCATCCTATTTTTATCTCATTAAGAGAAGTAACTCAATGGCTCCCTCAATTGAAACTGTAACAAAAATACATCATGACTGACCTTCAATATTAAATACCTCTGTATTTATAGTAGACTAAAGTATACGATATGTTTGTTTACTTTTAACTTCATTCGTCGATGACTGCACGACTCAATATGCGAGCAACAAGCTCTGATAATGTGCAAAAATGTATCGCACTTTATGATGAGATGCCAGCTGCTTTGTATAATAAGTATTTATTTGCGCAAAAATATTTTAACAATGTATAGTTAATATTTATTAACTGACAATTAATCCATTTCTATGAGGGTTCGTTTAGTCGTAGGAATACGCCGACCATTTATTTGGGCTAATAAAAGCTGATGTCTATATCCTAAACAGGGCGGATTGAACTAAAAATTTTAGTGGCTTGTGAATTTCGTACAGATATTTATACAACTTATCATAACAAATAAATAAATTTTAATGAATTTGTTTACTGGAAATGGAACCAATGACTGAATCATCAGTGGAATTCAAATAAATAAATTCATTTTCTATAGATGATTTCTTCCACACAACTGTGTGCATTCTTTAAAAAGCAATTGCATAGATTTCTTAGCTGTATTGCGCATGATAAATAATGGCTGTTTTTTTATAATACAAATTCAAAGTAGCCTATCTCCTCGAAAACAAATTTGAAATCATCAATGGTTGATGCCAGTATTCAAAATACTTCTGAAGGTCACTACCGGGTAAAGACTGGCTGGGTCTAAACGATATACTAGCTTAATATGCCGTTCAAACAGTTTTCTTCCATTTTTTATTACCGTGGTTTCCCTCCAGACACATACAAATATCCTACCCTTCCTACATAAAACCCACCTCCTAATACCCTTAAACCCAGCCCGTCCCTGTCCCCCAGACATTGTCTCGTGGCTAGTATCGAGCGGTGAGTGTTTAGTGTAGGGTTTTCCCGTGGAAAATCCCCGACTCCGATACACCCCGCGTCGAACTAGTGTTTACTCTGCGGCCTGTTACATTCCTACTGTTTGTTCATTATGTACTTAATTGTATTTATTCGTATAATTGTATTTTTAACTTTGTGTGTTGGTAAGATTGTGGGGGTTTGAAGTAGATTTATGTCTCTGATCTTAAGTAAGCTTTGCAGTTATTGTATGAGTGATATTTGTTGCACTTTCATATTTAGAGGAAGTACACTTTTTATTTTTGCTAAATATTTGCCTTCTTTTGAGTTGATTTGGCGGCAGGAGATAGTTTTTCGTGTTAACGACTTATACCTTTCGTAAGATGTTATTTTTTGTCTTTGACTATGCCATCTATGTGATAATTGTCCTGCTATACGGTCCCTTTTTTGCTACTTTACGGGCTGTTCGAAGGTCTTTTCCCCCCTCCAATCTCATTCTCTTAGTCAATTCATAAAATTAGTAGTTATTTTAGTTAGCAGTATAGTTGTTTTGACTGGCTACAAAATGGGTTTGTCAGTGGACACTATGAAGAGCATTACACATACGATCAGGCAATATTTTTTTAATGTCAAATAAACGTTAATTTACTTTTGCCTTGCACATAGTATCATAGCTTAATCATAAGTAATACTTTACTCAAAAAATATCTATGAACATTCATCACGAGTTCATCTCGAAATGTCGAAATTCAAAAAGGTATGCGTAAAATGTTGCAAAAATTCGCTTATCGTGAAACCGCGCAGTATTCGGTATAAAAGTAAGGATAAACAAACAGGCTTTGTTGATATTTATAATACATGTAAACAGGGCGTATTGTGCACGTTCGGTGGAAAGATGCGCGGCTCTGCTTAATATCAACACGTCATAATGAGACGTCCAGTAGGGTTCCGCAAAATTATTCCATGGGGTTACTTTTTAAGACTGCCTTGGAGGTCTAGTTGTACTACATGATTGCAAAGCTAAAGTCACGGGTTTGAATCCCTTGTCGAGAAAAGCAATATTGGATTTTTCTATTTATAATCAGCCCGCAATCAGAAATTTGTGCCCGATATATCACATCGTGGGACGGAACACAGAACGTGAAACGTGGGTGTCCTGGTAGCACCTCTGCCTACGCCTTTTGGGAAAAACACGTGAGTTCACGTATGTGTGTATGTACGTAACTTTTTCTTGTAATTCAAAATTATTTTTAAATTAACAAAGGAAATTAAGAAAAGTTTTAGTTAGTTGATTTTCAGTTACGAAAAATACATTTAAAGACCATATCTTTGGGTGTACTGTATCAGCCCATATACGTCCCACTGCAGGGCACGGGCCTCCTCTACAATCGAGAATACGATTGAGAGTGGTTAGGCCATGTAGTCCACCACGCTGGCCTAATGCGGGTTGGTGGACTTACATACCATATACATTTTTTATAAATCTCTATAGTATGCAGGTTTCCTCACGATGTTTTTCTTCACCGTTTTAGTGCGTGGTGATTGACTATCAATAGTGACTATCAATATAGTCATGTGTGTGACTCCGAAAAGTCAGAGGTGTGCCCTGGGATTCGAACCCGCGACCACAGTGAATATGTGGGCAGTCGCATCATATTTTTATTCTTCTGCATAGCTTGAAAATCATGCAGTAAAATCAATGTCAAACCAATTATAAAAGTTTCCAACAACTCTAATGTTTTAATTACTATCAACTCAATTGTTACGAAATAAGTGCAGGCAATGTTATTAAAGTGACCTCTCGCGGGACTTTGTTAAACTACAGTATAAATATTAAAGGCCTGTTGAAAATACGATTTTTAATGTGTACGGAACTAAAACGATTCTCGCTTGACGTTGTTATTCAGTTATCAGTGTTGACGGGACGTTAAGAGCGTATACACCTTGCGCGCAAAGTCAACTATAGGTATTTCTTCGTTAATTTCACGCACACATAAGCGACCAAAGCTGTGTGCGTAGAGCTGCCAGGTCGGCTCGCTATACAATCGGCTCAAACAACTTTGATCCGTGCGCTTCAAATATTCAATTGAAATGTAACTGTAATATAATATCATAAAAATATTTTATTTGCATTATAAGTAGACAAATATTACTGTGCAAGCAAAGAATAATACAAATTTTGGATACTAATCATATTTTCGTTATTATTACATTGTTAAGTTGCATTCAAATCAGTGTTAAATCAGTAGACACTACGGACGTTTTATTAATCATTTCGTGTTCGAACACATAAATAGTGTTAGGGGCCTTACAACTCCTTACGATTATGAAATATATTTAATTTTATATTACAATACATAACATAATTTAGCCTCGGAATTACATCCCATTATATTACCTGAAACATAATTTATACTCACTACAAAATCATTGTAGGTAATAAAAATAATTAAATATTTTACTACCAAAGTACTAAGATGTGGTAATCGCATTCCGCGCGTGGCTATTTTTACTACGCGCGGCATAATCGACTGCAGCCAGGCCGGAGCGACGAGCGATACGTTCTCCCTCTAGAAGGCCTTGCGGCGGTCTGATTTGATCCACGTCGGACAGCGTGTTTTATAGTGGTTTTTAAAATATTTGTAGAAAACATGAAAACTAATTTTGTTGAAATATAAAAATGGTAATTTATTGATAAGATGTTCTTCTATTATAATATGCAATTGTTATAAAAAAATATGTACGATAAGTTGGTGAAAAAAAATATGTTCTTGACGAGAGTTTCTGAATAATTTCGCATTGTTTAAATTTTTATTTTTCAGGAACTAAACACAAAAAGAATATTTTTTTCAGCAAAATCCCTCCATAAGGGTCTTATTCGTCTGATAATATTTTTATTTTCATCTTATATTTAGTGGTTAAGGATATCTTAAGCTTCTAAATTGCCATTTAAAGCCTAAATAACGAAACTTGTATTCAGTAATCCGTATAGTACTCACAAATTATCCATCAATCTATAATGTTTTCCACCAAAATCCCTAGATGACAACCTTTTCTAAAATTAGTAATAATTATTTTTCCTTTAAATTGTTTATTGGTGGCTATTAACTCATTTGAAAAGTCCTGTTTTTAAGCCAAAAAGCGCGTACAGGGTATAAACGCTCTTAAAGTTTCGTCGGGAGAAACATTAAACTGTTTACCAAAACACATACATCACGGTAACTAATCAGATTTGTCTTCGTATGACGCATCACGCTATCCCTGATGGGGTAAACAGGCTGCGAAAACATTGGCAATTTAAAAAGAGGTAGCCAGAATCGGCAACACAGAATCCAGCAAGATTATTTCTTTCCCAAATGTGGTAGGAGACGAACCTATCTCCATACATTGAATATGTATATGACTACGAAATTGTTCAAAACCATAAATGGCCACTCATAATAACCCGATCTGGGATTCCAATCCAAGATTTCTTAGTTGACATTCTGTACATTACCTGGTACCGCCAGACCAATGGTGTGATCAATAATTAAAATCCCTATTTCGTAGAATGTTTCGCTAGGTGTCTAGTTTTTAGTTCTTGTATAAATACGAACTCGTCTCGATACAAACGTATACAAAAACAAAATAATAAGGTTAATTAGATACACATCTGCGTGTATTTCATGTCATTATATTCGAATCAAAACTGTTTTTATGTCGATGTATTCTCGACTCTAATCACTTCTATAAGATTGTGAAATTAATCTTATATTTATAATGATTCCTTTATAGAAGTTTACTTTTTGAGCTGCCTCTGCGTAGATCGGATCGCAAATCAATCGCAATCGTGAAGCAGTAGTGTAAATGCACTTTTGTATTTCGGATTGAAGGACATTGTAGCCAGGGTAACTACTGGTCATATTGAGACTTAACATCTTATGTCTCAGGATGGCGAGCGTATTGGAATTTTGCTACTGTTTATGAGCGGCCTTATCACTTACCCTCAGGCGAACAGCTTGCTCGTCTCGCCGTTCATTGCAATAAAAAAAAGTAATCGAAACGACAGGAAAATAAAAAAACTTATGATGATAATTATTAATACAAAAATCTTATATCACTTTGCCCAACCCGGTATTTAAACCCAAGACCTTAGCTTTGCAATCATGTCATAGTACAACTGCGCAACAGAGGTTTTTAGAAAGAGTTTCCACTGGCAAATAGTTGCTCTCGTCTGTCGACATATTTTATACCAGCCTGATCGAAAAGTTATTTTTTTTTCAATTTTCCAATATGGTGAAATATTATTTTGTATAAAAAGGCCTCCTCCAAGGATCTCCACATTGACCTGGTGGAAGCGATCTGTCTGTCTGTATCAGCCCATATACGTCCCACTGCAGGGCACGGGCCTACTCTACAATCGAGAGTACGATTGAGAGTGGTTAGGCCATATAGTCCACCACGCTGGCCTAGTGCGAGTTGGCGGACTTACATACCATAGAAATTCTTATAAATCGCTACGGTATGCAGGTTTCCTCACGATGTTTTCCTTCACCGTTTTAGTGCGTGGTGATTGACTGTCAATACACACATGACTCCGAAAAGTCAGAGGTGTGCCCTGGGATTTGAACCCGCGACCACCGTGAACATGTTGGCAGCCGCGTCTAGTCCGTTTACCAACAGGCCACCACGCACTTGGAAGCGATCTGCATCCAGTAAACTTCCTGCAACTGTAACCAGGTCGTTTGTCCCTCTTATAGGCGGGCATCATCCACCTTGAAGATGGGGGAGGCCTATGTTCAGTGGACCTCCTTCTGAAGAGAGAGAGAGAGAGAGAGAGACAGAAATCTTCTTAAAATATTAAAATAAACTCAATATACTATATACTCAACATAAATGTCAATCGCCCAGCTGATGTACTATGAGCATAGAATATTTACGTTCAATGTGAAAAGATAAACATGTCGAATAAACGTCACGTGATGTAAAAACTGGGATTGTGTTTAATGTATGTGTAATGAGGTTAATTGTTTGAGATACGCACGAGTCTCATACGTATATGTTTTATGTTAATACTATGCGTGCTTTCTTGTTACCTAGTGTGAATTATGTTCTTTTAATTAATTGAATAAGAAATTATTGAATAAGAAATTATGGCCGATGCAGCCGTATTCATAGATAGTTTTAAATCCTATTTTGGTTTTATTTTTGCAAAGAATGGCGACTCAATATATTCAGTAGTTACTGTGGCTAAAATGTTCTTCAAACCTGAACACAATAGTGTTACACTGCCGTTTGGCGGGAGAAACAGTTATTGAATGTTTTGTCTTCTTGGGTCGAACAGAATTCAAATGTCGTTCGGAAGAGACAAAACATCCTATAACTAAAATGGTTTTTAAAACAGTATATGAATAACGCCATTTACGTAATGAGGCGATATACTTTGTATAAAATTGTTAAATTAGCAATAAAAGAGTGTAGCTCAGTGCATAAAATTTGATTGGTGCTTACTTTGTTATGTTAAGGTTAATAGACTACGATGAGGCTGTCGGACGTCACAAATCTTTGTATTTCTTGTAGAAATCTCTCAAGTTTCCTTACGAGCTTTTCTTCCGCCGTCATTTTTTTTATGTTGTTGGATAAAGCCAATCTTTCAATTTTGAATATCTCACAATAGGCCCTATAGAACCCTGTATTTTCCGTTGTATTTCCCGAGTTTTCCCTTGCAAGTTTTAATGTTATTTATCCGCACGAGTGTCGCGGCGCGTGGGCTGTAATGGCGGGTCGATGGCCTCCATTTTGTTTTTTTTTACACAACAAATCTTTCGCAACCCTGAAAGAGTTATTGGATTCTCAAATTAAATGTAAGAATATGTGATCATTAAAACGAATCTTATTTATTCGTGTGATAGTAAGTTTATCAGGTCATATTTCTTTGAGAAGAAAATTATACTTTTCAGGCTTCTTATTTTTAACTATTCTGTATTCGCTTATTTCTCGAACTATTCTGCATTCGTTTATTTCTCGTTTATTACTTGAACGGTACGTTTCCAGCTTTCTTTGTTGCAACGCATGTGCAAGCTCTGGAATCAGCTCCTTGCTTCTCCTTCTTTAAGTTAGGTTTAAATTTAAAGAGAGTACTCTCCTTTTGTTAGGCCGTGCCTAGTTATGCTGGACCGGTAGCACTATGAAGGTCCATGAGGAGTGGTGACTGCTTTCCATCAGGTGGGCCGCACGCTCGTCGGCTTACGAAGGCAATAAAAAACGAGCATTATCAACAACTATTTCAGGCTGATGGTTTGTTTGGATGCACTGAGTTTCCCATTATTGTGTGTACGTACTTTGTCGTAACAGTATGAAATAAAACACATTTTTAAAGATTTTTCAGTGCTCTATGAGCTTTTAGAAACGTTTCGTTATGTCTTGTACGCTATGATTTAGTTTTTTTTTGTTATCATTTATGATAAGATGCAATATTATACTCTTGTGCAAGTGGGTTTATTTAAAAGTAAATATAAGTTTACTTTCATATATTTATTTATTTTCTGAAATTCAATTTATTCTATTCACATCATGCGAAGTCGCTTCATTCATATATGTTCATTATTTAAATATATTGAGTTCAGTAACCTTCATCTCTAGATGAAAAATATCATAACATAGAAAGTGTGAAAGTTTTATCAGACACAATTTGTTTTTCTGTAGAAATTGGCACCTGTTTTGTTTCTTTTCTCAGAATAATAAGTAGTAAATAATATTTTAAAATAAATTAAACAGTAACGAAGCATTTTTCATAATGTGTTTGCGTATGTATTACAATTTTGACTGTTTTGTTTGTATTTTGCATGAAAAATATTTTTATACCTAGAGATGTGTTTTCTGTTAGTAATTTAACATCTGTTCACAGTTATTCTAAAGAGTTATCAAAAACGTTATTTTGATAACAATTCTTTATTAATTCACAACATTTGGATAGGCATTGAATCTACTGACCTGATCGCCACCTTCCTTTCTTACAGGGATTATGTGAATTTATTCGTTTTTTTATCCATATTATGAACGATTAAATCCGTAGCATCAATGAGAAAAGTTCTATCAACGTCCAACATGTAAAATTTTGGATAGTACACAGTCTCTTTTAACCCGGATAACAAACCAGGGCAACCCAGTAATTTGACTAATTCTAACACAGAAATTGAGTTTCTGGCTGTTAAATGTAATCTTAAGTCCGTAAAGCCAAACATTACCTGGTTTTAATAGATCGGCTTGCGTCTCGTCGCGTGTGGTGGTATGTGTGACGTCAGTTGGCTCTCTGTCAAACCGTAATATAGTCATCCGTTGGATAATGTTCACATAGGGAATGCAGTACTGATAAACAGAACTTTGGGCAGACTATATGAAGGCGTATACAGAGCGTCATACGTTTTAAAGATTTCTACTCGACTAGAGCGAAGTGACAAGAGTATTTTATTTTTATTTTTTCTATATGCTTATTTAAATATGTTATTTTAATATATAGCTGTGTACGCCTGTAATGGGTATATACATTTAAATGTTAGGAGGAGGACATTGTAAAAGGCGCACCTACGATTGAAGATTCGTGTGTGTCCAAGGACGGCGATAATCACTAATCATTAGGTTTATTGGTTCACTTTTAATCGTTAGCTGGATCAATAATAATAAAAAAAGCCATTTATTTTCTTTCCAATTTAGCCAAATTAAAAAATGACCTGTGTTTTTCTAACGTGACAAAATGAATCCTCTGCAACTTAAATTGTGTCCAGAAATATTAAATAAAATAAAGAAATATTAATTGTAAACAAACTTTCACTGACACAGTAAATCATTAACACGATAATACTTTTAAAAGGGTAATTAAATAAAATTTATGATGTAGTTACTTATAACTATTTGCGCAAGAATCGAATCCCAGACGGTACGATCGAAAGACGTCATTACAGATAAATAGGTCGTGTGAGTTGTTTGTACACAGAAGAGCGAAGCTGTGTAGCGCTTAAAATAGCACGCGATTACAAAGTCCACGGCTTGCATCGGCGACAGCACGTGCTATCGCTAAATTTATCTATACCTACCAAAACATTACTCTTGTTTGTTTTCAAGTAATGTTTTTATCGAACTTTTTACATTATTGTGCCCGATATGGGGCCATTCAAGTATTACGTAAGCAGATTTCTTATAATTATATACCCCCCTTGTCAGCAAAAGTAAGCAAAGCTCTTACCCCCTCCCCCCATGCTTACGTAAACATTTTTGAATCAATATATTTTTAATTTTTAATGATTCATGAGCAGAAGTTATAATTCTAAAAATAAGAAAATAGATTTATTTTATTTATTTTATTTATGCTTTATATACAAAATGTATAAAGGCGGACTTAATGCCTGAGGCATTCTCTGCCAGTCTACCTTTGGATGGTGCAGAGAGAAAACAAAGTAGGCGCATAAATTAACAAATTTGAATATGATAAATTAAGTGATGTTTATAATTAAATATACGAAAAATAATAAACATAAATACACTTACACGAGAAAGTATATATAATAAATTTATATTATAAATATATGTATAACAAATATATATATACATATAATATATATATATAATATATATATATATATATAGCACGTAAAGATATAAATTAAAGTGGCTCTGCCAGTTTCTTGAGAAAGTGTTGGCGAACCTTCACCTTAAATGCCAATCGTGTACCAGACGACCTGATTTCCAGGGGGAGTGCATTCCAGAGGAGTATAGATTGGATAGAGAAGGAAGAATGAGTAAAGTCAGATCTATGGGTAGGACAATGAAGAAGAAGATTGTTGCTAGAGCGTAGATTCCTGTTATGGTTACTGCATAGGTATTGAAATTGAGAAGTTAAGTAAGAAGGTGAAGTAGGAGATGTAAGAATTGCGAAAAGTGTGGTAAGTACATGCAGGGAACGACGCTGACGTATGGGTAACCATTTTAGTTGGGAGCGGAAAGAAGAAACATGATCGTATTTACGAAGATGAAAAATGAATCGAATGCAGTTATTGAGAAGCCGGTCGAGTTTGTTGAGGTGTTCTGCATTCAGGTCAAAATAGCACACATCACCATAGTCGATTAAAGGGAATATTAAGGCTTGCACAAGCATTGTCTTGGTTTTGATAGGGAGGAAATTCTTTAGACGATAGAGTGCACGTAGGGTACCTGTCACCTTTTGGCAAACTGAAGCAACCTGAGCTCGCCAGTTCAAAGAGGAGTCAATATATAAGCCTAGATCCTTGACTACAGGGCACCAAGCGATGACTGTCCCATCGTAAATAACTGGCGGAATATGTGCAGTGTCTAATCTGGAGATCATCCTTGGACTCCCAACAAGAATGGCCTGACATTTTGTTGGATTTACGGTTAGACCAAAACAATCTGACCAGTGCTTGATGTGAGCCAAGTCCCTGTTCACTTGGTCAATTGCTGTAGTCACACCGTCAACACCCGCCTGAGAGTATATCTGCAAGTCATCGGCATACAGATGATACGCACATTGAAGATCTCGGGTTATTAGATTAATAAAGATAGAAAACAACAAAGGAGAAAGTATACCGCCTTGAGGAACGCCAGAATCAAGGCCACACCAATTAGACGATAAGTCATTAAGGCGGACCGACTGCTGACGTCCTTGAAGATAGGAAGAGAACTATTCCATCGCCTCAGGCGAGATCATAAAGTGGGAAAGGATGGATAGAAGGATGTCGTGACTGACGGTGTTGAAGGCATTTGAGAAGTCCACCAAAGCCAGCACTGTAACCTTGGAGTTCTCCATACCAGCCCTAACATCGCCAGTCACTTTAAGGAGCGCGGAAATAGTGCTGTGTCCAGGTCTGAATCCAGACTGTAGAGGATTTAAAAGGTTATTACCGAGTACAAACCTGGACAGTTGCTTGTGAGCACAAGCTTCAAGCACCTTGGATAGGAAGGGAAGGATAGAGATGGGACGGAAATGGTTTACAATGGTTGGATTAGGAATTTTAGGAAGGGGAATAACATAAGCTTTCCGCCATAAAGACGGAAATATGCGAGTGTCGAGAGAAACATTAACAATGTGGGAAATAATTGGGAGAAGCAGGTCGAGTATTGGGATAATCATGCGACGGCTGAGATTGTCACAGCCAACGGCGTTTGATTTTAAGGAAAGGATAATCTTTTTGATCTCGTCCTGAGCTACTGGAGAAAAGTAAAAAGGATCTATATTATGACGGGGAAGACTATCAAGGAAATCCATTGTACGACGCTTGGTTTGACGATCGAGAGAAGTGACTTTACAAAAGTAATGATTAATGTCGTCCAAACCAATCGTACTAGGAAACTCAGCATTTTTCCCCTTGCCAATACCTACAGTTCCTAGAAACTTCCAAATATTGGCAGGGGTAGACGAGGAAATATTATCAAGAATATGTCGGCGTTTAGCATTACGAATCATCTGGTTACACCGATTTCTTGCAGACTTAAATGAACTCCAGTTAATTTCCGTGCGCTCCCTCTTAAACTTCCGAAAGGCGCGATCCCTACGCCTCATCGCCATCCGAACCCCTTCATTCATCCAAGGGGCTGGGGGACGTTTGAGCCTGATCAGCCTAACGGGCGCGTGAGTATCATACAGTGCAAGAATAGTGTTGGTAAAAATGTGGACTTTTTCGTCCACTGTAGACGCGGAGGTCAGACTGTCCCAGCTCAAATTCTCAGCATCCTTGCGTAACTTGCCCAAATCCAGACGACCAAAACAACGCCTGCGCAAAACCTTGGTGGGAGGTCGGATTGGTTTGAGGGCGTAGGATAGGAAGAGGAGGTCATGGCGAGAAAATCCAGGAGCCGGATATTGGCCATGACAGGACACAAGGGACGGATCGGAGGTGAGGATAAGGTCAAGCCAGGTGTCATCCCCCACGATGTTGTGGTGAGTGGCTTGCAGAGGCAAGACTACCAGGTTGACGGACTGAAGGATATCGAGGAGTTTACGGGAACGTGAGGAGTGTTGGGCAAGGAGATCAGTGTTAAAATCTCCCATGATGATTTGGTGTTCATATTCAGACCCTAAAGATTCCAGAACTGATTCCAGACTGGAGAAGTAATCAGTAGAAGGAGGGCAATAAATGACACCAATTAAGGTTTTCACTCCCCTGACCCAAACCTCAAGGAAGAGAAACTCTGCCGAAACGGGGTTATGAGAGGGTGAGGTCGCTACAACTTGGTATCGAAAATTGCTGCGAAGATAAATGGCAACGCCTCCACCTCTCATATTGACGCGATCATTTCTTATGAGTATAAACCCAGGAAGAGGGTAAACAGTAGAAAGTAGTTGAGGTTTGAGCCAACTCTCAGAAACCAGGACGCAGTGAACGTTAGCATCCGTGAAGGTTGCCAACAGGTCACTGTAGTGACTTGGTACTCTTTGTGCGTTAATATGACACACATTAAATGTGTCAGAACAACGGTCAAAGGTTTGCCGCACCAAGTCGGACAGCCCATCATGTATGGAGTTAAAGCTGTCGTCACTTGAAAAGGAAGAAGTTTCTATGGCAGAATGAAAAGAATCATTATCAGAAGACATTGTGCTAATAATTATAAAATATATATAATAAATATAGATATAAGAATACTAAATATAATAGTATAACAACAAAACAAATAAATTAATAAATTTTAAATAAATACAAGGATGGTACGACAATTTCATCTCTGCACCACCCGCCAGCCCATATACACACTATATCAGTCCAATAGTAAATTTCAATTAAAAAAAAAATTGAAAACAAAAAAAAGGGGACAATATGTAAACAAAAATAAAAATTCAAGAAAATAAAGAAGGAAGCAAAACAAAGAAAATAATAAATAATAACGATTTAGGATAGAGATTAGATTTTGCTGACACGGTGTTCAACATACGAGTAGAGTAAGTTACAAAAATATTATAATATTAGCGGCCCGGCCCGGCTTCGCCCGGGTACAGATATTCCCAACGATATTCCCGACGATATTTTAATTAAACTCAATTTGACTGCGCGCCTCTATACTGCTTATCCCATCCCGTGCTATAATATTACATAGTTCTTCTGTCCCAATTTGTCCACCTTATATTCTATTCCATCCCATCTATCCAGATTAAAATCATTATTTTGCTACGGAGATATTATGAAACTGTTACTACCCCGATGACATTCATTAAAACCAAAATATGTAAGGGCAACATACACATTGGATTATATCTACTACCAAAATGTCGAAATATGCTTATAGTGCGTTTACAAAAGGTGAAATACGAATAGATAAATAATTATTTGAATGTTCGTTTATATTAACAATGCCTGCATTATGTATAAAATAAAGCAGTTTTTTTTCGATTAACTTCGCGTCAAATAGTTTTTTTTTATACTTATTTTGCAAATAATACACAAACAAATCATTGTGGTTTAGTTCAAATAATATGAATAAAAAATTCAAGATGGCCGTCAAGTATCCATTCAATTTCTACTATGAATTCAGGTTATTCGAACAAAGTGTGCCTCAGTTATCGATTTCGGGACCAATCGGATCAATAACTAAAAAGTTCAAAATGGCGGCCAATATTCTGATTATGAATTTAGATTATTTAAACAAAGGGTCCCTCATGTATCGATTTTGAGACCAAATTGTTCAATAACTAAAAAGTTCAAAATGGCGATCAACATTTCCAGTTCTGAATATGAACTTGCATTTTTGAAGTAGGTATAGAAAAGTATAACAAATTTTAAACTTCATGTAAATTTCGAATTTATACAATCAATACAAACCTAAAAAGTTTTTTCCTATCCTAATGATTTCTATTAATGAGTAAATTCCCCAAAACGCATTAAGAAATTTCCTTAAAAAAAATCCACCCCTTTTCGCTCTTTCAGAGCCAATAAAGAAAACTATGCGTGACATTATTTCTCGTTAGTGGCATTTAACCGAATTATGATTTTTTTACATTTATAGCTTCAATTATTATCTCAATCGTACTCTCGATTGTAGAGTAGGCCCGTGCCCTGCAGTGGGACGTATATGGGCTGATCCAGATAGCTTCAGCAGTTTTGATTTTCCATACAATATTTCATACCTTATTTTACCCCCATTAGCCGTTATCCAAAATTTTTGGACGCCATTATTTTTAGTTTTTACTTTGTAATAAGGAGGTAAAAGATAAATTTTCAAAAAAAATATCTTCAATAGTTATTATTTTCCATTTCCAGTTTAACCCTTATTTCAACCCCTTTAGGCAAATACAGGGTATATCAAGACTGCTTCGGAAAACGAAGCCGAGTGGTAGTTTTAGTGACTACAGACACAATACAACAAAAAAATGTTTTTGGTATTTTTTTTCTATAGTCGTATTTGGGTGGTAAATACATTTTTTTTTTCAAAAAAATAGTGTAACCATTTTATTTTTAAACAAGCTATGTATGCAAGGATTTTATTTATTTATTTAATTATTATTTATTTAATTTAATTATTATTTTAGTATAAACTATGGATATATCACCCAAATTGCTCTAGGCCAGCGTGGTGGACTATATGGCCTAACCACTCTCAATCGTATTCTCGATTGTAGAGTAGGCCCGAGCCCTGCAGTGGGACGTATATGGGCTGATACAGAATATCACCCAAATTAAAAAATATTTAAAAAATCACAAAAAACAATTTTCTCATTTCTTTGCATATATTTTAGTTGCATTGTGTTTGTAGTCACCAAAACTACCACCCGGCTTCATTTTCGGTAGCAGTTTTGATATACCTGTATATAACCTATATCTTCTAACTTTCTTTTCATAACATCCCTGTGTTTCTTCTGGGCAACTGCGTTTTGAATCTTCCTGTTTAAAGATTGTTTTGATGACGTAATCATCATCTAGACCCCCCTACCCCCCACGTCATCCAAAATAAGCAAAGCAAAGACCCCCCGCCCCCCCTATGGTGCTTACGTAATACTTGAACGGCCCCTATGGCGATAGGCTCGCCACCTATCACATTGTGGGACGGAACATACAAGGCGAAATGTGGATGTCCTGGCACCTCTGCCTACCCCTTCTGGGATATAGGCGTGAGTTTATGTATGTATGTATGTTTTACATTATCAGAGGGCTATTATAGAAAAGGTTTTAATAGGCCGAATATAACCTAAAATATAGCCAAGGTAACTATTGCGAAGGTCCCTTAAATCAGATAAAAAATGTTTTAAAAAGTTAACCAGAGAACTAAGTCAGTAAAGTATGAATTGGTTTTTATTTTTTAACTTGCCAAAATTAACAAAGTTAAAAATAAACATCTGTATCAGCCCATATACGTCCCACTGCAGGGCACGGGCCTCCTCTACAATCGAGAGTACGATTGAGAGTGGTTAGGCCATATAGTCCACCACGCTGGCCTAATGCGGGTTGGCAGACTTACATACCATAGAAATTTTATAAATCGCTATGATATGCAGGTTTCCTCACGATGTTTTCCTTCACCGTTTTAGTGCGTGGTGATTGACTATCAATACACACATGACTCCGAAAAGTCAGAGGTGTGCCCTGGGATTCGAAAAATAAACATAATTCACTAAAAATTAAGAAACTGGTTTCCATCATATTGTTGAGTAGGTAAGACAACTTTATTGTTATATTATATTTCCCTGTTTATTGAGTTATTCCCCGATTAATAAGGTTATAATTAAATTTCAATACCAAATGGTATGTGTATTTTTTTAAAATATTGTTTATACCGGGTATATCAAGACTGCTACTGAAAACGAAGCCGTGTGGTAGTTTTAGTGACTACAAACACAATGCAACTAAAAATTTCGCAAAGAAACGCGAATTTTTTTTTATTATTTTTTTAATATCCTCGAGTTTGGGTGGTAAATCCATAGTTTTTGCTAAAATAATAATTTAAATCCTTGCATATCATAGTGTCTTTAAAAAAAGGGTGTTCACTATTATTTAAGAAAAAACTATGTATTTACCATCCTAATACGACGATAGAAAAAAAATATCAAAAAAAATTCGTCACAAATTTTTCACAAAATTTAGTTGTATTGTGTCTGAAGTCACTAAAACTATCACCCGGCTTCGTTTTCGGTAGCAGTCTTGATATAACCTGTATATCTATTGATTTTAAATGTCTTTGGAATAATTACGTTTTCTTTGTGGTTCACGACGTTCGACCACGGATCCTAGTTAAAAAACTCATGGGTTAAAGAAGGTTTTTCAGGCCTTTGACTGATCCCTGAGAGTATCAATCATTCAAGGTCACTGCAGCCTCCCACCATTGTTGAAGTTGTAATCTAGTAATAAATACACCCAATTTTGCCACTCGCAAAATTTGCAAACAAAAAAATATTTTATTACAAATCATACGACCAATTTGCCGTTTAATCCTTTGTATAAATATATGCATAATCTGTGTGCATAATAATTCACTTAGTACTTGTTTAAGTGGGTTTATGTGGTTTAAGTCACATGATTGTATGATCATGTGATTTAATCTCTTGTCAATGATGACGTATTTTGATTAGTTATTCATAAGATATATTACAATTGCAAATAGTTGAAATCACTCATATTACAATAAAGTATTTATTAACAGGCTGGTGTTCTTATTATTCTCATTTAATAATCTGTTTTGATTTTTTTTTTGTCACAGATAGATATCCATCCAAAGGTTGCCTGGAAGACATTACCTAGAGTGATAAGGCCGCCTCTTGTACTATTATTATTGTGTTGTTTCTTCACTGTATTTTTATTTTTTGCAATAAAAATACAAGGTCTTAAGTACAATTCCAAGAAGAGCCAAGTACTGATTTTCAGGTCTGAAAACTTTAAGCCTAAAATTGCCTGCTCTATAAAACTTGGAAACGACACGCTTCGAATTATTGACAGTTGTAGGTACCTGAGTCACATGGTTACTGACGACCTAAAAGATGATCTAGATATAGAAAGGGAACGAAGATCGCTTGCTGTAAGGAGCAATATGCTCGCCCGCACATTTTCACGAGCTACGAGACAAGTAAAAACAACCTTGTTCCGTTCTTACTGTCAATCTTTTTACTCTAGCAGTCTCTGGATCCGGTATACGCAACGAGCTTATAACATTCTGCGTATCCAATATAACAACGCTTTCAGAATGCTGTTGGGGTTGCCTCGATACTGTAGCGCATCAGAGATGTTTGTCAATGCACATGTTGATGGTTTTCACGCAATAATGCGTAAGAAAGCTGCATCAATTCTTCTAAGACTGCGTGGTACCTCCAACAGAATTCTGAAAATGATTGCCGCGCGTAACGATTGCCCTTTTCAGAGGCACTGGGTGGATAGAGCGATAGGAGATATAAAATAAAATTAATAAAATTGAAATTAAATTCCTGATTGACTAACATAGTTTTTAAGTAAATCTTTTGTTACCAACACACATATGGACATATTTTGCTGAAATAAATGTTATTATTAGTATTATAATAAAGGATAAAATAAATAAATAGAACTTGCATCAAAAAAAAAAATTATTCCATTGCAAACAAAGGATAACTCTATTAGAAATAATATAAATTAAACTTACAAATTATTGCTTTAGGCAATTTTACAATATAACTTGGAATAATCAAATTGATTGTCTTTGGTGAAGCTTTTTTATTGTAAACCAGTGAGACATAAATTCACCCAACAGTCACATACATTGGGCTGACCCCACTTTAAGTGTCGTAGGTATGAGAAACTAGTGATGTTTCGGTCTCACAAACACCCACACCCGAAAGAAATATTGGAGGCTGCACAAACATTTCTCTCGGTGCGGGGATCGAACCCGCGGCCTCTGGTTTTATAGTCGGGCTCCAACTAACTACGCCATACAGAAAAGGAACAATGTAAACAAAATATATCAAAATAGAGAAGAGTACAAGAAGCGTATTCCTGATTTTGATGTCGGTTGACGAAAAAGAGCACTGTAAACATAATTTAAAAAATCGAATGACTCAGGGTCATAAATATTAAATATGGACTAGCTGGCATAGTCATATTCGTCTAGGCTGCCGGATACAGTGGTTTTATATCCAAAACATATTGAGGACTACTTGGTTACTATTTCACAATTTTATGACTGTAATAAACAAAAACACTAGTGGTAGATCGCTCATATGTGAGAGGCCGCCTGGGTAGGTACCACCACAATGTCTCCCGTCAAACAGCAGTGTAAATGCACTGTTGTGCCATTTGTATGGTTATTGTAGCCAGTGTCACTACTGGACATATAGAGACTTAACATCTTATGCCTCAGGATGGCGAGCGCAGTGGAATGCCAAGCATTGCTTTGTAATTCAAGGTGTTATTTGGTTTTGGTACTGTTTATGAGCGGCCGTATCGTTTACCATCAGGCGAACGGCATGCTCGTCTCGCCATTCATTGCAATAACAAAATACCTCCTTATTTATTTATTTATTTATTTAACACTTTATTGTACACCATATACATAACAATGACAATACAAAATGAAATTAAATATATGCACAAGTGGCGGTCTTATTGCTTGAAGCAATCTCTGCCAGACAACCATGGGATGGATAAACGAAAAGAACGAAAGTTGGGGCTTCGGGTGTACGAATATTACAATGTATAATATTATTAAGTTTATAAATAAACATACATACATACATATATAAATACATACATACATACATACATATACATGTTGAATAAACATGCAAATACACAAAATACACATATAATATATATACCTATAACAAACAAAGGAAAATGTGAACAACTCCAATATCCTCATAGAATCTGTAAATAGTGTTCTTTAACCATTTTTCTAAAGATGGGCAGAGTTTTAGCCCGTCTCACCGTTACTGGCAAATCATTCCACAACCTGGCAGCTTGTACGGTGAAAGATCCTCCTTAGTTCACTAACAGAGCGGATGATGTGAACCAGGAGATTCTGGATTATGTTCCTAGCTCGAGCATTTTTAGGACATGGGACGCCATCTAGAGGACATTCAATCAAGCATATTGACAGCCTCCGTAGCGCAGTTGGTTAGACGCCGGCTGTTAAACGTGAAGCTGCAGGTTCGATCCCCGTACCGACACAAAGATATGTGTGATCCAGACCAGAAAACCTCTCGTATTTTCTGATACCCACGACACAAGACTCAATCTTAGTGTGGTTTCAGGACTATGTACTATATGTGACTGTTGGGTTTATATTTTTTTCTATAACTTTAAGGTAACGCATCAATAAAGAAGAACGCCATTATAATAAAGTAATACTATAATGGTTGGTTGTAAGTCAGAGAATATATTGCGCAGTTAATTTGGCGGCTAATTGTTTGGCTTCAGCGAAAACCGACGTTCAAGGACGATCGACCGAGTCTTTGCTGAGGGATCGGTCTGTTTACATCGGATTAAAGTTTATTGGAGTATGAGTGAGATTTTAAGGGCACACTACATTGGCAATCATGACTTATAGACGAGATAATTTAATTTGAATAATTAAGATTTTACCACCATATTTTAACAATGTATAGTTAATATTAGTTAAGTGCGTGGTGGCCTGTTGGTAAACGGACTAGACGCGACTGCCTACATGTTCACGGTGGTCGCGGTTTCGAATCCCAGGGCACACCTCTGACTTTTCGGAGTCATGTGTGTATTGATAGTCAATCACCACGCACTAAAACGGTGAAGGAAAACATCGTGAGGAAACCTGCATACCATAGCGATTTATAAAAATTTCTATGGTATGTAAGTCCGCTAACCCGCACTAGGCCAGCGTGGTGAACTATATGGCCTAACCACTCTCAATCGTACTGTCGATTGTAGAGGAGGCCCGTGCCCTGCAGTGGGACGTATATGGGCTGAAACAAAAAACAAACAATTAAGATTTTATATGAGTGGTAGAGATTTTAGCTCATTGTTTTTAAACTTAAGTGTACTGATACCGTCTTGGTGCGACATCTTGTCCTAATATCTCATACCAATGCAAGTTGTCTTGCAATTTCTTACTTGTCCTTTCAAGTAATAGGGGTGTATTTTAGTATTGAGCCTTTAACATCTCATTTGTAACTACTACCAGAAATAAATTGCTTTGATTTTCCAAAATCTTTTTTTAATGATATGAATGTCGAGATTAGCATGCCATTTGCGGTTTGCCTGATGGTAAACGATACTTCCGCTCATGGACAGTAGCAATGCTTGGCATTCTACTGCGCTCACCATCCATAGACCATCCAGAGACATAAATATAAATATAAATAACACCCAACAGTCACATACATAGTCCTGACCCCACACTAAGATCGAGTCTTGTGTCGTGGCAATCAGGAACTACGAGAGACTTTTCGGTCTCACAAACACCCAGACCCGGAAGAAATATTTGTGGGCCGCACAAACATTTCTCTCGGTGCGGGGATCGAACCCGCGGCCTCTCGTTTCACAGGCGGCGTCTAACCAACTGCGCCACGGAGGCTGTGGATAAGATGTTAAGTCTCAATATGTCTGGTAGTTACTCCGTCTGCAATATTCTTTAAGCCGAAACAACAGTGCATTTACACTGCTGTTTGACGGGCGAAATAGACATTGCAGTGGTACAGCGGCCTCTCACGTATGATAGACTTCCAACCAGTAAAATCCGCAACCAATTGCTGTATCTCCAATAACCCCTCTCTTATTCGTACAGCCCTTTCCAGGGCGGTTCCTTTATTTATTACATATAAATGCATAATAAACACCATTACTTTAATAAACCACCTAGCGACCTCATAAGTTAAAGCTAAGTTGTAGTTAAGTATAGAGTAAATTAGATTTGTGAGGGCGACAAAATCGTTCGTATCCAATTAATCGGACGGGGCGCCGACCGGTCGGGCAGGCCTCCTACTCCATAACTCAATATACGACAGGTTATACCTATATGATGTGGCATTTTGATCATCATATTCGGTGGAGACCAGCCGAAGACAGGGTAAATTGGCGCAATTTGGAGGAGGCATATGTACAGCAGTGGACAACAGTATAGGCTGATGATGATGATGATTACTTAGTGGAGATGTGACAATGCGGAGATACTTTGGATCTCTCTGTGTCTATCATAACTTCCAAGATGAGTTCTCCAAGGAATTGTTTAAGATGGTACCACCGTCGCTATTTCACTATGCACTACCCGTCACCGCAGTAGAGCTAATTTCTGACACCTCGAAATTATCCATGCCGCCGTACAAGTGCAAGCTTTGGGATTAATTCCATAGAGGATATGTGTTGAAGATAAGCTATCTTCTTGGTGCACCATTTCGGCTGGCGTTCCTCAGGGTGGCGTGCTATCTCCTCTGCTCTTCTCTATTTTTATTAATTTGATCACTAATAGTCTTCGTTCTTTTTACCACCTTTATGCAGATGATCTCCAAATATATTGTCATGCATATCCAGATGAGCTGAAAGATGCTGTTTTAGCTATTAATGAAGACTTTGGACGCATCTCTAATTGGAGTAAGGAGTTTGGGCTTAAAGTTAACCCGGTTAAAACGCAGGTCATTGTTGTCGGCAGCCCCAGGTTGATGTCTAGGTTGAACTGGTCGCTTATACCGCCAGTCTCTTGCAATGATGTAGCTATTCCTTTTAACGACACAGTGAAAAATCTAGGTATTATTCTTGATAAATCTCTCTCCTGGGGTCCCCAGCTTCGAGAGTTGAGTAGGAAACTATTCGCCTCGGCTGGGTCCCTGCGGAGGTTACGCAATTTTCTACCTATCGCCACGAGAAAATCGCTTGCTCAATCCCTCCTGCACCCCATCCTTGATTATGCGGATGCCAGTTATCTTGATCTCACTGAGGAACAACTTAATAAACTTGAGCGTCTCCAAAACTTTTGTATTAGATTTATATTTGGATTGCGCAAATATGATCACGTCTCCGAATTCCGTAACAAGCTCAAGTGGTTACCCATTCGGTTTCGCCGGAATACCCATATTCTATCCCTTCTTTATTCTATACTTTTCAATCCCCATTCTCCCCCGTATCTTAATAACCGATTCGAGTTTCTTCATGATACGCATTCAAGATCCCTGAGGTCATCGGAGAACTTAACACTTAAAATCCCAGTGCATTCCATTACATTTTATGACAAATCGTTTACTGTACAAGCTGCTAGGCTGTGGAATTCATTACCTGTCACAGTGAGGCGTGCAGAGTCGCTGCCCATATTCAAAAGATTGGTCAAACAACATTATCTTTCACAATTAAACTGAAGACATTGCATGTATACCGTGTTTATTTATATATATTCAGATTTATATATTATATATATATATATATATATTTGTTGCTATGGTTATTTTATGCATAATGTTGATACATGTTAGTTATAATATTTATTTATGTATGTGTTTATGTTTATGTATATATACATATACTTATTTATATATGCATTGGTATGTATACTTATAGATATATGTCCATTTATATTTTCGTACACCTCATGGTACCCCAAAACTTTTGTTCCCTCTTATCCATCCCATGGTTGGTTGTCTGTAAGAGATCGCCTCGAGCGATAAGACCGCCTTTTGTACATTTTTTTTTCTTGTCATTTATTTCTGTATTGTTAGTTTTAGGTGTACAATGAAGTTATAAATAAATAAAATAATTCCCCGCTTGGGTGTACCGTGAGCGCTATGACTTGTCCTTTAAGCGAGGCTTAGCGAGAACATTCTCTTCACGGTAGGCAGCCATCCAGCTGTGCTGGGCCACTGGTACTGCGAACTGCGACTGCTTACCATTAGGCGGGCCGCAAATTCGTCTGGCTACGAAGACAAAAAAATATATAAGTAATTAAAACTAGGTAGATAAAAGGTGTACTGTCAGGTGTCTGTACGTTAATATATAATGATTATGTTATTTTTAACGGATAATCATGGCATTGGGTATTGTCTGATTAAGTTAACGTTGAATTTGAATTTTGTGTTGATGTCTAATTTAATGCTTAAGTAATGTGATTGTCTTGCAAATATCGTGATGTAGGCAAAAACAGCAAAACTCCCCTACTCTCTTATTTTAGAGTGAAGAAACGTCGTGAATTATCTACACACACCAATGTTGATATTTATCGGCACATGTTTTCTACGCAGTTGCATTCTGTTACCGGATTCAACAAGTATCAATACATTTCCGCGAAGCAGCAATAAAGCTGAAAGCGCCGATATAAATCTGTTCCAATAACGAGTGACAAGCGCGCCAATGACAATGTTTCATTGTCTTTTTAAAATCGATTGTATTGATTAGTTTCGAATTGAAGCGGTATTGAAAATACTTGAACTAACGAGGCTCAATAGATTCAAGAACATCTCATTCATACTAATGTATGGAATTTTGCTTATATTTGCATTGCAAATAAATCACAACAAATTTCGTAAATCCGGTTTTGACCAGGTCAGCATTATTGTCCCACGAGGGATCGTTATCTTATCGGGGCTAGACCAGATGCTACGTACATACTATGAAGCAACTTTACCACACTGGTATAAAGTAAAAAAGGGTCTTTATAATAACTGTACCTATATTTTGTAGAGCTGGCAGCCATGGGCGTAGCCACGGTGGGGCAGGGTGGGGCACTTGCCCCACCCTGGCTCTGGCCTCTAAGGAACCAAACCAAACCTAAAAGAAAAATATCTAAGTAATTGGCATACTCCCAGAGCCCAAACGGCTGAAGTCAGACATATATTTTTAGATGTAGGATTTCGTTGTGTAGGAAGGTGAACAATAAGAAAATGTTTTGGCCAATTCGATTAATACATAACAGGGTATATCAAGACTGCGACCGAAAACGAAGCCGGGTGCTAGTCTTAGTAACTATAAACACATAATCCATCAGCCAAAGGAAGTCTCCTACTGAATATAGGCCTCCCCCAATGATTTCCACAGTGACCTGTAATTAGAGGCAGCCTGCATCCAGCGACGTCCCGCAACCTGTACTCGGTCGTCTGACCACCTTGTATGTAGACGTCCTACGCTGCGCTTTCCGCTACGTGGCCTCCATTTGAGAACTTTTTGGCCCCATCGGCCATCAGTTCTCCACGCTATGTGCCCCACCCATTGCCACTTTAAGTTACTAATCCGCTGGGCTATGATGTCGGCTACGTTAGTTCTCGTATGGATCTCCTCATTACTGATACGATCTCGTAGGGTATGTCCATGCATAGCGCTCTCCATAGCTCGTTGAGTGACTTTGAGCTTCCTAATAAGGCCATAGTAATAGTAATAGGGCCACGTCTCGGTGCCATATCAAACCTGCGTTCGAGACGATTTGTGATGACACTCGAAAACAACTTATAGTCATGTCTCAGAAGCGAGATGGGCCTGTAGTTCTTCAGCAAAGTGTTATCACCTTTTTTGAAGAAAAGTATCACCACGCTCCTGCTCCATGCCTCTGGCGTTGAGCTCTCGAATAGAACAGAACTGAAGGACTTTCAGTATCGGCGTTCCGCCCGCTTTCAGAAGCTCTTAAGTGATTCCGTTCTCACCCGGCGCGGTGCCTTATTGTTCTTAAGTTGCTTTAGGGCCATCTCAATATCACATAGGCTGATGTTCGGGATATCATCGTTGTATTGTTGGATCATCTTAGCTCTCGGGTCTTCGGCCGAGCTGACAGTATGTTTGGCAACCGAAGTGTAAAGCTGTCCATAGAACCTCTCGATGTCCCTTAATACCTCTGCCCTCGTTGAAACTACGCGGCTGCCTTCCGTCTTCAGCCTAGACAACTGGTTTTGCTCAATAGACAAGTCTTGCAAACACTTTGGAGCCTCCGTTCCGCTCAATTGTCTTTTTCTCTCTTTAATGCGAACAGTATTGTGAGCGCGGATATTGTGTCGCAAGGACTTCCAGATCCGTCTATTGAGCAGTCGGTATGCTTCGGCTTCAACGGAAGACTGCAGCGCCATAGATCGACGTTCGGCGATGAGACCAAAAGTGTGGATCGAGAGTTTTTGTAGTCTATTTCGACGGCGAGGTCTAAAATACTTCAATCCCACCGTATGTATAGCTTCTACAAAACTGCTGTTTAGCTCGTCCACTGCAAGGTTTTCACTAAGACAATCAAATCGATTACTAGTTCAAATAGAAAGCTTTCGGGGTTTTGGATATGGACGCGAATATGTCGGAGCGTAGACTTCATCTAGCGACGCCTTTCTTAGTGGACATTGATATTCAATATGCCCCTAACCATTCGGTGATCACTGCCAGTTTTCGCCCTGCTGATCACAGAGACATCACTGAACATGCGTTTATTCGTCGTTAAGATGAAATCTATCTCGTTTCTCGTAAAACAGTACAGTCGTATGCTTTGACGCTTACGTTCGTGTTTACTGTGCACCTTTGCTCATATTTTATTAAAAACCAGCGGTTCTCAAAATGAATACGTGCAAATGCGGTATCTGTGGTGATAACATGTCCGAAGGTGCGCACTGCTCAGTGTGCTCCCAGGACATGCACTTCCATTGTGCAGGTGTTACAGAGGGAGGTTACCGTAAGCTCGGTGATAGAAGGCTGACGTGGCGCTGCATGAAGTGCAAGCAAACTAGCTCTACTCATCCTCCAAATTCACCCAAACCGGAGACGGACTCCCTCATTCTCAAGGAAATTCGGGCTATTAATGCGAAGTTGGCGCCTCTGGAGTCTCTAAGTGAAGAAGTGAAAGCACTCCGACGCGAATTATTAGACCTCAAAACATCGGTAAGCGCAGCCACTGACTTAGTTGCAGAATTCACGGGTAAGATAAATGATATCGAACAACGTCTTCTACATGTAGAAAAAACTCAGTCTAAATTTAATACTGTGCAAGCTCGGATTGATAAACTGGAACTCGACTCGTATATGCAAGATCAGTGGTCAAGGCTTAATAACATACAAAATTAAAGGTGCCACGCAAATTAACAATGAAAATCTCTTCGACATAGTATCCAAAATTGGAAATATTATTCAATACCCTGTATCAAAAACCCAAATAAATTTCATCACCCGTGTCCCGACAAGAGAAAAGGATAAACAAAAACCGATTATAGTTTGCTTCAACAATCGATACGTGAAAGAAGATTTTATAGCGGCTAGCAGGATTTCGTCAAAAAACAGTCCACTCACCGTATCTCAACTTGGGTTACCCGGTAATCAAAAAGTGTTTATAAATGATCACCTGACAGTACATAACAAAATCCTACTTTCTAACACCAAGAAATCTGCAGCTGAAAAGGGTTTTCAATACGTCTGGGTAAAACACGCAAAAATATACGCAAGGAAATCCGATACCTCGCCAATAATTGCAGTGAAAACGGAACGAGATCTCACGAAGATTACATGATCCAATTATTTATTATTTTTTTGATAATATTATTCATTCAGTTCACATTTACTAAGTTTGAGAACCACAAGCTGCAGCGTGCTACCTCTATATTCCAACAATCGCCACAGCCGTTACAGTGTCATTGGATGTTCGGTAATAAATATTTTATACAATATTTTTACTTCCACTTAAATAGTTATTACAACTTCAACCTAGTTGGTATACTTATACAGCTCCCTTTTCAACGAACTACACAGTCACTTAAGATCCATTATGTCGGACAACCCTCACCGCTTCTGTGTATTGTTTCTATTCATAAAAAAGTCTTAATCCCCATTTCAAAGTCGAGCACAGTCAATCACAGTGCACTACTGTGCACTAAACTGTTTTATAAAGATATTTCTTTTAATACCGTCACAACATTCATAATGATTATTATTGTAATACTCTTGTCTACATTTTGCGTAATTGATTGCCTTATTTTTTTAAAGCAAATTTTATCTTTTTATGTAACTGATCTATGTTATAATATTAGTTATTCCGGCAATAGATATAATTTAGGACAATGGCCTTAATGAATTTATACTATCAAAACGCTAGGGGACTGCGTTCCAAAACAAATGCATTATATAGAAATGTATCTCTACATTCCTATGATATTATAGTATTTACGGAAACATGGCTGACTGACGGTGTAAACAGTGCTGAATTATTCGATTGTCGATATATTGTAATGAGGCGAGATCGGGATTATTCCCGAACGCACCAAACACGAGGTGGCGGTGTTCTTGTGGCAGTAAAGAGTAACTTAACTGTAATAGAAAGACGCGATTGGCAAAGCTCTGCTGAAGATATATGGCTAACATTATTTATTAAAAAATCAAGACCAGTAACTCAACATAATATACATATTTGTGCACTCTATTTGTGTCGAGAAAATGCCGGTAACTCTTACGCCACTCAATTATCAAATTTTTCGAACAACCTTAGTAATCTGATAAT
Organism: Hyles euphorbiae; assembly: GCA_023078785.2. Taxonomy (NCBI): domain Eukaryota; kingdom Metazoa; phylum Arthropoda; class Insecta; order Lepidoptera; family Sphingidae; genus Hyles; species Hyles euphorbiae. The sequence continues at coordinate 456,139 of CM041034.1, forward strand.
GAAACACCCATTGGATAAATTTATTGTTGTTGGTGATTTTAATTTTGGCAGTGATGTGGTTTGGGGCAACTCTGATCACAACCTCGAATTAATACCCAGCAACATAACAAGCCCACATATTATTGACTTCTTTGATAACATTGAATCTTACAATTTATCCCAGTTTAACGGTCAGCGTAATGTAAACGATAGACTACTGGACTTGGTTTTTTCGAATGGCCCTCTGGCTGTTAATAAAAGCTACGACCCACTAGCGGTGCCAGTTGACGCGCATCATGAGCCTCTGGTGATAACTGTAGAATTTGATAATATCCATACCTTACATGAGAACGTAAAGCAAAAGCATTTATTTCAGAAAGGTGACTACACAAATATCAATCATGCCTTAGACCAAATAAACTGGCCAATTTTACTAAACACCGAACCGTTAGACCAAGCAGTAAATACTTTTTACAGCAAACTATACCAGCTTATAGATATGCATATACCCCAAAAAACCATTAAGATTCAGTCACACCCACAGTGGTATAACAAGGCTCTAATTAAAATGTTAAAAGAAAAGCAAAAACATCACAAACGGTATAAAAAATATGGTAACATGTCGGACTATTTATCCTTTTCCTTGCTTCGTACTAGAGTCATTAATGTCGAAAAAAAATGTTATAATGCGTATATTGAGAAAATTGAATCATCGATTAAGAACAATCCCAAAGCTTTTTGGGCATATGTTAAGGCTAAACGTAACTCAAATGCTTATCCCAATGTGATGGCATACCAAAATTACACAGCCGATACTGGAGAAGGCATAAGTAATTTGTTCTCAACCTACTTCCATTCCACCTTCGCTGAATCTGATTCTCCAGATACTAATATACCCTTAGTAGATGAAAAAATCCCTAACAGTTCGAACATAAGCTCAATTAGTATATGTCGAGAGAAAGTTTTGCATTTACTTAAAACACTGGACCTAACTAAGTCTGGTGGTCCAGATAATATCCCACCTATCTTTATTACCAAATGTGCTCACTGCTTAGTTGCACCAATCTACATTCTGTTTAAGAGGTCATTATCGGAAGGACAAGTCCCACAAATATGGAAATCGGCTTTTATTACTCCGGTATTTAAAAAAGGTAATAAATCTCTAGTCGACAATTACCGGCCAATTTCAAAACTGTGTCTTTTCTCTAAAATACTCGAAAGATTAGTATACAATGCACTTTACTCTACATTATGCAACAGCTTCGGTCCTGAACAGCATGGTTTTTTAAAAAAACGCTCCACCACAACGAACCTCATATTATTTAATGAAATAATTACTGAGGGAATGGAAAAACGTGCACAAGTTGACGTCATATACACCGACTACAGTAAATGTTTTGATCGGATTCATCACGGTGTACTTTTGCAAAAATTACTGTCAGCAGGTATTCATGGCGATTTATATCGGTGGTTTTCATCTTACATCGAGAAACGATCACAGGCAGTTGTCTTAAACGGCTTTATGTCGAGTTGGACATACATTCCATCAGGAGTTCCACAGGGCTCCTTGTTAGGCCCTCTTTTGTTTAATATATTCATTTCGGATGTTATACATTGTTCTCATAATTCTAAAATACTTCTGTACGCTGACGACATGAAAATAATTAAATTAATTCATAACACTTCTGACGCCCAACTTTTACAAGCAGATCTTAACAGATTCAATAAATACTGCAAAAATAATAAGTTACAATTGAATGTCTCCAAGTGCTACCATATAAGTTTCTCACGTCTACACAAAACAATTCAGACTTCATATACAATAAATAATATTGATATCAAAAAAGTTACGGAAATACGGGATTTGGGTGTTACTCATGACAATAAACTAATTTTTGACAAACATGTTGATCACATTGTGAAAAAGGCGTCTAAGACACTAGGTTTCATTATTCGCATGTCAGATAGTTTTAAGTCGCTAAAATGCATCAAGATTTTATATTGTTCTTTGGTACGCAGTCAACTTGAATACGCATCACAAGTGTGGAATCCTCAATATGAGATCTACAGGTCTCGTATTGAGTCAGTCCAAAGGAAATTTTTAAAATATCTGGATTTCAAGGCGCAACAATGGTCCGATGACTACGCACATCGTTGTAAAAGGTATCATTTTTTGCCTTTGGAAGTTAGGCGTAATATTAATGATATTTGTTTCATTATGAATGTTGCTAACGGGTCTATCGACTGTCCTCCGTTATTGTCAAAGCTAGGATTACGCACGAATCAAACAGGACTTCGTCTGAAGCCTCTGTTATCAATACCTTTTGCGTCAACCAATTATAGGCAAAATTCATTCCTGTTGCGTAGTGCAAATATATTTAATAAGCTTCCACAAAATCTGGACGTGGATTTGTTTTGCACAAAACCAGAAACCGTAAGGCGAAAATTTAGCAAAATCTTTTTTGAAACAGACAGTGAAGAAACTACCTAGATTTGGGTTATCCATCATAATATATCATTGTAGGCACAATACAGCTTGTGGTTAAGTATTAAGCTATATATATATATATATATTTTATTGTTATAATATTAAAATTGTTTTATTGTTAAATCTTGCAGCTGTTGTGTAATTTTCCTTATTCCGTTTATCTCTTTTTTTACAACCTTTGTTATTTTATAGTACTTAATTGGTCTTTTTTTTAATTTAATTTGTTATTTCACTTTAAACGGTGCTCTAAATTGTTAACTATATGTGGAGACTTGTTATTAGCAATATGGTTACCTTATATTTAAGTTCTACACATATTTGTATTAGTCTGTAAGTCTTCCTAAAAATAAAAAAATAAAATAAATAAAACCGTCAGGACTCAGCTAGGTCGTTTTTATGTGAGGCGGCTTCTTGAAAAAAGAGATTATCGCAAAGAGTCCCTTTTTGTCCAGAAAGTCGGCCTGCCTCTGACCCCTGGGCTTCCATTGCCTATGCCCAAATTGCCCCGCTTTCAACTCTGCATCGCTTCACATGCCCAACTTTGCGTTGAAATACAACAGCATTGAAGTAGGTTATAGACGTATGCATAGCCTGATTTATGTATGTCCTCATACATCTCCTCTACTTCTTCATCTGAGTGAGTCGAGGTCGGCACGTATACCGGTATGACCTTCAATGAATATATTTTTGATATTCTGAATAAGTCTTGGGAAAGGTACAAGAGCAGGTTACCAGACTTATTAGAGGAAAGGAAAGGAGAGTATGGCCTGTAGGAGTGGATACTGCAGTTACGGAAGGGAAGGTTGGGTTACAGCAGCTCGGGGGCCGAGGTCGTATACTTGTAGCACCTATTTTAGGACAGGCCATTACCACTAGATAGGAGAATCCCTGACCACACTATAACCGATGAATATAATAAAATATAAACACCATGAAAATAATATATTTTTTGTAATTTTTGAAATATCTGTAACTGGTCCGCCATCCATAGTTTTTGCTAAAATAATAATTTAATCTCTAATGTACCACAGCGCCTTTAAAAAAAGGATGTACATTATTATTTTAGGATAAAACTAAATATTTGCCACCCAAATAGGTCAATAGAAAAAGAAAATAACAAAAAAACGTCTCTTTTTTTGCAAAATTTTTAGTTGCATTGCGTCTAAAGTCACTTAAACTCTTAAACTACCACCCGACTTCGTTTTCGGTAGAAAACTTGATATAACTTGTAGATTCATGGTGCTATAGGGTGTAACCTTTTTGTATGAAAAAAATAACCGGGTGTGACAACGGATATAGTTTGCTACTTAAATATTATTTTAGACTTCTGCCCCACCCTGAGCCCATGGCTGGCTACGCCCATGCTGGCAGCCCGTCTCATCAGGCAGCTTATGCTCCATCGTAAGCCACCGTTCATGAACTTTGGATTCGCTGCATCATTGTCCAGCTTACTGTATAAAGGAATTTCATCATCGCCATATCACTGCTGAACATAGGCCTCCTACTAAGATTTTCACATCGACCTGTTGAAAGCGGCCTGCATCCAGCGACTTTCTGCAACCTTAGCCAGTTGTCCGTCCACATTGTAGGCGGGCGTTCGAAATTTCGCTTGCCTGTAAAGGAATTTCACCAGTAGGATATTTGGTATAAAGTTGGTGTTTCTCTGCAGGTTACGGGTGCTTCCAATGGCTGCTGCTGATGTCGTGCGGCGGCGTGTACGCCGTGTGCGCGCTCAGCACCACCACGCTCAGCTTCGTGCTGCCCGCCGCCGAGTACGACTTCGCGCTCTCCTCCAGCGACAAGGGGAGACTCACTGCCACGCCACTTATTGGTTAGTATACAGATTCTTTCATCTTCCTTTTAGCAATCAAGTGTTGAATCCGGTCTTTGGTTTTTTATTTATTAATTTGATATTTGAAGGAACGAGAGGATTGTACCGGTGAGAAAAGGGGTTTAAAAAAATTGTGTATACAAACCATAGGTATGTAACATTTCGTTGAAGAAGTCTTTTGGAAAGTCAAGGTTTAACAGAGGAGTTCGTGGGGTTAAAGAGAGAGAGAGAGAGAGAGAGAGAGAGAGAGAGAGAGAGAGAGAGAGAGAGAGAGAGAGAGAGAGAGAGAGAGAGTACAATTTAGAAGAGTGGCACTATGAGTGCGTGTACTTTTAGTGCTTTGACGTGGAAGCTTATGCAGTTGTTTCGCATGCAGATCAGCTTATGATTATACAAATTCGAGAAGACACGTATAATTATTCCGAACAATTCTATTGATAGGTCAGCACTTACCATCAGTAGCAGTATATCAACATTAGTTTTATTGTTCTAAATATACAAGTATTGTGGGTCTGACCTACACTTAACTACAGATTGTCTTGTATGGAAATTGATTATTATTATTGTTGTGCCGATGTATCATGCGTCAGATCTAACAGATTGACGTGATTCTCACCTCGTATAAGATCGGGCAGACTTTGGAATACCTATTTGGAAATTAATTTTGGCTTAGATATATTTGCGATTTTGTACATCAAACCAGTAATTGGGGCTACAAATCGTGAGAAATTGTATAATGGCATTATGGAATTCTCTCTCTCTTCTCTCTTCAGTCACAGGAAGTCCACTGCTGACATAGGCCTTCTCCAATGATCTCCATATCGACCTGTTGGAAGCGGCCTGTATCCATGATATAAATGTGAAAGCACAATTAAACAACCAGTCCAATAGATGCTAGTTTATTACTGACTTAACAGACCATAAAAAAAGAAAAGCACGCACATCGGTTTTCCGCCTTTTCTGCGAGGCAAAACAACGTAAAATACATAACAATCCAGCGAATTCCTGCAACCTTAACTAGGTCGTACTTAAATTTACAAACTAGAGATATATTTGCTATTACTATATTTCTATCAATGTTGGGGCACCCCTTAAATCATTGACACAGCCTTAGATTAGCATTAACGCCAAGATGAAATAAGCGCTTCCAGATTTCATGCCCACTTCAAGATTACCGTTATTAATGTCTACAACATCAAGATAACCTCTTGTTGCAACAAAAAAACTATCCTATTATCAGGATGAATGAATACTCTTCGTTTTTCAGGAATGTGTGTAGGCTCCTACTTCTGGGGCAACCTGGCAGACGCGCGAGGTCGCAAGAAGGCGATCATCGGAGCCTTACTCCTGGACGCGTTGGCAGCATTCCTGTCGAGCGTGGTCCAGTCCTTCCCCGCCTTCCTGGCCTGCAGGTATCTATGCTGAATATTTAGGTATTATGGAAATAGTTAGATGTCTAAATTATGGCACTTTACTGGTGGTACTGATTTACTGGTGGTAGGTCTCTCATATGTGAAAGGCTGCCTGGTAGGGTACCACCGCAATGTCTATTTCTCCCGTCAAACAGCAGTTTAAATGCACTGTTGTGTTTCGGATTGAAGGACATTGTAGCCAGAGTAACTACTGGACATATTGAGACTTAACATCTTATGTCTCAGGATGGCGAGCGCAGTGGAATGTCAAGCATTGCTTTGTAACTCAAGGTGTTGTTTGGTTCTGCTTCTGTTCATGAGCGGTCGTATCGCTTACCATCAGGCGAACGGCATGCTCGTCTCGCCATTCACTGCAATAAAAATAAAGCAATGATATTTAGTAGTAAAGGAAAGTATTCGAGTGGTATTCAAGATTTAGATTTAGATAGGTCTGTTTCAAGCATGGAAATGCTGTAATTTGGAGATTATGTTAAGTATGAGATAACAGTCGCTTCGAACGTATCAATTCAAGATCATAGTGTGATAGGTTAAATAGATCAATTATTATTAAGACAAAAGAAAGGAGTCTATGATAAACAATTCTTTGATTTTATATACAATTATAAAAGTATCTATTACTCTATCTAAGAATAGGATACGCGAAGGACGCAGGCAAGATCAAAAACAGATGAACTATTAATTGAAAATACAGGTGAAGTAGGGACTTGTAAAAATCTTATAGTCCGATTGTCAGGTGTTCCATGTTTTGTTATCTTGTATTGTTTGGAAATCAATCAATGACTAAGCAATAGAACTAATAGGGATCATGTGACAAAAGACGTCACGAATAACATAAAATGAATTAAAATAATTGCCCCAGTATATTTTAACTTTGCAAATAATATAAGACACGTGTTGCGAAATAAATTGCTTTTTATTAATGCAAATATTATGTGCAGGAAATTATTAACACGTTCATTTATGTTAATGAAAGTGCGGATGTCAGTTTGATGTATTAAAGCTGGTTACTTGGGTATCCTCGGGGATGTGTAATACATATACAATAGACCCTCCCACGTAAATATAATACTTAAGGGTATTTTGCATGTCCGCTAAACACTGCGCCAGTGCCAACAACATGACCTAATATATTAACACACTTTAGAAAAGGATTGTTAATTTAGTCCATTTCTTTTATTTTTAATATCAGTCCAATTTGGCGTAGACTTGGACCGTTATAATAATTAATAAAATATTAATTATAAAAACTTCTGCTACATCACTGCAGCCTTTTCAGAGATTATGATATTACCTACGCCAAAATTTACCTTTAACATCAATTAATGTATCCAGTCATTGTGGCATCAAAATCGTTACATAGCCAGAGCCATCCTGACGTAACCATTCGTTGTAGAATTGTTTTGGTCGCAGGTTCTTCTCCGGGTTCGGGATCATCGGTGCTACGGGCCTCATATTCCCGTACTTCGGAGATTTCCTCTCGCTCCGGCACCGGGACGTGATGCTGTGCAGGCTTGAGGTCTTCTGGACCTTTGGAACTATACTTTTACCGGGTGAGATTTTTGAATATCCTGATGGTGGAAAATGTATAAGATAGTCATGTCATCAAAAGTGTTCATTGCTGTATAGAAACTAGAATATATGAATAATTATTGTAGATAGCGTAACGGTTTTTGAGAATAGAGGATGTAAATTGGAAGTACTGATTAGATAAAGCATGGTGAGGATTATCAAGTCTCTGAGAGTGTCATTGGTCTATTGAAATGCCAAAAAAACCGCAAGATAAAGTTAATAGAAAGAATTTAAACATTAGGAAATGAAGATTAAGGACAATAATAAATGAATATTTTCTGTTGTAATGAATTGTTTGGAGACTGTCCCGCCCTCACACCTGCCACTGCAACTCCTGTAAGCCAGGATCAACAGTGGCACGCAATGTAATGACACCGAGCATTGAAGCTCGGCGAGTCTCCGGGAATGTATAACTTGTCTTTAACCCGCAAAGAAATTAATCAGAAAGTTAAATTAATAGGAGGAGTTGGAAATAAATAATGTCCACTTCCCTCCGTGCAAGGCGGGTGGCAAAATATTGAACTAAAGAGGTAAATAACCTCACAAAAAGACTTTTACAGCCGGAGAAGCCAGCTGTAAAGCACCACGGAATTCATTATTACATTTAAATGGGACCTATTGTGTGAGCTGTTATACTTGATTCCAGTAATAGGTATGGCAAAAACGCCGGAAAGCACGGAAATTCGTCCTAGTCTGCACTAGGTCCATGTAGTATACGACTCCTGATGATATCTGCATACTATCAAACATGATTTTACGCTCATTTTGCCAAATACTACACTCCCAAAGTATATGATGCGCGGATTGTTCATATTCGCAATAAAAATTTACTGAATTGTTTGTATAAAATAACAATAGAGTTGATAAAGTAAATTGAACACGCGAGGAAGTGCAGCAAAACAAGATGATTGGCAGTACGCCTCATGCCAATTAAATTTAGAAATACTAGCGCGGCCTTCCTGGTGTCGTTGAAAGGTCACATTCTACGCGACGTACCCTTGATCCAACTGTTCCCTCTAGTGTTACTTTATCTATGTATATAATCGATTTCTGATGTTGACAACAAACTGGTGCAAGGATAATATCGCTGCCTTACCTTGTATTCAATTCACATATGATGTAAAATTCGTAAATATTGTTATTTTTTCCGTTTCGCATTAAATTATTATAAATTTATTACTTACTACTTTAGATAATGAGGTAAAAAATTATGTCATCTGTGTGAGGTACCGAGTGCCGATTTAAAAGTTTCATCAACGTAACGTATTTTAAATAAGTTACGAATACTTAGTTCATGGGGCCATAAATTACAGAGCATAGCACTTCAGGCATTACATTTAATTGATTGGTTAGAACACTCTTAAAATAACCACAGGACATTAAAACAATAGAAATTAACAAAAGCAACATCAAAATTTCCAGGCATAGCGTTCCTAATCATCCCGAACCAGATCTTCAACCTGACGGCGGACGGCGCGGACTTCCAGTACACGTCGTGGCGGGTGTTCGTGGCGGCCTGCGGGATCCCCAGCTTGTTGGTGGTGCTGCTGCTTGTGCCCTTCCCCGAGAGCCCGCGGTATCTGCTGCACGCCAACCGGGCGGAGCAGGCGCTGCAAGTGCTGCAACGGATCTTTGTGGTCAACACTAAGTTGAATGAGAAGGACTTCCCGGTTAGTATAAGATGCTTATTAACTTAGATAGTGTATCTGTCTTCTAGGCATTTTTTTTCATTGCAATGAATAGCGAGACGAGTATGCCGTTCGCCTGATGGTAAGCGATATGACCGCTCATGAACAGTGGCAGAACCAAACAACACCATGAATTTCAAAGCAATGCTTGACATTCCACTGCGTTCGCCATCCTGAGACATAAGATGTAAAGTCTTGTTATGTCCAGCAGTTACTCTGGCTACAATGTCCGTCAATCCGAAACACAACAGTGCATTTAAACTGCTGTTTCGCGGGAGAAATAGACATTGCGGTGGTACCAACCCAGGCAGCTTCTCACATATGAGAGACCTACCACCAGTAAAATTTGATAAAAGCATTTGATTAATATGAGAAAACAATGTCATTGTTCATGGTGGATGGGATTTTGTACTGAACAGCATACTCTATCTCTTTCTCTTCAGCCACAAGAAGTCCAGTACTGAACATAGCCCCAAAAATATTCACGTTGCCCTATTGGAAGTAGTCTGACTCCAGTGACTTCCGGCGACCTAAACCAGGTCGTCAGTCCACCTTGACACTGCGCTTGCGTATACATGACCTCCACATATAGTATTCACTCTCGCAATTATCCTATTTGGGTTTTTTTACCTATTATTAGATATTTTGATGTCGTGTTTAATTATATTTCTTTTAGTTCAATTTATTTGAAAACACTAACATGTAACTATTGAACCATCATTAATAATATTATGAATTCGTTCACTTTACAATAATAAAGACAAAGTTTGTTCCATAGTGATAATATATTTTCAGATTTTTTAAAATTATTTCATTTCAATAAAACAATTTTAACACTTTGGTTAAAACCCTCGGTCTTCCAGGTGGAATCCATGATCAGTGCAGGAGAAGGCGATGAGGAGGAGGTGGTGTCCGCGGACAACAATGGCAACGAGACCAAGGCGCCGCTCACCTGGAGTCAGCGGTGGGACGCCTTCTGGATCCGCAAGAAGACGCTCGTCACGCCTCCCTACATCGGGCTCCTCGTGTTGTGCTGTTTCGTCGACTTCGGTCTTATGTTCAGGTATCATGTCTTTGATTATGGAAATGTTTTCATAGCTGCTGTGTCTGGAGATTTAACTATACATTTTGACGAAGTTAGTAATTGGCAAGAGGTGGCGGAGTGGGCACATAGCTCGTAGAACCGATGGCCGTTGGGGCCGAAAGGTTCTTGAGTGGAGGCCACGTACAGGCAAGCGAAATGTCGGACGCCCGCCTACAAGGTGGACGGACGATCTGGCTAAGGTTGCAGGAAGTCACTGGATGCAGGCCGCTTCCAACAAGTCATTGTGGAGATCCTTGGGGGAGGCCTATGTTCACCAGTGGACTTCCTGTGGCTGATATAATGATGTTGATGATGAAGGCGGAGAATAGAGAGAGCTATAGAACTCTCGTTTTGGATGCTAAGATCCACTTTGGGTCACTGAGCCAGCGGAGTAGTATTTTGACGGAGTTGTTGAAGCAGCTGACAGTGAGACAAGTGCCAACAAATGAGATTCCAACATCGAGATAAATGTTTACATGTTATTCGTGAATTTATTCGATCTGGATGTGGTGAGAGCAAAAATTCCGACGTAGTTTTGGATACTGACTTATGTATAAGTATAGTTGGGAGTACGTGTCTTATTGATGTGTTTATTTATCAATTGAATTTACTACTGTAATAATGCTTTTGCAATAAAAAGAAAAAAAATTACATATTGTTATTGTTGTGTGTATGAATGATATAATTTTTGTTTCTATACAGTTACTACACGCTGATGATGTGGTTCCCGGACTTGTTTGAGAGATTCAGCCAGTTCTCGTCCCTCTATCCTGAAGAGTCCAAGGGAGTGTGTGAAGTGTCCCTGGCCCTTGCAAATGAAACATTTGAATCAGTTGTAAGTGTCTTAGATTAGCAAAATAGTAGTTTATCTCTCTCTGCTATAGACTACATAGATAGTACTATTAAATAGATACGGTATGTTTGTGTATGGAAATTTTTATATAGTATAATTCAGGTTTAGTTCTTAATTTTTTTACTGCCCTCTCTATCTTTTTTTTAAATCCATACCATGGTTGTCTGTAAGACATTGCTATAGAGCGATAAGACCGCTATTTGTACTTTTTAAAATTATTGTTTCTGTATAGTGCAGCGGTTTAAGTTTGTGTACAATAAAGATTTAAATATATACTACTGGGTTCCCTTGACTGGAGCGGTACTGTCGTCTCTTAGAAATACAACATCAAGCCACGACTTTGCTATTATGTTTTCTTCTGTGTCTTTGATTGCGGGAGGCCTAATACCATTTTTCTCCTATGTTTTTTCATTACACATTCCCCCCATTTTCAGAGCAACGCCTATAATCTCAATGTTGTAGATGTTCATTATCTGCGATAATTATATACAACTAGTGGTCGGGCCAAGCTCCGCCCGGGTGCGGACCACGTTTCAAAATGGCGGTCAAAATGTTCAATTCTGACTATCAATTTAGAATATCGACCAATGGGACCACAAAAAACGAATAAAATTTCCTGGTATTTGCTAGAAATGTCACTACTGCTTCCCTACTATAGGTCATAGCGTGATGATATATAAAGCATTCCTCGATAAATGTACTATCTAACACTGAAAGGATATTTCAAATCTGACCAGCGGTTCCTGAGATTAGCGAGTTCAAACAAACAATCAAACAAACAAACAAACAATTCAGCTTTATAATATTAAGTATAGATACGTGAGTGATTTGCCGGAACTTAGTTTTTATTAAAACCCTTTTCTTTCAGGGCAAAACGCACCAACTAGGCGACCAGGTGTACATCCATACCCTGGTGGTGGCGCTGAGTTGTGTTCCCACCGCGCTGTGGGTTGGTTTTACTATCAACATCATTGGAAAGAAACTTATGCTTGGTGAGAACTTATTTTCATATTTCCAATAAAAGATAAAGTCGCATTTGCAGGATTGTTCGTTGCAAATGTTCATGTGATTTCATTTAGTACCTTTTATTATGTTCTCATTATCTTTGCTTTCGGATTAAGCTAAAGTTCATAAAAGCAAGTCATAAGTGTTTAAACATTTTAACAACTACGTAATTTTCTGATGATTGTCTAAGGTATATACATATAACAAGGAAAGATTATTAATTATAGGTTTAAAATTCATAGTTTTACCGTGCTACTTCATAGTAGCACGGTAGGCTTTCATTCATATGAAAGCCTTCCAAAACCTACATAACGTCATATCGTCCAGAATTAAGTTCTTAAAGACGAATGTCTTACCGGCACCGAAACGTAGCCTGGTTCTATGGCCTTCAGCTTCTGGGCTACGCTCGGTAATTCCCTACGAGATCGAATCGAACAAAAGTTATCGACATAGCCCTTAGGGTTAGCAAGTTGAAGTGGCAGTGGGCCGGGCACATATAGAACTAATGGGCGCTGGGGCCGAAAGGTTCTGTAGTGGGGACCACGTACAAGTAAGCGAAGTTTTGGACGCCCACCCACAAGGTGAACGGATGATCTGGTTAAGGTCGCAGGAAGTCGCTCGATGGAGGCCGCTTTAAACAGGCTATATTATAAGCTAAATTACCTTGTAACATACATAAAGATTTCTCAATCGAGATTTCGCCATCCCATACTTCTTACGATAATAATTGCTCTTAATATATTATCCATGTTGTTTCCAGTAATGATGTTGATAAGTTCCGGGTTGGCGGCGCTGGGATTGAACCTGGTTCGTTCATCTCTTGAGAACCTGATCTTGTCGTGCGTATTTGAAGCTATCGTGAGCTGCACTGAAGCCGTGCTGTTTTGTGTTATCTGCGAGATATTCCCTACTAAAGTAGCGTGAGTATGAATGTATATGTAACACTATAGAAAATATATTAAGCTTATAAATTTTAATTTGCTTATATGTGTATTACCGAAGTCATCACCGCATTGCGTGGCTCATGAGATCCAAAATGATGAATGATTAGGAAAATGGCATTGGGCCACCATATCTATCGAATTTACAAAATCATGCTGGTGTAAACACTGACTGTCACCTATGAGCTAGCTTAGGGAAAAGCTCGAGTTTTGTTTTTGACTACCTTGTTCAAGTATTTTATTTTTCAAGTTCAGATTCTTGATCACCCTGTGCAGATCATCCTGAACCGACAAGAATGCACGAAGATGTTGGTGGACAAGTGAAGTAGACGAAGTGAAAATCATGTATAAGGATCGAACAAAGCCGAGATCCATAGTCTCTTGCTACGTCTATGGGATACTGGCATGACAGCAATGTCTTAATACTAACATAAGTTATTTTCCCGACAGGGCAACAGCTATGGCGGTGACAGTGATGTGCGGGCGGGTAGGCGCGATCGTGGGCAACGTGGTGTTCGGAGCCCTGGTGGACCAGCATTGCGTCGTGCCCATTTATATGTTCGGAACCTTCCTCATAAGTCAGTACTTTTTAATTTATTTATTTTATTATTTATTATACAAAGTAAAAACAGAATAACAGTTTTATAGAAAATACAAAACAACTAAGTACAAATTTCTTACATTTATGGGTAAAATAATGTAAATTGTGCATTCCTGATTGTTAAATAATAGTGGATTTTGAAACGCGACATATTTGTATAGGTCACAATGGGTTTAGCAATTTCTAAGTTTTTCAGTTTTAGGAGTTTTTGATGATGCTGCTGCTATTGCTGATGATACTGATAGTGATGTTGATGATGATGTTTGTTCCAGCGAGCGGTTTGCTGTGTATAATACTCCCGAAGAGTACTCGGCCCGAGCGGCCGCAGTGAGAGCTGCTACCTACACAATGCTATATTTTTATATGAATAAAATTATTATATCTTACACATAACGCGGCTTTTATTTTCATCAACGAGAAGCTAGCGGAGAGATTGGCCCTTATTTTATTATTACCGTTGAGAGGCCAATACTCCTTTCCTTTTCCCACCCTTTCTCATTCAATTCTTTCCGATTTGACGGGCTGTTCAATTACGACGGTAGATGTTATATTACATCGCTCCCGTCAATGTAATATAAACAGGAAATAAATAGGGGATGTCGAGCTATAATGTCCCCATGGTAAGTGTAATGCAGGCCAAGCCGAGGTTGCTGGCTCACTTCTCGATAGTGTTATGCCAATCTGATTGTTTTTGGGTCTTTAAATATTCTAGTATAAATTAAACCGAAATAAAAAACACGACCATAGGTCACAACAACAGAATCCTAAACGCTCTCAACAATGGTCGCTATCAAGACTAATTTGAATATTTTACTAAGACGAATGGTGGTAGGTTTCATATGTGAGAAACCGACAGAGTAGGTCTCTACCACCACAATGTCTATTTCTTCCGCTTAATAGCAGTGTAATGCACGGTTTTGTTTCGGTATTGTAACCAGAGTACTTAGTGGATATATTGAGTCTTATATCTTAGGATGACGAGCGAAGTGGAACGTCAAGAATTGCTTAGTAATTCATGATGTTGTTTAGTTTTGCTACTGTTCATGAGAGGTCGAATCGTTCACCATAAGGTGTCTCGCCATTCATTGCGAAAAGAAACAAAGATTTGGTTATAAACGCGTTACAAATAAATAATAGTAAAATATTCAATTACAATGGAAATAATGTTTTGGCTGCTGAAACTAAGAGCTCCTGTGAGGCATTCAGAGCAGTGGCTAGAATAATATATTAGTTATTTAAAATAGTTAAAGGCGCTTACTCAGCCGGGCCCTACTCTACGGATAATATCGAGTCTTTTCAGCAAAACACGGCACCGAAGCGCTCAAAATTTGTTGAATGTGTTTTCATCGTAAAATTTTAATTAGACGATTCCAATATACATTTTAATTTAAGAGTAGGCATTCATTAAAAATTTGCAATTTTTTCTCTTAAAGTAAAATTATTTTGTAATTTAAAGTAAATAATTGATAGTCAAAGAAAGAATATGTGGGAAAAATGCAAATTGCATTGACATTTATAGCGTTCTTCTTTTTCATACATAATCAAGTCAATTGAATTAGTTATTTAAATGCAACAATTTTTGATCTCTTTATTAAAATATAAGGACCTAAATAACTAATTTAAATATAAATGTTAAGAATGCAAAAGATACAGATATTAACAATTAATGTTTTAGGTTAATTATATGTATCTACTTGTTTTCTACAGTCTATATTATGGCTACATAGTTTTAAACAGAATGAAAGGTGTGAATGCTTATCTGGGGACTTTTAGACGAAAGGTCGTTGCACTTGGAAGGCTTTAGAATCTTTTATAACTCTTCAATAATATATCATCATCATATCAGCTCGAATTTATCCACTACTGGACATAAGCCTCTTCTCTATCACACGACTTTCCTGGGTCCTGTGCATGTCGCATCCACAATTTACCTAGAAACTTAATGATGTCGTACATCCATCGAACGGGTGGTCTGCCTATCTTCCTCTTGGCCTCTCTAGGCCACCATTCCGTTACCGCTCCACCTGCAGTCCGTTTTCTGGCCACGTGTTCTGCCCACCTCCACTTGAGCCCAGCAATGCGTTGTCACATCAAACACCCCTGTTTGTCGCCGGATCTTCTCATTGCGGACTCGATCCCTGGAAGATATGCATAGCATGGAACGCTCCATGATACGTTGATATAATATTAATCTTCAATAAAAATATAGTATTTTATATTTAGCTTACCTTGCTACCTATAAATATGATGCGCCATAGAGATATATGCGATAGAGATATTAACAAGGATAGAAACTCTATACTTGTTTGGTAAAACTTTAATGAATCAAAATATCTAATACAATCTCTTATGAAAGATAGATTAAAGAGACCAGCCGTGAACCAGCAGTATTACGGAGGTGTCAAAAACAAGTATGTTGTTATCAGAAGTAAGAAAAACATTGGTGTCGTATATAGAAGAGTTCTAATTAAGAGTAAGGTGTCGCGAATATCCAAGAATTTCTAAATTTATACTGCATCCGATATTACGAATGTAAATTACATTTTATAGTAAACACTTTATTTTCTAGCTTCTATTCTGTAGTATACATAATTTTCACTTTGGAGTAAGCATGAAATTTGTTGGATTCTATTCTGTAGTAAAATTATAGAAACATACATAAACTCACGCCTTTTTTTAAGAAGTAGTAGGCCGAGGAGCACCCACGTATAGCCTTGTTTATTTTGTCTGCAAAGTTGGTTACACGCCGGCTGTGATAGGTGAGGACCGCACTGAGACAAATATTTTTGTGATATACAGGTATTTGTTTCGGGTCTGAATGTTGTGACACCGAAAAGTCTCTCGTAGTTCCTGATTCCCACGACACAAGACTCGATCTTAATGTAGAGAGTCTATTTATGTGACTGTTGGGTGTATTTGTTTTATTTTATTTGATAGGTCGCCATACCCGGCCCAAATTCCTCACTTCGGGTGGTCATCAATAGACATATCCAATATCATAAGATCGTAAATTGTTGTATTCAATTTGACGTGTTAGTATCAGCCTTTTTTCCACTTGCCCGACAACGTGACTACAATGCAGTCTAGATTTTTACTGACTGATGGTTGCACTTTTACCACCAGCAAGTCTTTCGCAAGTCGATCTACAGAGGACGGATGTGTTGCTATCGGGACCTGCCAAAGTGAGTAGCAATTAATGATAACAAAGAACTGTTTAATATTTATGTTTCATATAACAGAGATGCTAGGGGCGTTACTTTAGGATTCGAAATGAAATTCGAATTTTCAAACGTTCGACGTCCGTAGAAAGTTTTAAGTTTTCCACTTTTAAATCAATACTGTTCTCTGTGATACGACTGATGACTGATGATATACCGGGTATCTCAAGACTGCTACCGAAAACGAAGCCGGGTGGTAGTTTTAGTGACTACAAACACAATGCAACTAAAAATTTCGCAAAGAAACGCGACAATGATTTTTTATGATTTTTTAAATATCGTCATTTTTGGGTGATAAATCCATAGTTTTTGCTAAAATAATAATTTAAACACTTTTATACCTTAGATTATTTATAAATAAAAGGGTATACACTATTATTTTAGGAAAAAATGTATTTACCACCCAAATATGGTCATAGGAAAAAAATAACAAAAAAAAATTGTCGCTTTTTTTTTGCAACTTTTTCTGTTGCATTGTGTCTGAAGTCGCTTTAACTACCACCCGGCTTCGTTTTCGGTAGCAGTCTTGATATACCCTGTATATCATTTACTCCGAACTTAGTCTATCTATAGTTACGAGGCGATGTACTTCCGATAGATCATTCGAACATTTTGTGTAGTATCTAGGCAAATTCTTATAGTTTTACGTACGACGTCTGAAAATTCGAACATAATTTCAGATTATTAAGTAACCCCCCTGGGTTATTGTCGTCTATCTGTATCAGCTATTAATAGTCAATTGCTGAGCAACAGCGGGACTCTTTACAACCGACGCGACGCGACCGCGACGACGCGACGGACGGTTCGATTCATACGATTATTCTTCATATAGCAACCTTTGGTCCGTCCACTTATTTATTTATTTAAACCTTTTTTGCACAATATAGAGATACTAACAAGATATTACACAATAAAAATAGTAGTACAAGTAGCAGCCTTATCACACAAGATAATTTCTTAATGGCAACCATGGGATGTATTATAAACAGGAGATAGAAAGGTCAGTCTAAGGTTTAAATGAAATAATCTATTCTCTATACATACAAATAAAATTGAAGTGTCTGTTTGTAAAGTGAAAATAAAAAAAAAATACCAGCTACATATCGTTATACTCACGATAACTATAACGAAAATGATTTTAATACATTTTTTGTCTGTCTGTCTGTCTGTTTGTTCCGACTAATCTCTGAAATGGCTGGACCGATTTTGACGGGACTTTTATTGTCAGATAGCTCATATAATAAGGAGTAACTTAGGCTACATATATTTTAGAAAAAATATTTTATTTTAGAAAAATAAAGTAATGTTGCAATGCCCAAGTACTGTCCAGTACCACGCGCAGCTCACGCGCATGCCACAACTGGGCCGTCACGTCGGGCGCCTCCCACCACTTCTCCCACCAACGAATCAATATCACAAAGGCTGTCTTCAGGTGTGGAGCGGAGTGAAAGAATATCTCCACCCAGGTGAAACTGGGCCGGGCCGCTAGTTATAATCTATAATTGATAACTAAATATAAAAATATGATCCTTTGAAGTCGACGCTTATTACGATCCTTAGAAGAGATCCTTAGAACTGTCGGGTTTCCAGACAATTCCTGGCTTTTCGTTCCCATTTTGAACTAGCAAACCATATCCGTTTTCAAAAGAAAGTATCATAAAACACACTGAATTCTGAAACAATTCCTTAAAAATACATTCGTAAGTACTCGGTGAAAACAAAACAACGAACATTAAACAAACATTTACACAAATGGTTTCAATTGCATCGTGTCAACGCGTTCAGTTGTTTACCGCTGTTGCACCTCGTCACACGCCCAGCGCTGGGCAGAGTACTCGGCAACTACTAACTAGTGGCATAGTGAAATACGCGAAATATGCAATCTCATCTCTAAGGTCATGGTATCATAGAAAAAAATATATGGAATTTAACATTATATTTTCAAATAAATTTTAATCCGCGTAAATGTATGTACATATGTTCTTTTTTAAATGACGTTATATAAAGTCGTGTTTGATGTATTTAAAAAATAATATATAATTAAAAACAGTTTTTATCTTATTTCTTCTGGATATTCACACGAAATTAACAATTAAACTAGCCGGGTTCTTAGTGTTTGAAATGTTTAATATGTCGGATATCTTTGTAATGTAAACTCGACATTTTTTTTGTGTAATTACCAAATTAATTATATTTGGATTTAATAAATGACGCCTCTATTTATGAGTTCAGTATTAATTGTATCTAGTACCAAACAATATAAAAATAGTATATCTGGCGGAAATTTAAAATTCCGCAGTGCTTAGGTCTAACTAAAATTTTTACATTGAATTTCAATTCATAAGTTTTATATGTTTCCTAAAATTATAGATTTTTGTTAGATTAATCATAGTTATTAGTGGTAAAAACAACACACAGTCGAATTGAGAACCTCGTTCTTTTTATGAAGTCGGTTAAAAATGGTGTTAACGGCAGACAATGGTGACAGCCACACCAAGGGGTCGTTGTGGACTATCACCCACAACAATCGAGAAGAAAAGAAGTATTCTTATAGTGAAGCTATTGATTTGGCTGGTAAGTTGAAAATATTGGTAGAAAAATTATTTGCACTTTATAATTTATACTCCTAATTAGTAAAGGGAATTATTGCTATCTCAAATCATTAAGTGCGTAGTAGCCTGTTGGTAAACGGACCAGACGCGGCTGCCAACATGTTCACGGTGGTCGCGGGTTCGAATCCCAGGGCACACCTCTGACTTTTCGGAATTATGTGTGTATTGATAGTCAATCACCACGCACTAAAACGGTGAAGGAATACATCGTAAGGAAACCTGCATACCAAAGCGATTTTTAAGAATTTCTATGGTATTAAGTCCACCAACCCGTACTAGGCCAGCGCGGTGGACTATATGGCTTAACCACTCTCAATGGTACTCTCGATTGCAGAGAAGGCCCGTGCCCTGAAGTGGGACGTATATGGGCTAATACAATATAGTACAATATTTTATTAAATATATTTTACTTTTGGTACTATAATTCGTATGAGCCCATATACCTATAACAGCATTTTATGTTTATTTATGAATATCTTATTTTATGGTCGGCATAATTGTGTAGACTGATGACAGCGCCAGAGCCCGTAGGCGCGAGACTTCCATCATTTAATAAAAGCCTAAAGTTTGTCTGCGCATGCCTTAGGCATCACACGAATAAAAGTGAAAGTTCGCAGTTATCGTATTATTTAATAATATTTAATGCCAGAGTTATAGTATAAAAGCTAAATTTCATAAATGTTATTGAAGCAATTATCAAAAGGTGCTTCCTTAAATAGTCAGACACTTTTGATGGTTCTTTCATCTTGACAGACATATTAAAGCTGATAACATCCAACGCCACCACGATTAAAATTTCATAATAGCTGATCGTGTTATGTCTATGTTAGAGGCACATGCAAACAAACTTTCAATTTTTAATAAATGATGATAGTCTGGTGGCCACGGGCTCTTAGTCTATGATAGTCTTTCCTCGCCAGGCGCTTTTCTCTTGAGACATCGCACTGCCCCTCACGTGTACAAGTCTAGTGTTAAGACAATATAAAACAGAAACCGCAAACAGCAGTTCATATACTAAAAATAATTGAATATTTACACAGTCAGGTCATAAGTATTGTCACACAGTAAAAACTTTTCTTTTTATTGAATTCGTTTATTGAATTCGAATTTCGAATTATTCATGAAAATAAAAATTTGTACTTTTTAGAATTTTACTCATTTTTAAATATGGAGTGGACGCTTAAAGAAGACCGTGCTGCAGTTATTGCGTTGCATCGTTACGGTTACGCGCCAATTAAAATTTTTGACATACTGAAAAATTTTAATATAACTAAAAGATTCGTTTATCGTACCATCAAACGATACAATGAAGACTCTAGTGTAGATGACAAGTCAAGAAGTGGTCGCCCTCGGTCTGTTAGGACTCCAGCAGTGATAAAAGCTGTGAAGGCGCGAATCCCAAACGTAAGCAGAAACTGTTGGCCCTTCAGATGGGGTTAAGCAGAACCAGGGTGAAAAGGGTGTTAAATGAAGACTTAGAGCTTCGGGCATATCGAAGAAAAACAGGACATCGTTTGAATGCTCGTCTAATGGACCTGAGACTGAAGAGATGCCGCGCTTTGTTGAAGCTGTACGCGGGAAAAAAATACCGGGAAATTCTTTTTTCAGTTGAAATTTTTTTTACCGTAGAAGAGAGCTACAACAAAAAAAAATGATAAGGTGTACGCACACAGTAGTGAAGAAGCGAGCAACCGTATTCCGCGTGTCCAATGAGGTCATTTTTCTCGCTCATTGTATGGTTGGGAATTTCTTATTGGGGCTTAACAGAGGCACATTTTTGTGAGAAAGGTGTACAAACGAATGCAGTTGTGTATCAAAATACAGTCCTGACGAACCTCGTGGAACCTGTTTCTCATACCATGTTCAATAACATGCACTGGGTATTCCAACGAGATTCGGCGCCAGCTCATAGAGCGAAGAGCACGCAAGACTGGTTGGCGGCGCGTGAAATCGACTTCATCCGGCACGAAGACTGGCCCTCCTCCAGTCCAGATTTGAATCCGTTAGATTACAAGATATGGCAACACTTGGAGGAAAAGGCGTGCTCAAAGCCTCATCCCAATTTGGAGTCACTCAAGACATCCTTGATTAAGGCAGCCGCCGATATTGACATGGACCTCGTTCGTGCTGCGATAGACAACTGGCCGCGCAGATTGAAGGCCTGTATTCAAAATCACGGAGGTCATTTTGAATAAACTTTAGTGTCATAAGAATCTATGTTTTGTTAAGTTCATTTTGGTATATAAATGGTTACATAATGAATAAACTAGTTTCAATTATTGTATATTAAACATGTGACAGAATTTATGACCTGACTAGGTATTTAATGACTATAATCATTTAATAACGTAAGTAATAAATTATATTTAACTAGCTGTGCCCGCGACTTCGTCTGCGTGGAATTTAACAAAAAAGTTAATTCGTTTATTTAGGTTTTTTTTTGGTTTTTGCATTTTTATTTTAATTATCAACCTTACGAAACTAAACCGCGATCTTATTTTACGGTGGCGCCATTTCTTAGCGAGTGGCGGTAAACCCCCATTACACATTTATATTCGGTTTTTTTTTAATTATTTTAGGACAGCCAGTGGCTGTTACAATAGAACTTAGACTAATAAAATACACAATAAATAAATTAAGAGTAACACCCTTTGGAGGCGGTCACAACTTGCACTGTTTGTGATAAAACAATATGCGTTTACAAAATGCAACAAAAAATATATATATGGGTAAACCAATGTTAGAAATATCCGAAAACATTAAGAATATTAATAATAAAAAAGTTATACAAGGCAAACTGGGTTAACACTTAGTATGAAAAAAACTTGAAATAAAATTAAAATTAAATCGGGCAAAATAATTATAATACAATTATACATGGCAAGATGAGTCAACACCTAGTATTAAGAATTGAGATCAAATTAAAATTAACAACCAATATTATCATCACAACAAATATTTAAACACCATAACACTATTAAAATACAAAAAAAAAAATATATCCAAACACAATTAAAACATCAATAATAAAATTATACATAGCAAACAAGGCTAAAAATTTGTAATACAAAGAGAGAAAATTTAAATAAAAAAAAATATATAATAAAAATAATAACTACAAAACAAGCCATAATTCTAGACAACAAAGATATAGAAACATAAAACCCTAAGTTGACAAAATAGGAACTTTAATGAAACGCACTAATACTAAAACGAAACCTAATTGTTGCTAAGACTGAGTCCTTATCAACTTTATTGAAAAAATTCTTGATATACAATATTTTGTAAATGTGATATTGATTCGTTGGTGGGAGAAGTGGTGGGAGGCGCCTGACGTGACGGCCCAGTGGTGGCATGCGCGTGAGCTGCGCGCGGGCATTGCAACATTACTTTATTTTTCTAAAATAAAAGATTTTTCTAAAATAAATGTAGCTTAAGTTACTCCTTGATATATCAGCTACCAGACAAAAAAAGTCCCGTCAAAATCGGTCCAGCCATTTCAGAGATTAGCCGGAACAAACAGACAGACAGACAGACAAAAAAAATTTTAAAGATCATTTTCGGCACAGGTATCGTGTATATAACGATATGTAGTAAGATATTTTTTTTTATTTTCACTTTTAAAACAGAAACTTCAATTTTATTTATATGTATAGATGATTTTCAACGGTATGGCCACTGTATGGTTTTTCTAAAATAATTTTGTTTAGTTATTGATTTTTAATTTTGAAATACCTACACATTTATAAATAAATTAAGCACAAACAATTTTATAGATATAAACTATTTTTAACTCGTCTGCGTCGGTGACGTAGTTGTTCTAAGGTACGATTACAAAGCTGAAGTCTCGGGTTCGTATCCCGGGTCAGGCAGAGCGATATTGGATTTTTCTATCCATTATCAGCCAGGAGTCAGGAATTTTTGCCCGATTTGTCGATAGGCTTGCCCCCTATCACATCGTGGGACGGAACATAGTACAAGGCGAAATGTGGGTGTCCTAGCAGTACCTCTGCCTACCCCTTCTGGGAAAAAGGCGTGAGTTTATGTATGTAGGTATATAATATGTACTGTAAATAATCGTTAGCGCTTTGGATAAACTAAACGCTGAACATTCTTGCTTAATGTTATAATTCAATCAGAAAACATACATCCAGACTGTCAAAGATACAGTTATTTATACTACTACAATTTATATGTATTGGATTTTTGATCTAATTTCCCATAACTGGTTTTTAATTGCCTAAGTGATTAATACAAAAATTGCATATCATATTAACCGATGGTTTGATGTTTGTCTCAAGAAAAATTGTAATCTCGGTCCGCTGACAGCTGATGGTGTATAAATAAAAACGTATAACTAAAAACCAAGTATGGACTACCTGCAGGCAAGTTCACTGGTGGTAGATCTTTAATATGTGAGAGGCCGTCTGGGTACCAACGACCACCGTAATGTCTTTTTCTCCCGCCAAACAGAGTGTAAATGCACTGTTGTGTTCCAATTTGAAAGATATTGTAGCCAGAGTAACTACTGGACATATTGAGACTTAACATCTTATGTCTCAGGATGTGGAGGGTGTGGAATGCCAAGCAATTTCAGTTTTGTAATTCTAGTTGTTCTTTGGTTTGGCTACTGTTCATTAGCAGTTTTATCACTTACCATCAGGCGAACGTCATGGTGTCTCGCCATTAAGTTAAAATTTTAAAAGTGGTAGAGTCACGCTGTTATCAGTCAATGCAATGTCCGCAATGTCTATTTCTCCCGTCAAACAGCAGTGTAAATGCACTGTTGTGTTTCAGATTGAAGGATATTATAGCCAGAGTAACTACAGGACATATTGAGACTTAACATCTTATGTCTCAGGATGGCGAGCGCAGTGGAATGCCCAGCATTGCTTTGTAATTCAAGGTGTTGTTTGGTTTTGCTACTGTTTATGAGCGTTCGTATCGCTTACCATCAGGCGAGCGGCTTGCTCGTCTCGCCATTCATGGCAATAAAAAAGCCAGGACAGTATGAATGGGCAGCCTTGTCCAGGGCGGTGCCACTGTCTCACAGAAGCTCGATGTGAAGCGGCTTCGCTGTTTGCGTTTCTCTTGGTGAGTGAGACTGCCAAATGCCCAATACCCCTTTTCTCTTCCTATCTTTTCCCATCCCACTCGTCTCCTTATATAATGCGCTGGCAATATCTAAAATCCAAGCGTTTTGGATGTTGATGGCCAGCAGTTATCATAAACCATCAGTTGACTTGATTAATCGTTTGCCAGGCCAGACGAAAACAATGCAAGCTTGAAATTCAGAAATAATATTGTTGCTCGATCCCCTAGTTACATTTGCAGTTGTTTTTGTTTATTCTTTTTAATATTTTTATTACATACATGGTAATATGCGTTTGCATAAAACAGTTATCAGAAGATAGAATAAAAAGTTTAGTTATTTTAATATTTAATCTCATTATGAGATGTCTTCTATTTCACCTCGGGGAACAAAATATATGCATAAACGGGAGAAAACATGTATTTACGTAATGTGCATTGTAATTAAATTATTACTACTGCGTTTGATATTATAACACGGCTTATGTGATAAGGGGCCAATCTTATAAGTATTCCGCAAATATCAGGAGGACGCTGCAGTCAATGAGAAATGAATTGACTTTATATATATACATAAACTCACGCCTTTGTCCCAGAAGGGGACGGCAGAGGTGCGAGGACACCCACACTTCATACCATCCCTTGTATTTTCCGTCCCACGAGGTGATAGGTGGCGAGCCTATCGCCATATGGAGCACACATTCCTGTCTCCGGGCTGATAATGAATAGATAAATCCAATATTACTTTGCCCAGCCCGGGATTCAAATGTTATGGTAAATTGTTTTTCTCTCTTCTTTAGACTATCTTTCAGACTTCATTAGACGATCTTTTTCTCTCTTCTTTAATCTTTCTTTTAGACTCCCTAAATGTCGATGTTTACCGGGATTAAAAACTACAATCATAAATTATTAATTTATATTTCATTGTACACCACCCTATAAAAAAAAGTTAATTAGGAACTAAAACATTATTATGCGAATAAAAATATATTTTTTAAAATAAATATATTTCTGATGCTTGTATTATTGTACTTAATTGGCTTACGTTGTGTTATTCATTTAGCTAAACGCATAGAAAACCTAAATTATATGATTATGCTATCCAGGTACGCGTTTTTATTTCAGTTGAAACTGGTTCACACAGTTACAGGCAATAAACGTGATAAACACGTCAATAATACAACTTTCAGACACTATTTTAGATAAACTTTGTATATTTAAAAAAATCTGTTGCCTTAAAACCGACAATGTTAACTTCACCGTTTTGTTAAGAGTACTTGTTAATGTGTGATAGTTAAAAGTAATTAAAATTATATGAAAGGATTGTATAAATTATCGATGTTTAATATAACTAGCGGCCCGGCCCAGCTTCGCCCGGGTACAAATAGATTTCTGTACAATAATATGTACGTATTATACATATAAACCTTCCTCTTGAATCACTCTATCTATTAAAAAAACCGCATCAAAATCCGTTGCGTTGTTTTAAAGATTTAAGCATACAAAGGGACATAGGGACAGAGAAAGCGACTTTGTTTTATACTATGTAGTGATGTATAATAAGAAAGTTTTAAATCGGTTGAACCGATTTTGATGAAATTTTACATTGAGATATATTGGACGGAGGCGGACATTGGTTTCCATTTACAAGCCCGAGCGCTTGTTATTTATGTATAACTATGTATGTTGCGGATCTAAGCAAAATTTGGCTGACGATTTCAGGGACATTTTTAGTAAAAAACCGTGTTGAGACTATTCCACGCAAGTGCAGGTAAAAAAACAGCAGTCAGTCTAGAATCTAGATATTATTCTTATTATTATTTAATTATCCAGAGAGTATAATATACTGACAAACCAGTTGATATAGGGTTGCAGGTTCTTCGCAGAATAAATATTTGTATAATTTATAAATATTTGTCCAGTCTACGAGTTTAATAATCCAGATAATATAAGCCCCAGTGGAATGCATGGGACTTCTCTGAAACCAACAGTTCGATTGAGACGGGTTAGGTCATAGACCGCCACGCTGGCCTAGTGCGGGTCGTAGAACTGCACATGCCAAAGAAATTGATTTTTATTATTTTTATTGAATTGAATAGCGAGACGAGTATTTCGGGTCCTTATGCATGAGGGAATTGTAAATGAATCTGCAAGTATGGAATGCCCTTTAAAAATAATTAAAACGCGAGTTCTTGGTTTCAGTGTCTATGTCACATAGTACTGTAGGATTGTTTTCTTTCAAGCACTTGTTATTCATTATCAAGCAATGAATAGTGTAACTAATTATATGTCCAAACATAAGCAAAGGCGCCACACTTGTAGAATAATATTTAGATTAATTATTGATATACAGTGGGATATCGTATTAAAAATAAATTAATTTGTGAGAAAATCTCGCTGAAGAATCTTCTACAGTTACCTATGTTTTTAAAGGAGTAACATTTTACCGTAATAAATATATTGTCATCGATCGTAGACAATCTATATTATCTTATTGTCACAAAATACAAACTTGTCAGCCAATTAGTTCCAGCCAAGGTTCCAGCTTATTTTGTTGACATTGATACAAGTTTAGAAGTGTATGCAAACGCGTTAACATGATAGGTAATTATTTAAAAGATAAAAAACAATCTATATATAAAAATGCAATTGCAAAAACACCCAATAATCTTTTCATAGACATGACCTACGCTAAGATACGTTTTTTGTCGTGGGTATCAGAAACAACGAAAGGTTTTTCGTTTTTTTAAACACTCAGACCTAAAAATAGCTGGGCATTAAATAACGCTTAAATGCAAATCTATCTCCCACATCGATGGTTCTGTATCACTCTATGATCCATTTTAGAGTTCAATTACTCATTTCAACAATTTAGTCAATTTTAGGCCAAAAGGTTCTAGAGTGGAGGCCACGCTAAATGTACAGGCAAGCGAAATGTCGGACGCCCGCCTACAAGGTGGACGGACAACCTGGCTAAAGTTGCAGGAAGTCACTGTATGCAGGCCGCTTCCAACAGGTCGATGTGGAGACCCTTGGGGAAGGACTGTGTTCAGCAGTGGACTTCCTGTGGCTGAGATGGTAATGCTGATAATTAGAGATGAATGAGTTGAATTTTAAATTACGCAAAAATAAAATGAAAACAAAATAATAAATCTGACTGAAGGACGTACTTAACTTTGTAATTAAAATGGAAGTAAGTCACGATAAACATCAAACTACACTATAAAAACCGTGTGATAACAGCGAAGTATTTAATAAATTAAGACATTTAAATATAGTCCTATTTGAATGATTGTCAACGACATAAGTTGTGAATGAAAAGCAAATTAAATATCATAATACTTGTTCAATATTTGATTACAGAAGTAAATTAAATGTATACTAATGCGGTTTATATAAACAATGTGGAATAGAGGTTATGACTGTTGTAAGCGCTATTTACATAGAGAGACTTGGTGAGAATCGAATGCCATTATCGCATGACATAACCACTATCTTCTGATAGTTTATCGATATCGATAGATGAACTTTATTTATAGCAAATTTGTAGACACAGTGGTAGATATTCATACATGAATCATCATTATTTATTTCAAATACATAGCCATTTTTTAATTTATTAAAAACGTGTGTCTTATTTTTGTAGCTACAGAACAAAAAATATAATACGATGATCTACGTTTTTTTGAAAAGGTGTCCTCAGTTGTTACTAACATAAAAAAAAAAACTAGCAAAAATATAACTCCCATGAAAACCAATTTTGAATTAGCAGTTTAAACTTTCGCATGTAAATGTAACAAAAAACATTACATGTGATTGCGTTACTCTGCTAGTACGCAAAACCTCTAAAGAGTAAATTTTTGCCATGAACATGATGACATCGAAAATTATGAAGAGTAAGGTCGGAACTTCTTTATTAACACATATTTTAATATTTAATAACGGATTTCGGTGAATTCTCTATCCAGCATGAAGGGTACCATTTCACATGTTTGTTGTCACATGGGTTTTTCTGAGGAAACTGTAAAATTGGCAAAAAATACGAATTCTCGATATACTGTAAAATCAAGTGTATAGATGAATAGAGAACCATCTGATGATGAAGTTGGGGAAGGAAAGGTGGTATCTAGAAGGAATGTTTTGAAATAATTAATGCAGAAAAAAGAGTCGTCTAAGCAAATGAGAAAAGCTCAAGCAAGCAAGCTAAACAAATGCCATTAGGTCGTTGAAGAAATGTTTTTTTTTTAAATTAGGTCGTATTTATTAAGAGTGATAAAAAAAAACGATTGAAAGAAAAATAAAGAATATAATATGCAATCTATTCGATTGGTAAAACTATATGGCCTACTTTTATGGTTATTTGGGATATGATTATCTCTCTGTCTTTTTCTCTCTTCAATCTTAAGCAAATACGGTGTTGTTTTTCCCATTGGAAATTTGTACACGCAACAGCATGAATCCAATTTTGCCTAATGTCGTCATCTGTAGAGAATCTGCAATGAAGGCATTTTAATATGAAACACTAAGTTTATATCATATGGCATCCTAGACACAGCCACCACAGCCCTCGCGCAGTGGCCGAGTGCTTTTTACCACTACACTACCGTGTAGGTATTTTAAAGTACAAGCCAATTTATGTAACATGGCTAGTAAACTAAAATATACATTATTTATATTATCGATAAAATGTGCAGCACATCACTATTGAATATGTCGTAACTAAATTGTGTGGGCGCTTCGGCCGTTTGTAACATTTGACATAACTGCACTTTTTAATTCGGCCGCGTAATCATACCCAAACATAGCAATTTGACGTTTCATGAGTGAACATGAGCCGTCCTTAGCACATATTATTTGTCTCATTCTCTCCCATGATGGCCCATTGGAAGAAACAGGATAAGTATATGAGTATTTTTTAGACTCCTTCTATGCTTTAGTTATTGTTCTGAGTTAATACTTTAGACAATTTTTTACTTGCGGTAGGTCTTTCATATGTAAGAGGCGAATGGAATTCTCGTCCCGCCGTTAATTGAAATAAAAAATAAGTTTGCGGTTCATGAATGGTCACCGCCATTCATGAACATCCATAAGCCTTTAAGAACGCCTACATAACTGACCTTTATGGAATCAGCGCTACTTTTGCCCTGAAGATCTTTACGTAGGATTTATGCGATTTCAGGAAATGGATGGTACAGCTTCAGTCTCCTGGCGACCCTGGGCACGACAACCTTCGCCATGGGCATGGATATGTTCGGTTTCTCCATGGTGGTGTCTGGAGCCACCTGCGACTTTGACCTGGACTACATGCAGACCGGCATCCTATTATCCATGTCTTTTGTTGGTGAGATTCATTCTCTAAAGTTGGAATTTTACACGGTTTTACATACACGGTAGTGATTGTTAGATTTAATAAGTGGGTGGGTATTTGACACCCACATTTCAATTTTTTTTTGCTTTGGAATTGTGGTGTCTGTCTGATATTGTTATTATTGAACGCTCTTTAATTCATGTGAACTTATTATCAGAAGTAATGTAGTCAAATGCGTCATATTTCCACAAAAGTAGAATTTGTTGTAGAAAACTATGTGCGACCGAATTGTGCTGTCACGGTTTGTCTGGCATATATCGACTTTCAGTCTTCTAGCAATAAATTTATGGGACAGTTAGCACATCTCTTTTTTTCCTTATTTATCAAAAAATATGTTTTGACTTTAGGCTCGGCTCCTATCGATGGTTAATTTGCTCACGTGGGACCGAAAATACAAGGCGAAACGTTGACACCCACTTTTCTACTTGTGGCACCTCTGTTTACCCCTTCTGGGAAAAAGGTGTGAGTTTATGTGTCTATGTTTGTAATATGTGTGCACGTATGACATTTCAGGTCCGATTGTGATGGCGTTTCCTTGGGGATATGTCTCGGACACTCAGGGTCGTAGGAAGAGCCTTCTGGTCGGCATGTGGGTCGGCTTCATAATTTCGGTTGTTAGTTCCTTCTCGCCGCACTGGATCGTCATGGCTGTGTTGAAGTTTATCAGCACGAGTTTGTAAGTATAGTGTACACGTATATTCATAAATCACATCTCATCTCATCTCATTCTTGATTCCGGGCTCATAATGAATATATCTATGGATAAGACCGATAATATTTACCTACATTCGTCAGTCGTTATAATAATGCAGGCCGTTGTTTTCAGTTGCAGTTGTGCCCAGTCGGCAGCTTTCACGTTGCTAGGCGAGTGTACCACAGAGAGGATCCGGGACACGTATATTCTCATTTTGACCAGCGTCCTGGATTTCTCCTTGGCTGCATATGTTAGTAAGTGCCTTCTAGTCATTAATTGCAAGTAAAGTAAAGTAGATGTTTACTGGTGGTAGGTCTCTCATATGTGAGAGGCTGCCTGGGTGGGTACCACCGCAATGTCTATTTCTCCCGTCAAACAGCAGTTTAAATGCACTGTTGTGTTTCGGATTTAAGGACATTGTAGCTAGAGTCACTACTGGACATATTGAGACTTAATATCTTATGTGTCAGGATGGCGAGCGCAGTGGAATGCCAAGCATTGCTTTGTAATTCAAGGTGTTGTTTGGTTTTGCTACTGTTCATGAGCGGTCGCATCGCTTACCATCAGGCGAACGGCATGCTCGTCTCGCCATTCACAGCAATAATAAAAAAAGATGTAAGATTGGAAATAAATTAAATAAAAAAACTAAAAATATTGTTCACTTACTTTACTTACGTTACTGCTTCACAACCACGAAAGCGGTAGAAGTTTTAATAATAAACACCCTAAAGCCACATGCATAGTCTTGACCCCACATGAAATTCAATTAAGTCTTGTATTGTGGGTGTGTGAAGCTACGAGACATTTTCGGGCTCACAATCACCCAGACCTCAGATAAAAGGGGCCATACTAACATTTGTCTCGGTGCGGAGATCGAACCGACCGACCTCTCGTTTACATTTGGGGTCAATGTATATATATATGTGTACTGATAAAATTGCGTTGTATTTCCAGGTATCGCCTACGTGATCCTGAACATGGATTTTGTCTACCATTTGGGCTACATTACCTTTACACCCTGGCGCCTTCTGAACCTCGTGTTGGCGCTGTTCCTCGGCTTCGCAGGGGTTTGCCTGCACTTCTTCTACGAGAGCCCCAAATTCCTGGTCAATATGGACCGGAATGAGGAAGCACTAGACATCTTGAGAAAAATTTGGAGGAGAAACGGAGGTCGTGGGAAGTATCCAGTAAGATATAGTTTTTGTTGTTTAATTAGAAAGTATTAAAATCTTCTTTCGTCTAGGTTCGGTTTGGATGTACTGTGCCTTATGGTAAGCGCGGTGATATCCAAATGGGACGACATTATTCAGATTCTTGTAGTTTTTCTAACTAGTGAAGGTTGGCAGTCAGCTCTGCATACTGTCCCTTGTCTCGTGGGCGGCAAAATCGTTACTAGTTAATATTGTCCACTCTTAGATTTCTGCACCCATGACTTTTTGCTCCAAGATTGGATAAGGATAAGATTGGCAACAGACATAACTCCTTAACAGATAACTGTCATCACCGCTGGACACCCTATTAAGTTTGTATTGAACTTACCATGAGGTGCACTTACATCTTTTTTTCCTGCATAAGAAAAAAACAAATCACAAATTATAATTTAAACTTACTTTCAGGTGAACAGGATTTACTTGCAAGAAGAAGGGAACGAGAGAGCTAAAGATGTGTCATTTGTAAGGTCTCTTTGGCAGCAGATAGTACCGTTATTTAAACCCCCACTTCTCTCCCGAAGTATACAGCTGTACTTCTTGATTGGAGTTGTGTATGGCACGTAAGTAATTTGTTTTAGTTTTCTCCTTCAATGATTATGGACAATGTCAAAATAGGGCAGTAGAGATATCAAGAAAAGAGAGACATAAGATATTCTGAGAAAATCAGTATGGTGATATGGCACTAGGTAACTTATCTTCTCAACTTAGCTTTTGGACGAGGTTCATGGATCAAATCTCATATCGATTGGCAAAAGAAATACTTCAATAGGATCAAACAGAAATTTATATATTTATTTATCTCAATGATTATGCCTACATAGCTAAAAAATATCCATGATAGTGATTAAAACTGTCGTGGGATGCAAGCTGTTTCCAACAGGTCGATTTGGAGATATTTGGAAGAGCAATATGTTCAGCTGTGGACTTAGTATGGCTGAAGAAAGAGAGACTGATTAAAGTCGAAAATAAGCATTCTTAGCTCCACGGGATCGTAGGTTTACAGCGTTCAACGATGTTCGGATATCTGAAAATCTTACTCACCGAACGAAAGTTCATATAAAAATGGTATAAATGGTTCATATAATGATCCCTTTCATCCTATAGTTGTAACTGACTCAGCCTTGGTATAATTGGGCCGATGGTAATCCTCCATTTTTGGATATATCAACACCTTTTTTTATGTACGATTTGTTCCATGTATTTACTTCATCATCTTAAGAGGTAGGGTCTACTGCTATACATAGGCCAACTGCAAGCGTCCAACTTTCCTACGTTACTTATTGAATCTACACGTTCATTATAATTAATTAAACTCTTTTCTCTATTTCTAGTAACAACAGCTACTTCATGTGGTTTCCGTTCTTGGCAGAGAAGTTCACTATGGGCGTGCCGCCATCTAACTCAACACAGGGACAGATCTCTGGCCTGTGCAACGTCATCGTCAGTGAACACGTACCATCTTCTCGAAATGTTAGTATTTCGTACTATCTGTGTAAATAAACCTTTGATCTCCTCGCAATATTTCTTAATATCCTATAGAAAAAGTATTTTGGGACATTTCTGCTCATTTTTTCCTTGTAGAGGAGGCCCGTGCCCTGGGACGTATATGACCTGATACAGTTCTGTACAGTACATAATTGCTAAGTTTTGATAAAATTAATTTTCAATTAGATTTCTTAGTCAAGGGGTAAAGGGCAATGGTGTAGGTTGTTTTTGGAATCTACGAGTATTTCAATAGGGTTTGTGAGTTGGAAAAGTCTTTGGTAGTTCACATTATTGTGGAATCAGAACTATGTATGTAACTGTTGGGTCTACTTACAAATTATCTGTTAATCCTCAGATGGGCTGCTCAACAACCGTGGACATCAGCCTGGTCTGGGCCAGCCTCGCGCAGGGTTTCAGCTTCGTGATCATCCTGCTGGCGATATCCAATATAGCGTACCGTAAGAAGACGCTGATGATCATCATTCTGCTGGTGTCGTGCCTCTCCTGCATCGGAGCGGCTGTCATCAATGATAGTATCACAAGCTTCATCATGTTCTTTGGAGTTCTGTTCAACGAGCTCTGCATTGGATTTTTACTGTCGTATTTCGTGGATATTTATCCAACGTCTTATAGGTAAGTAGAAGTAATATTCAAATATGAAGATCGTGTCGTGAATTCCCCATTTTATTTTAGTATTTAGTGGCTTTTCAATGTTATTGAATAGGAATTAATAGAATAAGAATCTTTTTACTTTTTGTTGAAATACATTAAGCCTGCTTACATCCAAGTTATTATAAATCAACAAGAGACTCCATCATCCATCCATCCATCAGCCAAAGGAAGTCCACTGCTGAACATAGGCCTCCCCCAATGATTTCCACAGAGACCTGTTGGAGGCAGCCTGCATCCAGCGACGTCCCGCGACCTTTACCAGGTCGTCGGACCATCTTGTGGGTGGACGTCCTACGCTGCGATTTCCGCTACGCGGACTCCATTCGAGCACTTTCCGACCCCATCGGTCATCAGATCTCCGCGCTATGTGTCCTGCCCATTGCCACTTCAACTTGCTAATCCGGTGGGCTATGTCGGTTATTTTAGTTCTCCTACGGATCTCCTCATTTCTGATTCGATCTCGTAGGAAAACTCCGAGCATAGCCCTCTCCATATCTCGTTGAGTGACTTTGAGCTTCCTAATAAGGCCCATAGTGAGAGGCCACGTCTCGGTGCCGTAAGTCATCACTGGCAACACACAACTATCGAAGACTTTCGATTTAAGGCACTGAGGTATTTTGGTAACAAGAGACTCAGTAGCGCATTAAATTGAGAATTTCCTATGAAATGAAGGCTGCGAGTTCGAACCTAATACCGTTAAAAATGTTTGTTAGTCCAACTGTTTTCGGTCCTGGTTGGTGAAAAACCAAATATTTCTGGAGCTGTTCTAATATCTCACCAGACTTGCACCTTACAGTGGGTTCAGGTCTATATGTGTGACTGTTGGGTTTTCATTTATTAATTTAAAGCTTCATATACTGAATGTATACAAGCGGACTTAATGCCTGAGGTATTGTGTGACCGTCTACCTTAGGGTGGTGAAGAAATAAAGCACAGCAGGAATAACAATAGATAATAATGCATTCACCAACATTTCGATTAAATGAAATGAAAAATGAAAATAATTTATTGAATCCATTAAAATGTTCAACATCATTTAGACTCAGTAATTTTTGATCTACCACCCGGTTCGGAAAGCGGTTCTCACTAGACAAGAACTGGCAAGAAAGTCTAATGATGCTATTTTCAAACCAGTTTTTAATATAAATGTGATTATTGCAAAATTTACAAGTTGGTTTATAAGAGTAGTTCATTAATAATTTGTTGTTCACAGTTAGGTTTTGGGTTTTTATTTATTATTGATGTGTTTTCTCAGAGGAACAGCAGCGTGTGTGGGCGTGATGGTGGCTAGGGCGAGTGCTCTTGGCGGCATCAACTTCCTCGGCGCCTTCATCATGTCCCACTGCACTACCATGTTTTACCTCTGCGGTGCTCTGATGTTTGGTAGGTTCTGTTTATTACCCATTACGGTACAGAGAAGTTAAATATTACCATTATTGTTCTAAAGTAAAGTGGGCTTTTAAAATATTTTCTTTGACAACTTACTGTTGGTTTTCTTTACGATTGAGAGTTTTAAAGCCTTAAGGTATTAGAAATTCCATGCTGGACGCTTTATTTCACTATTTATTAAGGAAAACCTCTTTTTGATTGTGCCAAATTATACTGTAATTTGGTGGTTTAAAAAAAGATTTACTAAATGTGTTCGGGCAAAGCAGAGTCTTCAGACACTAGATTAAAATAAAAGCAAAATATATATTATATGTCAACATAATATAACATCTGATTGTGATGAAACTTGATTTATAATCTTATTTTATTATTATTTACAGCTGCTATAGCGGTGTCCTGTTTGCTGCCTCCGGATAAATCTAGATAACAGTTAACACTAAACTTATTATGGAAACTATTATACTCGAAGCTATATTATTAATGTAAATAAACTTTAAGAAAACGCTGTTATTTATAAAATATGGTTTGTTTTCTTATTTCATAGTACAGACATCACCGTAACGAATGGTTTATTGTTACCGTTTTGAACTGTAGTTAGAGCTACTAAAAAATCCACAAATGTGGACTATAACTGTACAACCCGTCGTAAAAGACAACCTAAAGGGTTTATCAGGGTCGCTGGGCACTGAGAGCCAGGCCCGGATCTAGGGGGGGGGGGGGGGGGGGGGGGCAAGTCGGTGTGCGTGCCCCGGGCGGCAAGTTCAGGGGGCGGCATATTGAATCTTGGGAGACAACTACAACACTCATCAATAACGTAACACCACTTACACTTTTTTTTTCGCCGTGCGCAAATTAGTGATTATGCGATAGAGGCGCGTCAAAAAGAGATGAAAACTTAATATTTGGAATGTATAATAATTTATCCATCTCAACAATTATGTTTAGTTTCAAATATCCAATTTGTGTTTAGTAGTTAATTTTAGTTGATTAACCATCGAACGTCTTTTATGTGGTACAGGCAGTGGCGAATTTACTAGTAAGCTGAGTAGGCTGGAGCCTAGGGCGGCAAATTTAAAGGGGCGGCAAATCTGGGCCAATTTTTTTGTTTTGATTTACTGAAATAATAAAAGGCAATATTTTTTGAAAAAATGGGGTTTGAAAATTAAGAATAGTTAAAATATTTCAGTAATATTATGTTGCCACGTTTCCACGTTGACAATTTAATAATAAACACTTTATTAAATATCTATACTTGGATCTTCTTCTTCTTCTTCTACCTGGCGTTATCCTGGCCGGCGCCAGGGTCCGCCTTCCGGCAAATTCTCCTCCATTTCGCCCGATCTTCGGCATCCTCAATAGTAAGGCCATTGACCCTCATATCTTCCTTGACGACGTCGAGCCAGCGCTTCTTTGGTCTACCCCGCGGTCGAGGTCCGGGAATATTGAGGCTCAGGCACACATTACCGACGCACTCCTGCGGTTTCCTTAGGACGTGACCATACCATCTCAAGCGGGATTCCTGGAGTTTATCAGCCACATCGCGGACACCAAGACTGCCACGGATGTGCTCGTTATGGATTTTGTCCAAACGCGTAACGTTGCACCTCCACCGCAGCATCTTCATCTCTGCGACGTGGACCTCCTGGACGTGCCGCTTGAGGGCAGGCCACGTCTCAGACCCATACAAGAGCACCGGCCGCACGATGCTTTATTAGGTGAGACCCTTGAGCCTCATCGGCATCCTGCGGTCGCAGAGTATGCCCGAGATCTCCCTCCACTTAGCCCAAGCAGCGCTTATTATACGGGCTTTGACGTCAAGGGCGATGTCACCGGACTCATGCAGTACGGACCCAAGGTACTTGAACTTGTCCGTCTTCACGGCAAGTTCGTTCCCTATCACGATGCTTTGGGGGTCCGTACTCCCGCAAGCCATGTACTCGGTCTTCGCCACATTTAACTTCAGACCACCGCTCTCAAGCGTTCCTTTCACCGGTTGACCTTGCGCTCCAAAAGTCGCCGGTCCTCCTCCACCAGTGCAATATCATCGGCATACATCCAACAACCAGGGCGCAGGGTCCTGGATGTGAGACGTAATGGCGTCGAGCACAACACTGAAGAGGAATGGACTCAGCGTCGAGCCTTGGTGCACACCCACATCAATCGGGAAAGGATTCGTATCGCCAACGGCGGTCCGAACGAAGGACTCGGATCCGAGGTACATGTCTCTGATAATGTCCACATAGGCTTCCGGTATCCCTTTCACCCTCATCGTCCACCAGATTGCCTATCTCGGCACACAGTTGAAGGCCTTCAGCAGGTCCAAGAAAGCCATGTGCAGTGGCGTCTTCTTCGCTCTGTATGCCTCACCAAGCGTCCTGAGTGCAAATATCGGGTCGGTAGTACCACTGTCAGGACGGAAGCCGTATTGACACTCAGAGATAGTACTCTCTTGGCGGAGCCTGGACTCGATGACGCGTTCGAAAAGCTTCATGGTATGACTCATGACCTTAATGCCACGATAATTACCGCATTCCTGAACACAGCCTTTAATCTTGTACACGGGAGTTATCACACTCAACCGCCATGAGTCAGGCATGTTTTTGGTATTTAGGATGCGGTTAAATAACGCAGCAAGAAGCTCCACACCATGAAGCCCCAACGACTTCCACGCCTCTATCGGAATATAGTCAGGCCCTACCGCTTTCCGGTTCTTCATGCGACGAAGACTATAGAGAACTTCTTCAGGTGCAACAGGTGCAACAAGACCTTGGTTCGGGGGCAATTCAGGGTAGGACACTCCCAAGTAAATATCTATACTTGGATAGTATAAAATATTCCAATAGTGATACATTATAAAAAAATCTTCCTTAAATGTGAAAAAACACCTATTAACATTGATTATAGTCTTTACAGTTCCTTGCTAAAAATATAGTTTTTTTCAAATTGGTTATTTTTTGTTTTCACGCACCCCGTGGTCAAGGGGCGGCAAAATTCCTTCACGGTTTCCTTTGCCTGGCGTAAGAGGCGATTAATAGGGGTCATTGGGGTCGCTGGCAAACTCTGTGCGGCAGAACTCGTGGCTTCATAGCGGACGCCCACGGTTAGGGCGTCCGTTGCAGAAAAAATCTACGCCTACCTAAGTTGTGAGGAGCCATAGGAAGTGCGCCGGGTGGCACGGCGAGTCAACTAGGTGTTACTCGCTCATCCGCATCGCCTATTGTCCGTAATACATCCAACCTGGCTGCAAAATCTATGCGGTACGGACAATAATTGTCCCCGTGCGTCAGATTGGAAGGCTGGAGACCTCGACATGCACCTTATGATCTCCCCGTAGATATCGATTAAAAAAAAGGTATTGTATTCACTCCGTTTTTAAGAAATTGAGTTTGAATCAGACCTGGAAGTTTTGAGGCCTGACAAGACTATCCTTATAATATCCGCCATAATATCTGTGCCGCTGTACGTATGTATAATGTATATAAATGTATGTGTATGGTGTCCTCCCACGAGGTCTATTTCAGTCTACTCTGCCCTATTAACCATAAGACGTTCTATGGAGTCGTTAATTCGTCGTGAGAAATTACCGAATATTCGAAGTATACGGGGCCGTACTATCTCGGAAAGACGCTTCTTGATGCCGAGTTCTTGAAACGTTTGTGTGGAATTCGGACCTGATATTCCAAGCATTCCAACACCTCATCTCTAGGGAAGCTACATTTTTCTTCTCCCGTAACGTCCATGTTTCAGCGGCATACAGAAATACGAGAAAGTGCTCGGACAAGCCTGATCTTTAGTAGCTTTTGTAGTAGTACGATTCCTCCATATTTTCCTGAGTTTCTCCATTGCCCCTCTAGCCATCGCCATACATCGTTTTATCTCAATGATACAACCACCATTGTTATTTTTAAACAGCCCAGGATAAATGTACAACTGAACCAGTCTTGGAGGAGCCCAGCGACAGTTTGTGATGTGCATTGAAATCCCCCAAGACCATTTCAGCCGACGGGAACTGCGTCCGCCCGACATCAGCCACATGGCTGAGATACCTGAACAGCCGCGTCGTCTCATCTTCCCCGTTGTGAGACCTGTAAAGGCACACGTCGATGCGGCTCAGGCAACCAAGATTCACGTGCAAACACAAAGCGGAGAAGGAGGGGCCCTCCATGCAGCTTAAACGGTGATAGTAGATGTCCAACCGAATATACATACAAGCATACCCCGACTTTAGGCTTGAAGCTTTCTTCAAGCGAATAACCGGGGTACAGCAGGTAGGAATATTCGGCCGGACAACGAATCCGCGTCTCCATCAAGAAGAGTAAAGCAGACTAGGCCGTCTCGAGATGGTGGTGGACGGCATTAAGGTCGTTTGGAGCTCGCGGTTGTTGGTGAACTCCATAATGAACGCGATGGTGGGGTTATGCACCACTGAAAGACCTGCTTTGTTTAATAGCGCTGTCATGAAGTTGAAGGGATGGGTTTGATGAAGAGGCATCGAGAAGCCAAAGTCCGGGCATTAAGTAGGCCGAATGGGCACCGGCATGAAAGGGTCGGCATGTCGCTAAATGTCGGCCACATCCGGTCACCAACCGGCACGACGTACCCGCCCAAGATTATGTGCGACATGGTGGGGCAGCCCCTCGTGGTGGTTAGCCACGATTGGGCTCTTGTACTATACTGTCTCTTTGGCCGGCGGGTGAAAACTCCTCCCTTCGAGAGCGATCAAAAATACGTACAAAATCACTATCAGATCACTATTACGGTCTTTACGCCCCGTGGACGGTGATCGCTACCCAGACGGACACTTAAGTTACACAGGACACTACCCAGGGGTTACGTGTAGGAAAAGTAGAGTCAAAGCTTACAGACGTGTGTGACGTTAACCCTCAAAAGTGACGCTAATATAAAGCGTGTAAAAATGCTTAAAATGGTAGTAAAATGACGTTCTTTCCCGATGTCCTGTGTTGAGTGGGCGTCTGGTTGCTAAAAATGATGATGATGATTAAGATAAAAATATAGGCAAGGGGGGGCGGCAATTTTCAGTTTTTGCCCCGCCTCGAAAAAAACCTAGATCCGGCGCTGCTGAGAGCTTACTAATGAAAGCTTGCGTGGCGCAGTTGGTCAGACATCGGTTGTGAAACATGTGGCCAAGGGTTCGATTCCCGCGTCAAGTCAATGTTTATATGAATTACAAGTTCGCACTATAAAGTAAATTATATCTTTAGATTGTTTCATAAATTCGTTTTTATGCCATATAATTGCCTGACGGAAAAGTAAATATACGCACATAAAATAATTTGCTTATAAAATATCAGCAGGGTAGCGAATCTCAGCAGTTTCGATATTAAGAATTTATTCGTCACGAGTTAATAAATTAAATAATACACCAAAAAGTCAGTTTAATTTTTGTAGGTGTTTCATATTTAAGAGGCCGCCTGAGTAGGAACTAAAATAATGTTTTTTTCTTTCGCCAAACAGAAGTGTAAATGCACTGTTGTGTACGGGTTTGATGGACATTGAAGTTAGCGTAACTACTGGACATGTTAGTACTAAACATGTCTCTTCATTGTAAGTGCAGTGAAATGCCAAGCATTGCTATGTAATTCAAGGTATGGTTTTACTACTGTTAATGACCGGTTGTATCGCTAATCATTAGGCGAATGGTATTCTTGTCTCGCCATTCATTAATTGCTGTAAATATAACGTCACATACATAATTCTGACCCGACACTAAAATTGAGTCTAGTGTTGGGGGTATCAGGAACTCAAAGAGAAGTCCCTAGTTCCTTATACCCAAGACAAAAGACTCGATCTTTATGCGGTGTCAGGAATATGTAGAGTATTTTCGGGTAATATGGCACACATGAGAGAGCGGGGCTTTAGGGACGCTTGTAATTATTTAATGACGTATAAATACAGTTTAAAATGTGGGCAATCAATGAGTCTCCATTTAGAGGGACTATAAATAATTCAGAGCCGTTAATATGGAAAGAATTGGGGCGCTTTTCGCACTGGAATTAGCGGCGCCCATCACACATAATGTGGTTTTTGTCGATACGCTATCAAAGGGTCTCTATTAGGGAACTGGCGTAGTCTCAACAGCCGCATTAGGTTATTTAATTATTATCGATTTCTGCTATTATTTCGCTCACAAACACAAATCCGTTAAAAATAAAGCCTTGCTGTCAAAAAAGTATTAAAGTAGCTTGTAACGCACGGCAAATATTATCAAATATTTAAAACTAAAGAGTGGGGGTGTAGTGCGGATCTTGTTGTCTCTTTCACACGCGCACACTGAAATGTATAATAACCCTAGTGACGTCATTATCTTTGTTTTGCATTTCTTTTCTGTTACTCCCGCTACAAGATTTAAAACGTTTCTAACTTGTTTCATTCTGAATGGATTTATAAATTTATTTGTTTGTTAGACCATATGAATATGTTTTGATAAATACAATAAAAAAATTGTAATCAAATACCCTATTGTGCTGGGCTGAAAGGCTTTTTGCAGCGGCTGTGCCCCAAAGAAACTCAACATCTTTGCTCTTGCCAAAAACGTCAACTCTAGTCAACGTCATCTTCATCATAAAATATAAACAATATTATTTTTAGCCATAACTTAGCTGCTAAGTATTTTTAATCTAAAGCAACAAGACTAATATAAAACCCGGACATCAATATAGTTATGGAGTTCGCGGCACCGAGTTTATTCTCCCATGACAACGCTATAACAATAGGGTTGTTTAGCGTATTTATATTTTGAACTAAATTAATACATCAACACGTTTATCATTTGATTATTTTTATTGTAGCGATACGAACGCTCATGAACAGTAGCAAAACCAAACAACACCTTGAATTACAAAGCAATGCTTGGTATTCTACTGCGCTCGCCATCCTGAGACATAAGATGTTGACTCTCAATATGTCCAGTAGTTACTCTGGCTACTATGTCCTTCAATCCGAAATACAACAGTGCATTTACACTGCTGTTTGACGGGAGAAATAGACAATGCGATGGTACCCACCCAGGCGGCCTCTCACATATGAGAGACCTACCAGCAGTGTCCATTGCTCTTTTAAAAACCAGTTTATAAGAGTGAAATAATTTGATTACTTCAATAACTCCAACTTTGATTTAAAGCAGATTTTTTAATTACCAAATAGCTATAATAAATGTTACTCTATTGATTGCCTAGGTGGCGCAGTTGTACTGCGGTACGATTACAAAGCTGAGGTCTCGGGTTCGAAGCCCGGGTCGGGCAAAGTGATATTAAAATTTTCTATTCATATTATTTATTAGCCTGGTTTTAGGAATTTAAGCCCGATCTTACGATAGCTTTGCCCCCATCATATCGTGGGACGGAACATACAGGCGAAAACTGGGCGTCTTGGTAGCACATTTACCTACCTCTTCTAGGAAAAATGTGTGGATGTACTTTATTAATAATTCTTCACTTGACGATAGACATTAATATTGATATTTCTTCTAATTATACACCGGTGGTAGGTGTCTCATATAAGAGAGTCTATTTCTACCGCCAAACAACTGTAAATGTAATGTGTAAATGTATTGTTGTGTTTCGGATTAAAGGACATTGTAGTCAGAGTAACTACTGGAAATATTGAGACTTAAAATCTTATGTCTCAGGAAGGCGAGCGCAGTGGAACACCAAGCTCTGCTTTGTAATTCCAGGCGTTGTTTGGCTTTGCTACTTTTCATGAGCGGTCGTATTGCTTACCATCAGGCGAACGGCATGCTCGTCTCGTAATTCACTGCAATAAAAAATAAAAAAAATCGTAGATGTACTAATCAATCACTTCTATCCATATAATTTGGCAAAACGACTAAGAATGGGTTATTTTAGCAACCTTTAATTACACTGCTGTTCAAAATAATTTTATAAATTATGTGTATTATTTTTGGAATCGTGTCCATTGATTACAAAACAAGAAAAAAATATTTTTACCTCTTATAAAATTATCCAAATTGATTGACGTCCAAACGGTTGCTTATAAAATCATTATATTATAAATTATCACCAAACAGTCCAGTTAATGTCAAACGAGTTCTTGGAAGAATAGCCATAAAATATTTTGAAAGGGAATTTTCCTACTCTGTCCTAAAACTTGTTTTTTTTATTAGGTTAAATAGCGACACAAGAATGCCATTCGCCTCATGGTATGCGATATGGCCGCTCAAGGACAAAACCAAAAACAAACGTGTAAGCCAAAGCAATGCTTGGCATTCCACTGCACCCATCCTGAGATAAACGATGTTAGATGTCAATATGTCCAATAGTTATTCTGGTTGCAATGTACATCAAACCGGAATGCAACAGTGCCTTTACACTGTTTGGTGGGAGGAAATGCGCACTTTTTTTTAATTTTTTTTATTGCCAAGTAGGCAGACGAGCTAGCGGCCCGCCTGATGGTAAGCGGCTACCGCTGCTCATGGACCTCCGTAGTACCAGGGGACCAGCACAACAAAGTCGCTGCCTACCTCGAGGAGAGTACTCTCCTTAAACCTCGTTTGAAGAAGGACAGGTCATAGCGCTGAGGAAACACCGATGCAGGGAGTTCATTCCAGAGCTTGCACGTACGTGGTAGAAAAGAACGCTGGAAACGTACCGTTCGTTTCGGAACGGTACGCCTCCAGGTAACTTGTATGGACCCAAGCAGCCTCTCACATATGAGAGACCCTTCACCAGTAAAATAAAGTGATATTGACACATTACAATGATGGTAACCCAACAGTAAAGTGCGTGGTGGCCTGTTGGTAAACGGACTAGACGCGGCTGCCAACATGTTCACAGTGGTCGCGGGTTCGAATCCCAGGGCACACCTCTGACTTTTCGGAGTCATGTGTGTATTGATAGTCAATCACCACGCACTA
This sequence comes from Hyles euphorbiae, assembly GCA_023078785.2. Classification (NCBI taxonomy): domain Eukaryota; kingdom Metazoa; phylum Arthropoda; class Insecta; order Lepidoptera; family Sphingidae; genus Hyles; species Hyles euphorbiae. The sequence continues at coordinate 500,244 of CM041034.1, forward strand.
AAACGGTGAAGGAAAACATCGTGAGGAAACCTGCATACCATAGCGATTTATATAAATTTCTATGGTATGTAAGTCTGCCAACCCGCACTAGGCCAGCGTGGTGGACTATATGGCCTAACCACTCTCAATCGTACTTACAATTGTAGAGTAGGCCCGTGCCCTGCAGTGGGACGTATATGGGCTGATACAGAACCCAACATAGCGACCGAGTGTGCCGCTTTCCGAGATGTACAGGTGTACACGGGTATTAATGTAACTCATATGTTTCTCATTACCCTATGTGAAATTGTACAAAATTTGATAAAACATCAGCGTTGATTTTTTTTGTCAAAAATCGTGATTTTGGTATTAAAGATTTTTGCCACCCTGTATATATAAATTGTTTCATTGCCTAGCTGAACTTCGGTTCGGTTCGGAAACTTACTTGAGCGGTAATAAGACTCGTACCTATACGGCCTGTTCAAAAGCTTTTAATACTAATATGACGAATTTTGTATTTGTGTCAACTTTTGGTTTAAATACAATATTAACAATATTCAATTTGGGCATGACGCTACAATCATTCCCACCCACTTAGCACGACCATTAGATGCACCGAAGAAGCTTTTGTCCTCGCGTAATAGAAATCCTATTTTTTTAAGTTAAATAAATAACACCCAACAGTCACATACATAGTCCTGACCCCACACTAAGGTCGAATCTTGTGTCGTGGGTATCAGGAACTACGAGAGATTTTCCGGTCTCACAAACACCCAGACCCGGAAGAAATATTTGTGGGACGCACAAACATTTTTCTCGGTGCGGGGATCGAACCTGCGGTCATAGGGGTGTGACTTCGTACATGAAAAATATTGAAAACGATTATTTCGATTCTAGCGCCATGCTCTGGCGAGAACGGGAAATTATCTTGTAATTAGTTTAAACCTAATTGTTAAATGGCGGAAGTGTGAAGTGAAATAACACCCAATATTTTGTATGTTGATATTATGAACTTTCTTGATATTAAAAACCATAAGTCTATGGTTACGACCATAAGTCAATAACGACCATAAGTATATGTACGTACATTCTTATCTTACATAAACTTCGATCAGCCGAAGTTTCGAACTTCGTTTCGGATTAATATAGTAGGGCCCCAACTTGGGCCACTGTCGGCGTGTGATTTTGTTGCAGACCCTGTATCTAGTATATATTTGATCGAAGATAATAATAGTGTATGGAAATATGAGTATTTGGCGTTCAGTAAATTTTGTAAAGATTACATTCTGATAGACCACCTAGGTGGTCAGACGACCTGGTAAAGGTCGCGGGACGTCGCTGGATGCAGGCTGCCTCCAACAGGTCTCTGTGGAAATCATTGGGGGAGGCCTATGTTCAGCAGTGGACTTCCTTTGGCTGATGGATGGATAATGATGGACATTCTGATAGAAGGAGAGATTCTTCAGAAATTTTGCTTTAAATATAGCCTACTCGCACGTTTAGAGTTTAAGGCACTGTTATTATATGAGAAATATTACGTCCTAATGAAGAACGTGGACCCGTTAGAACTGCGGAGTCTTCGAGTCTCTCTCTGTGTACATACATACATACATAAACTCACGCCTTTTTCCCAGAAGGGGTAGGCAGAGGTGCCAGGACACCCACATTTCGCCTTGTATGTTCCGTCCCATAATGTGATAGGTGGCGAGCCTATCGCCATATCAGGCACAAATTCCTGACTCTGAGGTGATAATGAATAGAAAAATCCAATATCACTTTGCCCAACCCGGGATTCGAACCCGAGACCTCAGCTTTGTAACCGTACCTTAGTACAACTACGCCACCGAGGCAGTCAGTCTCTGTGTACACTGTTCTATTTTTTAATTGCAATGAATGGCGAGTCGAGCATGCCGTTTGCCTGATGGTAAGCGATACTACCGCTCATAAACAGTAGCAAAACCAAACAACACCTTGAATTACAAAGCAATGCTTGACATACCACTGAACTCGCCATCCTGTGACATAAAATGTAAAGTCTTAATATATCCAATAGTCACTATGGCTACAATATCCTTCAATCCGTATCCATCGCAAGTTCTGGAATAACTCCTTGCTTTGTGTTTCCGGAACCTTATGACCTTTATAAAGTGAGGTTTAAAGAGAGTACTCTCCTCACGGTAGGCAGTGACTTTGTTGTGTTAGACCCCAGGTACTGCGAAGGTCTATGAGCGGTGGTCAATGCTTACCATCAGACGGCCCACATGCTCATCTTCGAATGCCATAAGAAATGATTATTATAATTACGGTTTTTGATAACCTAATTCCCAGAGATTTGCTGAGCTGTATTGCTTGGTGTCAAATGTAAGAGCGGATTTAAATGATAGTATATTTTACTCACTAATCTATGCCTATCCGTTCCAATTACATGAAACATCATTTAAAATACAATTGAAAAAATAAAACACAAGTAAACATGGTGTACTTGAGGGGAGGTAAAAAAATTATAAAATAATTAATTATTTTGCAAATAACATTTTCACGTGAGAACTTATGTATTTTACCATAATTAAAAAAAAAACGCGTTTTGCGATACATAAAGCCTGTTTTTGATGGTCATCTATCGTGGAGATTGAATCGCATTAATTAATTTGAATAATTTGTTTAAAACTTTTGTTACATGGCCAAAAAAGTTAATAGACAAGTTAACATAAAAGTCACCTTTTATAATACTTAAGCGCAGTGCCATCTAGATAGAGATTTTTTATAAAATAGGCCCAGCAAATGATCAGATAGGTCACCTGATGGTAATTGGTCACTGTCACCCATGAAGATTCACAACCCTTGGATCAGAGAGATCAGATTTTTTCCCGCCCCATATATTCGGGAGGGGACCAAGAAGGCAAAGGATAGCAAGAAAGGGATATTGGGCATCGGGCCATCTCACTTAACGTACGAAACGTGACAGCAAATCTGTCAGTTTACGTCGTTCTCCTGTGAGACAGTGACGACCCGATAGACGAGCCCGTCCATTCATGCTGGGTCATGACTGTAAACGGCGTGGCTCTAGCACGTTGAAAATAGAGTATCTACGATTATTACCCGTTAATCGACACAATTATGTGGGCCTATTCAATTATTTCCAGACGCTTCATTTTAGAGGCCCAGTAAAGTAGAAATGAAGGAACATGTGCATCGATAAATTTCAGCTCAAATGTTCAGTAATACCTATTAATTGGCTTACGAAGCCAGCACTACTTGTGACTTAGGAAAGCAGAGGATCAGAAAAAGTTACTCAATTCATTAATGCATTCACCATGGCATAGATGGTGGAACATACTGAGAGATGCGATGTTTCCACTGGTCAAAGTCAACTGGCAATTGACTTTGACCCTTGGCGCAGTTGGTTAGAGTTTAGACGGTTGTGAAACGTGAGGTCGCGGGTTCAATCCCCGCACCGAGATAAATGTTTGTGTGAGATACGTGTTTCTCAGATAATTCGTTTTAGATTTGGGTTTCTAGTGGGACCGAAAAGTCTGTGGTAGTTTCTGATTCCCACGACACATGACTCGATCTTAGTATGGGGTTAGGACTATGTATGGGTGTATTTATTTGACTTTTGTTGAAGGTTTACTGACCTCCTCCCGATTTTATAAATAAATAAATAGCCCGGGTACAAATAGATTTCTGTACAATAATATGTACGTATTATACATATAAACCTTCCTCTTGAAACTGAAAAAAATAAACAATATGACAGCACAATTGCTCTAAGTATAAATGACGACCTTTTTATTTATTTATTTAATTATTTAAACTTTATTGTACCACACCCTACCTACCACCTGAGCTAGTTTCAGATAAACCTACTATTGCCAATTATTTGGATACTTTTTTTACTAATATACCTTTGACTAGATATTTAGAATCATCAGCAGATTTCGCATAATCTTTTTTAAAGGAAAATGTTCGTGGTGATATGTTTTAATTTTCAAACAGGAACCAGTGTTTACATGATAAAACTTTCAAGCATCTCTAAATGAAGACTACGGAATAATATATAGGGATTATCTGTCAAGTCAAGGCTATTATTATTAGTATTTCTCCGATATTACCTTCTATTTTTATTTCTTGCGTAAGTGTCTTTCACGATCTTATGAAAATGCCGGGTCGACTAAATGCATCCGCTTTGCATTTACTAAACCGTTGCAAGAGTAAATTTGCGTAATGAAATAAAATCAGAAATACTAGATTTAGTTAGTTCTATAGTTTTTTTTATTGATAACATTAGATACGACGTTGCAATGGGGTCCTCAAATAGAGAGATTATCAGGAAAAATAAGATAAAATACTGATGTGGTATCGGCTAGGTTGGTATACTCGTATTTCGCATATTTTCACATAGTATAAAGTCCTATGGTATTCTATTGTTGGGATCGGCTGCTGATATTGACTCTATATTTAAAAAAAAATCTGGCCACGCTATTTATAATATAATCTAGGTAGTCGCGATTCTTTATGATCTGTTTTTAAGGAAAGTAATAAATTAACCGTGCCGTCTGAGTACATCTTTCAGAATATAATGCACGTTCGTAAGAACATCAATGAATTTTGTAAGGCTGATGATACCCACAGTATCAATAGGAAAAATAAAATTAAACTAGCAATACCATCTCTTAGATTCGAAAAGTCTTTAGGTGATTTATTGCATAAATCTACCAGATAAATTATTTAAGACACATTAAAAGCATACATATAACTAGGGTTATTATAGTATTAAACAATATATTGAGGATAAAGACGTCTGGCATTATATGTTTTCTTGCACAGTGCGACCTCCTGGGGCATTGAGGTATTCACATAATATATTCCCACGCAAAAACAATGTACAATTAAACATATAATTAGTATCATTTAAATTAAAAAAAAAACTGACTAATCAAATCAACTAAGTTAAAACGAAATAATAAATTATTAGACACTAAATTAATTAATAAGACCGATCGAGTAACTAAAACAATAATATATAATAATATGGCAAAATTTGAAATACAAATCATAAATATATTTTTTAAGAAATTGACCAACATTAAGTCCACTTAGTTTGACTCGCTAGATATAATCAGAACTGGGCGCACCGCGTTGTATCCAGTTTTAAAGTTAAGCCCATTGAGTTTGTTTCACCGGGTCTTCTCAGGACGGGCTGCGTTGGTTCAGGTGGTAACATACGCTACGCGGCGTTTTAGTAATACTCATGGTACACTAAAATATAGATTCACGTAAATAGTGTATTTCCAGCATGTTCTGTCTGTATCAGCCCATATACGTCCCACTGCAGGGTACGGGCCTCCTCTACAATCGACATTACGATTGAGAGTGGTTAGGCCATATAGTCCACCACGCTGGCCTAGTGCGGGTTGGCAAGTAGCATGTTACTTACTATAAATATTTATAAATGACTGTGCCCGCGACTTCGTCCGCGTGGAGTTTAACAAAAAAGTTAATTCGTTTTTCTAAGTTATTTTTTTAAATAAATGAAATTTTCTAAAACAAATGTAGCCTAAGTTACTCCTTATTATATCAGCTACCTGACAAAAAAAGTCCCGTCAAAATCGGTCCAGCCATTTCAGAGATAAGCCGGAACAAACAGTCAGTCAGACAGACAGACAAAAAAATCTAAGGTCATTTTCGTTATAGGTATCGTGTATATAACGATATGTACTTGGTCATTTTTATTTATTTTCACTTTACAAACAGACACTTCAATTTTATTTATATGTATAGATATCAAAAAATCAATAAATTTAATTTATATAATAATACATTTAATTTTTTTTTACTTTATTTATTGGATAAACAAACAAGTGTACAGTTATATTGCAAGTAAAATGATCTAATAAAATCAATTATTTTGTAAATAAAGAATAAGTACTATGCATTGACTTGTCATAAAAGCTATTTAATTGCCTACGTGATCAATAAACCAAAGATTCCGATAAAGGCCATGAATGCCTACCTTGGAAAGAAGAATGCTTATTCATAGTATCGGTAAAACATATTGTAGATCGCGATACCAATTAACTGCTTGAAATTTATTTTAACATTTTTATGGTTTGTCCTTACACGTTTTCCTGTTTTGGGTGACAGATTTTTATAAAATAAAGTACCTAATTATCATCCCATTTTACATTTTGTTCACAGAAACGAAGGCAAAAAATTTTTTTTATTAGACTTCAAGTTAATTTCTCTAAGAATTCCAGGCCTGGGTCGCTTTCCACACATACAATTTCGCACATACAAGTAGGTTTCACCGAGGGGCACAAAGCTTCACACCGATACTAAGTTTCATAGTAATATGGGTATTCTGTTTTTGTAATTTTCTATGGGAGGTGATACGACGTGTAAATAAATATATAACACCTAACAGTCACATACATAGTCCTGACCCCACACTAAGAACGAGTCTTGTGTTGTGGATATCAGGAACTACGAGAGACTTTTTGGTCTCATAAACACCCAGACACGAAATAAATATTTGTGGGCCGCACAAACATTTCTCTCGGTGCGGGGATCGAATCCGCGGCCTCTCATTTCACAGGCGGCGTTTAGCCGACTGCACTAGGGAGGCTGTCTGTGAGGTGATAAGGTTAGACAGGCTACATCGGTTTTATAACTAATCGTCACTAGATACAAATTGTCTCTTTTTAAGCACAATTATAAATGGCATTAATAAAACGTAAATCCTGTATTATTTATGGATAGGGAGAAATTGTCATCTTCACTTTGTACGATCCTGGCTCATCACTGGCTTTATCGTAGGTTCAAGGTATTTTTGACCTGTTCTTTGTCATTGGTAGGTATTTCATATATGAGATGTGACTTGGGTAGGTACCACCGCAATGTCTATTTTTCCTGGCAAAGAGCATTGTAAATGCATTGTTGTGTTCCGGTTTGGATATTGAAGCCAAAGACATATAGAGACTTAAGATCTTATGTCTCGGTATAGCGAGCACAGTGGCCAAGCATTGCTTTGTAAGTCATGGTGTTTTTTGGTTTTGCTACTGTCCAGGAGGGATCGTATCGTTTACCATCAAAGGTAAGGCGAAAGGTATGCTCGTCTCGCCAATCATTAGAAAAAAACGACTTCTAAAGTTATTTTTTGCCTGGGTACTGTCAAACCAAATTCTAGTATAGGCTAATCAACCGTGCAAGTTATTGCATTTACACTGATGCTAGTCTCAACCAAATATAACACTTTTATTTCTCAGAAAACCTTAAATCACAAGTCTTTTAAAGCACCTTAAGTCATTTCAAATAAGGTTTATTTAAAATTTATAATTAATACAATTTGTGTAGTTAAAAGGTTGTAATACGATAATTATGTGCTATTATTTTCATCATTAATTTGCTATTGTTAAGCAAAGGTTCACAGGGTAACAAATATGACGTCAATATATACCCGGCATCTTGCTTACAACCCACTTTGGGACTGGTTGCAAAGATAATTAAACGAGAAAGCTTAATTTTGAGGACGAACGGTATAATATAATAAATATAATGAAGATTGATTTATGTAATTCTAGGTCATTTTTTTTTTTTTTTTAGAAGCATAAAGTAGTTTTATGTTATATTTTGACTTATCAATTATATACCTTATTTAAAGCATTTGATTGTTAGGCCGACATAGTTTTGTACAATGGCGAGAGTTTGTCTTGCCTTTCGGTACTCAAATCCAGACGGGGCGGCGCGGCGCGGCGCTGCTTTTACAATCAAATGCACTGCAGTTACTTGAGTAATTTATAATTAAAATCATTATCAGCAATACTCACTTTAGGTTTCAAGAATGACTATGCAATGAATTTGCAAGTAGGTACCTATATTTCTTAATAACGCGATAAAGATCTTAACTTGTTGAGATTTTAGATCATTGAACTTTGTCAGTGTTTTATTACTTCAATACCAATCTTTTGCGTTATAACTAACGTGACCATTTATTTTTTGTGCTAGAGCGGGATATCAATAGAATTAAATAAGAATAATAATAATATTTTAGTGTTTTACAAGTTATTATCATAGAAGATTGAATAAAATAAAATAATAATCAAAATCGTATTTTTGTATTTGTCGGCTGAACAAATTGTTTCAAACCACCGGGTTTAGTTTTTAGATGGGTGAAACTCAGTACATGATTTATTTATATTTATTTTTGAAATCAAAATAACTTTCATTACTGCGACACTCACCTGTGTTTTATCACTTGTCCATATTATATAAAAAACTCTTTCGATAGGTGCGTTACTTTCAGGCAGACACATAAGGTACTTCAATAATTGTGGAAAAGTGTGGAAAAGTTTATTAAGTCAAGATGTTTTCACGAAAGTATTGTGTGTTTAATTTTCCGCGATCCTGTCGTAGTCTGAAGCCTTGGAGCTACGTGTGTTTGATAATGAACTAAATAATAAATTATCCTATGCTTACCCCTGCCACTGGACTGTATAATATTATGTATATAAAATTCCGCCACCGCTCCGCCTTTTTTCACCGCAAATGTACCGCAACAATTTTATCTTCCCGCAACAACCATCGTTACTCTTGTTTTTTCATATGACACTTCGACACACACTTTTTTTCTCTTTTTTAATTATTTAGACCAAAAAGTTCCGCTTAGCGGCGAAGTGTCCCCGACCCCATAAATACAAGACGCTAAAATATTATATACTACATATAATATATTATATTATAAAATTGTATGTCGTGTGTAACACATAGCGAAAATAAAAAATATTTAACAGGTATAATACGACGTCGCGGTTTTCAATAGTAGTTCCGTAAAGCATTTCGAGCGAGAAATACATTTTAAATAATTTTTTGGTCTGTTTGCAACAGCGGGACGATGTCGGCCTCGCTGGGGACACCGGGACAGACTTCCTGGAAGCGGGACTGTCCCGCTTAAAGCGGGACGTATGGTCACGTTAGTTATAACCCTGTACCATGGACGTAATATATAAACAGGATTGCGCACGAAGAAAATGGTGTCATCCTGAAATAAGCCCTGTACTCGGGACAGTGACATATTCATACCTACGTCCATGGGCGTAGCCACGGTGGGGCAGGGTGGGGCACTTGCCCCACCCTGGCTCTGGCCTCTAAGGTACTTGCTCAAACCTAAAAAAATTAAGTACTATATATAGATAGATATAAATCTCTAAATTGACTGATTAACAAATTGGCATACTCCCAGAGCCCAAACGGCTGAAGTTTGAGACACATTTTTTAGATTAATGATTTCGTGGTGTAGGAAGGTAAGCAATAAGAAAATGGTTTGGTCAATTCGAATTATACATAACAGCATATATCAAGACTGCGACCGTAAACGAAGCCAGGTGCTAGTTTTAGTGACTATAAACACATCATCCATCAGCCATCAGCCAAAGGAAGTCCAATGCTGAACGTAGGCCTCCCCCAATGATTTCCACAGTGACCTGTTAGAGGCCGCCTACATCCAACGACGTCCCGCGACCTTTAACACGTCTTCTGACTATTTTGTGGGTAGACGTCCTACGTTGCGCTTTCCGCTATGTGGCCTCGTTTCGAGAACTTTTTGGCCCCATCGGCCATCATTTCACCGCGCTATGTGCCCCGCCCATTGCCACTTCAACTTACTAATCAGCTGGGCTATGTCGGTTACTTTAGTTCTCCTACGGATCTCCTCATTTCTGATGCGATCTCGTAGGGAAACCCCGATTATAGCCCTCTCCATAGCTCGTTGAGTGAGTTTGAGCTTCCTAATAAGGCCCATAGTGAGAGACCACGTCTCGGCGCCGTATGTCATCACTGGCGACACACAACTATCGGAGACTTTGGATTTCAGGCACTGAGGTATTTTGGACGAGAAGAAGGTGGGTAGTTGAAATAGAAAGTGTAAATTTTTTAGCTCTATATATTTTCTGTTATTTTAATTATATCAAAGTATTTTATTACTACTTTATATGTCGAAATACATCAATTAGATTGACTACCTGCCGGTGTTGATATAAAATCTCCTATCTTCTTTCCATTTTTCACACCACACACATTATTTTTTTTTACATCACTATTCTCAAAAGTCTAATCAACTAAGTGCACTATGGAGTCTGTGTTGAAATCTTCAATTGAGGAAATGAAGGACGAATTCCATAGAAGGATGGCTGCATTCGAAAAAGACCTCCAGAAGACTACGGCAACTGCAACTTCCTCAGCGGGTTCTACAGATTTGGCTGCAGAATTTGCAACATACAAGTTATTCGTCACTCAAGCACTCAATCTCTTGCAACAGCAAATTGAGGCACTGTCCGACACTGTTGATACGATGGAGATGCAGAGGCGTCGTAAAATGCTGCTCATCCATGGTGTAGCTGAAGTCGCCGGCGAAAACTCTGCTCAGTTGGTTGTCGACGTGGTCAAGCAGCGCCTCGGTGTTACTGACTTCAAGGCCATTGATCTGCAGCGCTGCCATAGGCTGGGTCGCCCACCTACGTCAAAGAAGCCGAGGCCAATGCTCGTCAAATTCCAGGACGTCGCTATGAGAGACAAGGTCTGGTTTAACAAGACCAAGCTTAAAGGTTCCGGCGTGACCTTGTCTGAGTTCTTGACGAAGAGGCGGCATGATATTTTTATGGCGGCTCGCGAAAAGTTTGGCGTAAACAATGCATGGACGCGGGACGGTAACGTCTTCGTTGTGACTTCTGGCGTTCGGCATCGCATAGTGTCGCTTGATCTGCTGAGTCAGATCACCGCTGACACACCTGCTAAGTCGACGCCAGTTAAGAAAACCATAGCTGTGCCTAAGACCAGGCGGGCTGCGACGGCCAAAAAATAGTGTTTGTTTTTATAGTTATGTTGTAAGTAAGTTATTAGGCCAGGTAAACAGCTCATTCTTATGTGTACTACAATTTCAACTAACTGTTTTCTTACTTTGACTAATAATTTGTTTTGTTTGTGTTTCTTGTCTTATTTAGATATTTATTCCACCCACATTGAATGTTAAAAAATAAACAATATAACCTCAATTGTCAAATGTCAACTTTCAAATTTGACATTTGGTTGACATTTGGATTTAATTTTTCGTTCTGAAACTGATTCATGTTAAACACAATGTCGTTTAGTTCTTTAATTTACAATTTATAATTTTTATAAGTTTACCTGGTCTATTTATTTATTTTTCTTTTTTTTTAGCTGTATTATTAATTTTTTTCCGTCTTTCACTCCATTTTTTTTTTCCATTTTTTTTTTATTCCTTGTCATGTTATTAATAATGTTTTATTTTACCTTCTCTGATTCATTTACTTTTTAATGCGTTTAATTTTAGTGAATTATTTCGTGTATATCTGTGTGTGTTTGTAACTTTTTGTTGTATATTACGATTGTTATCACAACCGGCAGATGGATAATGTTATTTTTTTTTTTTTTTTTAACAACTTTATATTTCTATATAGCGTAGCGTATATATAGCTTAATCTTTAGTTTAAGTTTTATAACTATTATTTAATATATATATATTTTTGTAATGTCTCATATGTATCCACAGAATGGTAGTAGTGACAGTGATGAGTTTTTTTCGGCGTGTAGTGATGATAGCTTTGTTAGTGTTCCTTCGCTTGCCGACACTCTCAAGTGCCAGTTCTCTGACGTCCCTAGGAATTTTAATGTAGTCCATATCAATGCCCAGAGTATTCCGGCTCATTTCCCTGATATGCTGGCTAGTTTTGACTGTACTCATATACATGCTATCCTTGTTTCAGAATCTTGGTTGAAACCATGTCTATCCTCTTCCGCTTACACTCTTCCCGGATTCCACCTCATCAGGAATGATCGCACTGTACGTGTTGGAGGCGGTGTTGCTATTTATCTTAGAACACAATTTCGCTATTCAGTTGTTAGCGTATCACCGCAGCCTCCACCATCACATGCTGGCGAACATCTGTTCTTGGAGGTGGAATTCTCACTTAATAAAGTCCTACTCGGTGTTTACTACTGTCCTTCGCTTCACATTAACTTCTTTTCTTCTCTCGAAATTATTCTCGAAAACCTAGTTCCTTCGTACAGTCAGACCATAATCATGGGTGATTTCAATACCTGTCTCCTCAAGAACGATCATCGTTCCTCCTGTCTTTTAAATACCATCCAATCCTGTAACCTTTCCACTCTTCCCCTTTCGGCCACTCACCACTCTCCTAATAATACTCCTTCCCTTCTTGATCTCATCTTTGTTTCTTCATTAAATCACGTTGCGAGATATGGGCAATGTCCCGCGGACGCCTTTTCATGTCATGACCTCCTATTCCTTTCCTATCGCCTTCGTCCTCCTAAAGCCTTACCTAAGATCCTATCGCAGCGGAATTTTCGTGGTATTAATTTGGATAATCTTCGCAAGGATGCTGATGAGATCGACTGGAGTTTGCTTCTCCAATCTGAGTGTGTAGATGATATGGTCCATATTTTCACTTACAACCTGTTGGATCTCTATGATAAGCATGCACCTGTTCGCACTATTAAAATTAAACACCTTCCGTCACCTTGGCTTACCGATGAAATTAAAGTACTACTTTCCAAAAAAGCGTCGGCTAAGTCAAGGTACAATCGTCGCCCCAATGAGTCAAATTGGTTAAAATATGTGGCAATTAGGAATCACTGCAGTAAGGTGTGTAGGAATGCTCAACGCCGACATATTCACAACTCAGTTGAAAATGGAGACCCAGCTAAAGTCTGGAAATTTCTTAAGTCACTGGGAGTGGGTAAATCGCAACAAGATTCTATTCCTAAATCCATAGATTTAAACTCTCTAAACCATCATTTCTCTTCTTCGTCTGCCTTCGACAAGACGGTCAAAGAAAATACTATAAGAAATCTTTCAACCCTTCAAACTCCCAATTGTTCGGCCTTTGCTTTCAAACAATTTGCTGCTTGTGATGTTAAGAAAACAATTACTCTTATTTCTTCTAATGCAATAGGTAGCGACTGTGTCAGCCGTAACATGATTATGCTTATCCTAGACGAAATCCTCCCCATAATATCCCATATCCTCAACCATTCCATCACGATTGGAATATTCCCGGCTACCTGGAAAGATGCCCATATTATTCCTATTCCTAAAAAGTCCAATGCTTCTACACTCTCTGAATTCCGACCCATTTCCATTCTCCCTTTCCTTTCCAAAGTCCTTGAGCGCCTGATTCATACTCAAATTAGTGATTTCCTTTCTAAAAATAATCTCCTGAACCCTCTCCAATCGGGGTTTCGTCCTGGGCACAGCACCACCACCACCCTGACTCATGTTACGGACGGCATCAGATCGGGTATGGAGGAAGGCAAGCTGACTGTCTTAGCATTGCTAGACTTCAGCAACGCTTTTAATACTATTGATTTTGATATATTGCTTTGCATGTTATGTTCTCTTAACATATCTCCAACAGCAGTTGAATGGTTTCGTAGTTACCTGTATGGGCGCCGGCAACGCATCTGTGTCGAGGATAGTTATTCCTCGTGGTGCTCCTTATCTGCTGGCGTTCCACAGGGCGGCGTGCTTTCTCCTCTACTCTTTGCTGTTTTTATAAATTCCATATCTATTCAACTTCGCTCCTCCTACCACCTCTACGCAGATGATTTACAAATTTATACTCAGGCATCTTTGGTTAAGATGCACGATGCGATCGCTATAATTAACAGTGACATCCAGCACATATGTGAATGGAGCAAGACCCATGGGCTGAAAGTTAATCCATTGAAAACACAGGTGATAGTTATCGGCAGCCCAAGAATGACTCTAAAACTAGATAGAGACAAACTACCACCTATCTCTTGTGATGGTACTACCGTCACATATAGTGATAAAGTCAGGAACCTGGGACTATATCTAGACAAGTCCTTCAGCTGGGGTCCGCAACTCCAAGAACTCAGTCGTAAGTTGTTCGCCTCAGCTAGGTCCTTGCGAAGATTACACAATCTTTTACCTGTTGCTACGAAGATTTCATTAGCGCAAACCCTCCTTCTTCCTATCCTTGATTATGCCGATGTCAGCTATCCTGATCTCACCGAGGACCAACTAAATAAACTTGAGCGCCTTCAAAACTTTATTATTAGATTCATATTTGGATTACGCAAATATGATCATGTTTCTGAGTTTCGTACTAAGCTCAAGTGGTTGCCCATACGGCTTCGTCGGAATGCTCACATTCTTTCTCTTCTGTATAATATATTGTTTAATCCTGTCACCCCATCTTATCTTAAAGATCGTTTTGTATTTCTCGATGACTCCCATACAAGATCCCTAAGGTCGTCAGAGAGACTGGAGTTGAGAATGCCTGTGCACTCCACAACTTTTATGGATGGGTCGTTCACCGTCAGAGCTGTCCGATTGTGGAACGCCCTACCGGTTGTGGTAAGACGGGCACAATCACTGCCGTCGTTCAAGAAAATGGTTAAGGATCACTACCTTTCTCCTACGTTTACTAATTGACGTGGACATCTTTCCTATGTGTATATATGTACTGATGCTCTTATATATTATATATACATATATATATATATATATATATATTTATATTTATGTATGTATATTGTGTGTATGTATGTATATTTATATAGATGTATTGATGTATGTATATTTTTATTATTAATTAGTAATTATTTGTAATTCTTATATTTTTCCTTCTTAACTACTATTCTTTACACTTTAAGACTGCCCTCTATTTATCCGTTCATAAAATCCATCCCATGGTTGTCTGGAAGACATTGCCTTTGAGCGATAAGACCGCCAATTGTACTTTTAAGATTGTGATTTTCGTTTTATTTGTATTTTATTTTTGTGTGCAATAAAGTGTATAAATAAAATAAATAAATGTCTCGTAGTTTTCCGAACGCTGCCCAACCGAGTCGGATTCGACGATTGACCTCTCTCTCGAAGTTGGACCTGCCTAACCGGACCACTTGTCCTAAATAGACATATTTGTCTACAAAATCAAGAGTCGAGCCCGCAACTCCGATGGGGGTGGGCACAACATGGACATTCGACGTGATCTTCGTTTTGTCCATGTTCATTTTAAGACCCACCTGTTGGAAGCCTCGATTGAGGTCTTCGAGCATAGTGCTAAGGTATTCCAGCGATTCTGACAAGACTACAATATCTATCTCTACGGCGAGGTCGAAATTACTTAAATTCCACTGTATGGAATGCTTCTACAAAACCGCTGTTTAGCAAGTCCACTGCTACGTTTTCACTTATACAATCTAAGCGATTCGCTAGTTACAGTTGAAAGCTCTCGGGGTTTTGGATATGGGCGCGATTAGGTCGGAGCGTAGACTTCATCTAAGGAACGCACGCTTTTCTAATTGTTCACTGATATTCAATGTGCCCCTAACCATTCAGTGATCACTACCAGTTTACACCCTGTTGATCACAAAGACATCACTGAACATCTGTCTATTTGTCGTTAAGATGAAATCTATCTCGTTTCTCTTAGAACCTTTAGGACTCAACCAGGTCCATTTCCTGTGAGGCGGCTTCTGGAAAAAAGAGATCATCGCAATGAGATCCCTCTTTCTCCAGAAAGTCGACCAGCCTCTGACCAATGGGGTTCCGTTGTCCATGTCTAAATTTCCCCACTTTCAACTCTGCATCGCTTCTCATATCCAACGTTGTGTTTGAAATGGAACCCATTGAAAGAAATAACTGAATAGTTAACTTTGTATGTGTAAGTTTAGATGTGAAAAATGGTTATAATATATGGTCAGTTTTTTTCTTTATAAATTTTGTGGGGGTAATTAGCAATAGCAGAAATATAGGCTTCAAAAATAACAAGGTGGTGATGTTAATTTGAAATAACAATAATATCCAATACTAGATAGGAGAATCTCTGACCACACTATAAACACTGCAAATAAAAAAATCGCAAAAAACGCGACAACTTTTTTTGTGATTTTTTAAATATTGCCGTGTTTAGATGGTAACTGGTAAATCTATAGTTTTTGGTAAAATAATAATTTAAATATTTGCGTAACATAGCGGTCTAAAAAATAAAAGGATGTACGTCGCTTAATTTGCAAAATTTTTAGTTGTATTGAGTTTGAAGTCTCTTAAACTGCCACCCGGCTTCGATTTCGGTAACACAGTTGATACTCGTATATCAACGGGACTAGGGCATGTAATATCGGATGATTTTTGATTCCGGAACTGAGTTACGATACTACTGGTTCGATTCCGGAATTCCGGAACCGGTTCCGGAATTTTTAAAAAATAATTCTGTATCAGCCCATATACGTCCCACTGCAGGGCACGGGCCTACTCTACAAACGACAGTACGATTGAGAGTGGTTAGGCCATATGGCATATAGTCCACCACGCTGGCCTAGTGCGTGTACATTTCGCAAGAGAGTACAAATATGCAAATTTTATTAGTTAACTTATCTTACAAATTACATATATGAGTATCGAATTGCGATATTTACTTCAGTTCCGGAATTGTAATATCGTAAAAAATCATCCGTAATTCAGGAGTTACGAAATCTCGGAATTCCGGGATCCACGCCCTAAACGGGACAACGGGTATAGTTTGCTACTTAAATATTATTTGTGAATTCTGCCCCACCCTGACCCCATGGCTGGCTACGCCCATGCCTACGTCAGAGAAACACGGTAATAATAAAAATGTTTAAAAACCAAGGCAGTCCATATGCATTATTAATATCCAGGCTCCAGGCTGGCATCCAGGCATGTCGGGCTAATTGGTTAAATTATTACGTTGTCTTGAGTTCAAAGCAAGTACTACGCGTTTCAAATAAGAATAGGAACGTCAATGACCTTAACTGTCAAATATCACATGAAAAGTATGGTTAGCAACAATAAATAAATACGCATCAATTTAATTTTTTTTCACATTCTTCAACATAAATTTGCTAAATAAATCGAAACAATTAGAACATGTTATATGGAAAAATTAATAAGAATGTTGAGGCAGTATTTTAAAATATATATTTTTTTTACGTTGTGGCCAATAATTCGCGAGAAAGTAACTATAAGACGACATTATTCATTCATAATTTTTTTAGAAATATTAATTACGAGCGGCCCGGCCCAGCTTCGCCCGGGTACAAATAGATTTATGTACAATAATATGTACGTATTATTATTATACATATAAACCTTCCTATATAGGCACGCTGCCGCCGCCCCGGCCGGTCAGTACCTCTGCAAGCGCTACGTCCCGCAATTTTAAATCTGTAATATCTTCGAAAATATTCATTTAAATCTTGTGCTGTAAAGGACCATATAGATCTATATTAAATCAACAATGTATTTAAGCTATTTGATTGGATAAGGATTAATGCTGTATTGGTTAAAATCGCTTCGAAAATTAGCCATTATTTGTCGTAAAAAGTAAATGACAATTTTTTTTTATTGTGAGATATCCATAAGAGATTGACATATACCATCGCGGAGTTTTCTGTAGACCTTTTCAATGTGTACAAATATATAGTACATTATTTTGATAAATCTCGTAGGGTTCAGCCTGCGTTTGCAATGTAAGCGGAAAAAAAATTATAATTAACGACATCACATTAGAAACCTCAAAAATAACAATATTTCTCCACTATTTAATGGATGTTATTATACAGTAAACCTTTCTATTGAATCACTCTATCTATTAAAAAAACCGCATCAAAAACAGTTGCGTAGTTTTAAAGATTTAAGCAAACAAGGGGACATAGGGACAGAGAAAGCGACTTTGTTTTATACTATGTAGTGATTAAAAATATTACTTTATTCAACAAAAATATTATTTTATGAAATCTTGTTTTGCTCACCCTGCCTAAATTGTTTGATTTGACAGCTATAATGAACCAATATGGCGCCAGATCATTCCTATTCTTATTTGAAAGGCATAGGCGAATTTTACCTAAGGTGTTTTATACTAAACTCTATGAAAACCATCAAGAATCGTAATTTTTTTCCACCGCAATTCGTGTTTCCGGTAAGCGGCATTTATAACGGTGTCTTTTGTGTTCCAATTAAAAGACAAAAGTTTAGTGTAGGGGAGGCAAAAGGTAATTTATTTTTCAATTTTTAATTAGGTAATAAGATAATTTCGTCAAATCTTGGCCGTTGTTTCTGATTTTAAATAAATAATGTTTATACGAATTCTAAAGTTGTAAAACAATGGAAAATATAAACACATTAATTACACTTATTTACATAAACATACTTCTGGTTTTAACAAAACCATTTATAAAAAAAATCAATGAAAAACAATATCAGTGAACTAGAGACCGGATCTACACACGCGGCAGCGTGTTAAAGCCAAGTTTCAGCAAACAGAATTGGCGAGTAGCACTATGTGTAGTTTATGTGAGGTCGAGAAGGGTCCCTATGAACCTACCTAACAAAATCTACGCAAGCCTACTGACTATAAACACCTCTGTGACTATCGCACACATTAGGGGCAGCGCCGGTCATCCCAAGGCAACAAGTGCCCCGTTTTACGTCAGTGTAACCACCTAACTATATGGCCATACCACTCTCAATCGTACTCTCCATTGTAGAGGAGGCCCGTGCCCTGCAGTCGGAAGTATATGGGCTGATACAGAACCGCCGAAGTGGTCAGTTGTCTACTTTCCTGTATACTTTCAAATACGATTTATGTTCCATTGTTCAAAATTCGAGGCATACAATGTTAATTATAAAATAACGGACTTCTATTTATGTATTTCATTTGCTAGAAAACACGTGTTCCCAGGTTTAAACTCAGTTTTTATAATAAAGTGTACTGTATATGTAAACTATGAAAATAATTTATTATTCGTTTTTAATTCCAAGAATACAGCACACGGGATTATTCTTAATCAATTGCAAAAAATATATGTTCAAACATCGACGCTCAACGCTCAACGCAGTCTGCAGTTGCTGAACATATAGAAGAAGGCTTCAAGCATTACCTTCGCATTGACCAGCCCCAAGTTCTCGCTAAAGAACACCGTTTCCTGCCCAGGATGTTTCGCGAGGCTATTGAAATTAAAAAACATCCAAATTTCAATAGAGAAGATGGCTTGAAGCTTGCACAAGCATGGGATCCAATACTACATTTAATTAAATCGGGACCCAAAGACCAACTGCCAGACCTCAAGACACTGTGAGCTCCTTCTACGTAGATCGGATCGCAAATACAGACTAACTATTTAAATGAACTTTTTTAATTTAATAATTATAAAATAAGGGTAGTTGAATTGTAACAGTCACGGCGATGGAGGAAGATGGAGGAGGATGGAGGAGCGGATGACTAATACCTCAGTCCGCCCCGTGACCACGAAAGCTGTAAAGTAATCGAAACGTCGGAAAGTCAAAAATGTAAAAATTAAACCAAGTTCGCGATAAAATCCGTAAATAATAGTTTTATGTCAATGAGTAACATTCGCGTAAAGCTAAGAAATCATTTTTTTGTTCCGGTTTGAAAGACATAGTAGTCAGTGTAACTACTGGGCATAACGAGACATAAGATCTTATTTCTCAGGATGGAAAGCGCAGTGGAATGCGAAGCGTTGTTTTGTAATTCATAGTGTTGTCTGGTTTCATAGTAAAATGGGCATTCTCCTTCATCAAATGGTCCCTTATGAGTAAAGGTTAAAAACCACTGATCTAGAACAAAAACTTTTTGATATCTCATCTTAGACGACCTAGTTTCAATAGAATCTAACACTGAGCTAACATGAAATCTCTAAGAAATGTTATTATCACCAGGCTGATTATTAACATTTAGGAAAAGGATAATTTCCAATGAACCACAAATTATAATATTTTAACTTATACGCGTAATAAATTATAATTAATACGACGTTATATTTAAAAAATCTAAGTTGTTTCTCATTTATCGTTCGGTCAACGCGCGTGCGAACGTCTCGGGTTTCATTTAGTATTATTTTTTATTTGTATTGTCCTTAGTTTTTGGCAATCGATGACATATTATGGTGTCTTGTTTGTGATGGTATTGCATTGTTTAGGTAAGTGTTTTTACAAGTCATTAGCGGCCATCTCTGTTGGACACAGCGGTCTTCAATATCAAAGCTTGGAATATCTATTTGTAATTCTTCAGGCACCCCTATTTATTTTTTTATTTATCTTATATTAGTGTTACCTTTTTATCCGGAACGCGTTTTACGAATATAAATCCAAGATCCGTATTACCAAGATTTGTGCCAATATCAGCAGAATATACAAATATTTATTCAAACATGGGTCGAACCAGCTACCTCTGAGACGGAACGCGAATTACTTAGCTGCCAAGACAGTGGATCATTAAATAACCAAACATTATGAATAATTTTGAAGACAACCTTATATAGTCGAAGTAAACAGAAGTGCAACGCTGTCATTTTGCCTGAATTGACACGAAATCCCATTGCCTTCGTAAATGTTCAGTTGATTGTGAGTTACGTTTTAATTTGGAAATGAAAAGTGGAAAATACAGCCAAGACAATGTCTCCATTGGGATATTTTCTTTCCAACCATTCCATTGGATGCACAGGATTTTTAGCATAAAATTTATTGATGACTGGTACTGGTTAGTAAATCGGTATCTATAATTTTATCCTGAAAAAAAAAAACAATTGTTCAAAAGATGGGATAGCCATTGTTAAAAAAATCGATGTCAGAATCTGTTTTGATGGTGGAATGATTATCGTATCCGCCGATTAATACCCCGAACGATTAAGACCCCGTCACAGAAACCCACAACAACCCAAAGAAATAAAAATCAATCTATATATTAATACGTGATGCAAAAACTTTGGATCCCTTTTTACGAAAATTGCGCGGACGCAGGAGCATAAAATTTGGCACACTTATAGTTTATGTGTAGGAGAAGTGGAGAATGCTAATATTTTTCAATAATAATGCTTATAAAGTACATTAAATCAAAAAATAAAACATTACACACACTGCCATGCATTTCACACACACATCCATACACAAGTATTTGTACACGCATACATACTCTGGTGTCAAATTGTTTCTTTTCTTTTTTATTTTGTTCTTCTGACATAGACATATAAAAAAAAAAGGTTTTATTTGCCTAATCCTTACTAATATTATAAAGGTGAAAGTTTGTATGTATGTATGGATGTTTGTTACTCTTTCATGAAAAAACGGCTCAACAGATTTTGATGAAATTTGGTATAGTGATAGCTGACACCCTGGATTAACACATAGGCTACTTTTTATCCCGAAAAATGTAGTGTTCCCGTGGGATGAGTCAGGAAACCAAATATACATATTTTCTACTCTTTCAAATTCAAATTGTTGGCACGGGATGTCCTCTCCTACGGAAGGGAAATATAGTCGACGGCACGCGGGAAATATAGTTAGTAGACACGCGAAATAATATGTTCTTGATGTGGATTGGACTCAAAAACTATCTGCACCCGGGCGAAGCCGGGCCCGACAGCTAGTGAGGTAATAATATTAATATTAAAAGAGAATATTAATTATAAATGAGGCAATAATATTAATATTAGGCCTAATATTAAATGTAATATAAAAAAATATAATAATAATGCATAAAAAGTACATTAAATCAATAAATAAACCAGCATGCATTTGACACACGCATACACAAGTATTTGTACACGTATACATACTCTTTGGTCAAATTGTTTCTTTGGTTTATTATAGACATCGTTGAATGTCAATCAGAAAAAATTGTTTACTGTGGTTTTGTTGAATGTCAAACAGAAAAGATTTATTTAACGAATACTACGTGCAATGCTGAGCGCTTATACAAATTGTGTAGCAGTAAGATACATTTAAATGTACACGGACTATCATTATATGCATAAAGAAAGTTCTGTAGCAGCAATCTGCAATAACAACATTCAGGTACAAAAAATGTGCACGAATTATCAGAATAACAACATCATCATACAGGTAAAAACTTTTTCTCTTCTTGATTTGGTCGAATTTCGATCACTAGGCGACCACTAGTATTCTTAAAACGCTGATTTTCAGGTTCTCCTAATAAGATGTTGAGCGAATGTTCCATTGCGGCAAACTAAGAGTATTGCTATAATTTTATGTATATATAAAAATCTTTCGTAGGTGGACACTTTATCTTGAATACAAAGGAATATCCTTTAGGTGCATTAAAATACTTTATTGTGCAACTAAAAACTAAACAAAAAAATTATTTATTTATAAACAGTATTCAGTAAGTGCGTGGTCGCCTGTTGGTAAATTGACCAGACGCGGCTGCTAACATTTTCGCGGTGGTCGCGGGCTCGAATCCCAGGGCACACCCCTTACTTTTCGGAGTTATGTGTGTATTGATAGTTAATCTCCACGTACTATAACGGTGAAGGAAAACATCGTAAGGAAACCTGCATATCATAGCAAATTGTATAAATTTCTATGGTATGTAAAGTCAACCGACCCGCACTAGGCCAGCGTGGTAGGCTATATAGCCTACCACGCTGGCCTATAGTGGAGTGTGTATATGGAGTGGTTAGGCTATATAGCCTAACCACTCCCAATCGTATTCTTGATCGCGGATGAGGCCCGTGCCCTGCAGTGGGACGTATATGGGCTGATAAAAACTCGAAATTTGGAAATTGAATGCAAGATATATTTGGTTTAAATTCAATAAACAATAAATTATGATGTCCATGAATGTCATTACTCTCGGGAAGCCTCGCACACTAACAGACCCCTCTCTCCCTTCCAAGGGGGTTCCCTATTGTCATAAAAATTGATAGTTTGTGGGCTCCACATACCTTTGAAATTCATATGCAGAATTGTCAGATATATAAATTTCCTTTTCAACCGACTTCAAAAAAAGGAGGAGGTTTTCAATTCGCAGTTTTTTTCCTTTACCGTGTAAGTTAGCAATTTTAAGGTCCATGAATCTACATATAACGTTTATGAGTCAGTAGTAAGCTGGATGGAGTTTTCTTGTGAGCTTCGCTTAACAGATTGATAGCCCCCGTAACATAATTGGCTGAGAGGCCGCACCAATGGGCAAACGAGAGGCCACGGGTTCGACCTCTGAACTGAGACAAATGTTTGTGTGATCAACAAGTGGTCGTTTCGGCATACATACATAAACTCACGGCTTTTTCTCAGAAGGGATAGGCAGAGGTGCAACCGGGACACCCACGTAAACTTGCAAACATGCATACCTTAGCGATTTGTAAGAATTTCTATGGTATGTGCCCTGCAGTGGGACGTACATGGGCTGATACAGTACACTGCAGTATAGCAATAAAGCGTTGTAATAACATAACATAAACTCACGCCTTTTTCCCAGAAGGGGTAGGCAGAGGTGCCAGTTCACCCAAATTTCATCTTGTAAGTTCCGTCCCACGATGTGGCGATAATATCGGGCACAAATACCTCACTCTGGGCTGATAATGAATAGAAAAATCGAATATCACTTTGTCCAATCCGGGATTCGAACCCGAGACCTCAGCTTTGTAACCGTACAACTACGCCACCGAGGCGTTGTAATATTAATTTAATAATTAAAATATTTTAACAAAAACTTAATGTATACAAAAATAACAGAATCGACAAGTCTAGGTCGTGATTATAAGTGAACTCAGGTCTTAGATAATCTGTTCTACCAGGTATGTATGTAAATCTATTTTGTGAAATACAATTATCATTTATTTTTAATTTTTGATGTTTATGTTTTTAAACCGATCACGTAAGGTAACTTTTGAATACATAATTTATTTCATTCATTAATTCTTACTTAATTTTGAACGCCTCCATGGCGCAGTCGGTTAGACGCCGCCGGTGAAATGAGAGGCTGCGGGTTCGATTCCCGCACCGAGAGAAATGTTTGTGCGGCCCACAAATATTTCTTTCGGGTCTGGGTGTTTGTGAGACCGTAAAGTCTCTCGTAGTTCCTGATACCCACGACACAAGACCATGCCCGGCTCCGCCCGCGCGCATAATCACTATTTTTTATAGAAATTCTTATAAATCGCTATGGCATGCAGGTTTCCTCACTATGTTTTAGTGCGTGGTGATTGACTATCAATACACACATGACTCCGAAAAGTCAGAGGTGTTCCCTGGGATTCGACCTCGCGAGCACTGTGAACATGTTTGCAGCCTCGATTAGTCCATTTAACGACAGGCCACCACGTACTCTAATCAATTATTATTATAAATTATTTATGAACTGCTCTGAATTCAACTTAGCTGCGACTTATGTACAACCACTGCATTGTAAACGTGTTTAGAAAAGAGCAACGCTAAAGTTTCGACTCGGTTCCCCTCTGTTTTTTTTTATTTCAATGAACGGCGAGACGAGAAAAATTATAAGTCCTGTGTATAAAATACCATTCTGATATTATATCTTCATACCCGGTAAATCAAGAGTGCTACCGGAAACGGAGCCGGGTAGTTTTAATGACTACAAACACAATGTAACTAAAAATTTCAATTTTTTTTTAAATACCGTTGAGTTTGTGTGGTAAATCCATAGTTTTTTCTAAAATAATAATTTAAAGCCTTGCGTACCAAAGTGTCTTTAAAAATAAAGGAGTGTACACTATTATTAAAGAAAAAACGATGTATTTACCACCCTAATAAGACGATAGAAAAAAAAATACCAAAAAAAAATTCGTCACTATTTTTTTGCACAAAATGTTGTTGCATTGTGTCTGAAGTCACTAAAACTAATACCCTTCGGCTTTGTTTCCGGTAGCAGTCTTACTGCAGAACAGCAGCCCGTGTAAAAAAAAGGTTGAGTACCGCTGGTCTAGTATCTAGACACAGAGGGCGCAATTGTCGGCGCTACAAGGCTTGTTAGTACTTATGTGCAATTATTTGTAGGAATTTAATAACTGTATAATTAATCCAAGCATATCATGGTTATTGATAATAACCGTGATAGTCCTTTATATAATACAAAACAATAAATCAAGGGTTAATTGCATATTATTATGTAAATAACAACCGGCTAGGTAGGCCGTCTTAGTAGCACTTAATAACGAGTTTTTTATTGCTGTGAACGTGCCATTCGCGTGGTAAGCGACACGACTGCTCATGAATAGTAGCAATGCTTTGCATTCCATTGCGCTCGCCATCCTGAGATATATGATGTTATGTCTCAATATGTCCAATAGCTACTCTGGCTACAATATCTTTCATAAAGAAACACAATAGTGCGCTTACACTGTTGTTTAGCGGGAGAAATAGACATTGTAGTGGTACATACTCAGGTGGCCTCTCATATATTAGAGACCTACCACAAGTTTCTAAAATAATAATCATTTCTTAACTCGAAGTGATAGATAGAGGTCCATTATTGTAATCCAAACATCGCTGAACCTATCTCCATCTCTTATAGTCCGAGAATCAAACCCAGGAACTTACGACTCATAACGCTTATACTGCTACAAGTGTAGGTTTTATTATCTAAACATTTAAAAAAGAGAAAAATTTGATTGCTTGTTTGCATTATTTAGCCTCTGAAACTACTGGACTGAAAAATCTTGCACCACATGATGAACATAGGTGACAGAATATTTTCAAAAAGTTTATCGTCACCCAGGCGGAGCCAGGCCAAGATGCTAGTCAGTAATATTTAATAAAATAATATTACTTTTTGTTTCAGGTTCAAATTATGTTATTTGTCATGTGATTTGATCAAGATATCAAAATGGGATACATTAGTAGTAAGAACAGGATTGAGAGCACAGCTTTTAATAAAAGTAAGTATTATAGTTAGAATATTTGATTTAGCGCCCTCTACAGTCTATTGTAGAAACCATGCGGATTATTACACAAAGTCCGTGGTGCAATTTTTTAAGAAGATGACTAAAACGTGAGACCTGGGATAGATTCCGCAACGAGATTAGACTTTCCTTTCTTTTTTTTTTTCGTTTTGTTCCGGGAATCAATGAGACAGTTTACCTGATGGTAAGGGATAACTACCACCTATGAATATCCACAATACTTGGATCATAGATGTGCTACCAGATAATCCAACGGGAGAGCGAGCAGTAAAAAGCACGGGAAGAGGAAAGGGGCACTTGGCATCGGAAAACTCACACACTGTATGAAATGCTTCAACAAAGTTGTCGCTTTATATCGATCTCCTATGAGACAGTCGAACCAGATGAGCCTGCCCATTTATCTTGAGTCATGATTGATATATGGACTATATGGCCTAACCATTCTCAATCGTACTTTCGATTGTAGAGTAGGCCCGTGCCCTGCAGTGGGACGTATATGGGCTGATACAATACAATACAATACATGATTGATATAGCGTAGCTCTACCACATTAAAAATATATTTTGTACAATACAACTAATGTTAGATGTAGATGCAAATATAATAGCAACACCGTCTTATCGGGGTGAAAAACAAACTGATACTTTCAACAAATATGTACCTATACCATTCGACGCACATCTAGGACGGAAACTGTCAGAAACTCCTGTAATATATTTTGATGACTATTTTTTTATACGTTCACTTTGATCGATCCTGACATACTACTTTCGTTTCGTCCACATTCATTTAATATTTTCATGCACTCACGTCGGTTCAGGGTACTTATAACCATTTTTTAAGATTGTTTTTTTTTCATGTTTTCAGAAAAACTTTTAACATTGGTGCTGTCTGGTGTGCTGTTTTCATTCGGATCTCTTTTATTATTCCTAGTAGATCCCGTTAGGATACTAAGCAACTTTGTAAGTATACTCTGATATCGTATGATCTTTTGAAAAATATATATTTTTATTTTATTTCATGAAATGGCTTATCCTTTTTTTAACATGATTTTTATTAGCTTCAGCTGTGTGTGTGTATATATACATGATGTATATATGTAATGGAATCTTGAACTTGATTTTCGAGGACTCCACGCCCGACTCCGTCGGATCAATTTAAAAAATTTCACAATTAGTAAGAACCGACGATAATGCAATAAATAAGACGAAAAAGGAAAAAAGGGGTATATAATTAAAAAAATAGACAAATTGAGCGATTTCCTTGTAAATGATAGCCGTTTTCACTAAAACCTAAAGAAATAATAATAGATTGAAAAATTAAAAATAAAACACCCAACTAAACAATTAGTTGTTAAAGTGTATAAGATTGGGAGAAAATGGTGTCAATTTATTGTTAAAATGCGTAGGACACTTAGAACAACCATCCCCCGACAATTTTGGAGATCAGTCGATTTGGTCCAACCACGGACAAGAAATTAAGTATGACTAAAAAATCAGGTGAATTTTTTTAGATTCATTTCTCTATTTATTTTTATCCTACACCGTGGGGATCAGATTTTGTAAAAAAAAAAATATATAAAATATTCTACCACTTTTTGCCATTGCTTTTTGCATTGTTTGCAGTAATATGAGAATTGACATCTGTCAAATTCATTCAGTGTTTGTCAAATTCTATTCTTGGTACTTGGTCGTGAAAGGAATGTGCTTTTGTGATGTTAGTTATTTTGAGTTTATTATTTACGACAACTCTTGGCTACTCTAAAAAAGATTAATAATAATAACACCCAACAGTCACATACATAGTCCTGACCCCACACTAAGATCGAGTCTTGTGTCGTGGGTATCGGAAACTAAATAAATAAAATAAATAAAAATATATTTATTAAAAACAGAGTTACAAAATAGTTTTCACAGGGGTCCCCAAACTAAGCTAGGCTTGTATCTTGGGGTACCAATACAAACTTTAAACATACAGAATTTGAAGCTTCTATAAAAAAAATGTAATAAAAACAAAAGTTAAAATTAATCAAGGAGAGAGGAATCTGACATGGAACACTTATTGCTATTACAATTTTTGTCCAAAACTAAACAAAACTCTAAAGACTATGCCCTTCCATAACAGGTAATAAAAAAATATGAAATAAAATAAAATCCTCTAAAAACAAAAGATATGCACACAAGTATGTACATAATTGTAACTGTTTCCAAAGCACAACAACATAAATAACAAAGTAACTAATTATAATTATAAAAAAACAAGTAACTAAAACATTAATTAAACAGTAAGGTTTTATATAAGAATAAAAACAAAAATAAAAGTAAACCGACTAATTAGTTGGGATTAACTACGAGAGACTTTTCGGTCTCACAAACACACACCCCAGACCCGGAAGAAATATTTGTGGGCCGCACAAACATTTCTCTCGGTGCGGGGATCGAACCCGCGGCCTCTCGTTTCACAGGCGGCGTCTAACCAACTGCGCCACGGAGGCTGTCTATTGTGATTATAATTATTATATTCCCAAAAATAGCAGAGCTTGCTCAGTGCATCTACGCAATACCTCATTGGATTTTATGACGGAAAGGCTCTATAATATTAATTATATTATTTTAGTTCTAACATGTACAAGACATGTTTACAATTATAAAGAATTCTAAAACATCAATCGATTTTAATGAGATAAAAAGTATGCCAGACCACTTAGTGCGTTATTGGTTAGGACAGAACAAAAATATGTTTTGTTTATATTCAGATCGACAACTCTCAAAATGGCCATAATGCAATAATACAATATTATTATAATTGCATTGCAATCAAAAGGACAGTGGGATGCTCTGCACATGTAATGACTATTATGTGGTACGTTGGTTGGGCTAGGTACCAAAATGATATCAAACCTATTGCAAAGCACCTCGACAATGTATTGTTACTACCAGGTACATGAGATATTGTTTAGGAACAAGTTCAATAGAACTTTTTATTATAAAATTGTGTTTCTTATTATCAATACCAACATTTTTACCGTCATCATTCCCTTTTTAGAATGACCTACCAACATTTGAAACGGATATTTCTACCCCCAGAAATGCTTTCTTAATCAACTTAATATCGAAAAGTATTTAACGTGTTTATAATAATGTTATACATTTTACAATATTATTAAACGAAATTATTTACATAGTAGCTCAAAAAGACTATTATATTTACAGGATATTGAATCTTTATTATTTAACTCTAGGTCTCATTTGTGTCCGTCAAGTTTTCACTACTAGGCCCAATTTCCTTAGGAAATCGACCGATCTCCTTTTTTATTTTTAAATTACAATGAATTTCTCAGTATGGCCGTGTCACCAACGGGTCGTATGTCCACGAGATCCTCAAGAAGGAGTCTCCAGGAGTGCACCTGGCAACCTATCTGTTCAACATCACCAACCCTGAGGAATTCATGTCCGGGGCTGATGAGAAGCTGAAGGTCCAGGAAGTTGGACCGTTCACGTACCAGTAAGTTCATCACAGCAGAATTTTGACGATAATTCTTAAGATCTTATTCCTGGAAGGGCATAATTACCAATCATACCAGACACTTGGAAACGAAAATCATTTATTGAATCCATTAAAATGTTCAACATCGTTTAGATGCAGTCATTTTGTATTTTAATTTATTTTTACTACGACCCGGTTCGGAAAGCGGTTTTCACTAGAGAAGAACGGGCAAGAAACTAGAATCTTTGAAAAGAAAGTTACAAGTGGTTTTAATTAGAGCAACTTTCATTAATAATTTGCTATAACATTTTAAATACGGTATCCCAGATCAGTATGCCAAATAAGCCTCGAATATTTTTTGGCCAGGTTATACCCAATATTTTTGATAATTCCAGAGAGTTCCGAACACACAGTGAACTGGAGGTGGACGATGATGCTGAAGTGGTTCGGTACACTCCAAAGATCAAGTCTGTTTTCCTACCCGAGCACTCTATCGGGAGACCTGAAGATGTCCAAGTTACTATGCCAAATATTGCTTTGCTGGTATGCATTTTGTATTTAATAACAAGACCATATTTATTTATACGTTATTTAAATGAGTATTTATGAAGTTGAAGTTTATCTCTTTTAGCTGTTACCTACCTAAGTTTCCGATAAAGCGTTAAAATCGATATCTGTAAAGAACATTGGTAAAATCATTGTTAATGCAATTTTTAAGCGTCTATAAATTTCATTTATACAAATATTAATAATTAATTTTCTAAGTAATTTTGGTGCCTAGCTCACGGCGAACCTAAGCCTGAATTACGAAAACACATTTTTCGTAAAACTCTATTGATATTTGCTTTAATTTTATTGGAGAGGCGTCATGTCGTTTCAATGTTGCCATTTTTAAAATATATGCTTGACTGGCTTTCTTGCATTATATTTCTCAGATATAAATATAAAAAAATAGTGCAGAGAAGTGAGAACAGCAAAATAATCACTAATTAATTAATTAAGGAATAACAATTTGCTTCTGTCGCCCGAAAGCGCTATTGTGCAAATAATAATGTATAGTTGTCCCGTCTTTCCTTTTTATTTCATTGCACATTATATTACTATTAGATTAATAATTACTCGATGTTTAAATTGCGTGTAAAATATATTTTTTTTACTTTTATTTGTGGGTCATAACTTTGCCTCACGGCAATATAAATGGAACAAAATACCATTAACTACCCACAGAGTTTGACAAGATATAGAAAATCTGTAAAACTTTAAAGTGGAATATCTTTTTTCCTAGGCTTGCTACAATATTAAATCTTAAGAAATAATTGTTAAGGAATCCGAAATCTATATTTTAAAATATTTTTCATCTCAATACACACAAAAAAAAATACAACAAAAAAATGTATGGAGGATTATCATTGTTCATTATGTTTTGCTTTGATATTTGAGTATTTTGTATGCTCCCGATTTTATCACCAAGCTGAATGTCAGATTCATCATCGTTAAGAATATAATTTTTAATAATATGACACATCCAGGCCTTTCCATCTTTTTGTCTGTTAAAAATATATATGAGTTGTCAATAAACTCTAGTATAAGAATAAATAAAAACCACTCTCAATCGTATTCTCGATTGTAGAGGAGGCCCGTGCCCTGCAGTGGGACGTATATGGGCTGATACAATAAGAATAAATAAACTTGAGAGCAAATATATCGCTCATCCTCAAGATTTTCTCTCCGAAACCAATTTTTTTTTGAATGACACTTATTATTACAGCTATATAATTTAAATTAAATTACAGTACACATTGTTAGCTCCTAAAAACACATTTTATCAATAAACATGATTAAAAATAAATTTATGATTATACGATGATAATCATATGATTATACGATTCTCTGCACCTCTGCCTACCCCTTCTGGGAACAAGGCGTGAGTTTATGTATGTATGTATGTATACGATTCTTAAGTCATCTCTAGGGATTTTCTACTCTATGACATAATATGATCAGAACCTCAAAAATAACTAAAGAAATATATGCTTCACAGAGCGTGGCTTCAAAAGTGAGCACCTTCTCGTACATTCCTCGTATGGCGTTCAATTTCCTGACCACGCAGCTGAAATCCAAGGCAATAGTGAAACTGACCGCCCACGACTACTTGTGGGGATACGACGAGCCACTCATCAAACTGGGCAATACTCTGATTCCTCAAATTGTTAATTTTGATATCCTCGGACTTTTGGACCGGGTAAGTTTAAATTATTAAACGAACAACTGGTAGGCTGGCGAGACGACCATATCGACGAGAAAATTCATTACTTCGAATTGTGGAGGGAGATCTTTACCCAGCAGTGGGACGATTTAGGTTAAATAAAAAAAAACACTACTTACCATAAAGTAAATTAGTACGACACATGCTTTATGAGCCTTCAAAGGTACGTTGCCGGTCTTCCAAACTATATTGTTAAATCAAAGTTAAAGGAAGACATGGTATGCGAAACGCAGTAGTAAAGTCTCGACCAATCAAGATGGCAATTGGACACACTGTATATAAATTGGTTACGACGAAGCCTATCATCGTAAAACATAATAGTAGTAAATCTGGACATTGTTCTTAAAAATTGAGAAAGAAAAGTGTTTTTCTCACAAGAACTTCGACCAAATTAGAATTAATGACATCTGTGAATTTCAGTTGTACGACAAGAAAGCAAAATTCAACGTCGAAGTGAGTGCACGGAAGCAGGACAAGTTTATGATCAAGTCTATTAATGGAGCCAAGGGGCTGACTATGTGGAATTACGAAGAGGCTGAATCTAGGTGAGAAGATTAAATATTACAGAGAAAATATTTCAAGTTTAAGAAGTAAAATCGTTCTAAAACCTTTTTTTATATCAAGCATTGATGCAATTACAGGGTAATAAGACAATCTGGTTTTGGTTCTGGTTTGAAGGACATTGTAGCCAGAGTAACTACTTGACATATTGAGACTTAACATCTTATGTCTCAGGATGGCGAGCGCAGTGGAATGCCAAGCATTGCTTTGTAATTTAAGGTGCTGTTAGGTTTTGCTATTGTTCATGAGCAGTCGTATCGCTTACCATCAGGCGAATGGCAAACTCGTCTCGTCATTCATAGCAATTAGTTTTTATCTAAGACTGAAGAACACATAGCGGTAGGTAGAAATCATTGATATAGTGCTAAATTTCAGTTTTCTAGCCATAGACGATAATGATGACGGTTAATAATTTGGAAAATCTAGTCATATAAATTTTTATTCGGCCTAAAACCCATAACCGTGTTTTCCGAATTTTAATAAGTACTGTATCAGAATTGTTTTTATTATCAGATCATCCTGCAACAGCTTCGTGGACACCTACGAGGGGATCTCGTACCCGCCCGACCTGCGTCCAGACAGACCCCTCAAGATCTATCGCAGCATCCTCTGCAGGTTCCTCCAACTCGACTTCGTGGAGAAGAGGACTATGGACTACGGCGTCGACGGCCTGTTCTACAAGATTAGCAACAAAACATTCACTAAGAACAACGATACAGAATGCCTGTGCAGTAAGGGCGTGTGCTATGATGGGGTATCTGACATGTCCCCTTGTTTTTATGGTAAGAATAATATAGAATCTTTGATATATAAGTTAATTTGTTGTTGATACTGATATTCTTTTATAAATGTATCATGCCAAACCATATTAAGTAAGAATAATTATACATTATTCTTACTTAATATGGTTTTGACTTATCCATTAACATTTGTGAAAGGGAAGTGTCTTAAGACTTTTTCAATATCAGGAACCATAGAAATAACATTTGAGGAACTCCAATTAAAAATAATATCATAAGCATCATATGCGATACCTCTAGATTAGAAGACAAGCAAGTCTTTTCAAATGTATGCACGTCCTGTCTTGGTGTGAGAGCTGTGAACTATTATTTTCTAAAAAAACCTTAAAAATACTTCACTACAGTGCGATATAATTAATTAGTGCTGGTGCTCACTGCTTATCATCAGGCCGGTCGTCAGATTCTCTACCCAAACATAAAAAAATATATAATTTTGACGGCCACCGTGGCGCAGTTGGTTTGACGCCCCCTGAGGAACGAGAGGCCGCGGGTTCGATCCCCGCGCTGAAACAATTTTTTTTATGATGTGCGACAGTTATTTGTTTCGGGTCTGGGTGTTTGTGACACCGTAAAGTCTCTCGTAGTTTTTGATACCCACGACACAAGACTAGATCTTAGTGAGTGGTCTGGACTATATGTGTGACTGTTGGGTGTATTTATTTAAATTTTAGAATAGCAATAATTACCATACTTAATAATTACTATGTATACTGATTAAAATTTGCAAATATTTCCAGGGCTGCCAATGGTTCTATCCAACGCACATTTCATGGGCACCGACCCCAAGATATACGAGCGAGTGGAGGGCATGAACCCCAACGAAGAAGAGCATGGCAGTGGATTTACCATTGATCCTGTGAGTATGTTTTTTGGTTTCTAATCTATAAAGTAAGAAAAGCGAAAACAGATGATTAAAAGCAGGACATCTCTGTACCACGCGGATTAGTGGACTTGCTTGTATAAAATGGAATGTTTGTTTAGTAGTCATGTAGGCAATTAAAGAGCTCTTATGACAAGTCAATACACATAATTCTTAATCTCTTGTCTGTGCCTGCACACACAAAACACGACACGTTATTGAAGTGAAAACTTCTTTAACGGCGTTGAGCACTTTTTCTGTAATGGGTATAAAATCTTAAACTCGCGTCAGGACACGTGACCTGATCGTAAGACGAAAAGCGTAAGACGGAGAGTAGACAGCTGTCAGTTAGCTGTCAGTTTATAAAGCTTTGATGAATTGCCAATGATTTTGAGTGGAGATTTCAACATAAACTTCGCAGACGATAAAAATCAACTATTAATTGAATTTTTAAATAATGAATTTGGTTTAACTATGTCGAATGATCGCAATCTTAGCACAACGAAATACAAAACTACTATTGATGCGGTCTTTATTAGACATTTAAATAGGTTCGAATCAAAACTGTTCGTTTCTTACTTCAGCTACCATAAACCTATCGTATCAGTTTTAGAGATTGGCGATGATAGTTCTGGTAATGATGATGGTGAAAAAGTCGTTGAAATTATGGATGAAAGTTGATTTTTCGGAGAGATAAACTTTTTAATGTAAAATAATTGTAATAGTTTTAAAGTGTTAAATTTTTAATGTAATATAAATTGTCATGTCTGTGTACGATAGCGCAATAAATGAATATTGTATTCTACCACATAAATGATAGTACTTTTATACTGATAAAGCAATTGGTGCAAAATTATTCCCTAACCATTCCAAAATATCAAACATGCTCAACGTTAATTATTCCAATGGTATTAATATGCTTGATCGGGGTATTCCCACTTTTCATTTCATTCATCATTCCTACTATTTCTTTCGGGGAGTGTTATTGCAAAAGATTCTACGTCTTACAATGGGATATTTGTACGTAACGTATTTCTTCTAATAAGAAGTAACATACTGATGATGAAAAACCCGTAATAGTTAACCAAGCAAGCTAGGGGTCTAGCAGTCAGGTTCTGAGTATCAAGATAATATAGTTTCTCAGAACCAGATATGGTTTCCCAGTAGATAGTTCTGTTGCCAATTTTAATTGCCTTAAACTTCATATTTTTATGGTAATTTCAGAAACTAGGCTTGGTGCTGACCACTCAGTTCTCGGTGCAAGTGAGCGTGTTAGTCCGGGATGTCCGGTTCAATTCCGAGGCAAACAAGTTTTCCGACATGTTCGTGCCAGTGGCTTATTTCAAAATTGTAAGTAACTCTTCTATAAACTAGACTTGTGACTTTTTAGTCGATATTCAAAAATTGTTGATTGGTTTATAGGCCTGCCCCAGGAAATGTAGTGTTTCCGTTACTTGTGCAAGTGTCAATGATGCTCTGTTCCTCGTTTCGGACAGAGATTTGCATAAATCGGTTGATTCTCTCGTGTTTGTATTGCACTAAATTTTTTATAGTGTGTATTGTCGTCATTTTTTCATCTCGTATAAATAAATAATACTTTTCCAGATACAGCCACCACTCAATGACAACTCGTCTTTCGACCTTCGTTGCGTGTACGTATACGGTCCATATGCGGTTCGCGTCGCCCGAGGCTTGTTATTGTTTGCCGGCCTCACACTCCTCGCTTGCGCAGCTTGGATGCTGTATGGAGCGTACCCAGTGAAGAAAAACACGGGATTCCATTGGAAGATCAGGGAATGGAATAGTACGGAGAAACCATTGATGTAACTGGATTTGAATGCAGAGTACAGTGGTACTGGTCTGTGGGGTCAAGACCAAAATTTTCATATGAAAATTTGTTTTGCTAAGTCCACTTATAATGGCAGTATATGTTGTAGGGCCAACTGTCTTAAAACTATTGAATAATAATGAGGTTTTTCGCTAAGGGCCAGCGCTGACTCGGACGGAATGGCAAGGTATTAAAACATTGAAATTGATGTCGTATGCCCACCAGAAAAGTTTGAATATCTTTTGGTAAAAAATTTAATCCGTCCTGGTCTGGTTTGCTTTAAGTGAGCTCTTGAACGATCGCCCATAAACTCTAGTCTCTTAATCAAAATGAACAAGGAGCGATATAATGGGAATACTAAACAGCAAAATAGAATATTTACTACATTTTAAAGAGACTGGAATATCATTTACATAGAAATCAATAATTTAGGGGGGTTACTCTTTGAAACGATACGAACTTCGAAAGTTTGGACGCCGTGCGTAAAACTTTCATAATCTACCTAGATACTCCACAAAATGTTGGGATTCTCTATCGTACGTCGTAACCATACATTATGTTCGGACAAAATGATACGTACAATAGAGAATAGTATTGATTTTTATAAGTGGAAAACTTATATCTTACTTCGGAGGTCGAATATCCGAACTTTCGAAGTTCGTATCGTTTCAGACTAACCCCCTATCTTATTTGTAAGTTTGTAAATATAGAATAAACTAGAAGGTTGTGGTATGTTGAACATTAATTCATTTATGGATTAATGTAGATTATTTTAATTGTTTGAATGGTCAGCATTAAAGCGCTGTGGAATTTAGCTGAATTATTGTTTTTATTAAATTATAGTACGTGTACGTACATTTTTTTATGTATTTTATAGTCTAGTGTATTACACATAACCCACAATTATGTAGTGCCGAGTGTTGGGGCCACATCGTACAAATTAACCTTTGAAATTATCACGATTTTTTTTTCTTGTACCTATATCTCTTTTAATTGTGGAAGAAGAGCGAAGAGGAATTGTATACAAGTTCTCATATTGAGGATTAATAAATTATTAATTAAAAGTAATTACTAAGTTTTAATTATTGTTGATAATGTGATAGTAGGTATAAACGGGTCCTGGTGTGTTTCATTCAACTTTTTCCACTATAATGTTCTTTGTGAATAAATATTTTTGTTTTATAGCGATATGTTTTTATTATAAACTTTTGATAAAACCGATTTCACTTTATTGCAAATAATTTAATAGTTTTTCGTATATTCTGACCTTTGTCTTATATTCATGCAATATTCATTATTCACTCAGGTCATATGTCCCTAGATGAAGCGAAGGGCATTCACCATGTCTTTCATCTCACGCAGTCTTGAGCTGCCTGCTATCGCTCCAAGACTTTCCAACACTTTTGGCTTCGTCAATTACAGTGCGTCGCCAGCTTTTTTGTTGCTTTTTTGGTGGCTGATGGTAAGCTATACGACCTCTCATAGACACTAGCAAAACTATACAACACCAGAAACCACAAAGCAATTTAGCATTCCACTGCGCTCGCTATCCTGAGACATAAGATGTTAAGTCTCATTATGACCAGTGGTTACTCTGGCTACAATGTCCTTCGATCCGAAACACAACAGTACATTTATACTGTTGTTTGACGAAAGAACTAGACATTGCACTGGTACGTACCCAGGTGCATCCGCGTGACGTGTCCCGCCCAATCCCATTTTAGTTCGGCCGATTTCAGTGCAACATCCTTGACTCTGGTGATGGAGCGCAAGGTGTTATTGGGCACTTTGTCTATGCGTGCTACGCCTATCATGCTGCGCTCCATAGCTCTTTGACAAACTCCGAGCTTGGACCTCTGAAGTTCGGTCAATGATCAGGTTTGAGCTCCGTATGTGAGAATTGGTAAGATACACATGTCGACGAGTTAGACGTTTAAGAGACATCGGAAAATTTTCCTTAAGAAATGTCTTCAAGGACCAGTAGCCCTTCCACGCATTGTCTATTCGACGCTGGATCTCTCGGTCTTGTATGTTTTCGATGGAGACTATTTGACCTAAATAATTATACTCGTCGACATATAATATCGCATCTCCGTCCACAACAATTCTCGGTGTGAAGCTGTTTGTCATAACCTGAGTCTTTGACCGATTCATCATCAATTCAACCCCAAGGCTTGCCCTGCTCAGGTCGTTGAGTATCGGAGTAGTCGGCCGAAGAGGCGAAAATGACAATATCATCCGCAAATCGGAGGTTAGAGAGCCTTTGACCCTCGATGTTAATGCCACGTTCCGCCCAGAGATCTGTTAAGGATTTGCAAATCTCCTGCAAAGCACTTGTGAATAGCTTTGGTGATAACAGGTCGCCCTGCTTAACGCCTTTACAAATTCGAATTGGGCCACAGGAGTGGAGTCTGATATCCGCCGTACTATTGTTATAAATCATTTATAAAATATATATATCGGGGCGATTTTATGTAAAGTCAAAATGTTAAAAAAAATATTGTTAAAACAATGGTAAACAAGCTTAAAGCAATCTACGGGTAGTTGTAGAAGTGATTTTATTAAAGTAAACCCGATTGTGATTCTATTTCACTACCCACAGTCAGAGTAAGGGTGGGAGCATGACGGTTTGCAATATAAAGCGCCTCCGGACCGCAGACAAGGCATTCAACATCCAGCAGTCAGCAGTGAAATATTGACATATGCGTGTTTACTATAAAAGTGACAAGTTGTCGCAGTTATTCGGATAAATCGTTAATCCGTTAATTAAAACGTGTCATGATCGCAATAATTAATAAATAAACGAATATAGACAGTGACGTTATCATCGGTCTGGTTCAAAATAATTAACACATGGTTTTACTTCGTCATATAATTTAGCTTATTTATCTTCACTTCTGTATCAGTCATATACGTCCCACTGCAGGGCACGGGCCTCATCTACAATCGAGAGTACGATTGAGAGTGGTTAGGCCATATAGTCTACCACGCTGGCCTAGTGCGGGTTGGCGGACTTACATACTGATTGCTATGGCTTTTACTTTTATTCCAACATTACTTTATAGCATATTGCTTTCGTAATGCCCGAATACTCGAACGCCATTCAAATAATAAGTTGCTAGTAACAGCGCACGGCCCACTTAGCCAGTACATTCAAGCGGGATTTACGTAGTTAAGTGCAACGTAATATTTAATTTGCGTTTTAGTATTTGGGCGTGAGTCTTTCAAAATA
The DNA here is from genome assembly GCA_023078785.2 of Hyles euphorbiae. Lineage (NCBI taxonomy): Eukaryota > Metazoa > Arthropoda > Insecta > Lepidoptera > Sphingidae > Hyles > Hyles euphorbiae. The sequence continues at coordinate 539,017 of CM041034.1, forward strand.
ATTATTCAATATGTTAGTGAAGCAGAGCGCACTAATTCTTATTCGGTCTGGCTAACTCCTGTTTCATGACAGCCTCCTTGGCGCAGGCGGTTAGACGCCGCCTGTGAAACGAGAGGCCGCGGGTTCGATCCCCGCACCGAGAGAAATGTTTGTGCGGCCCACAAATATTTGTTTCGGGCCTGGGTGTTTGTGAGACCGAAAAGTCTCTCGTAGTTCCTGATACCCACGACACAAGACTTGATCTTAATGTGGGGTCAGGACTATGTATGTGACTGTTGGGTGTTATTTCTGTATCTGTATCAGCCCAAATACGTCCCACTGCAGGGCACGGGCCTCCTCTACAATCGTAAGTACGATTGAGAGTGGTTAGGCCATATAGTCCAGAGTGCGTGGTGGCCTGTTGGTAAACGGACCAGGCGCGACTGCCAACATGTTCACGGTGGTCGCGTGTTCGAATCCCAGGGCACACCTCTGACTTTTCGGAGTCATGTGTGTATTGATAGTCAATCACCACGTACTAAAACGGTGAAGGAAAACATCGTGAGGAAACCTGCATACCATAGCGATTTATAAAAATGTCTATCGTACTCTCGATTGTAGAGGAGGCCCGTGCCCTGCAGTGGGACGTATATATTATATAATATACATTATGTAATATATGAGCAATGTGCACTTATTATAATATTTGGTTTTTATATCTTTATGTGTATGGTTATTTATAAGTAAATCCATGTAGGTACGTTGTTTAATTTAATATATTGTATACATTTTATCTATCATGCTAAGTATTTTCATTATTTCCTGTTTTTATCATTCAAGCTTTGCCCTAAAAGTACACTTTAGACTGCCCTATCTTTATTTTTCTTCCCTCATGTCCATCCCATGGTAGTCGGTAAGAGATGGCCTTGAGCGATACGACTGTCATTTGTACTATATTATATACTAGCGGCCCGGCCCAGCTTCGTCTGGGTGCATATATTTTTTGATTCCACTCCACACCAAATACATGTTATTTTTCGTATAAACTCTTGTATACCTAAACTTGACGTAGCTGTCCTACTGTCCGGCTCAATCCCGTCTCATCCGTCTGTTCAGTCTCTTCCCAATCCATCCCATCCTTTCTCTTTATTATCCATCCCGTCTTATAACGTGCATTTATATTTCGTCTTATCAAATCTGTCAGCTATCCCAGCCTTCTCCCGTACCTTCCACTCTATTATATCCCGTCTCTCCATATACATGTACATATAAAGATTGCCTTATGAAATTTTTGTGCAGCAGAAATCGTAATATTTTAATTTCACCAAAACTTCAAAACCAAACGTCCAATTTTAATCATTCAAAGACCAAATATTATCAACATAAACTGTACTTATTGATGAAATAATTTATTTTGATAAGGATTAATAGCATGAGTAAAATAAACGCGTTTAAATGTAGTCCAAAAAAAAATTCAAGATTTTTAAATAAAAATGTGGTTGTTGTGCCTCACTCGACATAGATAGGTATAGTGTGTCGCGGACTTTTTTGTAGATATTTATAAGATCTACAATTAATTATAACATTTTATGGTTCTATCTTTTGTAGTTTAGGCAGCGTACGCAAAATAAGTAACTTCTTTGGTTGATTTTTTTCAGTTTGTGTCCGAAAAATCCAAATATCTTACGGAACCCTATTTTTTCCAAAATAAAATATAGTCTATGTTACTCGTGGATAATGTAGCTTTCGCATGGTGAAAGAATTTTTAAAATCGGTCCAGTAGTTTTTGAGCCTATTCATTACAATTAAACAAACAAACAAACAAAGTTTTCCTCTTTATAATATTAGTGTAGATTAGTTTAGTTTAAGATTTTTTTGGTGTATAAAAAAGATTAAAATTAAATAAATAAATATGTATGTGTATTAAAATTGCTTGTAATGAGAGGCAATGACTTTAACCCAACCATACTTCTCTATGTCAAGCAATAATTATAATTTATGGTAATCGATAGTCCTCGACGAATTATTAGGAGTAATTTGGTTACAAGTGAATTGACCAATAAATTATATCATTGCATGTTATCCTTAATTATTTTTTTTATGTATTTATTTTTTTATGTATTTAGTTTAAATAGTTCAAGATTCGGATAGGATATCCACCGATGCGAATTGCATGTCTCCCACTGTTCAGTAGTTTTGCTGTTCTGTTCAAAAAGTGAAATCTCAAATGCGACAAAGCCTTCCTCATGATAGGTTTTCCACCATCATTAACGGCGATTGTCATTTTTATCTGTATCAAAACAAAATTGAGAGTGGTTAGGCCATAATCACACGGAACTTGTGCAGGTAAGCCGACTACCCATACAAAAACATTTTCTTGAAAATTTTGTTAGCATGTGTGTATGCATGCATGTAGTATGGTGTATATAATTATTTATCAATATAAATAATCCTAGAAGTCTTAGGTGTGGCCTGGGATTCGAACCCACGACCACCTTCTCGACACCTTTCTAAATGATTAGCAACAGGCCAACACTTTTCATTGGTATTAGTGTGGATTTGATTCTTTGACCACCAGCAAAGAGTTAAAAGAACATTATTTACCCACGGACAAAACCGAGACTGGAAGATAGTTATTCAATAAAATGACTACTGATTAGTTCAGTAATTTTGTTGATTGACTTAATCTACGAGGCTTAAGATGCATTACAGAATAATTAAACACTCATCACAATTACCGTATGTAGTTCTTTTGTTTAGCGTATTATCTTTGCCCTATTAACCTAGGCTTAAATTAAGACCTGTGCAAACCTAGGTGTTATTAGGACGTCAATAATAATTAATTATGGATTTAATTGTCAAGGAAAATATCGGAAACTTATACGGTATTTAAAACTCAGATATGTAGCATGCTTGAATTTTTTAAAATAAATTGCCTATATTTTGTCTTTCCTATTAAATTTCCCTCTTTTACTACAAAAATAAAAGATAAAAATCAATTTTAATACGAACAGGTTTGCGTCGCAATGCTTTCAAAACTGTACTTAGTTTAGAACAAATTAGGTTTAGTACAAACTTTTAGTTTTACTTTGTAATAATTATGTATAGTGTATTTGTTTTATTTTATCAATATTTTGTAAGACGATACATATCACTGGTTTTGTTTGCTTTGTCTTGTGCATGCGTAATGCTATTGATGTGTTACTGTTGATGTACGTCCCTATCTTAAATAAAATAAAATAAAAAGGTTTTCGTCATCATCATCATCAGCATAAACTGTTGTCCACTGCTGGACATAGGCCTCCTCCAAATTGCGCCATTTTACCCTGTCTTCGGCTTTTCGCATCCAGTATCTGCCAGCGACCTTTCGGAAGTCGTCACTTTACCTAGCCGGTGGGGGTCCACACTACGCTTGCCAAGACGCGGTCTCCACTCAAGAACACGTCTGCTCCCGTGGCTGTCGGTTCTTTGACAAATGGGGCCAGCCCACTGCCACTTCAGCTTGCTAATCCTATGTGCTATGTCTACGACTTTGGTTCTCTGTCGGATAAGATCGTTACGGATCCTATCCTTCAGAGAGATTCCCAGCATAGCACGCTCCATAGCTCACTGAGTGACACTGAGCTGGCGGGCCAGTCGTGCTGTGAGTGTCCAAGTCTCAGCGCCGTAGGTCATAACAGGTAGGACGCACTGGTTGAAAACTTTAGTTTTCAGGCATTGTGGTAGGGGTGACGAGAAGACTGGACGTAGTTTACCAATTGCTGCCCAGCCCAGCTGGATCTTCCTCGTAGCCTCCTTCTCAAAGTTGTTCCTACCTAGTTGAAGGATCTGTCCAAGGTATATTCGGAAACAACTTCGAGCTGGTGGCCACATACAGCGACAGGTCTTAGATCAAGGTGGTGGTTGATATACTTACTTTTATATAACCTTGGTTTTATTCAAGTTCATTTGAAGACCTATTCGCTGTGAGGCTAAAGCCAGGCCGTCCAGCATCTGTTGCAGCTCTTCCAGCGATTCCGCCATCAAGACTATATCGTCTGCGAAACGTAGATGCGAGATGTGCTCGCCGTTTATGTTGATGCCCATACCGTTCCAGTCCAGCGTCTTGAACATATCATCCAGTGCGCTTGTGAACAGTTTCGGGGAAATAATATCCCCCTGTCTCACCCCTCTACGCAACTGGATGGCCTCAGATCAGACTGATGGTTTTGTTTTTTTCAAAAAAGTTTTGGTAAAAAATGAATTTGTTTTTTTTTGTTTTTGTTCAATTTTGTTTCGAACAAAAAACTGTTTACTAAATTGAATTCACAAATATTTGGCTTTATTGACATTAATTAGTTATTTGCATGCATTTTTGCATGGCATTTTCCTTATGACTTTGTATTTACTATGCATTTTATTTATGTTAACCATTTTAATTTGTAAACGTTATCAAATACGTTTAAATAAATGAAATTTATGTGGAAAATTTTCTTTTAAACGACTATGCCGGTGCAGAAAAAAAGTCCAATTTAATATGAGTATATTAAATAATTCAGTGTAATATTAATTAAAATAAATACGTTTACTGAATATCAAAAATTAAGAATAATTGCATCAGTGTACGAAAATCAGATTTTTTTAGGTATATGGGGATTGGCTCGCACCCTATCACAAACTGGGACGAAACACACTCTTACTTACTTACCATCGCAATGTCTATTTCTCCCCCCAAACAGTAGTGTAAATTCACTTTGTGTTTCGGATTGAAGGACATTGTAGCTAGAGTAACTATTGGACATATTACCAGTATTGAGACTTAATATCTTATGTCTTAGGATGGCGACCGCAATGAAATGCCAAGAATTGCATTGTAATGGTTTGCTACTGTTTATAAGCGGTTCTATCGCTTACCATCAAGTGAACGGCATGCTCGTCTAGTCATTCATTGTAATAGTAAAAAAAATGGCCAAGTGCGAGTTGGACTCGCGCACGAAGGGTTCCGTACCATCATCTATAAAAGAAACACTAAGTCACTTTGTTCCTGTTTATTAAGATCGAGTTAAAGTTTTCTTAAAAATTACGTTTGTTGTATGGGAGCCCCACTTTTATGTTCTTATTTAATTATAACTTTATTTTTATTTAATTATACATTTTGATAGGTAATATACTACTGAATATTCTGTGAATATTTAAGGCGTCTACCTGTTACCATTATTATTATAGAGCAAAAAAATACGAAAAAAAAACGTTCATTGTATGGGGACCGCCCTTAATACTTTCATTTTTTTTTACTTTTAGTATTTGTTGTTATAGCGGCTACGGAAATACGTAATTTGTGAAAGTTTCACTTTTCTAACTATTAATTTAACTTTCTGATTCGAAATTAAGCAGAAAGTTAAAGTTTGCGCGTTAAAGACAAGTTAGACATTCCCGGAGACTCGCCGGGCTTCAATGCTCGGTGTCATTACTTTGCGTGCCACTGTTGATCCTGGCTCACAGGAGTTACAGTGGTGGGTGTGAGGGCGGGACAGTCTCTTTTCTAGCTATCACGGTTTATGAGATACAGCCTGGAGACAGTCAGACAGACAGACAGCGGAGTCTCAGTAATAGGATTCCGTTGTTACCTTGTAGGTACGTAACCCTAAAAAGAACACACGTTGAAACATGGGTGTCCTGGTACCATATACCATCCGGGAAAAGAGCGTGAGATGATTTAACTAACAATCTCTGTGCCGAAATCAGGCAATCATTATTTTGCCTTTAATTTCCCATCCCAACTACGGGTAGTTGGATTATCATCTTGATGTAAGACAATAGTTTATCAGGTTAAGTGTTTTTCAGTGTTTGTATGTTAAGCACATAAAAAATATTAATTACTTAATACATAATGTGTTTTTTTTGTTGCAAATGAGCACACCTGTCATCTGATGGAAAGTGATCACTGCGGCTCATGAAAATCATTGATGCTTGGGTCTTGTATGTGTTGCCGATCATTAAATCAGGACCCTTTTCGATGGGCCGGGATGGAGCGGGAAGAATGAAGGAAGGAAGGAAGATTGGAAAGGGGAAGGGGTATCCCTTAAACTATTTTCTTTAAATTGATTAGATATGTCCTTTACCAAAATATATCCTAATAAATTTAAAATGCAATCAATCTACGAGTATATATGTATAATGCAGTTTTCTATGTTTTTAGACCTTTCGTCCCATTTTATTAATTAGAAAAACATTTGTTTCTATATTTTCTAATTGAATTGAATGAAAGGTTGGATGAAAAACGGTTTGTCTTAGATAATTAGGTAAATAAATATTTGAAAAGGATGATCGCACGTTGGTAACGGCATATATAACAAAAATAAGCGATATAAATAAATACACCAAATAGTGCCGGACATAGTCCTCCTGGCTTCACACTATTTTACAAGCCTTGTGTCGTAGGTATCAGGAACTACGAGAGACTTTTCAGCCTCACAAACTCCCAGACCCGACACAAATATCAGTGCGTCACACAAATATTAATCACGGTGCGGAGATCGAACCTGCGGCCTCACGTTTTAAAGCCGCCGTGTTATGAACTCCGCTACGGAGGTTATACATATTTTACGATTTTAAGAAATGTACAACGTGAACCCTGTTGGGCACGGCAATAATTTAGGAGATAATTTACAACTTATTTTTAGTTGCATTGTGTATCCAATTACCAATCTAATTGTGATTCCTAAACAAAATACGCGTGATAATAATAAGCTTATTCATAAATACTATTGAGCATAATTTAAAGATTAATTAGGATATTTTGCATTGGAAATAAATGACTTATTAAGTGTAAATTTGAATATTTTTCATCATGAGTTATTAACTAATGACTGTAAATGTTTTTTACTGTATGTGAAACGTCTACCGTCATTTAACCCTGTACAGATGAGGCCTTTGACATTCAAAATGCATTGGAATCCTTATAAATCTTCACGCAAATCAAACGAAATAATAAGTTTTTATACAACGATTGTTAATTTATGAAAACACAATGCACATGTACCATAATTAAAATTTATATTTTTTGGGTGTCTTAAATCAACAGAAGTGGGTACGATAAAAACGCTGAATTCAAAAAATTAGGATTTCTTTGCGCTCTTCTTATTAAATTACATTATTAACAAAAGCATCAATATATGTACTTAGTATTTTTATTATTATTTTTATTACACCCGTGGCGTAGTTGTACTATGGTAAGGTTACAACGAAGAGGTCTCGTGTTTGAATGCCGGGGTGGGTAAAGTGATATTGGATTTTTCTATTCATTATCATCTCGGAAGAATTTGTGCCCGATGTAGCAAAAAACTCGCTCCAATCACATCGTGTGACGGAACACACAAGGCGAAACGTGGGAACGTTTGCGAACCAGGAGAATCTCTACCTAACCCTTCTAAGAAAAAGACGTGGGTTTATGTATGTTTAATTAATTTTCCTCTTTTATAAATACAATATGGTATTGAAATAAAACATTTTTTTCGGATTTTAACACGGATTTGGTTTATTTTTAACTTTTGATGTTCCGATTATTTTGCTGCTTTCGTGGTCACGGGGCGGACTGCTGTGTTAGTCATGCGCTCTGTGAATGTGGAATCGTCAAGAAGTAAAAAATAAAATTAAAATAAAACCACATCCGTGATAAAATCAGTAAAAATATATTTCAATGACAACATTCGTGTACCTAATTATAGGAAATCATTACATTTTTTATCAACTTTTGCCTCAATATATTTTTGTTCAGAGACTGAGCGCCTAGGTTTTTGCTATTAGTTACAACTATTTTGTTACAACTCAATAATGACAGTTATCAGGACCGTAAATAAAATAATGGTTCGTCTTTACTGTCGACATGAAACCACTAAAGCTGTAAAGTAATCGAAACAACGGGAAGTCTGTGATAAAATCCGTAAATAATAGCTATTTGTCCGTTTCTAAGCAACGTAATAAATTTAATTACAAACATTTTTCGTTGTTTGCTTTTCTTGCACGTAATATACAATAAAGATAAAAAATAATTGATATGCATCGTGTACGAAGTGTGTAATTATTTGCCTCGTCAATGCAATTTGAATTAATCTTATCCTTTTCAAGCTAAAAGGTTACCCATTACTTACAGAATGTGTTTAATTTGTATTATCTTGATTCCTGACTATATGGAATACGCGAGAAATTTGCAATTTGTAAAGGGGCTTTAGACAGGTGGTCAATTTTCTTTTAGCTAGAAGGTACAGACATTTTAATTGGGGAATTTCTTGGTTGCAGCCATCTTGGAAAGACCACGAAATTATGGCCTCATAAGCCGGTGTTTTTTCTTGCATTTTACGGCAAACGAGCAAAAAGATCATCTGATGGTGAGTCATCACTGTCGCCCATAAACATCCACAACCAAGCGTCATACCTTGTATGGATGTGTTGCCGACCCAATAAATCAGGAAGAGATCGGGAAATGTGAATTGGGAAGAGGAAATTGGTTATTGGGCATCCGGCAATCTCACTCAGCGAACGAAACGCGATAACAAAGTTGTCGCTTTACTTCGATTTCCTTTGAGACAGCGGTACCGTCCTGGACGTACCTTCCCATACATCAAAAGTTATAACTGACAACAGGTTAGTTCTACCACTTCCAAAAATCTTTTTGTTATAATTATACGTCTGAAGCGACTAATGCACCCGGTGGTTTCTCCATTTTTGTCTGAAACTATTCGCCGATGCCAGACGGCTGTTATTGTAAGGTCGCCATAGTGATACCGGCTATACCATATCGGGATACAGAAAAGTTGTCTTGACCTGGAAAACGTTGGAAAACCTGACCCATTAGTACGTGTCTATATATTTTGTTATTGCAATTGATGGTGACACGAGCATGCCGTTTGCCGGATGGTAAACGTTAGGACCGCTCATAAATAGAAGCAAAACGTTAAGATGTTAAGTCTCAATATGTCCAGTAGTCACTCTGGCTACAATGTCGTTCAATCTGAAATACAACAGTGCATTTACACTGCTGTTTGGCGGGAAGGTAGAAGAAAAGGAGAAATAGAAACTGCACTGGTACCTACCCTGACGGCCTATCATATTTTAGAGACCTACACCAGAGTAAAATGAAATGAAATTTGTTTATTGGTTATGTAGGCTAGTAAATAGCTCTTATGACAAGTCATTACACTTTATGCTACTTAATCTCTAAATAAAAAATATTTGTCATATTATTTTTTATATTAATTTCTTATTACTATTTTATTAATGGTTTCTTAGATTTACGCGAATGTTTCACATTGAAATAAAACTATTATTTACGGATTTTATCGCGAATTTAGTTTAATTTTTTACATTTTTGACTTCCCGACGTTTTGATTACTTTACGGGGCGTGACCACGAAAGCTGAGGTATTAGTCATCCGCTCTGTGACTGTTACAATTGAACTACCCTTCTTTTGCAATTATTAAATTAAAAAGTTAATTGGTTTTTGTGTTCCGATCTACGCAGAAGGAGCTCACAGTGTCTTGAGGTCTGTTAGTTGGTCTTTTGGGTTCCGATTTAATTAAATGTAGAATTGGATCCCATGCTTGTGCAAGCTTCAAGCCATCTTCTCTACTGAAATTTGTATGTTATTTAATTTCATAGTAAATAATAGTTTTATTTCAATACTTTTTTATTATAATACGAATTACTATTCTATGTTTTCTTTTTCAAAGAAATACATTAATTGCGTTAATTCGATTCTTAGTTTACATAATGGTTTCTTAGATTCACGCAAATGTTACACATTGAAATAAAACTATTATAAATTACGGATTTATTAAATTTTATTTCATTGCGTATTTGGTTGAATTTTTACATTTTTTAACTTTACGACGTAAAGCTGTGAACTAATCGAAAATACAGGAAGTAAAAAAATATACATTCCGAATCCTCGGTAAAATCCGTAAATAAAAGTTTTATTTCAACATATTCTTAGTAATAATAACCATTGACTGACACGGTGGCGCTGTTGTACTACGGTATGATTGTAAAGCTGGAGTCTCGGGTTCGAATCCCAGGTCCGGCAGTCATATTGCATTTTTTTATTCATTATCAGCCCGGAGTCAGCAATTTGTGTCCAGTATGGCGACAGGCTCATCTCCTATCACATCGTGGGACAGAACACACAAGGAGAAACGAGGGTGTCCTGGTAGCTCCTCTACCTACCCCTTCTGGGATAAGGTTTATGTATGTATGTATAATAACTCCATACGATGGCTGCGTTCCGGGCATATTTGAAGACCCTACTAGCAAAACCTGCCCACCCGATTTAATTATATAACCATAAACGACGAAGGATTATTGTCCATAATTTATAAAATTATCATTTAATTGCGTAATTTCATAAAACAGATAAAACGAGTCGCACCTGTTTTTAAACTCAGGTCAATACAGATTGAGTCATGTGCAAGTTATCTCAGCAAATACTACGAAATTACAATATTATCAGCGTGTTTGAACCTTTAATAAGTAATTATGTAATTAGTTATTAGTAATTATTTGAGTGTGTTTACAATAACGCTAGAATTTCTTGCCCGTTCTTTTCTGGTGAAAATAGCCTTATGGATCAGATGGTGGTGGCATATTACAATAAATATCTTAAATTTGTGACTATTTCATACAGATGTTTATGTAAATTAAGCATCAATAAACAATTTTTATTCTATTCTATATTACTTTTTTTTTAAAGTGCCTGCTCTAAATAATGTATGGTATTTTAAAGATTCAATAAATATTTTCATTTCAATTTCCAACCAGCACAATTTTTTTAATTTTTTTTTACTGATAGATGGTTGAAAATTTGGTAAGCTTCTAAGATAACGAACTCCGCTGGGACTCTTCCGTTAAATTTTAATTATCTATATTAGTTAGCAGACATTTTGTGGCTGATAATATTTATGTCTTACTAAAGATTATTGGTTCAAAGCTGTCCCACAAACAAACGCACAATCATCCATTTTCCGTATAACTATGTAAAAAGTAAAACTGCATGATGTTGGATCACAGTAAGTTGTGGTTTGTGTGTCGCGGTCTGGGTTGAACGTCGACCGAAATTTTAATTCAAAAGCCCAATTGCGTATTAGATTTTGTGGTTTAAGTGACCTTTATAATATTTGTGTATAAATAGTGAAAAGATAGGCTATTGGGTAAGTAAATCCGTGAAGACCGGAAGATGCTGGATGCAGGCAGTTTCCATTTTAAATCTGTTTAATGAAATTTTTAGATCTATGTTCAGATGTGGTTACAAAGCTTCAAAATAGAAATATAATATAACTAGCTGTCGGGCCCGGCTTCGCCCGGGTGCAGATAGTTTTTGAGTCCAATCCACATCAAGAACATATTATTTCGCGTGTCTACTAACTATATTTCCCGCGTGCCGTCGACTATATTTCCCTTCCGTAGGAGAGGACATCCCGTGCCAACAATTTGAATTTGAAAGAGTAGAAAATATGTATATTTGGTTTCCTGACTCATCCCACGGGAACACTACATTTTTCGGGATAAAAAGTAGCCTATGTGTTAATCCAGGGTGTCAGCTATCACTATACCAAATTTCATCAAAATCTGTTGAGCCGTTTTTTCATGAAAGAGTAACAAACATCCATACAAACTTTCACCTTTATAATATTAGTAAGGATAAAAAGAATTAAACTCTTTGAACAATGATAATCCTCCATACATTTTTTTGTTGTAATTTTTTTTGTGTGTATTGAGATGAAAAATATTTTAAAATATAGATTTCGAATTCCTTAACAATTATTTCTTAAAATTTACTATTGTAGCAAGCCTAGGAAAAAAGATATTCCACTATAAAGTTTTACAGATTTTCTACATCTTGTCAAACTCTGTGGGTAGTTAATGTTATTTTGTTGCATTTATATTGGCGTGAGGCAAAGTTATGACGCACAAATAAAAGTAAAAAAAATATATTTTACACACAATTTGAACATCAAGTACTTATTTATTTTTTTAATCTAATAGTAATATCATGTGCAATTAAATAAAAAGGAAACAGGGTACAACTATATATTATTATTTGCACAATAGCGCTTTCGAGCGACAGAAACAAATTGTTATTCCTTAATTAATTAATCAGTGATTATTTTGCTGTTCTCACTTCTCTGCACTATTTTTTTTACATTAATTATCTGAGAAAGATAATGCAAGAATGCCAGTCAAGCTTATATTTTAAAAATGGCAACATTGAAACGACATAACGCTTCTCCAATAAAAATGAAGCAAATATCAATAGAGTTTTACGAAAAATGTGTTTTCGTAATTCAGGCTTAGGTACGCCATGAGCTAGGCACCAAAATTACTTCGAAAATTAATTATTAACATTTTTATACATGAAATTTATAGACGCTTAAGAATTGCATTAACAATGATTTTACCAATGTTCTTTACAATTATAGTATTGTTACAAAACAACTCTTTTATTACTTTTACGCATGAAATATTATTTGTATACTTATAAAATAAATTAAGAATTATTACCGTAAGATTTATTAAACAATCAACACTTAAGCGTATACTATAAAAATGTGCAATATTAAGCGGGGCTGCAAATTGAAAAATCTTCGATATGTTTTATTTATCTGTTTTACTAGATATTAAGACAATTTATGATAAATATAAAGGACCATATTACTATAAAAATAGACACAAAATATGTAGGTACCTAAATTATTTAGATAAACATTGTATAAACTAAAGGTAAGTTAATTAAATGTTTGTTTTAAGTTTATTTGATAAATAAATATAATAAATAACACCCAACAGTCACATACCAAGTCCTGACCCCACACTAAGATCGAGTCTTGTGTCGTGGGTATCAGGAACTACGAGAGACTTTTCAGTCTCACTAATACCTAGACCCGAAAGAAATATTTGTGGGCCGCAGAAACATTTCTCCCGGTGCGGGGATCGAACCCGCGGCCTCTCGTTTCATAGGCGGCGTCTCACTGCCTGCGCTACGGCGGCTGTAATAATAAATATTAATCAACTTATTTTTTGACACCGCCTAGCCTGTGAAACGAGAGGAGAGAAGAGAGGTAGCTCCCGATCTTAGTGTGGGGTCAGGACTATGTATGTGACTGTTGGGTGGTATATAAATACCAATTACCAAGTAGGTAAATAATAATTATTATTATTTAAATAACTACTTCATATCATTTCATATCTGTGTGACTATTGTAACCATAGATGTAGCACAAAACCATTGGAGAAGTTTTCGACGTACTCTATATTGTATAGTATAGTAGTTGAATACTATTATATAATTAAATATAAACTATTTCGGTCGCGTGTTTCTTGTTCACACCCATTAATAAGAAAAATGCATTATTTAATAGTTCAAAAGTTAAAGACTATTTGAATAAATAAATTTTTAAAATACCTACATAAATTTATTTGCATTGATAATCACCTAAATATGACATTGTTCTGAATATTTAGTTTAAAAATAGTCATAATATATTGAAATAAAATCATTTTTTTAGTGATATATAGCCATAACTTTAATGTATGATGGTTCAATTCAATTTAGTTGGTTAGGCCCTGGTGTGTACCGAGAGGCCACGGGTTCGATCCTCCCACCGAAAAAATATATAAATGTGCAATTTGCAGGTATCTGTTTCCGGTTTGGTTTGTGAGACCGAAGACCGAGAAGAATCACGTAGTTTCTTATACTCACGACACAGGACTTGATCTTATTGGGGTCAGGGCTATGTATCTGTTGGGTGTATTTAAATATTTATTACTAGCGGCCCGGTTTAGGTCGGGTGCATATCGTTTCTGAGACAAGTTGAAATGATCAACATATTATGTCGCGTACCAACTATTTTATATTTAAATTCTATGTGAGCGCTGTCAACTATTGCTTTATGAAACCCGATGCTTTATATGCCTTTCTATCCCGTCTTATTTTGCCCCATGACAAAAAGCATGCAATCCTTGCCAACCCTGTCATTCGAGTTTGAAACAGTAGTAAATATATATTTGAGTTCCTTACTCACCCCAAGGGAACACTACATTTTTCGGGATAACAGGCAGCCTATGTACAAATCCAGGGTGTCAGGTACCACTACATCAAATTTAATCAAAATTGATTGAACTATTTTTACCCGGAAGAGTAACATAAATCTATACAAACTTTCGCAATTATAATATTAGTAAATAAGGATTATTTATTTGGCGCCTTGTAAGTAAAGCTACGAAAAAAATACCACTAAATTATTAAACAGGAATTGTTTAATTTTATTTCCATTCTTTAAATGTAATAAAATTTACATTAACATAAAACATAACCCTAAATCAAATCAACAATTTGCACGTAATAAAGACCATAATATGTACTATAAAAAATATGCAACTCATGTTTATATTTCATTAAGAACCATCATAAAAAATTCTGTTTGATACCTAAGTTTCATTGTTCTTGCTCCCAAAATTAAATTTTTACCAACTTATTACTTTTAAGCCTGCTTGAAGGAAATCTTTCATTTTTTTTATTAAGATTTTTTTTATTGCAATGAATGGAACTGATTGGCTTTACCAATTTCTTTTTTAAGTCCAGTCATTCTAGACTGTGGCCTTAAGCTTTGTCTATTGACTATTCATTTGAGGCCTAGAATTAAATCGTCGATTGACAAGCGAGGATAAATTAGCGATAAATATCTTACTTTAATGGTGAGACTACTACTGCTGAATATAAAACAAGACGAATGTTTTTTATTGGCAAATATACTAGCGTTGAGTGTTACGTTAGATGGTTTAATGTCTGTAAAATCAATACTAATCGAAATAAATTATTTTTTCTACATTTCCGGCCGTTAACCCATACGTTATTTTTAGGATTCCGTAGCATGAAATACGTAAACCTTACGGGGTTACTTCCTCGTCCATTTGTAAAGATAATGTAAGCAATTATTCTCATTAACGTAGAATCATTAGTCAGGAACTAAGGTCTTATAGTAATAGAAATAGTGCGAATATACGAATAATATCTGTGTTATTGTTATTACTGTGAATAATATTTTTTTATGGGACTACAAATCTTCATTTGTTTTGTCTGAAACGATATTTCCTGCTCTAACTGCCACGATGACGTAGTTGTACTAGGGTACGGTCACAAAGCTGAGGTCTCGAGTTCTAATCCCGGGTTGGGCAAAGTTATACTGGATTTTTCTATTCATTATCAGCCCAGAGTCAGGAAATTGTGATGATATGGCGACTGGCTGCAATAGGTGACGACCTATTGCATCGTGGGACGAAACATACAAGGTGAAATGTGGGTGGCCTGGCACCTTTGCCTACCCTTTCTGGGAAAAAGGCATGAGTTTATGTATGTATGTATGATATTGTATGGTACAGAACCGTAGTTTCGCGAGACCAACTCGTACTTGTCCGGTATTTATTTATAAAATGATTGTTGACCCTTTCGGCATCTTTTGTAAAGGATCACTGAAGGGCCTATGGAAATAAAAACCATGCAAAAAAAACTACACAAAGTTTTTTCTAAGATATCGTCATATTTTGACGTTATTCAACAAGTTATTTATTATATACGTACAAGGTCAACGACCATTTCGGTAATTATTTTTGGAAGGAGTGTGAATTAAAATGAATCTTGGGAAAACAAGGTTTACAATAATTAAAATTCGTGTATTTGCTGATTTTAATCTATGGATTTAATCGTTAATTGCCGCTTCAAAAGTTTGAAAAAGGCTTAAATAAACGAATGTCATAATTTTTACTTAACTTAACTTTATATATTGAAATAAAACAATTTCTACGGATTAAATCGGGAATTTGGTATAAATTTAAAAAATCCGTTAAAACTTGTTTTATTTCAATATGTAACACTGGCGTAAATCTAAGAAACCATTAATTCACCTAAGATTTTAATTAACTTTAATAAATTCATGTCATAATTTATACATAACTTAATTTTATATTGCAATAATTGCTAGGCTAGTAATGACGATGTTTAATTTTAAAGGGTTATCTCGCATATTGTTTTTCTTTTTCTCTCCCTTCAGCCAAAAGAAAGTCCACAGCTGAACATAGGCCTCTCGCATGGATCGCCACGTAGACCTGTTGAATATTAATTCTTAATAATTCATATCATTCATAATATGCAATATAAGCATAGTAGATATTGCAGAAGCTTCATGAAAATTATGTAAATTTTTTATTAAATTTTCTATGAAATTATTGAAATGTCTATCGATAGCATACGTTGCAGATGATGTCCATGCCCATGCACAAAGGATGCCCTATATGTTGGACACTAGAATTTCTCTCAAGGGGGCAAGAGTCTGTGGATCTGTCTAAATCATCCCGGTTGTACCTTGAGTACTGGATTTGTTTAAAAGAGTAACCACCATCGCAGTAAAATTTACACCAATCAAATTCTGTACCGTTTACCCAATGGTATTTTACTATCACGCATATGCAAATCATCATTAAAATAGCTACTGGCTTCGGTGTTTCTCGATTGCAATAACCTTGCATTCTTGTGATGCATTTAAGGGTTATTCGCATCACAGTAGGTAGCGACTTCGCTGAACCATGTCCTGTCATTACAAAAGCTTATGAGCGTTAGCTTATCCGCTTAAAACTGCAATAAAAAACCCAAAAGAAATGACTCAGCATACCTGACCTTTTGTTTTATCCTTTCATTTGCGCACGAGGGAATTAACCTTGGTACAAAACATTAACCTATATAAATAAAAAAAACTCAAATAGCTTTTTTATTCGCAGGTATTAATATCGCAATACTGAGATACACACGATGGGCCAAAAGATTCCCGAGATAGTGGTACCCAGCAAAAATCATATACCACATGGACTAGTCAATAGAAGTAAGTTATGAACATTAAATTCGTACAAGAAATAATATTTTTTTTTTTATAAAATCATTTATACATGTATTTATATAAAATAATAATTCTTAGCTAATGGTTGAAAAAAATAAACAATCATGATCTATATCTATGGACTGATGCCTGAAATAAACTACTGGAGCCAAAATTCATCGACATTTCCTTATGATGCGCACCGAGCTGGTTGCGCTGGTCTCCTGGCACTGTGAAGGCCCATGAGGTCAAAATGTAAGATTGTCAAGAGACCTAACCACTATCTTCAACAGATAGTAATTAAAACAATCTAAATACATAAAATGTGGGCATGTTTTTTTATTGTCGTAACAGGCAGACGAGCATTCGGCCCGCCTGATGTTAAGTCCACGCTTACCAGGCGGGCTAGGGTTGGGGTTTTTGACAATTTTATATTTTACAAAGAATGCCAGGACAAAGTTTATCCTCAGTTTTAAAAACCTTAATAATAAATCTGCGTTAATAGAAATCATACTACAAAGCACTAAGAAAAAACAAATTTGTTTTAGAAAAAATCCTGCTAAGTGCGACGCTTGGGCTGATTTGCTTGGTGGTTCCAGTTTTGATGATCTTCGTAGACCCCATATTCATCATGGCTAAGTTTGTAAGTATTTTTTTAGTATGATGATAATGTTCCTAATTCTTTCTTGAAGGAATTTATGAGGTAATATAAGTTGTGGCATTCCTGTTTTTTTCCTTTGTCCTATTACACACATCTTTTGTGATTAGCGTCACATGATTTTTAAGCACACATAATATGTCGGATTGTATCCAGATATATACAGGATGAACTCTACACACTATGATCACAATGCACTCTATGGGCTGATATATATTTTTACTAATTATAGCAGAATTCCCTGAGGAAGGACGGCGCCGTGATGCAATTCTCTCTCGTTCAATTTTACCTAACTAGTATATTTTTTTTATTTTACCCATCTAATTCGATCAGCTAGATAGGTTAAGGCGTCGACCTAAATAGTAAACATGGCGCCGCGCACTGAAAAAGATTGGGATCCTCTATATATTCTATACAGCTTGGTATAGTGGAATTTGCGAAAATAATTGCAATTATAAAACGAATTATATATTAAGTTGGAATGAGAAATCAGTGACCATGTATTTCGGTATTGAGATACCAAGACTTCAGAGATTTAGCATAATTCATTTATAACCGTAGGAATACTTAAATACTAGTTTTTGTTAGGACTTCTACAAATAAACTTATTTTTTATAATTAATATAAATACTACAATTCAGGCAATTATTTTTTTTCGGCTTTAAATTTGTTTTTTATTTTGCATTTTGGGAACTTGTGTTGGTTAGTTTTTTTCAATAGTTTTCAAACATTTCAATAATTTGTAGAATCAATTATATTATATAACGGTCCTGGAACGAGCAAACAGATCGCCTGATGGAACGTGATCACTGCCGCCCATGATTGTTCATAACGTTTGGAACATGGATCCATACAATCGCCCAAGACCCAAATCGGGCGGGGAGTGGGAAGGAAAAACGATGAGAAGAGGGAAATTGTATTGGTATATATAGTGGTACCGCCCTGGACGAACCTGCCCATTCATCAAAAGAGCAACACTAGAGTTTCTTGCCCGTTCTTCTCTAGTGAAAACAGCTTTCCGAACCGGGTGGTAGATAAAAAAATGACTGAACCTAAATTATGTTGAACATTTTAATGGATTCAATAAATTATTTTCATTTTATTTCATTTCATCCTGAGTCATGACTGACAAAAACGTGGCTCTACCCCTTTTAAAATGAATTTTGACGATGAAGCATAATATAGCATAATCGGGTGGAACTCTGCAAAGTGCAAACCATAGAGATAAAACAAGACTTCCTATGATTTGTGAAGAAGCAACTAGTGGTAGGTCTGTCATATGTGAGAGGCCGCCTGGACTGTAATGTAAAGATGAGACGTATTTACGATACCAGGTTTTAAAACCAGTTATTCACTTCGAAGTACGGCACCCTGGTACGAGCAGAAAATACTTACAAGTAAGAAAGTATTGCCATACGTCGATGCGCAGAGAGCTCTGGAAACTACACATGAAAATACTTGTATAGGAAAACGATCCATAAATTAATACAAATAAGAACCATAATCGTATCTGTCAATAACAAATACTTTGAACTTCAAAGTATTTTTTTATTCATACTATTTTGCTCCTTATATATCATAGAATACGGGTTGAATTCCTATGCAAGTATTTTCAAATTTTGACGCCGCTATAAGTCGGTGCGCGAAGAACTTGAAACACTATATATTAAAATACTTCCATAGAAAAACTATCCTTAACTTCGTATAAATAAGAAATACAATCGTATTTGTGAATAGAAAATACTTTGAAATTTAAAGTATTTTTTTTTATGCTTTTTTGCTCCTTATTAGTTACGGAATACGGAATGAATTCCTATGCAAGTATTTTACAGACGCCGCGCCGCGGCTGGGACGCGAAGGGTTGCCGACTCATACTAACAAAATACTTTTAAGTATTTTAGACCCTGGTTTTGAACCCTAGTATTTTTACGTACTCATACTTAGAAGCCCTGGTACTTAATTTTGAAAGTATATCTCATCCCTACTGCAATGTCTATTTCTTCCGCTATACAGCAGTGTACATACTCAATTGTAATTCGGTTTAAAGGACATTGTAGCCAGAGTAACTACAGGACATATTGAAACTTAATATCTTATGTCTCAGGATGGCGAGCGCAGTAGAATGCCAAGCATTGCTTTGTAATTCAAGGTGTTGTTTGGTTTTGCTACTGTTCATAAGTCCTATCGCTTACCATCAGGCGACTGGCACGCACGTCTCGCCATTAAATGTAACTTAAAAAAATACAAACCCGACTAAGCCGGCTTTAGAGTCGGCCTTCCTGTTCGATCCCTTGTTGGCAGGAGACTTTATGGGTTGATAGAGTACATTACTGATTCCAGAAACTCAGGTTCACCAAAGGCAGTATCCTGCATGAATTCATGAAGAAGGAAACGGAAGCAACTCGCCTGGAGTTCTATGTATTCAACTTGACCAATGCCGAGCGGTACCTTAGCGGAGAAGACCAGAAGATCAGGGTCGAGGAAGTGGGGCCGTTTTTATACCAGTAAGGAGAATGTACCATCTTCCTTCAGATTCTGGTTTCGGTTTTTTTTTTTTGGTTGTAATATCTTTATAGTTGAAGATTTTATAGCTCTGTTATACAATTTTGTTAGGATTTACAGTAGATACATGCTTTTAAGAAGTAGTATTTGAAGGTCAATATAATAAACTCATTTGCAAAAAAAACGGGCACCTAAGCAATGAACCATTTCAAATGATACTATTGGTTTGTTTGATAATTATAGGTAGTTTTACTTTCACAATTTTGTAAATTAATAAGCAAATAATCGTTTTCGTCAGTATTATCATAAAATATTGATAAAATTTATGGGTTTTAATGATAAAGTTCACTAGTAGTGTATGCTCGCTAGTAGTGCATATGCTCGTGAAGTAAAAGTTAACAAAGATTTTTGTTTGTTTTTTCTTTAATAAAGTAAAAGCAGATAAATGTTTAGTATCGAGTGTGACCCCCTCTAGCTGAAATCACAGCTTGAATTCGTCTGGGTATGCTAGCGAGGATATCCCGGATACTTGCTTGCGGAATACGTTCCCACTCCGCGGTAATCACATTCTTCAGCTCTCTGATGGTCTGCGGAGCCGGTTGTACTGATCTCACGCGTCGTATCAGAACGTCCCAGACATGCTCTATATACTTAACTTTAGCATTAAAACCAATAAATTTTATCAAAATTTTATGATAATACTGACGAACACGATTATTTGCTTATTAATTTACAAAATTGTGAAAGTAAAACTACCTATAATTATCAAACAAACCAATAGTAACATTTGAAATGGTTAATTGCTTAGGTGCCCGTTTTTTTTGCAAATGAGTTTATATACTTACACAGTCTTGCGTAAGATCTTATTTAGCAATGTCTGACTTTGCAGTGATTTTAAAATACTAATTAACAGCAAGGAATTAACGCAAATCAACTTCATATTTGGAAATTACGCATAACATTTAATTAATTTAAGGTAAAAAAATATCATTGACTTATTGTACTCGTAAAAGTGCGTGGTGGCCTGTTGGTAAACGGACTAGACGCGACTGCCAACATGGTCACGGTGGTCGCGGGTTCGAATCCCAGGGCATACCTCTGACTTTTCGGAGTCATGTGTGTATTGATAGTCAATCACCACGCACTAAAACGGTGAAGGAAAACATCGTGAGGAAACCTGCATACCATAGCGATTTATAAAAAAATATATGGTATGTAAGTCCGCCAACCCGCACTAGGCCAGCGTGGTGGACTATATGGCCTAAACACTCTCAATCGTACTGTCGATTGTAGAGTAGGCCCGTGCCCTGCAGTGGGACGTATATGGGCTGATACATACATATATTGTACTCGTATTTCAATATCATTATCCTCCGCCACAAAAACTCTCCCTATTAGTATAGGATCCCGCCATACATCGACCTTCACCGAGATGTTTATTTGATGAAACCTATTTTATATGCAATTTAATATGTCAATAAATATATTGTATATGGGTTGCCTTGCAAATTTCAGTCCAGAATACGATTAATTAATTATTAAAAAAAAAATATTTTTTACACATTTCACCTGTTTGATTATTAAACAAATTCTATACCAATCGAAAGTATGAAACCCATAGAATATGTAAACGTTAGGTTGCCTATTTTTTTCCGGTCACAACCCTCAGGTTGCCAGGTAACACAGAACACAGCATATACGAGTCTATCGCTGTCCTTTTCATTCTCAAGAATAAATAGCATGCGCACCCTCTTTCTTTATGAGCGGACTTCGAACAGCTGCTATGCTGTGTCACTCGGAGCAATATTTCACTTTTCTAAATTCGACAACCGCAATTCGGGACTGATTTTTCGCAGGCAACCCTATACCACCGTGTTCATAATAAAATGATCTTTATTTTCATTTAATTTCCATTCAATAATCAGACCGGCGCAAAATGCTAGTAGCGATTTACCTGTTTATACCTGGCAACCTGAGGGTTGTGACCGGAAAAAAATA
This sequence comes from Hyles euphorbiae, assembly GCA_023078785.2. Taxonomy (NCBI): domain Eukaryota; kingdom Metazoa; phylum Arthropoda; class Insecta; order Lepidoptera; family Sphingidae; genus Hyles; species Hyles euphorbiae. The sequence goes on from CM041034.1 coordinate 561,049, forward strand.
GGCAACCTAACGTTAACATATTCTATGGGTTTCATACTTTCGATTGGTATAGAATTTGTTTAATAATCAAACAGGTGAAATGTGTAAAAAAATATTTTTTTTTTTAATAATTAATTAATCGTATTCTGGACTGAAATTTGCAAGGCAACCCATATACAATATATTTATTGACATATTAAATTGCATATAAAATAGGTTTCATCAAATAAACATCTCGGTGAAGGTCGATGTATGGCGGGATCTTAGACTATATGATTTTTAAAGATTGTACTGTACTGTATCAGTCTATATAAGTACGCCCCACAGCAAGATAGATTGCATCATATTATTTATGAAATAATACATTTCCTACTTCACAGAGAATACAGAACCAACGAGAACCTCGAGTTGGACATAGAGGCTGGCGTCGTGAGATTCGTCCCTCGATTCCGAGCGGAGTTCATCGAAGAGGGCTCCATCGGCCGTCCTGAAGACGTCTTCATAGTCGTACCTAATATACCTTACGTTGTGAGTAATTCTTTCTACCAATTTTCTGAGGCTTTTTTATTGCAACTAATTGCGAGACGAGCGTACCATTCGTTTGAAGGTAACCGTTACGACTGCTCATTGACAGCAGCCAAACCAAACAACACTTTGAATTAAGAAGCAATACCTGGCATTCCACCGCGCTCGAAATCTTGGGACATAATCGTTAAATCTCGTTATGTTCAGCTCTCCGGATCTCTCAAACTGGATCACAACAGTAAATTTACACTATTGTTTGGCGCGAGAAATAGATTGCGGTGGGACCTAACCAGGCGGTCAGTCAAATATGAGAGACCTACCAATAATGCTTACTTATGTGATTGGATAGGATAACGTAGTAATTTGTTCACCTAATTTAAGAGATCTGAAATAGGGATTCTTTGGGAGACAAAATGATGATAACGTTAATATACAATCTGTTGCACATACTATTAAGTATAAATCACTCATTTATACTGGGTATCTCAAGACTGCTACCGAAAACGGAGCCGGGTGGTAGTTTTAGTGACTACAAACACAATGCAACTAAAAATTTAGCAAAGAAACGCGACATTTATTTTTTATGATTTTTTAAATATCGTCATTTTTGGGTGGTAAATTCATAGTTTTTGCTAACATTATAATTTAAACTCTTTTAAACCTTACATTATTTATAAATAAAAGGGTATACACTATTATTTTAGGAAAAAAAATATGTTACTCCCAAATATGGTCATAGGAAAAAATTTACAAAAAATAAATTGTCACTTTTTTTGCAACTTTTTTTGTTGCATTGTGTCTGAAGTCGCTTAAACTACCATCCGGCTCAGTTTTCGGTAGCAGTCTTGATATACCCTGTATACACCTCGGCACAGTTGGTTGATTAAACGCCAGCTGTAAAACATGAAGCCGCGGGTTCGATTCCCGCACCGAGACAAATATTTGTGTGATCGAAAAGTCTCTCGTAGTTCCTGATACCTAAGACACAAAATTCAATATTAGTGTTGGGTCAGGACAGCGTATGAGACTGTTCGATGTATTTTATTCAATTAATTTTTAAAAATGACAGTTTAACATTTCTGCAAATCCCGCCCAAGTTTACTGGCCCTTAATTTGCCGCATTTGGTTTTAGCCAAAAACTTCCTGCTCCATCCGAAGTTCAAACCACAATTTCTTCCAGAGCGCCACATCATTCTTTAGTCTGTACCCGTACGTGTTGAGATCGATGTACAGCATGTGGGTTCGGACGCTCGCTCCGCCGCCTACAATGATGCTCAGTGTCGACAAGTACCTGAGGGGGTACCAGGACAAGATCGTGGACTTGTACGAGACTTTGTTGCCAGGACTCGTATATTATAACACCTTCGGCATTTTGGATAGGGTGAGTGTTTTACTTGCTATATTTGTATGTATATGCTGAATATAATAAATAACTGTAAGCAAATAGGAGAGGTGCAGTTATCAGTTCAATTTTTGAAAATCTCTATGTTTTATACGAATAACAAAAGAACCGTATGTATTACATACCTGATCTTGACGTATTTCAAACTTGTTTTAAAAACTATATTGTTTTTGTCCTTATTCCAAGTATGAACGAAACATAATGATTGATACGCGATTTTGTATAATATATCATTGTACGCGATACACTCGCACGGTGAACATCTTGTATGCGATAGCCGCTAATACAAAGAAAAGGAATATCCTAATTTGTTCTATTTTATCCTAATTTTGATTACACATTTGTATTATTTACAGTTGTATGATTATAATGCTGACTACGTGATGGAGATGGACATCACAGAGAGCAAGAAGTTCCAGGTCAGATCGGTGAAGAAGACACGGCACGAGAAACCGAACAGAAATGCCAAAGATCTTGTTGATGCGTAAGTTACTAATCAAATTGTTTAAGTGTATTATAATAAGTACATAGATATTTATATATTAGAAATAGATTATAAAATATGTCACGTTATTATATCGTTGTTATAACTTCAGCCGAAAGAAGTCCATTGCAGAACGGAGAATCTCTTCTAGGTCCACTGTATTGTATTGAGTGAACTTTTCTCATGCATTGTAACGAACAGCTGACTAACAGCAGCAACAGCTAACTGCCAGGCTCCGTGACACAGTTAGTTCGACTCCGGTTGTGAAACGAGTCAACGAGGTCGCGGGTTCGATTACCGCATTGAGACAAATGTTTGTGTGAATCACAAGCATTTGTTTCGGGTCTGGGTGTTCTCGCAGTTTCTGATACCCTCGACATAAGACTCGACCTTAGTGTGGGGTCAGGAATTAGTATGTGTTTGTTAGGTGTATTTATTAATTAATTAAATGTATTACATATTTATGTAACCGTCATGTTTGTATCCGAGGAGTTAGAGTGATCAGAGACTATGTGTCTCTTTGCTCGATTCTATATTATAAATCTCTTCAAACACTGCCGACCTGAGACTTGTATCAAGTGTATTAAGCGATGAACTTTCTTGTTTTCAGAAAACTAGAATTCAATGACACCTACGAAGGAGCAGCGTTTCCCACAGAGATGACTCCTGACACCCACGTAAACCTCTACCGTCCTGGCATCTGCAAGACCTTAAGAATGGAGTACAGTGGACGGAAACCTATCAAATTAGGGCCTGATGCCTTTGTCTACAAGATCAGTAATGAGACGTTTAGGAATAGTCATCTGTGTGATAGCAAGGGCTTGTGTCCTCAAGGCGTTATGGATTTATCCGGGTGTTTTTATGGTGAGTTCTGTGCTTTATTTTTTTTTCTAAAAAGTCTTTCCGTTATTTTCCATCAAATAATGTGAGGTTGAGGAGGCCACGTACAGGCAAGCGAAATGTCGGACGCCCGCCTACAAGGTGGACGGACGATCTGACTAAGGTCGCAGGAAGTCGCTGGATGCAGGTCGCTTCCAACAGGTCATTGTGGAGATCCTTGGGGGAGGCCTATGTTCAGCAGTGGACTTCCTGTGGCTGATATGATGATGATGATGATGAATGTGAGGTTAGGATTATTAAGTGGACTTGGTGGGCTATAACAGGTAAAATATTGGTGATATTTATTTTTTATGGGATAAATGGCGTGACGAGCATGCCATTCGAATGACGGTAAGCGCCACGACCGCTCATGGACAGTTAAACCAAACAACACCATGGATCACAAAGCAATGTTTGGCATTCCACTGCGCTCATCCTGAAATATAGGATGTTAAGTCTCATTATGTCCAGATGTAGTAAATTTGTAAATACTATCACAGATTATCCGTTTATGATTCATATTTTGAACCATGGTATATTTTAATTTTATAAAAGTGCGTGGTGGCCTGTTGGTAAACGGACTAGACGCGACTACCAACATGTTCACGGTGGTCGCGGGTTCGAATCCCAGGGCACACCTCTGACTTTTCGGAGTCATGTGTGTATTGATAGTCAATCACCACGCACTAAAACGGTGAAGGAAAACATCGTGAGGAAACCTGCATACCATAGCGATTTATAAAAATTTCTATGGTATGTAAGTCCGCCAACCCGCACTGGGCCAGCGTGGTGGACTATATGGCCTAACCACTCTCAATCGTACTCTCGATTGTAGAGGAGGCCCGTGCCCTGCAGTGGGACGTATATGGGCTGATACAGATATTTTAATTGTTCAGTTATTCTGTTAAAAATACCTTGACTTAAGCCTTTATTAACTCCTAGAACGAATGATAAACTACTCATTCATGTCTTTAAGATAGTAATTTAAATATTAATTGTTAGTCACGCAATCATGTCTTAATAAGGATTATTAATCTTGATGCATTGTTTATGTACGTAGTTAGGTGTGTTTCCTTTTTATATATTATTTTCCTTAACAGGATTTGTTTTGATTTTTACATTATTAAAAAAATGAAATTAACGAGGCATATCAATTTAGCAAGGGTTGATAAAGGTTACAAGATTTAATGTGAAATGACAAAAAAGTTTTCGAGAATATTGGAGGTATAGTAGTTCTGTGTTAGAGTTGAAGGTAAACTATATTTGTTTGCCGTACAATTAAGTATTAAATCAAAGTAATTATTGTATAATCGATCGGATGTAAGCGCTCAAATAAGTGGTGGTACAGCTGTTAGAATACCAACAATAATTATTTTCATTTCATCTGTTCCAGGTTTACCGGTGGCTTTGTCAAACACTCATTTCCTTGACGTGGATCCCGTATTCCTGGACCGGGTCGAAGGCCTCAGTCCAGACCGGGAGAAGCACGCCAGCACTCTTGTCGTTGAGCCTGTACGTAGATTTTTTTAAATGTATTCATAGGTGTAGAATACAGCTCATTTAAGGGTAACTTTTTAATGGCGCCCATGGACATATACAAAGGGTGTAGGTCTTTCAAAATCGGAAGGGAGAGGTAATGACAAATTACGGGAAAAGGAAAGGTCGCAGTTAATAACATTCGCATAACGAAATACCACAAAAAAGCCGTTGCTTCACTCCAGTTTCCTGTTAGGCAGTGATACTGCACCATCTATAAAAGTACTGAAATTATTGGCATAAAATATATGCATGGCATTGGCACTCTGTTATTGAAGGTTATCTGGTTCTGACCATAAAGAGACTTGACGATGACCCAGCATGGCGAGGGCATTGCACCACTATACAGCATAGCAGCTTTTTTCTCTGTGTTGTTGCTTCTGTGTATGGGCAGGCGTGGTAAAATTATTTTACTTACTACGTGCCTACACCGCCTTTAGCATCTATATCAGCCCATATACGTCTTTCTGCAGGGCACGGGCTTCCTCCACAATCGAGAGCATCATTGAGAGTGGTTAGAGTATATAGTCCACCAGTCTACCTGCAGCCCAAAAAAAGAAAATTTATAAATAATGTTAAATCCGCAGAAAATCGGGCTCACAGTAGAAACGACCCTGACACTCCAACTGAACCTCTTACTCCGAGACTTGTCCTTCATGCCAGACCTGGCCAAGTTTTCGGACCTTCTAGTGCCAATAGCGCATGCAAAAGCGGTAAGTACATCCTTAGGCTTATGAGGCCGTAGTTAGACAATATCAATCAAAGTGAGATGTTATTTTCATATCTAATTTCTTCCACCGCACCGCACACCGCAATGTCTATTTCTCCCGCCAAACAACAGTGTAAATGCACTGTTGTGTTCCGGTTTAATAGACATTGTAGCCATTATAACTACTGGGTATATTGACTTAACATCTTATGTCTCAGGATGGCGAGCGCAGTAGAATGCCAAACATTGCTATGTAATTCATGGTGTTGTTAGGTTTTGCTACTGTGCATGAGCGGTGGTATCGCATAAAATCAAGCGCATGTCATGCTCGTCTCGCCATTGAACGAAATAAAAGAAATTAAATTATGACATAGACCACTATGAATAGTTATATTTTCATTTTAAATGAATGCTCCTTAGAAGCGGTGCACCGTGGTCATTCAGATTAGGGATGTTGCGGATGTCGACTTTTTCACATCTTATATAAATAAAGTATATGAATGAATAAATTAAACTATTATTTACGGATTTTATCCCTTACTAATATTTATCGATTTATCTATGTTATCTTTTTTATATTTTTTAACTACCCGGTATTTCGATTACCTTAAAGTATTCATGGTCAGGGCGGAATTTAATTACCCGTAATTTATAATTATTAAATTAAAAAGTTAATTTAAAACGTTAGTCTGTTTTTGCATTTCAGTCTACGCAGAAGAAGCTAACTGTGTCTTGATGTCGGGCAGTTGGTCTTTTGGGTTCCGATATAATTAAGTGTAGAATTCGATCCCATGCTTGTGCAAGGTTTTAGCCATCTTCTCTATTGATAATTAAATGCATTACCTTCGTTTTGAGTAGCCCCAAGAGCTCGCAAAAGAACACCGTTTCATTTATTAAGTATAACGCCGGTCCACCTTTTCTCATAACAAGGCGTTTAGGAAGAGGTTGGTAAATTAAACCCACGCTGCAAATAATTGTTCGCTAGGATTACTACTTAGCGGAGTGGATAAAAATCTTTGTCTATCGGCAATAATATCTTTAATTCCTCTCGATAAACACCACTTAAGAGGATTTTCATCCACATAGACTCTTATTTTATTGGGGTAAGAAATAATTTTTTTTGGAGTACAGCTTCAGTGCTACCATTTTCTAATATTTCTCGACTCTCATTTTCACTTGAAGAATCTATTATCATAGCAACAACAAACGTGTCGGGTCATGTCACTATTTATTTCGCTCCCATAGGTCAATGTCACGTTTGAATAGCGTTGCCAGGTTTTGTTATTGAAAATTCGGGACAGGATATTCAAATAAGCGGGATTTTGAGTTCTTCAGCGGGACGCCTATTAAAGAAGAGACAATTATATTTTATTTTTTTTTGCTTTTACAAATTATTACTCTCCCTCTTTCTAGCAGTATATACTTATTACATAGAAAAACGTCGCGTCTTTGGAGGCTCTCAAAGACAATAGCCGTTTTTTGGTTATTAGTATAATAATGATAGCGCAGCTCAATCAGACCAAGTACTATATCGAGAGAGATATCTCGAGGCTTCAATTCATAAGGCGCCATGGTTTCTTAACATGCATATATACATAAACTCACGCCTTTTTTCTAGAAGGGATAGGCAGAGGTTTCTTACCTTACTCCAAATATTTCAAAAATGTACACAAAACGATTTAAATTTTTCCTCTAGCATTTACTATGGGTGTACATCAAGTTATTCCTTAAATTCTCAGTCTATAACTATTCGATTTACCAGAGCGATCTTTATCTCCAAGATGAAAATTTATATTTTCCGACACGTCTTTGCACATGAATTTTGACAAATTATGCTCTCTATAATGCTCGAAGAGAATTATGCGAAGTTGAGATGCGTTTTTCTTTTGAATTACATCAACATATACATGTCGTAAAAAAAAAATCGCCAGTAATGCTCTCTAAGCCGTATGAAACTTGAAATTGTTACTAAGGAATTTTCATTGGAGCTTGCTAATATTCACTAAGACATAAGTTCACTAACAGTATTTCCTTGCACATGTTTTACCATCTAAAATAAGAAAGGAATTCGTGAACAAACCGCAAGAACATATTCAAAGCCCTATATTTTTTTGGAATCAGCCTATCGAAACTACTTTAGAATCGAAATAGATACTATACTCCATCGGTTTAGGTACTTAACTAAATGTAAACAAACCAGAACACGTGACGCATGGTTGTTCAACATTTTATTGCAATGTCCAATTTACGAATATTTCTTAGTCAAAAAAGTAATAAGTATTAACAACAATTAACAGCAGCATACAACAAATAATAACTAAAACAGAGTAAAAACAACGATGAACACTTCCAAACACTTCACCACTTCACGAAAATAGTAAGTACATTAACGCAATGAATAATAATTGGCTGCCATAGGTAAAATATGATGATGCTTAGTTATCCGACCTAACGCATTATCTTTCATTTAAATGGTCGCATTACGGTAAAGTCGTAGTTCTAGATTTTGTACCATAATATTTCTTGTAACTTTTATGAAAATGTTTTGGATGCCTGACAGTTTGGGTCTTTTTTTATAGACAGATTGCATTATATAAAATTAGATACTTTAATTTAGATAATTTAATTATGATCTTACATAATTTAATTGTTTCTAAGCTCACACATTCATAATTACAATCGTTATAATAAATTTGAACATGCAATGTAGTTTTACATTTACGTAAACATTTTTTTGTTGTCAATTAATTTAGAAATGAGAAATGGCAATGTTAAATAACCTTTTTTATGGTTTGTTTACATTTAGTTAAGTACCTAAACCGATGGAGTATAAGTAGGTAAATAATTGTAGGAAAACGCGAAATACAGTACGGATTATAAATAAAAGTGTGTAAGATTTGGTTTTTTATTCGTTCTGAAAACGGTAGTCAAAAAGCGGGACATTTGTCGTCCCACCGAAGGTTCAATCGGGATACGTCACCAAACCCCTGAAAAGCGGGACGTCCCGCGTAAAGCGGGACACCTGGCAACACTTCTTCCGAACGGCACGCGCCATTAGCCGGCACCGCCAAATTTCTGTCTTGTCTCATTTTGTATTACATCCGCATCCGCATAAAACATCCGCATCGATTATTGCGGATGCGGATGCGGATGCAGATGTCTAAATTTATGCGGAAGTTCCGCATTTGCGGATGCGGATGCGAATATTCGCAACATCCCTGATTCAGATGAACGTGAATATCCGACCACCAGCATTCATTTTTAATACAATCTGCTAATTAAAAAAATAACAAACCATGGTTATTTATTGTTTCTTTCTGTTCCAGACGCTTCCAGAACTGCCGACAGCTTCCAAAAACTCCTTAAAACTCTTATACGTGACAGGGCCTCAGATTTTGTTAGGTTTAGAAATTTTGTCGTGTGTCCTAGGTATTCTACTCATAGGATATTCTTTAAAACTGGCGTGGCATGACTGGTCTACAAGGAAAAGACACCCACTATTCAATTTCGACAATAAATTAAGACCCAAAGTTAGTGCCGAATTACCTCTCATTAGTTAAATTATTGTAAGGCTGATGATATTAAAATAGTTATATCTTTGTGGTGGTTTTATTTTGAGTAATTGTTTTTTACGGGTTTTTAACGCAATATCTATTTGTCGCGCCAAACAGCAGTGCAAATACACACAAAAGTGTTCCCGTTTCAATGTCATTGTGGCCAGAGTAACTAATGACAATATTGAGACTTAACCAATGGACTTAACATCTTACGTGTGTAGATGGCGCCGTGGAATACCAACCATTGCCTTGTAGTGAATGTATTTGCTACGGTTCATGAGTTGTCGTATCGTTTACCATCAGGTGAATTTAATGCTCGTCTCGACATTCCATGATATAAAAATAATATATTTCAAAAATTGTTATGTTTAATAGCCCCATTAGCTTAAAGGCAGCAGTACGGGTTATGAACTGAATCCGGAGTACGATTTCAAGGTCAGTCTTTCGTGTTGATTTTTTTTATATGACTCCGGTGTCCAGCTATAGCAAGTCGATAGCTGTGACTCTATCAATAGGCTATTTGACTAATTTCTGAAAACCATACCACATTATGAAGCGGGGTCTATAGACCTTACAAATGAAGGTTATTTTTAATTACTATATCTATATCATTTGAAAATAAATTTACAAAATACACTGAAAAATTACACTGTCAAAACGCTCTGTCTGACAATGTGGCGTTTAGTTCGTAAACATCCGTTCCACAGATTCGTTCGCATACATCACTCATTCTTAAATCATCCATAGATCAATCAATCAATCGTCCGAATGAGTTTTTGCATTGAGGTATTATTAGGAGCGGATTATATTATAGATCAAGTCGGCATTGCTGCAGATACGACACTTCATATATTTGTTACATTTGTTACCTAATGTTTCAGAATAAAGTAAAACGAAATATAAAAGTCCAATATAATCATACATTTTAATAACTTATAAAGCTACATTATTATATAGATTTTAAAAACAACAAAACCTATAATAGGCTATTTGACTGTATAAAAATATTGACTTATTTGTTTCCATCCGTGTAAATAATTTATTTTTAAACATATTTCATTATCATACATTAAAAATATTGTATATTTTGTCTAAAAACTACAATAATAATTTAATTTATTTTGAGTTCGCGCCACGTGATCGTAAACGATTTTGATTGGCTATGACGTCATGCGTTAGTATGAACTACTCACATACAGGAAATAAATGGGATTGATAACGGCATAGATGCAAATTAAATATACAATATGTTTTAAAATTAAATTATGTACACGGATGGAAACAAATAAGTCAATATTTTTTATACAGTCAAATAGCCTATTCTTGGAGCGAAATATGCTCATTGAACTGCAGATGGCACCACTGGCTACCCCTTTGGTATTAAGGTAGCGAGTTTGTGAAAAAATGTACACTTACAAATATCAATTATCGATATAATTAGTATAAATTCAACTTATGATTTTTTCAATTTGATTAACTCACTTTGTAGGTGGCCTACCTGGAAATTGAACGCGCAATCTTACAAACACGTGGCCACTACACCATTGAGGCAAATTGTTTGCATGCACGTTATCATATTTGATTAAATGTAAATTAATGTAAATAAATTGTGATTCATTTGCGGACTAAGAAATAAAATGAATAATGTTGTACGAAAGGTTACTGTGGGAATTATTAAGGGAGGCTTAACTGGATATTACTGGACATTTAATTAACTGAATACACCCAACAGTCAAACACATATTATTCCTGAACCCACAATAATATTAAGTTTTGTGTGGTGGGTGTCAGGAACTACGAGAATTTTCGGTCTCACATACACTCAGATCTGTAACAAATATTGTGGATCACACAACACAAAATATATATCTCGATGCGAGTATCGAACCCATGGCCTCACGTTTTACAGCTGGCGTCCAACCAACTGCGCCACGGAGGCTGTCACTACTTTACTGCCTTAATATGGCAGTTCGCTCCCTGTGAAACTTTTCACTTATTTAAATTTCTCTTGTATTGTATATAAATAATATGTTTATAGGGTTGATTTCAAATTGGTCTTCTTGTGGATGAAAATGAAGATAATTGTGATAGTGTTGTAGTTTAATACAGGGTATATCAAGACTGCTACCGAAAACGAAGCCGGGTGGTAGTTTTAGTGACTTGAGACACAATGCAACAAAATATTGTGCAAAAAAATTGTGACGATTTTTTTTGTTATTTTTTTTCTATCTTCGAATTAGGGTGGCAAATACATAGCTTTTTCTTTAATTATAGTTTACACCCTTTTATTTTTAAAGACCCTAATACACAAGGTACACAAGGCTTTAAATTATTATTTTAGCAAAAACTATTGATTTACCACCCAAACTCGACGATATTTAAAAAATAATGGAAAAAGTTGTCACGTTTCTTTGCGAAATTTTTAGTCGCATTGTGTTTGTAGTCACTAAAACTACCACCCTTCGTTTTCGGTAGCAGTATTGATATACCCGATATAATAACTTCGGCTCCTAGCCACTCTACTTGTAAAAGTAACGTAAAGAGCTTAACATTACACATTTAAGGAAATCACTAGCCATATGATGTATTCCAGGAATATATGATAGCTAATGTTCTTACAATCCAACATGCCAAAGTCCGGTTTAAATGGCAAGGAATGAATCCAATTCAATCCAATCAATCAGCCAAAGGAAGTCCACTGCTGAACATGGCCTCCCCCAATGATTACCACAGTAACCTGTTGGAGACAGTCTTCATCTATTACCAAGTCGTCTCACCACCTTATGGGTGAACGTCCTACGAGAAATTTTTGGCGCCATCGGCCATTAGTTCGCCGCGCTATGTGCCCCGCCTATTGCCACTTCAATTTACTAATCCGCTGGGTTATGTCGGTTACTTTAGTTCTCCTACGGATCTCCTAATTCCTGATCCAATCTGGTAGGGAAACCATGAACATAGCCCTCTCATTAGCTTGTTAAATGACTTTGAGACTCCTAATAAGGCCCATAATGAGAGGCCAAGGACTGAATAGGGAAGCGGATTCTAGCACTGCCCCGGACGACGCTAGATAGAAAGAAAATTATTTATTTAAACATAATAAGCATTTAATATAAGGTGAACTTATTGCCAAAGTTATTATTTACCAGCCTACCTAGAAATGTAATTGTATTGTAACTTGTAAAACTAATTTTGAGTCACACTTGTATGCCAATTAACGCGGAACAAATGTAATGTTATTCCGACTATGTTAATATCTATGTATCACAAGTACAAAATAAACTAGTACCTATTTTATTAAGATTTAAATATACACAAGCCGTGCGAAGTGGAAGTGGTAGAGCCAGTTTTTATTTGTATTCTATTTTTTTATTTAGGGACTTTGATCCATCCAAGGTACGTCAGTCTCATCGTACCCTAAAAAATGACAATCAGTACGATAGCAACTTTGTTGTCATTCATGACTCAGCACGAGTGGGTAAGTTCATCCAGGGTAGTACCACTATCTTACAGGAGATTGACATGTATCGACAACTTCGCTGTCACGTTTTGTTAGGTGATTCCCCGAAGCCCAACACTACTTTCCTCTTCCCATCTTTTTTTCTTGCCGCCCTCCTGCCAATTTGAGGGCAGGCAACACATTTATGATCCAAGCGTTGTGCTCATGGGCGGCAGTGATTACTTATAGGGATTGCAATCCGGAAAAACGGATCCGGTAATCCGGCGGATCCGGCATCATTTAATGGTTACCGGATCCGGTACCAATATACCGGATCCGAAGACCGGATCCGATGCTAGCAGTTTGTGGGAAAATAATATAGCTGTTGCATGAGTAGGTACTTTAAATGCGTTGTGCGTAGTGTTCATGCGTGCGAGTTGTTCGTCGCCGAGTCGCCCCACTATTAACAATATTTGTTTTCTACGATCTTATTTTCAAAATCAATATTGATTTTCTGTTAATATGTACTTATTTTTTTTACAATTATTACTTAAAATAGTGCCAACCCGCACTAGGCCAGCGTGGTGGACTATATGGCCTAACCACTCTCAATCGTAGAGTAGGCCCGTGCCCTGCAGTGGGACGTATATGGGCTGATACAGACTTAAAATAATAATTTATCGTAAGTTGATTAAACTAAAGAGTTCTAAACTCATTATTGTGATAATTTTTGCCATTCATTCGTTCGACAGATTCATCAAATCATAATGGTATCTGTCATAATCATAAATACCTATTAGACTTGTTTATTAGCATTCTCAAATACTTTAATAATGATTTTGATCTCATTTCAGTTAATTACGTAAGGTTAATTGTATCTATTAGATAATATTGTTACTTATAAATTGATCTATCTGTGAAAGTGAAATCTAGAAAGACTGAGCTACTCGTTACGTCGAAATTATTACTAGTTACTAGTTCCTCGTTAAAATTATTACTAGTTACTCGTTAAAATTATTACTAGTTACCTACACTACTAAATTTTAATTGTTTTCTTGTTGTCTATTTGTCTTAACATTGGTTAGGAAATAAAGTCGATTTTATATATTTGTGATTTATTTTTTATAAACTACCTACATTTATGTGCAGTGAAACTTGATTAACTCACTTATTTTGTACTAAAAAGCGAAAATCATCTTGATTTAATGGGTGGATGGGAATCCGGTCGTATCCGGCCGGACTGAAAATGACGCCGGATTGCAATCACTAATTACTTACCACCAGGTGACTGGTTTAATATTCCTTCAAGTCTTCATAAAATACTGGTGGTAGGTCTCTCATATGTGAGAGGCTGCCTGCACATTGTCTATTTCTCTTGTCAAACAGCAGTGTAGAAGCACTGTTGTGTTTCGGTTTGAAGGACATTGTAGCCAGAGTAACTACTGGACATATTGAGACTTAACATCTTATGTCTCAGGATGGCGACCGCAGTGGAATGCCAAGCATTGCTTTGTGATTCGAGGTGTTGTTTGGTTCTGTTACTGTTTATGAGCTGTCGTATCGCTTACCATAAGGTGAACGGCATGCTCGTCTCGCCATTCATTGGAATAAAAAAAAAATAGAGTATTGTACCACACAATTACTCAAGAAACGTTGATAAAAACTAAAGATAAAAATGTGTCTTATAAAATATCTAGCTCAAATAACCTTGACTACTAGCGGCAATATATGGAGAATAGTACTTCTAGTATTCATTACAAATTTTAAATTTTAAGATAAAAATTCGTAATGGTGTGCAAAAGAGTGAAATATTAAGTGATCAACTCTATTTTACATATGTGTACAATATGTTGTCATATTACAACATGACAACATATTGTACACATGCCTATTTTTTATTTGTTAGGATTTTGTCACAATGGCGATTTTTTAACGAGTTTTCAGTATGATGTATAAATGTAACATATTGCATGCGTGGTCCGTAAGCTTTTTAGCTTTTTTTTGGAGATGTTTGGTTCAGGTAGACGCCTTTGAAGCTGAACGTCGCGAAGGTCTCGACATAAAACGTGACGTGCTAAAGGCCCAACCACCTGTGTAACTGGGAGTTGACGTGCCCAAAATGCGCTGGTTCTTATACGATCAAACTTTGGTATGTAACCGTAGAACGCATCAGAAGACGGCAGAACAACGTCCAATTTAAAGATTCTTGCGTCCAATATAACAGTCACCGAAGATGAAAACGGCTAGGAATTCATCCATATCATCAGATAATTAGGAAATACCATTTAAAGAGAACACGAAGAAGAAGTGTTCGGAAGAATGCGTTCTAAATTTCACACCCAAGGAAGGCCATTTCATGATTTTCTTTTACCAATCCGAATAAGGTAAATATTAAAATACCTTACAGTTTAATGACTATCATACTGATATTCCATATATATTGTTATTATAGAGCTATCCAGAAACAAATAATCGTCTTGTGATATTTAAATATCGAGACAAATTGGCATCGAAATCAGGACAGTCCACGCAAAATCGAGACAAGTGAATAAGAAATAGCAAAGCGGGCATAATCGCCGAACGGCAACAGTTAATCGTCTTTCACCTTTCAATGCAAAATCATTAAAATATATGACGGTATAAAAATATGATCGCAAATCTATAATGTAATAAAGTCTTTAACCGCGTCACTATTAAACGATTTTTGGAACTGATAATATGCGCATGCGCACAGTTTAATTGTTTCGTTATTGGAGTGAGGTGTTTCAGTCAGCTGACCTAATGTAAATAAAAATTTTAACATCGAAATAACTGTTATTGGTGATTAGCTTCATTCCAAGACATTTAATTAGGTATGTTGTAATTAAAAGTTTTTTTATAATATAGGGGACAAACGAGCATAGAGTTCTCATGATGAAAGAGTTCACCGCCACCCATGAACATATTATGTATGCAACACCATAGGCAAGATACATTGCCGGCATTTAAGGTGGGATTAAGCTCGTTTTTTAAAAGTCACCAGGTCATATAAATATTCGTGGATGAAAGTGGAACATTTATTGGTTAAGGGAAACATCGTAAGGCCATAAAGAGTCACCTCATGTCATAAACAGTTTGTATGGTATGGGAAACGTGGTGTAAACCCTATAGCATTGAAGCAGCCCAGCAGTGGGACTTATTCGGCTGATTTATGCATTAATTTAAGTGTGGATTCAAAATATATTCAAATTCAACATTTCAGTAAGTAAGCGATCATTTGAATGAGAGAAAAGTAGTATAACAAATTAGACAACGCTATTTGGAACACATCACACGCCGCTGATTTTTTGAAGTCACGCGAAAACTCATAATTCACAAATTATTTTTTGCTTAACATGAAAAAAATCTGTGCGGTAATCTGCAGATTTTAAAGCTGTTAACCGTAGTGGTCTAAGAGGCTAAAGACTTTATTAATATATAGTTTTAAAACCTATTTTAGTTATTCAATGTTATGTCCCTTTCGATCGACCTTTTTAATTCATTTTGAGCGTAATAGACAAAACAAAAAAAAAACAAATTTTAATATTTTAAAAATGTAAATCCATTATTGGCCGTAAGATAAGCACACCAGTTGTATTATATTAGTATTCAGGGCTGTGGATTTTGTTGAATAAATAAAATAAAATAAAAATTCGACCTTAGCGGTCGAATTTCGAAATCGAATCACAGAACAGTTACTATATTCATCTGTTCTGTGGCTAAAATAGATTTCATTAATGTCTATGAACAAAGCTGTAAGTCTCGAAAGGGTTGAGTGTAAGCTGGCGGCCGCTCGCAAAATCATAACTTTTCCACATACTAATTCAATTTTAACAACTGTGGAAGAATGTTCATACTTTGGAGTAAGAAAAAATCAATTTGTTAAGTCCCTTTACTCTTTAGTATTGTATCAGCCCATATACGTCCCACTGCAGGGCACGAGCCTCCTCTACAATCGAGAGTACGATTGAAAGTGGTTAGGCCGTATAGTCCACCACGCTAGCCTAGCGCGGATTGGCGGACTTACATACCATAGAAATTCTTATAAATCGCTACGATATATGCAGGTTTCCTCTCACGGTGTTTTCCTTCACCGTTTTAGTGCATGGTGATTGACTATCAATACACACACGACTCCGAAAAGTCAGAGGTGTGCCTTGGGATTCGAACCCACGACCATCGTGAACATGTTGGCAGCCGCGTCTAGTCTGTTTACCAACAGGCCACTACGCACTTGTGTTTAGTGTCATGACGTTATACGGAAATATTTAGTTACGCCATTTTCCACTTAAGGATACGTTTAAGATTATCAGCTTGTATGCCTATTAACATATATTAAAGTAGATATCATTATAATAAATTGAATGATTGTTTATCGTTTTATAGTTTTTCGTACAGCGACAGAGCAAATTATCAAAAAATAATATGCCATAATATGTGTATCTATATCGGAATTTATGACTATGAAACATTAAATTGATTGCGCTTGCTTAGTGTAGGGTAAAAAACACATTGCACTATAATGGTAAAGGAAAACATCGGGAGGAAACCTGCATACCATAGCGATTTGTAAGAATTGCTATGGTATCAATTTAACAAAGATGGCGAGAAACCAAGAATTAACGATACACGTGCTTCCCCTTAACATATCACACCAAAGTTCTGAGAGTTGATGACGTCGCTTATTTGTAAAAAAAAGTTAAGGCCCTTAATTTTAAATTTAGTTGGTGCTAAAAAAGGTATTGATAGTCAATCACCACGCACTAAAACGGTGAAGGAAAACATCGTGAGGAAACCTGCATACCATAGCGATTTATAAAATTTCTATGGTATGTAAGTCCGCCAACCCGCACTAGGCCAGCGTGGTGGACTATATGGCCTAACCACTCTCAATCGTACTGTCGATTGTAGAGGAGGCCCGTGCCCTGCAGTGGGACGTATATGGGCTGATACAGAAAAAAGGTTATCATGGTTAACCATTTAATTAACGACGAAACAAAAAAATACGTATATACGCTCTTGTATCTAACTTAGCAAGTGCTCTATGTTCCTTAACTCCCGGTATATTTTTTGGAAAGTTGGCAATTATTTCAAAGTAGGAATAATAGTAAACAAAAAATATGGTTGTATTTTCTTGTAGTGTGTAAAATGTACTCTATGCTTGTAGATGTGCGTATTATGTGAATATTATATTTGTTATGGGTCGTTGGTTACCTGAAATAAATAAAATAAATTACAAAAAAACTATTGACTAGCTTAGTTCGTTCGAGAGTTCCGAGCAACGAAAATAACAATTTACAAAACTAAAACCTTCCGTATGCGCATTTACAACCCATACACAGTAACATAAATGCACAATATTAAGCTAACAATTTTATTAAGTACATTATTTTTTTGGATATTTCAAAAACAAGCATGAGGTACTTTTCACGTGCATGCTGCTTGACGTACGCGGAAAACACATTAAGCGCAGTTCACACCAAAGCCTGACTTTTGTCGGCAACGTTTTTCGGCTAGTTGGCGACTTCACCTATTGCAAGTCGGAACACTTTGTCGGTGGCATATCGGCGGCTCGACATGAGGTCTATTTGTGGTCGGCTCTCCTAATCGTGCTTCTGCAGTTCAGTTCTGTGGGGTTACTCTACACAAAACAATACGAACTTCGAATGTTTGGTAGGGCGATTCACGTAATTTCTTGACGCGCCGATCAAGTTGCGGTGCGGTTACAATTAAGTTTACGTTTTGGTACAAAATGGTATTCTTGTAAATGTTTAGCCGTCGTTGAGTCGATATTTTTTCTTGCGAGATCTTTAGTGATCATTTTATTTTATTTTTATTTTTTATTTTTATTTTATTTTATTTGGGTGGCTCACAGCTATCAATGGCAAACAAACATATATTAAACAAATTGTATACAAAAGATAGCCAATTACGAGCTACCGCAGATAGGTTACAAAAGTTACAAAATCTAATTGTCTTACTACTCGTATCTTTAAAGTTAGTTATCAGGAATTACAAAATTAAATTACTCATACTAAGCGTAATAAATATTAACTAAAATAATAATAATAATAAAAAAAAAAAAAACATTTAAACAAAAATAAATAATGATGCTATCGAAATTTTACGCCAAACAGATATAAATCATTAATAAAAAAATAAAAACACTCAAATTGTAAACTAGGCGGTTAATCGCCATGAGCATCAATAAAACGTTTGGTTAAAACATTTCTCGAAAATGCAATTTTGCTACAGAATAGATCTATGCCTACATCTTGAGATACTTCGTTAAACGCCTTAGCAGATCGCAGCATGAAGCTATTGGCTCTGTAATTTGTTCGTGCAAGCGGAATGGACAGAATATTCTTTCGTCGTGAATTTGTGAACGGACAATACAGATTTATTTTGGCCAGAAGTTGTGGACAGTCGACCAACGACTGGGCGATTTTCATTAAGAAAGAGACATCAGCAATGTGTCTGCGAACTGACAATGGTAATAAATGGAACCGTGCGCACCGCTCCTCATACTCAACCTTGGGAATTTTGAACTTGAATCCTAAATACCTCGTAAATCTTATTATACTTGATTGAATGATGTGACTGGAGGCTTTCGCAATTATTCACTGCATTGGCGCAACAGAGTATCTTGATTCTTCGGTCTGGGCGAATTCACTTCACTCAGCCATATTAAATATAACATAAACATATTCGTATAAAAAATATTTATTGTAAACTAGCTGTATCCACGACTTCGTCCGCGTAGAATTTAACAAAAAAGTTTATTAATTTATTTAGTTTTTATTGTTTTTTTTTTGTTATATTGATTCATTGGTGGGTGAAGTGGTGGGAGGCGCCCGACGTGACGGCCCAGTGGTGGCATGCGCGTGAGCTGCGCGCGGTACTGGACAGTACTTGGGCATTGCATAATTACTTAATTTTTTTAAAATAAATGTAGCCTAATTGACTCCTTATTATATCAGCTACCTGACAATAAAAGTCCCGTCAAAATCAATCCAGCCATTTCAGAGATTAGCCGGAACAAACAGACAGATAGACAAAAATTGCAAAAAATGTTATTTTGGTGTATGTACCGTATATCTATACCTACTAATATTATAAAGCTGAAGAGTTTGTTTGTTTGTTTGAACGCGCTAATCTCAGGAACTGCTGGTCCGATTTGAAAAATTCTTTCAGTGTTGAATAGTACATTTACCGAGGAATGCTATAGTTTATATATCATCACGCTATGACCTATAGGAGGGAAGCAATAGTGACATTTCTAGCAAATACGAGGAAATTTTATTCGTGGTCCGATTGGTCGATATTCTATATTGATAGTGGGAATAGAACATTTTGACCGCCATTTTGAAACGCGTATCTGCATCCGGGCGGAGCCGGGCCGGACCGCTAGCTATATTCATATACCTACATGTAGTAAAAAACGGTTATTTCAATATTACAAACAGACACTCAAATATTATATGTATAGATTTACAACAATTTATTAATGAACTGCTCTGATTTAAACCAACTTGTAAATTTTGTAATAATCACTATATTGTGAACTGGTTTTGAAAAGAGCAACACTAAAGTTTCTTGCCCGTTCTTCTCTAGTGAAAACTGCTTTCCAAACCAGGTGGTTGATAAAAAAATGACTGAATCTAAATGATATTGAACATTTTAATTGATTCAATAAATTATTTTCTTTTCAAGTCATAGGCTGCTGGGTTGTGTCGCCGAGCCAGCGCGGTAGATTGGTATGTAGGGCGCCTTATAGTTATTATTCGCAACGGTGGGAAATAATGTTTTAGTTATATAACACTGCGCTATTAAATCAAGTCTGTGCTGTCAACATTGTCTAGCATCTACGTAAAAAAGTTACTGTACATAACTAAACAACTCGGCTTTGCTTACATTTTAAAATGTATGTATACGAAAATATTATGGTTTGATTGTTAGTTGTGTGAAATATTTTTTTTTTAATTATTGATGAAATCAAATTAATGAATTGTAACAACCACAATCTAAAATTCGCGATCATTTTTGAAAATTGGGTAGCCAGCTGCGATTTCTTGCAGTATGTTCCTCTTATTTAACATACAAGTGTCCCAGCCTTGCTTCACTTGTAGCTTCACTAAACTGACCCAGGAGTATAAAAAGTCCGTTACCTTCCAGAGGTCCGATGTATTGCCAGAGTCAAAACTTCATTTAAATCCCAGGCTAAAGAAAATAATAAATACATACACCTAACATATACATAATCCTGTGTCCACACCAAGCCATGTGTCATGCGTGTCAGGAACTACGAGAGACTTTTCGGTCTCACAAATACCCAGAAACGTAATAAATACACGCGGATTACACAAATATTCCTCTCGGTGCGGGATCGAACCCGCAGCTGCACGTTTTAGGGCTTGTACACAAAACTGCGATGCGACGTCGCATCGCAAAAATCTGCGAGCTCCCTTTACGCATCGCAAGAACTTGCGAATTGATTCGCATCGCGCATTCCTGCGATGTTGCGTCACACTTGTTGACGCCATTTTAGTTCGCTCAGGGACAGCGTGTGGGCAAGACGTGTACTTTAAAAATGACAGAATACGACGTTGATTTTTTAATATCACTGATTGAGGAGCGCCCTGTTTTTTGGGACACTAGTAATGATGATTATAAAAACAAATTCATCAAACAAGATGGTTGGAAGGACGTGTGTAAAAGTTTATTTCCAAATTTCGAGGAAAAAGAAAACAATGAAAAAACTAAACTTGGTAAGTACACAAATACATCTATTATGTAAGTATAACTTCTTTTTACTTTTTACTAAAACTACCTACAAATCAAACATTCTATTCATATAAGCACAAAAAATATTCTTTAAATTGTTTACATGTTTAGGCGTCGACAGCGAGTTACTTTAATGTTTTACGATGTGATCCTTTTGTACCTGTTGTATTGACTTATTACCAAGAACGCGAGCAACAATGCAAGTCGCATTGTATATTCTTAATTTTTTTGTAGTTGCCAGCTTAATGCTCCAACTTCACTAGTAAAGTAATCCGAAAATTCGTTTCTAATTATATTTGCACTTACCACCTGACTACCTACATTCAACTCCCTACATTCAACCTGACTACCTACATTCATTTGTTGAAGTGGTTGTAGTTCGGAATCATCTATGATCATTTCAATAGGGGTGTCTAATTCATCACGGTTAATTACAAAGTTATGTAGTATGCAACAAGCCTTAACAATATCTATTGCAAAATCATATGAAACGTTAATGGGCCGGTTAAATATTCGCCACTTATTGGCCAGTATGCCGAAAGTACACTCGACATATCTTCTTGCCCTACTCAAACGGTAGTTGAATACTCTTTGTTTAACAGACAAATGCTTGCCAGAATAAGGACGCATGACATTATTCGAAATAGAAAAAGCTTCGTCTCCGACAAAAACAAATGAAACCGGTTCTTGAAAGCCCGGTAACGGCCTTGATGTTGGTGTAGGCAAATCACCTCTCATCAGTAAGTCGTACAGTTTCGTGTTGTGGAAAATAGTGGAATCACTTTCCTTTCCATATGCTCCTATGTCCACATAGATGAATCTGTATTTCGAGTCCACAATAGCCAACAAAACTATTGAATTGTAGCCCTTGTAATTAAAAAAAAGTGATCCACTTTTTGGGGGACTACGAATACGAATATGTTTCCCATCAACGGCTCCAATACAGTTATGGAAGTTGGCTTTCTTGTCAAAGTCCGCAGCTATTTCTTCAAACAGCTGTTGTGTTATTTTTGGTATGTTTGCATTTAAACAAAATTTCCATATTGCATTACAAACTACTCGTATTATCTTAGCAACTGTACTTATTCCTCGATAATAATCTAAATGTATATTTCTGATTTCATTTCCGGTCGCTAGGAATCTGTAACATAAATAGAAAAAATAAGGATTAATTTATATAACAAACTTGAAAAATAAAGAACACTAACCTAAAACGACATAAACATACATAAATTATTTTAATTTAATTAATTGGTAGACAACGCTTCTAGCGTTAAGTTCGCCTATTGTTCTGTATAATTGGTATTTGATGAATAATAAAGATTAATAAATAAATGAATAAATTAAATATTGTCTATTTTTTTTGCAGGTAATTCAGTAATACAAAGATGGAGGGGGATTAAGGATACCTTTAATAAATATGAAAAGAAACTCAAAGATGCAAGTAGGTCAGGGTCTGGATCCAAAAATATAAAAGAATACCATCTGTACAAACAATTACTATTTCTTAAGAAAAATTTGCAAAATGAGACCACTACTAGTATAAATGAGTCAGAAAATGAGCAAGATAATCAAGAAGGTACATCTAAAACACGTTACCAAAGGCAGCCACCAAAAAGAAAGATGGTTAATAATAAATTTGAAGATGATATTGTAAATATTTTAAAGGAACCTGAGAATAGACACATATCTTTTTTTAAAGGTATTCTACCATCACTTGAAAGATTAGATGACAATAAAACACTAATCTTTCAGAGCAGAGTTCTTCAAATTTTAACAGAATTGCATCAACCTCATGGCTACTACTATCCGAATAGCAACTACCAGGGTGGCTATCAAACTCAACATTTTGCGACATCTCAACAAATGCCACTGATACGTCCACAGTCATCTAACATACCAGATCAAATTGATTCACCCAGTAATGATTTTTCTAACTCAAGCATATTAAGCACACTTTCAACTGAAGAAGACTTTGATTTTTCGTACATTTTATGGATTGTAATATTTTAAAAACTCTTTTCTCAATAAAAACTAATGTAAACAATTATTGTTTTACTTTACTTACCGGATAGTGAGGCCAATCATTTCCAGAGGCATAACAGGAATTCTCCCCTTGTACGATTGTTTCTGAAGATATGGTGATAATAAACTTAAATGCTCTTCGAATGAAGATATGCTCATTCTAAAATACTCCAAAAATTTTTTTTCGTCGGTTTTCAAAGCTTTATATTTTAGAAGAAAATAGTTTCCGTCGGGATTCATAATAGTAATAAATGGATGAACCCAAAATCTTCTTTGTTTCTTTTTCCTGTATCTCCTAAGCAATAATAAAAGTGCACATTTTTTTTTACGATCCATGTCACGACCTAGTTTTCAATTCAAAATACGTTTAGTACGGTTAACGGTCGTCGAAGGAATGGTCACCCTGGGAGACGCCTTGCCGCACGAAATCGCATCGCAGCAATTCGTGTCGTAATTTTCTGCGTTGCGAATTCGCATCGCGTCGCATCGCAGTTTTGTGTACAAGCCTTTATAGCCGGTGTTTAACCAACTGCGCCATTGAGGCTATTTTTACAATTTCACTACGATTGGCTGAGTAGCTAAGGCTGGAAAATATTGCGAGCAATTTTCACAATTTTTGTTTTTATGTTTTTTTGTTTCGTTTTTATTATATATTATATTATAGCAGTTGTACGATATACTATCCCAACCTCACACACAGCACTGCAACTCCTGTGCCGTAGGATTAATAGTGGCACGCATTGTAATGAAACTGAGCATTGAAGCTCGGCGAATCTGCGGACATGTCTAACTTGTCTAAATCAATCAGAAAACTAAATTAATAGGAGGAGCTGGATATAAATTAATAAGTGGTACGATTACAACAACAAGGTTTCAGATTCGGAACCCAGGTCGGGCAATGATACTTTTTTATTCATTATCAGCCCAGAGTAAGGAATTTCTGCTTATATCGCGATTTGCCCATATTGTGGGAGAGAACGCACGAGGCGAAACATGGGTAATCTGGTAGTGCCTCTGACTACACCTTTTGGAAAAGAGGCATGGGTTTATATTATATGTATTTATACTAGTTTATGTACTATGAATATATAAGATTACGTATTTTTTAGATCGCAATTCTATGTGAAATAAACTTATCTTTATATCTTAGTATTATAATGTAAAATGTTATGTTTTGATTGATTAGTATGATCAATGAAATAAGAATTATGGTAATATTTTCAGAACCAATGTTTTGTTTTTGTTTAATTACATGAGAATTTTCCACTCAGAAACATTTTTATTTTTGATAAAGTTTCGGTGGGAGGATAGTTAAGTAAACAAGTTTTATGGAGTCAAGGCCCTTTAAATATATGTTTTGGTATATTTTTATTTTCTTCATCAATTTATCTTGAGTTACAAAAAATGCGACAAACAAGAAGAGGAAAACTTATCAATTGATATTTATTGGTTTAATTGTATTATACCAGCCCATATACGTCTCTCTTCAGGCACGAGCCTCTTTTGCAATCTAAAATACTATTAAGAGGGTTTAGGCCATATTGACCACCGTACTGGCCTAGTGCGGGTTTCCTCACAATATTTTCCTTTAATAGTGCATGCTAACTGACTATCAAAACCCAAATGACTACGAAAGAAATGTGCGCACTGGGATTTGAACCCGCGAACACCGTGAATATGTCGGCAACCGCGTCACGCCCTTGACCAACGGGCCACCACGCACTTCATTGATTTAATTTCCCGATTAAAGTTATTTTGTACAGGTGAATAAACACAGAAATGAAAAGTATTAAAATCATTATTTTCCTTATAGTTTGCGTAATGCAAAGTGAATTCTGATATATAATTGTTCCGCTTTAAAACAATATCATGGTAATGAGAAGTGAGATAAAATCGTGTCTTGTGCAATTAAAATTTAAATTACACGTAATTAATATGAAACTCGTGTAGTCAGGTTTGTGACAATGCGTCATTAAAGTAATTGTTAAAGATGAAAGGACTACTAAAAATATATTCTTAACTCTTCTATTTTTTTCCAAAGTCAGATAAGTCGTATAGCTGCGTCAATCTATATACATAAAAAAAATTGTAAAATGTTTACAAGCACTACAATTTTTATCTTCGACGACACCTTGACCATTTTAATCTCTCTATTCGCTTTTAATTTACATGCAATTTTAAGATCCTGTAATATATAAATGACAGCACGTTTTTATTAAAAAAAAAAAAAGCCAAGGTAATGAGAGAATATTTAAAATTAAGTTTAAGCTGTGCACAGACGGCGAAGGTTGTATGCAAATCTGTGTTCTTTAAATTCTAGAATAGATAATACTTATTTGAATTACAGCTGCTGATTGTAGATAAACAATAAAGCGTTTCGGTTTTTGTGGACACTCAAGAATCACTCACGACTCACGTTATAAACCTTTGTTGGTTTTTTGAAACACCACTTCATGCTTCCAAGGTGGGCAGCAGTTATAATATTTAAAACTCATAATCTTTAGCTATTAGAAGCTCACTGCCGAACACAAGCTTCCCCAAAAATTTCCACATCAACCTGATAATGGCAGGGGGTTATAGGTGTACCAGAATCTCATGGCAATTGGTAATTGAAAATTGTGCATAGCAGCACCTGGGTAATTGGATCGAAATATAGCATTTATTCATATTAACGAAATACTTTTTTAACGCGCTGTTATTAGTTTCACCTCTATGTTTGTATGTATTTATGTTTGTATGTAACCAACTTATTTGAGCTCGATTTTGCCCTACTTTGAAAGATCAGATTTAATTCAAACTTTGCACTTATCCAGGACCGATGACAACGCAATAATTTAAAAAGTATATGACATTATCTTAAAAGCGCGTGGTGGCCTGTTGGTAAACGGACTAGACGCGACTGCCAACATGTTCACGGTGGTCGCGGGTTCGAATCCCAGGGCACACCTCTGACTTTTCGGAGTCATGTGTGTATTGATAGTCAATCACCACGCACTAAAACGGTGAAGGAAAACATCGTGAGGAAACCTGCATACCATAGCGATTCATAAGAATTTCTAAGGTATGTAAGTCCGCCAACCCGCACTAGGCCAGCGTGGTGGACTATATGGCCTAACCACTCTCAATCGTATTCTCGATTGTAGAGTAGGCCCGTGCCCTGCAGTGGGACGTTTATGGGCTGATGCAGAAGATACAGATGACATTATCTTATCCAGAAACGAAAAAAATATATTTTTATTACTCATGCGGGGAAAGTACTATCTTTGCGCTTGCTTTTGGGGATGAAAAGATGCTAATTGCCCACGTCACAATTACCACACGAGTTTCGAGTAAATTTAATGTCGATTTGAGTGCGACAAGTAAACTTCTCGCACCCAAATTTTCATTGGCACACGCAAATTCGCAAATTGACGAAAAATAATTATAAAATATAAACAAATAACAAGAAAAAAGACAGTCGAAGTGTCATAACAAAGAAGTGAGGTTGACATTTGAATAAATAATAAATAATAAATTCGTAATAAAAATAGTATGTGCAACTAGTGCGAGGTTGTCGATTGCCCACTCGACCGAATGCAATCGACAACTTCTCGCACTAGTTGCACAATATACTATTTTTTAAATTCATAGTTGGCAATTTGCGCGCAGCTGTCTTTCTTTGATAAGACAGCCGTAGATAATGTTTTTAGTGCAAGCAATTAAATTATAGTTTAAAAAACTAAAAAACACGCTTGCATAAAAGATCCAACTAAAAACTAAAAAATAATTGATAATGAGTTTAAGATTCGAAAGAAAATGGAGTAAAATACATACATTTTCTTGCTATAAAGCGTGGGGTGCTGTAGGATAAGTAACGCCCAAATACTGGAACGCAACTTAAATATAAATGGCGCTTAACTACGTTAATCCCAATTAAATGTACTGGCTAAGTGGGCCGTGCGCTGTTAAGAGCAACTTATTATTTGAATGGTGTTCCAGTATTCGGGTGTAATTGTTGTAAATACCCCACGCTTTGTAACAATAAAATGTATGTATTTTGTGACCGTAGAACTAATAAATGACTTGTTGAATAACGTCAAAATATGACGACGTCTTAGAAAAAACTTTGTGTAGTTTTTTTTGCACTGTTTCTATTTTCTTAGGCCCTTCAGTGATCCTTTACAAAATATGCCGAAAGGGTCATTTTATAAATAAATACCGGGCAAGTACGAGTTGATCTCGCGAAACTACGGTTCTGTACCATACAATATCATACATAGATACATAAACTCACGCCTTTATCCCAGAAGGGGTAGGCAGAGGTGCCAGGGCACCCACATTTCGCCTTGTATGTTCCGTCCCACGATGTGATAGGTGGCGAGCCTATCGCCATATCGAGCATAAATTCCTGACTCTGAGCTGATAATGAATAGAAAAATCCAATATCACTTTGCCCAGCCCGGGATTCGAACCCGAGACCTCAGCTTAGTAACCGTACAGAAGTACAACTACGCCACCGAGGCAGTATAAGGAAGTATAGAAATCTTAAAATATTCACATCGAATGACATAACTCAAGTTTTAATTTTATGCCATGAGATTCTGGTACACCTATACTCTATACTCTGACACGACGACGAATGTTCGAACGATGAACGTAAATCTGTACGAATATGCCTAAATACTTTACGAAATGTTGGAATCCTCTATCGTACGTCGTGACTAAGTTCGGGTTGAATGATAAGTTTCTTAGTGTATAGTATTGATTTTTAAAAGTGGAAAACTTTTATCTTATACGTGGACGCCGAAGGTTCGACCATTCGAATTTCGTGTTGGATGGTAAAGTAACCTCCAGCACAAGACCAACGACCTCCCTCGACTCTAAAAATAAAGTATTTTGCAATTTTGTAGTAAATTAATTTTAGCACATTTTTTCATGCAATATGTTTTACGTACTTTCCATCATGTACCTTTGAGTGGGGTTATTAGTCACCTCTAAAATTAAATAATTAAAATAATATTTATATGTAGGCAACAAAGTACGTCGCAGTTTATTTTTTTATTTTTCTGCAAACGTTGCTCAAGTCTAACGACGAAAACTAAAAAGCGATTCTAATGACACACAATTAATCCTAATGACTAAAATTTAATGATTGGTCCCCAAAATTAACCACGAAAGAATCTTTGACTTGGTCCGATATTTTTTTTATATAGCCATTCGACATCTTATCTATTACTAGCGGTCGGGTCTGGCTCCGCCCGGGTGCATACACGTTTTAAAATGGCGCGGCGGTCAAAATGTTTAATTCTGACTATCAGTTTAGAATATTGACCAATCGGACCACGAAAAACGAACAAAATTTCCTCGTATTTGCTAGAAATATCACTACTGCTTGACTCCTTTAGGTCATAGCGTGATGATATATAGCCTATAGCCTTCCTCGATAAATGGACTACCCAACACTGAAAGAATCATTCAAATCGGACCAGTAGTTCCAGAGATTAGCGCGTTCAAATAAACAGACAAACTCGGCAGCTTTATAATCTATACATATAAATAAAATTGAAGTGTCTGTTTTAAAAGTGAAAATAAAAAAAATGTCCAACTACATATCGTTATATACACGATACCTGTGCCGAAAATGATATTTTTTTTTGTCTGTCTGTCTGTCTGTCTGTTCCGGCTAATCTCTGAAATGGCTGGACCGATTTTGACGGGACTTTTTTTGTCAGGTAGCTCATATAACAAGGAGTAACTTAGGCTACATTTATTTTAGAAAAAATCTTTTATTTTAGAAAAATAAAGTAGTACTGTCCAGTACCGCGCGCAGCTCACGCGCATGCCACCACTGGGCCGTCACGTCGGGCGCCTCCCATCACTTCTCCCACCAACGAATCAATATCACATTTACAAAATATTGTATATAAGAATTTTTTCAATAAAGCTTATACAAAAAACTGAAAATAAATGTGTGACGGGAGTTTACCGCCGCTCGCTAAGAGATGGCGCCACCGTAGAATTAGATCGCGGTATGGTTTCGTTACAAAGGTTGATAATTAAAATAAAAAAGCAGAAACCAAAAAAAAACTAAATTTATTAAAACAAAATATGTACCTAAATATCTATTGATAATGAAGCAGACGCCAACATATCACGGTGGTCGCGGGTTTAAATCCTCACACCTCTGACTTTTCGGTGTTGTGTGTGTGCGTGCGTGCGTGCGTGCGTGCGTGCGTGCGTGCGTGCGTGCGTGCGTGCGTGCGTGCGTGCGTGCGTGCGTGCGTGCGTGCGTGTGTGTGTGTGTGTGTGTGTATGTGTGTTATAGCGATTTGTAAGTATTTCTAAGTAAGTGCGTGGTGGCCTGTTGGTAAACGGACTAGACGCGACTGCCAACATGTTCACGGTGATCGCGGGTTCGAATGAC
The DNA here is from genome assembly GCA_023078785.2 of Hyles euphorbiae. Lineage (NCBI taxonomy): Eukaryota > Metazoa > Arthropoda > Insecta > Lepidoptera > Sphingidae > Hyles > Hyles euphorbiae. The sequence goes on from CM041034.1 coordinate 590,786, forward strand.
TTTTCGGAGTCATGTGTGTATTGATAGTCAATCACCACGCACTAAAACGGTGAAGGAAAACATCGTGAGGAAACCTGCATACCATAGCGATTTATAAAAATTTCTATGGTATGTAAGTCCGCCAACCCGCACTAGGCCAGCGTGGTGGACTATATGGCCTAACCACTCTCAATCGTACTGTCGATTGTAGAGGAGGCCCGTGCTCTGAAGTGGGACGTATATGGGCTTATACAGAAGTATTTCTATGGTGAGTAAAATCCGCCCACTCTTACTGGGCCATCGTGGTGGACTATATGACCTAAACCACCTCAATCGCACTCTTGATTGTAGAGGAGGTATATGGCCTAATACAAATACAGTGGGTTATAAAGAAAATTTAATCGACATACTGCCTGGGATCAATATCTTATATCTTTAAACGAGAAATTCTTGTATATATTTTCATTATTTTTTAAAGTTTATTAGGCCAACCCGCACTAGGCCAGCGTGGTGGACTATATGGCCTAACCACTCTCAATCGTACTCTAGATTGTAGAGGAGGCCCGTGCCCTGCAGTGGGACGTATATGGGCTGATACTGATACATAAAGTTATTGTCCAACCGACAAAGTCATTTTTTGCGTTGACTTAAACTAGACATTTAAACATAATTTTAGCTAATGTCAAAAAAGATGGCAGAACTTTTACCAGATCAACCCATAGATTATGTAATAATTTCAGTACTATAACTAGAATGTCACGTAAGGACCACGGGTCTCTTCTGACCTCTGCCATTGTAGAAGTAACAAAAAACACCATCCATACTACCGTTTTTTTATTTGCAATTAATGGCAAGACGAGCATGCCTTTTGACTGATGGTAAGCGATACGACCGCTCATGGACAGTAGCAAAACCAATAAACCCTACTATTGGACATATTGAGACTTAACATCTTATGTCTCAGGACGGCGAGCGTAGTAGAATTTTGTAATTTAAGTTGTTTTTTGGTATTGCTACTGTTCATGAGTGGTCTTATCGCTTACCATCAGGCGAACGGCATGCACGTATCGCCATACAGTGCAAAAAAAGCACCATGAATTATAAAGCAATGCTTTATAAAAGAAATCAAGTTAGTTATATTTTTGTACAAAATTATAGAGCCTTTTGCCCGAACGACGATTTTTTCCCAGTGTTTCAAACAACTGCCCAAAACAGGTTATAAAAACCTGAACAATTCAAGAATTTTCTGCAATGAAGTTGACCTAGTAATTTGTATTTTAATAATATGTGCATGCAAACACACAAACACTCCTTCCACTGTTGACTGTAGTGAATGATAAAGGACCACGATTATATTCGCAATGAGTAGTTAAAGCAGTGCATGGTTGTAAAAAGGACGCCTTAAATACCTTTTAAAATAAAATAAAATTATCAAAGTGATATTTGTTGTAGCCAGTTTGCGAGTATTATAAGGTAGGATTATTTTATTGTACAGTGTTATTTATTATGGTGTTATTGGTGTTATTTATCTAATATTATTATTTATATTTAAGTACATATAAATTTTTAAATATATATGTACATATATTTAAGGAGTTTAAGGTGTTTGTCTATTTCTTTCGCCAAACAGGAGTGTAACTGAACAGTTAAAGATTGTATTGTAATAAAAGTAGTCAAAGTTTAATTATACGAGTATATAATACTTATAAATATATTTCTATTGTCGTATTTAACGTTTCGTACACCAACGTACCAAAACTGTTATCTATCCTATGGTTGGCTGTCTGTAACGGCCATTCTCTATATCCTATCTATCTTTAACAAGGGGTTATAATAACTAACATGACTATGTCAGTACAATTCTTTGCTACATTGGTCAAAAATAGACACATATATTTATCTAATCTAGCTATCTATTAGTATATGCATAACGTGACTATACGTCCCGCTTTGGGCGGGACAGTCCCGCTTTCAGGAAGTCTGTCCCGGTGTCCCCAGCAAGGCCGACATAGTCCCGCTCTTGCAAACAGACCAAATAATAATTTAAAATGTATTTATCGCTCGAAATGCTTTACCGAACTACTACTGAAAACCGTAGGGTCGTATTATACCAACACTTTCGTAAAAAACATCTTGACTTAATAAACTTTTCCACAATTATTGAGTACGTTATACATCTGCCTGAAAGTAACGCACCTATCGAAAGACTTTTTTCTCAATTTATCAAAATATGGACAAGTGATAAAACACAGTAATGAAATTTATTTTTATTACGATAATAAATATAAATAAATCGTGTACCGAGTTTTACAACATACAAAAATACGATTTTGATTATTATTTTATGTTATTCAATCTTCTATGATAAAAACTTGTAAAAAACTAAAAACTTTATTAGTCCGCCCCGTGACCACGAAAGCTGTAAAGTAATCGAAACGTCGGGAAGTCAAAAATGTAAAAAATTAAACTAAATTCGCGATAAAATCCGTAAATAATAGTTTTATTTCAACTTTTTTTAAACATATTTTTTCTATTTTTACATATATAAATTACAAAAAATATACATATAAAAATATAAAAAATAATTTATTTACCCTCCGGTGGTGAAGCTCAAGACCCAAGCCACCGGCGGTTAGGGAGACAAAGTGAGGAACCGCCTCACAATGCGTGCCGTGTCCAGTAATACTGCCTTCTGTATTTGACCCTTGACCCAACAGCCAATTGAGAGGCTCTGTAGGTGTTGGTCGAGGCTCTTTGGTATCAACCCATGAGCAGAAACGACAATCGGGACAATAATTGTTGAATCGACATCCCACATGTCGGTAACCTCGTGAGCTAAATCTAAATATTTAGACATTTTGTCTTTTTCAGCTTTGACGAGGTTATCGTCATGCGGAATGGTGACGTCAACAAGTATAGCCCGGCGCGCCAATCGATCTATTATCACAATATCAGGCTTATTGGCGACAATAGTCCTGTCTGTGATAACAGATCGATCCCAATACAACGTTGCATGACCATTCTCAAGTTGAGGAACATATTGGTAATATGGCACTTCAGAAGTCACCAGTCCATATCGAAGAGCAATTTGCTGATGTATGATCTTGGCTACTAGGTTGTGTCTATGCAAATACTCGCCGTTAGCAAGATACGAACAACCGGAGATAATATGCCTGATGGACTCGCCAGGACGGTGGCATGTCCGACAGATGTCGACCGTACCGTCCTTCAGGATGTATTTCCTATAAACAACTTTATTATTATTATTATTTAATTCCACTGATGTCCCGCTCTGGTACAAAAAATAAATGGTCACGTTATATATGCACCATATCTATACCTCTTTACTTTGTTAAACATAAATTGCATCGAAATACCTAATGAAATATTTTGTTAAATATAAATAGATTACAGAAAACGGCTGTAAGAAAACCGCCTTTTCTACGTTTTTTGTCTCTCATTTTTTTACTGTAAATCACAGGTATACAATAAAGTTTTATTTTTTTTTATTTTATTTTTTTTATTTTATTTTATTTATTTGGAAAACAAACAAATGTACAATCTGACTTACAAACTAAGAAAAATAATTATATTTATCATTGTACATTCCACTACGTTTTCACAGATTACAATAAAAAAAAAGGTGGTACAGAAATGTATAAAGAAGATATACCTAAATTTTAATAATTTGTGTTTGTCATCAGAACATGCATTATCTCTTTTTTGAATATGTTTTTTCTAAGATTGAATATATCTATATCAACAAAATAAATAAAAAATTTATTTTAAATAAATAAATAAAAAATAAAATCCTGATCCATCAGCGATTATTTCAAGAAACCCTCAGTTGGCTTTGTATACATTTTCGTAAACAGAAACAACATATTTACCATTTTACTCATTTGATATATGATAAATCCCAATATAAAACATGCAAAACATCATGGTTATACACGTGTTGTTATGAAGGTACTAATATAAATTATTTTTAATGACACGATGGAGTAAGCAAGTACGCACTTGATGAAAAATCAGTGAACTCATTTACTTACTTTGGGAAAATTGCAATCTTAATGGAATACCCGCTAGATGTGGAGTTATGTAGGCTGTACTGAAACCAAAGCTTGCTTGAGAGATACATTTATGGGTTTTCCATCATGTACGGTGGTTGCTATGCGTGGGGACACCAACGACTATCCTGTTTTCAGTTATAGTTTTTATTTTTTATTGCATAGGTCTGGCAAACGAGCAAACACATCACCTGATGGTAAGTGATCACTGACGCTCATGAACATCACGACACTCGAATCATATATGTAACGCCCATCGAATCAGGAGGAAAGCAGAAAGGAAGAAGGATTAGGAGAGGCCACTTGCCTCTTCCCATCCTATGGGCTATTGAGTATCCGGCTATCCTACTCACTTAACGAAACGCGACAACGAAGCTGTCGCTTTACGTCGATTTCCTGTGAGACAGTGTTGCTACTCCGGACGAACCTGCCTATTTATGCTGATTCATGGCTGACAACATCGTGGCTTTACCTCTTCCAATAAGTCTTCAGTCACCGAACGACAAATTATTCTAAAACATGCATGTAATGATGTGGCTTTCTACAAAAGGTTACATAAGGGGAAGAAGAAGGCGACAGTTTTATAATGACCTACTTTTTTATTACAGAAAAACAACATTAGACTGAGGCAGAAGATGGCGCTGGTAACTAAAAAAGAATATTTAAAGAGAAGGATTTGGAGTAAGTTCTTTTGTTATTTTATTTGAATTGGATATTGTATCGCCTGAATTTATTGAATATCCTTCATGTTTTTTAAGGTGTAAATAAATAAACAAAACCCAGACGCGTACCAAGTGAAAGGATAATATTGCTCTGAATTATCCCTTTTAAATCAACGTGGTTGACAGAGGTCAACAGGAAATTATAATATTTTATTGCAAATTGCTTCTACGTGCTTCTGACAAATTTTTTTTTACAAGTCGTTATAGAAAAGTAACTTTTAAAAATAAATTATAAAACGCAATGCTTTGGGCTGAGTGTTTCTAGCGCCGTTTCTTCTTCAAAGCTATATGTTCTGAAGGGGTGGTAGTACTCATCAGTGATTTAAAAATCGTGTAAAAGTATCTCTCTCCAACTATTTATCATTTTCAGTCATGGGAAGTCCACTGATGAATCCAGTCCCCTCCTCCAACAATATCCTAAGGGGTCAGTTGGAACTAGCCTACACCCAGAAACTAGTAGCGAGATTTATGTTACAGTCCTTTCTAAAAAATACAAATGTAATTTGATTGATTAATCTAAGTCATGTTAGTTCCTTTACTAGGATTGATGGTTCCATTTTCGTGGGGCCCCAGTGGTTCTTCTTAGTTACTGATTTAAATTAATGTCGCCTATTTTCAGGAAAACTTACAATAACATCATCTATGGGAATCGTATTTCTGCTGATACCTGTTATATTGATCATAACAGATCCCATGTTCATCATAGCTAAATATGTAAGTAACAATTTTATATTTATTTTTAAATACCAGTCAAATAACGCACATTGTGTCCTTAAAATACATGTTCTCAGCCCATCGCCGTCCACTGCTGGACGAGTAAGCAGGTTTCCCCAAGTAATTGCCAACCAAAAATATCAAATCTTTTTTTCTGGACCTTCAATTAGAATCAGGATCTCGTGCAATTAAACCTATTTTTATTTTAACATTCAAACTTTAAACTAGCCATCACATTCGCCATTTCTTGATTTAAAATTCAGGATCGACAGTGGCTCGTATTTAAATAAAACTGAGCAATTTAGCTTCGAGCCTAAAAGAAAACCTCTCAGCTCTCTACAACCCTCAACGAAATAAATCAAATCGAAGTTGAAAGTAAATAATAGACATTGAAGATTTTTTAGTGCAATCAATCCACTGTTAAGCTTAAGTTTATACGCCTGGTAGTATGCATTGCAATATCTGGGACATGTATGTCATCACATGTTTTCACTCCGATAATTTTAGCAGGCGTTTTTGACGATATCTGAACTTATGTACATTATATAAATAAACTGATTTAAAAGCTGATTTAAAATATAGCATCTGAAAAAAAAATTTCTAACGTTACAATAACTTTGCTTATAGGTATTATACATCACATGAGTCGGTCATATAACAAAATGCAATATATTTAGTTCTAGGATAGCTTTTTGTAGGATGTCTCAACGTAAATCTAATGATAATTTTCTTCTGCTCTCACCATTGGCTTCAACTCTTAATTTGTCCCGTCAAAATCAAAGTCATTATATGTGTATATTCACCCACGGCCACTCTACCACCATTCATCATCATCATCATCATCATCATATCAGCCACAGGAAGTTCACTGCTGAACATAGGCTTCCCCCAAGGATCTCCACAATGACCTGTTGCAAGCGGCCTGCATCCAGCGACTTCCTGCAACCTTAGCCAGATCGTCCGTCCACCTTGTAGCCGGTGTCCGACATTTCGCTTGCCTGTACGTGGCCTCCACTCAAGAACCTTTCGGCCCCAACGGTCATCAGATCTCCGCGCTATGTGCCCTGCCCATTGCCACTTCAACTTGCTAATCCGGTGGGCTATGTCGGTTATTTTAGTTCTCCTACGGATCTCCTCATTTCTGATTCGATCTCGTAGGGAAACCCCGAGCATAGCCCTCTCCATAGCTCGTTGAGTGACTTTGAACTTCCTAATAAGGCCCATAGTGAGAGGCCACGTCTCGGTGCCGTAAGTCATCACTGGCAACACACAACTATCGAACACTTTCGATTTAAGGCACTGAGGTATTTTCGACGAGAAGACGTCGCGAAGTTTCCCGAACGCTGCCCAACCGAGTTGGATTCGACGATTGACCTCTCTCTCGAAGTTGGACCTGCCTAACCGGACCACTTGTCCTAAATAGACATATTCGTCTACAACTTCGAGAGTCGAGCCCCCAACTCCAATGGGGGTGGGCACAACATGGATACTACCACCATTACGGGAATTTAATTCGGCGGCTTTTGCGTCCATCGACCATAAGAATATACTTTGTAAATCTCTCCAGTAAGATATGGCCGTCATTATTCAATATTTTCCAGAAATTTCGGCTGGCCAACGGCAGCATATTGCACGAGCTGCTCCAATCAGAGATGGAAGGCGGTCGCTTCGCAGTGTACCTGTTCAACATCACCAACGCTGACCGATTCATGAGCGGAGAAGACTATAAACTGAAATTGGAGGAGATAGGACCTTTTACTTATATGTGAGTTTTATATAATGACCAAATTGTTATACCCAATAACCCAGAACTTTTTCTTTCTCTTCTATACTAAGCAGCTTTCGTGGAGTATTTGGTTAAGAAAATGATTATAAAACGAGAATATATTTGCTTAAATACTGGGTATCTCAAGACTGCTACCGAAAACGAAGCCGGGTGGTAGTTTTAGTGGCTACAAACACAATGCAATTAAAAGTTTTGCATAGAAATGCGACAATTATTTTTTATGATTTTTTAAATATCATCATTTTTGTGTGGTAAATCCATAGTTTTTGCTAAAAGAATAATTTAAACTCTTTTATACCTTAGAGTATTTATAAGTAAAAGGGTACATACTATTATTTTACGAAAAATTGTATTTACCACCCAAATATTACCATAGGAAAAAAATAACAAAAAAAAATTTTTCGCTTTTTTTCGCAACTTTTTCTGTTGCATTGTGTCTGAAGTCGCTTAAACTACCACCCGGCTTCGTTTTCGGTAGCAGTCTTGATATACCCTGTATATTTTGCTCAGGGTTTAGTGTTCTTAGATCGAAAGTTCTTATAGTTCCTAATAATTAACATACAGGGTATATCAAGACTGCTACCGAAAACGAAGCTGGGTGGTAGTTTTATTGACTTTAGACACAATGCAACTAAATTTTGTGCAAAAAATTGCGATGATTTTTTTTCTATCGTCGAATTAGGGTGGTAAACACATAGTTTTTTCTTAAATAATAGTGTACACCCTTTTATTTTTAAACACGCTATAGTATGCTAGGGTTTACGAGTATGACGCATGTGCCAGCCATCGGTCTCCTCAACCGTGTTATAGGGAAGTGACCGACCCGGCACACGACGCCGCCGCAAGCACAGACCTTTAAGCGAGCATGACGTACTCAAATTGTTACATTACGTTACGTTACGTTGTACATACGTACATAAACTCACGCTATTTTCCCAGAAGGGGTAGGCAGAGGTGCCAAGACACCCAGATTTCGACTTGTATGTTCCATCCCACGATGTGATAGGTGGCGAACCTATCGACATATCGGATACAAATTTATGACTCTAGGCTGATACTGAATAAAAAAATCCAATGTCACTTTGCCCAACCTGGGTTTCGAACCCGAGACCTCAGCTTTGTAACCGTACTCTGGTACAAGTACGCCACCGAGGCAGTCATACATGAAGTCTATTTGAATATAGGCTGTTGAGTATATACCTTCCTAAGGATTACCTAAGGGACCTATTGGAAGTAGCCTTAAACGAGTAATTTCTCGGAGTGATGATATAAATATATGTAAAATTAGATAAAAATATTGTTTTGTTTCAGTGAGTACCGGAACCATGACAACCTCCATATATCTAAGAGTGGTGAGATGAGCTACACGCCTCGGATGAGGTCGGTGTTTCTGGCTGAGGAATCGGTGGCAGACCCTCGGGATATCCAGATAGCCATGCCCAACATTCCTATGCTGGTGAGTCAGTGAACTTATTTCAAATAAAGAACGAAAGGAACCTTCATAGATGACAACACATTGCATGGTAATTAAATATTATTTGAAAAGTGGGTACCTAATTAGTATAGTAAAACACAGTGATACAGTTTTTTAAACCAGAACATATCTGGTATAAGATAAAAAAACACCGAATTTATATAAAAGTCTTTGTTCTTTTTATTAGTCAGATGTATCATTTTTCTGACTGACTAACTAACTAACCCTACTGCGAATTTAGTCGTTTCATCTAAGCATATAAAGCCTAAGCTATGAATGACTCGTTTTTATCAATAAACTATAACTTTTATTTTCCCCCTTTTCCAGAGTGGCACGACAATGGTGCAGTCAACGCCGTTTTTCATTCAGAATCTCTACAGCATCCTGGTGCACCAATTGAATTCCAAGGCAATCGTGAAGATGGACGCCAAGAAGTACCTGTGGGGATACCGCGACCCAGTTCTCACCGTGGCCAACAACCTCGCCCCTGGCTTGATACACTTCAACACCACAGGGGTTATGGATAGGGTGAGTTTTATTTTTTAAATCCAGGCGAAGAATTCAATTGAAGCATTTAGTTTAAGAATTATATAGTTACTGCAAAGTCAGTGCAAAACGCCTGATGGTAAATATGATGCAATATGTAAATGACTCCGGTCGGAAACAAAACCCTAATGTTCGAATGTTTGACGATCGAAGTAGTTAAAAGTTTTCCACTTCTAAAAATTAAAACTATTCTATATTATGTCCAGCAGTGGACGCGTATAGGCTGATGATGATGATGATGATGATGATATAATACTTATCATTCACTCCGATCTAAGTCTATGGTTACGAGATAGGATGGAGGATTCGAAAATTTTGTGGAGTACATAGGCAAATTCGCACAGTTTTATAAACTACGTTCCAATATTCGAGTTTCGTTTCTGATCGGTGAATAACCCCCCTGAATAGTAGAATACTTCGATAAGTGATGGTTGTATGGTCGTAAGTTGATGTAATTACGCCGGCCTTGAAATCCGATATGATCAAGATGAACCCAATAGGCGACACACTTCCATTTTTTTTTTTATTGCAATTAATAGCGAGACGAGCACGCCGCTCGCCAAACGGTAAGCGATACGACTGCTCATGAACGGTAGCAAAATCAAACAACACCTTGAATTACAAAGCAATGCTTGGCATTCCACTGTCCTCCCTGTCCAGTAGTTACTCCCATGCGTCACTATGAGGAGATTTCCACGCTCATGTACTTTTTGAGCTGATAAGAATATACCTTTAGCAATTATTCGACCGATACGGTATAATTTTTTTTTAGCTGTACGACAACGGTACAAAATATCACGTAGTGTTAGGAGCTACGGACGAGGACAAATTTCAAGTAAAATCTGTTACGAGATTCAAGAATGCTAATGTTTGGGACACTGACGATATTCCTGAGAGGTAAATTAAATTATTCTTTAGACTCAAAGTAGTAGGAATTAACAATAATGGCTCTAAATGCGATATATCTAAAAATATCCTAATGGAATTCTATAATATGTAGGTAGCTGAAATAAACTTTAAAAAGTTACCTAGCATTTTGTCATCCATACGACATGGGATTTCTTCATATGATGCATTAAAAAATATCTTAGTTCTGTAAACAATTTGCATATAATTTAATAGATGGCCATTTTTGAAATGGTTTATATCAGACAGTCGGTCAATAAAATAATTATTCTGTAACATGTATAACATTTTTTTGCGATTTATTGATAACCTTAGGCAATGGCACGTACAAAGGAAGTTGCACCTCATAATTAACTATATTTTCCACAGTACCACCTATTTCAACGACACCTACGAAGGCATGGCGTACCCTCCCTTGCTGTCTAAAACCACGCCCATCAACATCTACCGCCTCGGTATCTGCAAGTCGTTCGAGATGGAGTTCTGTGGCACAAAGACCTCTGAGTATGGCCCCAACGCTTTCATCTACAAATTCAAAGACCATATGTTTGAGAATACGCGGTTATGCAACAGCACTAGCTACTGTCCTGACGGACTCATGGATATGTCCGAATGTTTTTTTGGTAAGTTATTTTAAAGTGGAATTTAGATTGAAATCATTTTCAGCTTATTTTTTATCTAATTTTGTAACCCTTGGACGATGAATGGCACTAAAATCAGGGCATAGGATCGAACTGAAGGGCAAGCACTTCGCTAATAAAAATACAATTTATAGAAATTATATATTTATATATAGTTGCTTTTTGATATTTTTATTTCTTTTTCAGGACTTCCAATGGGTATGTCGAAGGGACACTTCTATGAAGCTGATCCGGCTTTATTAGACAGGATTGAAGGGTTGAATCCAAATGCTGAGAACCATTCGAGTCATATAGTTATTGAACCGGTAAGTCTGGTAGATTTAGAAGTATGTGGCAAAAGCGGAACTACATAATTATTATAAATTTTCTAATTAATTCTTTCATTATAATTAAATTATAGTTTAAAAAACTGAAAAAAAAACACGCTTTCATAAAATACAAACTAAAAAGTAAAAAATAATTGATAATGAGTTTAAGATTAGAAAATTGAGTAAAATACATACATTTTATTGTTACAAAGCGTGGGTTGCTGTAGGATAAGTAATTGTTGTCAACACCCCACGCTTTGTAAGAATAAAATGTATGTATTTTACTATAAAGTCTATTATTTCTTTCAGAAAATCGGGCTAACCCTGGAGACTTCGTTGTCGATACAAGTAAATATTATGGTGGGGAACGTCACCTATAACAGCGATGCCAGCAGATTTTCCGATATGGTCGTACCTATTGCCCATTTCAAGATTGTGAGTATTTTCACGTTTAGATTTTACAATGATGATCTCTGTACTACTCATAAAAACCGGTAAGGTAAAGTCACTAGTAATTGACCATGTACCAGTAATTGACCACTAATGCCCATGAACTGATAAAATAAGAATTCGTAGCATATTTTAAAACTAATTCCATATTAAGTAGTCTGTGCTACCATCTGGTCAACGAAGCGCGCAAACTATGCGTTAATAGCGTTTACACCTTGCGCGCAACGTTAATTATAGGCGACCAAATCTGTGTGCGTAGAGCTGCCGCGTCGGCTCGCTGTAAAGTCCGACCAACCAACTTTGATCCGTGCGCTTCAAATATTCAATTGAAATGTAACTTATGATTTATATATTGGTAATGGTAATATAATATAATAAAAATATTTTATTTTCATTATAAGTAGACAAATATTACTGTACGAGTAATGAACAATACTAATTTAAGTACTAATCATATTTTCGTTATTAATACATTGTTAAGTTACATTCAAATCAGTTTTAAATCCGTAGACACTACGGACGTTTTATTAATCATTTTGTGTTCGAACAGACACGCACTTGTTCGAACACACAAATAGAGTTAGGGGCCCTACAAACCCTTTACAATTACGAAACATATTTAATTTGATATTACAGTACATAAAATAATTAAGCCTAGGAATTACATTTATCGCAATATATTATATCAATAATCTACTAATACATATGCTAGAAGAAACTGTGTTATAGGTATAATCCAGTTGCTATGTGACGAGCTGTGAAGTTTTCGATACTTTTCATTCCACGTTAAAAGATTTCATACAATTTTGTTTATACAGCGCTACAATTTTTTTTTAAATATAGTTGTACGTTTTTCTAATAACAATAATAGTATTTCTTTAAAATTATAATACTAATCTTTCTGATTTAGTAGAAATGATAATTTACTATTATTAACAGTATTAACAGAATAACAGAATTTTCCGATAATTCAAAGCCTCACTATACAATTTTTCGATTAATTTATGAACGTATAGTCATTACTAGGCTGTTCATCTATACATATAAATAAAATAGGAGTGTCTGTTTGTAAATTGAAAATAAATAAAAATGTCCAAGTACATATCGTTATATACACGATACCTATAACGAAAATGACCTTAGATTTTTTTGTCTGTTTGTTCCGGCTAATCTCTGAAATGGATGGACCGATTTTGACGGGACTTCCTAATAAGGCCCATAGTGAGAGGCCACGTCTCGGTGCCGTAAGTCATCACTGGCAACACACAACTATCGAACACTTTCGATTTAAGGCACTGAGGTATTTTGGACGAGACGACGTCGCGTAGTTTCCCGAACGCTGCCCAACCGAGTTGGATTCGACGAGTAACCTCTCTCTCGAAGTTGGACCTGCCTAACCGGACCACTTGTCCTAAATAGACATATTCGTCAACAACTTCAAGAGTCGAGCCCCCAACACCGATGGGGGTGGGCACAACATGGACATTCGACATGATCTTCGTTTTGTCCATGTTCATTTTAAGACCCACCTGTTGGGAGACTCGATTGAGGTCTTCGAGCATAGTGCTAAGGTCTTCCAGCGATTCTGCTAAGACTACAATATCGTCGGCAAACCGAAGGTGAGTGATATACTCGCCGTTGATGTTGATGCCGAATCCTTTCCATTGCAAGAGCTTGAAGGCATTTTCCAGCGCGGCAGTGAACAGTTTCGGAGATATAACATCTCCCTGTCTCACGCCTCTCTGTAGTGGAATAGCCTTCGTACTCTGATCTTGTACTCGGACCGACATGGTGGCGTTGTTGTATATACACTTCAACACTTCGATGTACCGATAGTCTATGTGGCACCGCTGAAGAGACTGTAGCACAGCCCAAGTCTCGATCGAATCAAAGGCTTTCTCATAGTCCACAAACGCTAAACAAAGCGGCAAGTTATATTCCTCGGTTTTTTGTATAACTTGCCGAAGCGTATGGATATGGTCTATGGTACTAGCCTTTTCGGAAACCGGCTTGTTCGGGAGGCTGGAAGTCATCAAACCTGCGTTCGAGACGATTTGTGATGACCCTCGAAAACAACTTAATCATGTGTAATGGTATTTAATTTTACAGTTTAAAAAGAATTTAGAATTTCAGATACATTTATTCAACAACTGAAAGTAGTACATCTTGTTTTCAATAGATTAAACTCTTATCAGAAAAAATCTTTATTGATTATTTTTCTTAAGTTGCAATTCATGTCTTTTTCAGAGGCAGCCACAACTCCCAGCAATAGCAATAACAGCGTTAAAGTTAATTTACATTACAATGCCAAAAATACTCTTTGCTGTAGAAATAACTCTCCTAATAGCAGGACTTCTACTCCTGGGATATTCTGCAAAACTTTTATACTTGCATTGGATGTTAAGAAATATTACAATAGATGTACCAGATGAGAAGAAAATAGACGAATCACCTCTTGTTTGAAAATGAAATAAAACTCTTGGTTATTAATTACTTCGGGGTAGACAAAGTAACTGGGGCAGTTACTTTGTAGTGGAAAGAACAGAGCCATTCAGATGCAGTATCGAAAACAGAGCTGTCATGACACAGTGATGCCAGCTTATAATTATGGGGATCTAAAGCAGAAATGTAGTTTTTAATTTAATTAATAAGGTAATTCATGTGAATTCTTGATGTAATATGTGATCAATTAAAGCTTATTTACGCTATTCCGTTCAACCGTAAACTTGGCCCGACCCTTGCTGCGGGGCAACTATTTTTTGTATTTTAAGATTTATTTATTTATTATCAAGTAATGTTCTCCAAATATTAAACAAAAATAGATGATTATAGTTCGCCGTCCGTCGTTGGTCGCGGGTTCAAATCCGAGGGCACACCTCTGACTTTTCGGAGTCATGTGTGTATTGATAGTCAATCACCACGCACTAAAACGGTGAAGGAAAACATCGTGAGGAAACCTGCATACCATAGCGATTTATAAGAATTTCTATGGTATGTAAGTCCGCCAACCCGCACTAGGCCAGCGTGATGGACAATATTATGGCCTTACCACTCTCAATCGTACTCTCGATTGTAGAGGAGGCCCGTGCCCTGCAGTTGTACGTATATGGGCTGATACAGATGATTATAGTTATTACTTAATCATAATATCAATAAAATTTTAGTAACTCAGTTCTAAATGGTTTAGTTTGTTCTATCATCTATTTTTGTAAATAAATTGTTGCACCGCTCGACTAGTGCACCGTGTCGGCGATGTTCGGCGGTGTTCGTCGAACAGGGCAACCCGGCGATATTGTTACTGGCCACATTTTGGAATTTGCCGCTGGAGGGTGCGAGAGTAGTTTTGTTTGTGTTTTGTTTTTGTTGGTTGTTGTGTTGTTCCTTGAAGCTCTTGTGAAAATATACCATTTAGAAAAAGTAAATGTTTCAGTGCTTAAAAAAATATTTTGTAACAGTAATCAGGCAGAAAAGAAATGTTATAGACATTGCAAAAAGTGCATTAGCCCCGTTTTGGATATATTTTAATGTGATTTTATTTTTCTGAAATCAGAAATCGGACCTGCCTCTACTCGTTTCACAACTTTTGAACCTGGAAAATTGTTTACAGTGTCTCTGATAAATAGGTATTTTACTTCAGGATTAAACTGCATGTGTAAATATTTTATTATTTATTATATTTCTCTTGATTATTACGTTTCACTTAGTTTCCTATTACCTATTGTGAGAAAAAAAAATAGATCTACAATCATGACATACTAATTTATCATTCACTACAACATAATTGTTGAACAATGAAACAGTGAACTGAGTTTATAATAGAATAATGATAATTAATAGCCAATTAATCCTTACTAATATTATAAAGGTGAAAGTTTGTATGTATGTATGTATGTATGGATGTTTGTTACTCTTTCATGAAAAAACGGCTCAACAGATTTTGATGAAATTTGGTATAGTGATAGCTGACACCCTGGATTAACACATAGGCTACTTTTTATCCCGAAAAATGTAGTGTTCCCGTGGGATGAGTCAGGAAACCAAATATACATATTTTCTACTCTTTCAAATTCAAATTGTTGGCACGGGATGTCCTCTCCTACGGAAGGGAAATATAGTCGACGGCACGCGGGAAATATAGTTAGTAGACACGCGAAATAATATGTTCTTGATGTGGATTGGACTCAAAAACTATCTGCACCCGGGCGAAGCCGGGCCCGACAGCTAGTTAGTTATAAATTACAGTAACAGAGCAATAAAAATAACACTATAAAAACGTATTCTTGACCTTTCCAGTTTACTTCTCATTATTATAAACCAACCTGAATTAGGCCAGCGTGGTGGACTATATCGCTTAACCACTCCTAATCGTACCCTCGATTGTAGAATAGGCCCGTGCCCTGCAGTGGGACGTATATGGGCTGGTACAGAGTATTATAAAAGATTCCAACTAAAACGTATAATAAAGAGTACTCCGTAAAATGGTAGAGGAATAAGATCATTTATTCAAGTTTTCGCTTCAGTCGTTTGTACATAACATTATCGATGGAGCTCAGTATGGAACGGTACCTACAGTCAACAGATATATTATATTTATTCAGGCATGTTTCCAAAATTGAAAGGCATGCCATCTTAGCTACAACATATATAGCATTGGAATGGTTCTCTGTAATAAAGTATTATATAAATTTCGCAAATTGCTAATTCACCTGGCGACCATGATGTGGTGACGTCACAGTGACGTAGTACCCGTAGTACGAAACAAGTAACGTTAAGCTGGGCCCATGCTAAACGTGCTGAGCATCGGTAGCATGTCTATATTGTTCGGACTTTTCCATGGTTGTTAAGTTTTAATATTATTGTTATTTTTAATAATTTTATTTATGTTGAAAAGATAGGAAAATAATTCATTTAATGAAATAATGTTTAAATGCATCTTATGTATTACTTACTTCAATGATCATAATTCCAAATGTTATTTTAATATGAGAATAAACTATATGTATTGAATACTTAGCCTTGCCTTAATGACAAGAAACGGCTGACGTCACATGAACGTTAATAAGACAAAGTCGCAGCGTATTACCAATTTTCGGGGTATACATATGTATACATATATGAGACTTAACATCTTGTGTCTCACGATGGCGAGCGCAGTGGAATGCAAGCATTGCTTTGTAATATAAGGTGTTGTTTGGATCATGAGCGGTCGTAACGCTTACTATCAGGCGAACGGTGTGCTCGTCTCGACATGATTTCATTAAAAAAAGTGTCAGTACTTTCAAAACATAATTCTAACCATATATATACCTTCTGCACTAAATATTACAATGGTTTTGCCAATACAGCTGCGACGGCGATTGCGCAGTTGTATCGCTACTGTAGTACGAAAACAATGTTGAGGTTTCGAATTTCTCTATACAGTCTAAAGTCAGAAATGAGTGTCCGATACGGTGATAGGCTCCACCCTTCTACAACGTGGGACGAAACAAACAAGGCAAAACGTGGGTACCTGATAGCACCCCTGCCTACCCCTCCTGGGATATAGGAGACATCTGATGACCGCGTGATTTGTTTTTGAAACTGTTCATAATTATTTCATTAAATACAAGATGCACTATCTTCCCAGACAACTTTTTATATCAATTACGACGATGGATTCATACTATGAAGTTGTTTGTACATACGTTATGTATATTTAACAATTAATTATGCTACAAAGTCATGTAAATTTATTCTTTGCGTTTTCATTATATTAAGGATGTTTAATTGTCTGATCAATACAATCTAAATCAATTATGTAAAATGGATCTCATTTGTTTATAAAGCAATAATGATTTGTTGAATATATACAATTACTTTTTCAATCAATGAAATATATTCATTTAGTCTTATTATCTGACAGCCTCCGTGACGCAGTTGGTTAGGTGCCGCCTGTGAAACGAGAGGCCGCGGGTTCGATCCCCGCACCGAGAGAAATGTTTGTGCGGCCCACAAATATTTCTTCCGGGTCTGGGTGTTTGAGACCGAAAAGTCTCTCGTAGTTCCTGATACCCACGACACAAGACTCGATCTTAGTGTGGGGTCAGGACTATGTATGTGACTGTTGGGTGTTATTATTATATTATAAAGTATTATTATATCTTATTATTCATTATATTTCCTAAATATTGATGTGGTTACGGCGTAACATTTATTCTTTAGTATGGAGTTGTTTTTGTTTAGACTAAAGATCCAGCAAACGAGCAGACATGTCAAACAACAAACAACTGATGGTGACTGACCACTGCCGCCCATGAACATCCACAACGCTGGAATTATGGATTTATTTCCGGCTGATTAAATCGCAGGAAAGAAATAGGATGGGAAGAGAAACAAAATATTGGGCAACCGGAAATCTTACTCAGTGAACGAAACGCAACAGCAAAGCTGTCGCGTCACTTCAATCTCCTATGAGACAGTAGACCACCCCGGACGAGCCTGCTCATTCAGGGTTGACTGCAGCGTGGCTATGCTTTTAAAAGTCATGGAATTATCCGCAATTAATGGTATGATTGTGTTTAAATACTACTTACTCAGTTTTGGCTTTTGATAACATCCAACAACTCCTATATAGTTACACTTCTGTCTAACCCCAGTGAATTCACCTACCTTATTTCCCTGGAAAATATAATTGCTAATTAAATTTACTGCAAATAAAAATGATTGGTACTGTGCCACTCCTTCTGTTGCTATCTCTGTCACGCCTACGCAGTAACATCATCTTCGCTCTCGCTTCACATACACATGTATTCTTTATACACGGGTATCCTGTTCCAGTACAATGCGCAGAGATGTTATTCCAGATACTTTCTGGTGGTAGGTCTCTCATAAGGAAGACGCCTCAGGGTTGCGAGTGCAGTAGGATGCCAAGCATTGTTTTGTAATTGCGAATGGGCTGCTCGCCACGTCATTCAAAGCAAAAAAAAAGGATCTTATAATACCTCAGGGGAACAAAATGAATTTCCTGATAAATTACAACTATAAAAATATTTGAAGTTAAATCTTGCGAGATATCTTAAGCTTGCATATATGAATAAGTAATTAATTAATACAGTGTAACTGCCATAGATGCCATGCGCGTAAAGAATTCAACGCTGCGTTCTAAAACCAAAATCGCCGATGTAGGACAAACAGCTGCCAAGTTGAAGTGGAACTAGGCTGGCCATGTCTACCGCATGTCTGATGACCATTGGGCGAAAGCCACCACACAGTGGCTCCCTAGTAGCCGAAACCCATTACGCGGTAGGCCTAGAAGAAGATGGCGTGACGAACTCGACCTATATCTTCCAAACTGGCGGCAATTAACATCTGACCGCGACAAATGGAAGGAAAGGAGGGAAGCCTTTGCCCAGCAGTGGGAATCAAAGGGCTCATAAAAAAAATAAAAAAACACTGCCAAAGATATTACTAGACTGTTCTTAATGAAAATGACTTCAGATACGAATTGACACGATAGCTACTGTGTAATGAATCAACTGATGTATAGAGACGTTGACGCAAATGAATGATTACTGCTTCCAAGCATTCGTGCGGTATGCGAGGAAGTAATAATTAAATATTTTGCAATCTCATTGGGTATACAACACTAGTTTTTTGTATACCTCAAGCTGAAATACTCCGAGAAAATACAATTCCTATGTTTAGAATGGGCCTCCCGACCCCATCGGCCATCAGTTCTCCGCGCTATGTGCACCGCCCATTGCCACTTCAACTTACTAATCCGCTGGGCCATGTCGGTTATTTTAGTTCTTCTAAGGATCTCCTCATTTCTGATTCGATCTCGTAGGGAAACCCCGAGCATAGCCCTCTCCATAGCTCGTTAAGTGACTTTGAGCTTCCTAATAAGGCCCATAGTGATGAATTTCACTTGTTTGTATATGTACTCGTGGTAGGTCTCTCATATGTGAGAGGCCGCCTGGGTAGGTACCACCGCAATGCGTATTTGTCCCGCCAAACAGCAGTTTAAATGCACTGTTGTGTTTCGGATTGAAGGACATTGTAGCCAGAATAACTACTGGACATATTGAGACTTTACATCTTATGTCTTAGGATGGCGAGCGCAGTGGAATGCCAAGCATTGCTTTGTAATTCAAGGTGTTGTTTGGCTTTGCTACTGTTCATGAGCGGTCGTATCGTTTACCATCAGGCGAACGGCATGCTCGCCTCGCCATTCATTGCAATAAAAAAAAATTGCCCAAAACCTGTGAAACGAACTCTTGATTACACTGGACAATCCACTGTCCTTCGTAGAGTCGTACCATGAAGTAAATACAAAGAGGAGGTGCCCTAACGCCGAAACTCTAAGCAGGCATGAGTCACCAGATTGCGGGGCGAAGAGGGGGATTACGCATGCGCAGTAACGCCGATACAACCAATGCCACCTGAGGAGAGTTGCTGAACTAAAGAGACAAGCGTGATATTTCAAAAAGTCATTAATAGTTCTGCTATTCATGGATAGATGGCAAAACTAAATATCGAAAGAGGTTAGATTACAATTAATCACGCAATAGCTTAGCAAATCGCATTTAAAAGTACTGGCAAATATTTGAATCAAAATAAAAAACTAAAGAGACAAGCGTGCTATTTCAAAGTCATCAAAAGTTCTGCTATTCATCGATAGTTGGCAAAACTAAATATTGAAAGAGGTTAGATTACAATTAATCACGCAATAGCTTTGCGATTCGCATTTAAAAGTACTGGCACATATTTGATTCAAAATAAAAATATTAAATTTAAATTTCGGTCTGACTTAGGTTATTTTCGTTACGGAATTTCTGGATTAGGTCATATAGTCATAGAGGAAGTAATCACTACGTTCTAGATTAGGTCTCCACGCTCAAGGCCCGCGATAGAAGCTATGCAATAGCTTAAAAACTTTACCTATATGTACATTAGCATTAGCGATCTTATCGCTGTCGGCGATATCTTTCAGACAATCGTTTCTCGGTTCTATAGTAGGTAAAATCCTCGGCATTTAAACATCGGTAAAATCCAAGAAAACAATCCATGAGATTTCCCAAATACAGACACTGACGTATAAATAGTTTGTCGTGTTCCAATCTTTACCCATGGTAAATATCTTGCGAAAAGTCGGGAAAATCTTGGAGAGAATTGGATCATCTAATAGATTTCTCATCATATTGAGGTATGTCATATAATATTTTTAAAAGGTAGGTAAAAGCGATGAAAACTACTTATCTAATATTTGATGAAAAAATATTTAGCAATTCGTTGTAGTTTGTTTCCTCCTCTACACTGCTACTAAACTTATACACATAAGCTGTTTGTTTTGTCACTGTGGTGACAATAATTTGGTAAAAACCATCGATCCCGGTTGTTGGTCTTACGCAAGAATACATAAGTAAGCCAAAAATAATTCTGACACCAGTATCCTAGCTCAAAGATATAGTGTTCAACAAAGATCAGGTCTTTGATGTCAGTATTGCTGTCTATACCAACTTTGCCGGGAATGGCATCCTATACCCATCGTCGGGTTTTAACAGATAATTAGTGCTATATCTGATGAATATACACAAGCACAAAGTTAGGAGACTGTCCCGCCGTCACACCCACCACTGCAACTCCTGTAAGCCAGGATCAACAGTGGCACGCAATGTAATGACACCGAGCATTGAAGCTCGGCGAGTCTCCGGGAATGTCTAACTTGTCTTTAACCCGCAACGAAATCAATCAGAAAGTTAAATTAATAGGAGGAGTTGGAAATAAATTATTGTCCACTTCCCTCCGTGCAAAGCGGGTGACAAAACAATGAAATAAAGAGGTAAATAACCTCGCAAAAAGACTTTTACAGCCGGAGAATCCAGCTGTAAAGCACCACGGATCAAATCATTATTACATTTAAATGGGACCTATTATGTGAGGTGTTACACTTGATAGGTATGGCAAAAACGCCGGAAAGCACGGAAATTCGTCCTAGTCTCTACAAGGTCCGTATAGTATACAACTCCAGATGATATTTGCATACTGTCCATCATGGTTTTACGCTCATTTTGCCAAAGACTACACTCCCAAAGTATATGATGCACCGATTGTTCAAATTCGCAATTAGCTGTTGAACATGGGCACGCAGGCGATTCAACAAGCTTAAAAGAGTATAGTTTAGACTTAAAGTTACCATGGCCCGTGAGGAACTGTGATACGCAATAATCGACATCTAGCCAAGTCTTCGTCAAACGATCACGCATGTGTTAGAATTTTTGTGGGAAAAGGTATATAAAATAATATAAACATGTATATTTCAATAGATTTATCTATAATTATATTTTTCAACCATATAATTTTTAATATTTATCACTTAACATAATGGTTAATAATTATGT
Source organism: Hyles euphorbiae (assembly GCA_023078785.2). Lineage (NCBI taxonomy): Eukaryota > Metazoa > Arthropoda > Insecta > Lepidoptera > Sphingidae > Hyles > Hyles euphorbiae. The sequence continues at coordinate 612,761 of CM041034.1, forward strand.
TAATGTTACAAAGTTATCAATTATATTAAATGTTATTTATATTTCTATTTATAATTATATGGTTTAATTCAACGACAATCGATAATTACAATGTTACAGAATAATATTCAAATATTCTGAGCAATGAGCAACAAAACATCATATTAATAACTTAACTTGCCAATCCTGTTTGCTACCGGCGAGGATAAGGTCCTTCCTCTGTCGTTGTCACTCGAAAAGTGACGATCCAAGTGAGACAACGCTTTATATTACCGATTCCCCACTACTTGTGAATCATACGATGGGTAGTTTTAATAAAATTTATAAAAATTGTTGCGGTATTTTGTGACAGTATTCTAACACATGCAAGGAAAATATTGGTATAAATGCCGTCCCTTCAAAGATACCTCCCATCTATTTTGCCATTCATCTAATAGTTCGTTATATACAAAAGGAAGCGGTTTAAGTAATCTGTCGACTTTTAAGAGTTCACGTGCAGTCACAAATCTTTTATCCATATTCTCCCTAGTAGAGTAATACATGGCGGCGCGACGTTGCACTTTCAGATCGACTGGAAGTACACCCGCCAGGACAGGCAAAGCTTCGGTACTAACAGTTCTATATGCCTTACACAAGAATATCAACGCCAAACGTTGGCTCTGGAGCAGTTTTCTTCGCACAGCACCGATAGTAGCCCTATCAGCCTATACGGGAGATCCATAACAAATACATCCTAAGTAAGTTGCTCCATAGATGATTGATGATGATATTCTTGTCAAAGCAAAAAAGTTCCTTTTCGACTTTTCCCCGACGTTCTTAATTCGTTCAAGAAAGGAAAAATTCCATTCCAAAATTAAACCAAGATAACAAACCGATTCCTTTTACTTTACAGTGATATTATTAAATTTAATTCGCGGCGGTGATTTTAAAGTTCCTTTTAGAAGTAATTGGATCGTTTTATGTGGTGCAAACTGTAAGCGATTTCGATGTCTCCAATCACATATTAATAATTTTAAACACGCGTTTGCACTATTTTATAATCCCGACCTACTGTTTGACTCTATTAGCAAGAGGCCATCGTCTGCATATCCGGTCAAAGAACACCCTGACGGTAAGGGAATTGTAAGAAAATCGTCGAAGCCTAAATTCCACAAATAAGGATCTATAAGACCGAGCCTTGTGGACAGCCCATCAATGGTTTCGACACGGCATAGTGTCCAAGTTTAAGTGTGGTTGTTCCGTGGGAGAAATACGAGTAAATAACTGAATATATGTATATTTTTAAAGCAATCTCGTAATTTCAACTTAAGTAAAGTAAGTAAGCAGAAAGTTAGTTAAATAATAATTTCATTTTTTTATATAAATCTGGGAAACGAACATGCATGTCAGCTGATTGTAAGTGATCACTCCCGTCCATGAACATCCATAACTCTTGGATCATGGATTTGTTACCGGCTCATCAAATCGAGAGGGAAGTGGGAAGGGATATTGGGCATCCGGCAATCTCACTCACCGAACGAAATGTGATAGTGAAATTTTCACATCGTCTCCTATTAGACAGTGGTACCACCCCTGACAAGCATGCTCATTCATACTGAGTCATGACTGACAACAGTGTGGCTCTACCACTTTTAAATCATCTGCATCATAAGGACCTCTTCTGGGTTTGATGTGCATGTCAGGCCTTGAACGATATGTGTGATTTGAAAAATCAAATCCACAGATAACAGTTTCTCAGATTTACACGAATGTTACACATTGAAATAAAACTATTATTTACGGATCAAAACCAAATCCCCGATTAAATCAGTAAATAATAGTTTTATTTCAACCCATCAACAAATGTTCATATAATGAGTTTAAAACGAAGAACACAAGAGTTACTTGCCCATTCTTCCCTTCTTTCCCTAAATAAAAAAATGAATCAAATGTTTTTGATCATTTAATGGATTTAATAAGTTATTTTCATTTTCATAGGTTCTTACTCAAATTATATCTTAGATGGATTAGGATGGAAATAAACTGAATGTGGGTAGTAATGGAGTTTTCTACTTACTTGTTCAGTAATGTAGGCGTGAGCTTATAAGTATTTACTCGTTACTACGAGTGTGAGACTTGAAACAAAGCGAACCGACACAGATATCAAAGATGTTATCTTCAGGTCACAAAGAACATTGAGATTTAGATTAATCAAGGTAACAGACTTACAGCCTTTTAGTTTCTTTTTCTTGTGATATTTTTTATGCAAATATGTTAACAACATGTCTAGCAGAACTAATTTGATTATTTTTAACTGCGAGTACAGAATATAGGATATTAAAATTAGTTTTGCGAAAATTTCAGATTTTTCTTACATTAAACATGTTTTAACTTGTATTAAATGACACCCGGGCGCCCTTGGATAAGATGGTTGACGCTATTGCGAGTATTAACTCAGACATACAGTTGATCTGCGAGTGGAGCAAGACCTATGGATTGATGGTCAATCCATCCAAAACACAGCTCATTGTTATTGGCAGCTCCAGAATAATCTCAAATATAAACTGGAACCAACTACCATCCGTCTACTGTAATGGCATCTCTATCCCATTTAGCGACACAGTTAAGAATCTAGGTTTAATCATTGATAGATCCTTCACTTGGGGCCCGCAGCTTCGAGAACTTAGTAGAAAGCTGTTTGCCTCGGCAAAGTCCTTGCGAAGGCTAAGCAATCTTCTGCCCATTACCACGAAAATTTCACTTGCGCAAACTCTCCTTCTCCCCATCCTTGATTATGCCGATGTCAGCTATCTAGATCTCACCGAGGACCAACTTAATAAGCTTGAGCGTCTCCAGAATTTTTGCATAAGATTCATATTTGGCCTTCGCAAATATGACCATGTTTCTGAATTTCGTACTAAGCTCAAGTGGTTACCCATCCGGTTTCGTCGGAATACTCATATTCTTTCACTCTTATACAATATAATGTTCAATCCTCTCACGCCACGTTATCTGAAAGATCGATTCATTTTTCTCCACGACTCACATTCAAGATCCTTGAGGTCGTCGGAGAACCTGAAACTGAAAATGCCCATGCACTCCACAGTTTTCATGGACAAATCATTTGCAGTCCAAGCTGTCCGACTGTGGAACTCACTTCCAGTCGAAATAAGACGGGCACGAACACTGTCGTCTTTTAAAAAAATGATTAAAGACCATTTCCTTTCTCAACTGGAGCATAGCTGAGGAATATCTTCTCCATTCGCCTCTTTAGTAAATGTTAGGATAGGTATATATTTATGTATATGGTAAATTGTTTGTATGTGTATTTTAATATATCTTGTTGGTATGTATTTGTATATATGTATGTATATATTATATATATTACTATTTTATATACCTTAGACTGCCCGCTCATTTTTCCTATTTTCAATATCCATCCAAAGGTTGCCTGGAAGAAATTACCTAGTGTGATAAGGCCGCCTCTTGTACTATTATTATTGTGTTGTTTCTTTACTGTATTTTTATTTTGTGCAATAAAGGATTAAATAAATAAATAAATAAATGATAAAGGAATTGTCTAAATACTTATGATTAAAATAACAATGTACTTTTTGCGTTCTCATCTATTATTTGACTCACAATCGACGCATTTGCATAATTAACTGTGACAATTCCACTACTAAGACGAATTTAAAGACACATTTAGTGCAAAACCTACAGAGCTGGTTAAGTGGTAGGACGAACTAAAATAGTTTTATCCATCGAAGATTTTACAGTGCACAATCTAAAATATATTATGTTAAGTCACACATTTGTTTGTTGATTACGGAACTTTATAATAAAGCATTAAATATAATAATATTAAAATAACTAAAAAGTTGTTTGAAAGCATTGATATAAAATAAAATAGTGTTATCGAACCACACAGCTGTCGTTAGAATTATATCTGCAAGGTAAGTTAATTATTTTTTAACTGTTAGACCAGAAGTCATTGTGATTTGAATTTGGCCGTCCTAATGGTAGTTACAATGGTTTGAAACTCTGTAAGTCATTTGTGCACAAGTAATTTGACAGATCAAGTTAGTGTATATATGTTATCAATTTCTGCTTCACCCAAAGGTAGACTGTAGAAGAATGCCTCTGGCATTATTGTTATTTATTAAGTCCGCCTGTATCTGTATCTGTATCTGTATCTGTATCAGCCCATATACGTCCCACTGCAGGGCATGGGCCTACTCTACAATCGAGAATACGATTGAGAGTGGTTAGGCCATATAGTCCACCACGCTGGCCGAGTGCGGGTTGGCGGACTTACATACCATAGAAATACTTATAAATCGCTATGGTATGCAGGTTTCCTCACCTTTATACTTTTGTTTTCCGCCTGTATACTGTATGTATGTAAATAAAATAAAAATTAAATATTGAAAAGCAAAACTCTTTTTTATCTTATCTTTATTGGCCCCGTGTAGACTTGTATAACACTAGACAGAAAAATAAATAGTTTAAAAACAAAAAAAAAACATGCTTTAATAAGAGACGCAACTAAAAAAGATAAAATAATTGATGATTAAGTTTAAGATTATAAAACTGAGTGAAACTCATTCATTTATGGTTAAAAGGGTGCTTGAGTATTAATTATTATTGTAAGCATTTAAGTTTCTGGATAAGATAATGTCTCATACTTTTTAAATTATTGTATTTTCATCGGACTTTGACAAGTGTGTGTGAACATACAAATATACATACATACATACAAACTTGCACACATACATACATACATACCTACATACATACCTACATACATACATACAGGCGAAACCAATAAAAGCATGTTAAATATTGTAAAACGGTTATATAAACAAGTCTTTTTGAATCTTCCAGTTGCGCCTCCAAACTTGAAGAGTTAGTTGAAGACACACGGAAATTGGAAACGATTGAGTGATGTATCCGCGTGCAAAGCAAAGCAGTTCTAAACAACCATGTAAAAGTAAGTAATATTTTTTTAACTTGTGTATTTTATTTATGGTGTCAGGAAGTTTCAAAGAATAGGCGAATTGATTCAATGGTTCTACTTGTCCTAATACAGGGTATAGAAAAACTGCTGCCGAAAACGAAGCCGCGTGCTAGTTTTAGTGGCTCTAATTTAACAAAAACGTTAATTAGTTTATTGTTTGTTTTCTTTTATTGTTTTTTTTGTGATATTGATTCGTTGGTGGGAGACGTGGTGGAAGGCGCCCGATGTGACGGCCTAGTGGTGGCATGCGCGTGAGCTGCGCGTGCTACTGGACAGTACTTGGGCATTGCAACATTACTTAATTATTTTAAAATAAAAGATTTTTTATAAAATAAATGTAGCCTAAGTTACTCCTTATTATATCAGCTACTTGACAATAAAAGTCCCGTCAAAATCGGTCCAGCCATTTCAGAGATTAGCCGGAATAAACAGACAGACAGACAGACAAAAAAAATGTAAGGTCATTTTCGTTATAGGTATCGTGTATATAACGATATGTAGTTGGACATTTTTTTTTAATTTTCTTCATTCTCAGTATTTCGCTTTATGTATTCCGTCCACGACGTGATTGGGCGCGATTCCATCGCCATAATCATTATTATCATCAGCCCATCTGCGTCCACTGTTGGACATAGGTAGTCCTCCTATGGCAGGCCACGTGACTCGATATTCAGCCCACCGTCTCCAACCGCTACCAGCCATCTTAAGAATGTCTTCACCTCCACCTGGTTCAGTGAGTGAGTCCTATCGCCACATCGGATACAAATTTGTTACTCCAGGCTGATAATTAATTGGAATATTCATTATCAATTAGCCCAACCCAGGATTCGAACCCGAGACCTCAGCTTTGCAATCATACCGTCGTACAAATGCGTCATAAGACGGTCATCGCCACCAAAGCAATATTAAGGGCCAGTTTCACCAATTCCTGATAAAGTTTCAGGTAGTTATCTTCCCTCTAACACGTTCTGAAAAGTCACTAATATTATGTCGCTGATATATTTTGTTTGGGTCTCACCTTAAAATTCTCTAATAAAGTAGCTGATAGATACATTTTCCCATCATTGCTTATTTCACTAAACTGCAACGTAGGTTTTTGCCCAATATATTCTTTTGTTATGGCGACAAAACGACTGTTAATTAAAATATGATTTGAAAACTTATTACTTATAAAGTTTATTAGTCTTGATTATATCTTTTAATGTTCTCAAATATTATTTTATTATATTATGATGATAAACAGACATAATATCACACATTATATTAATAATAAACATTTGTATGGTGACAGGTTTGTATTCCTAATGTATTGCGTCAAATGAAAACGGAGATGAAAAATTATGTTAAGTTAGCCACAATCAATTTCTATTGCGATTTTGTAAATTCCATTTTGATTTTACCGGATCAATGAATTTCCGTTAAAATATATACATAAAAGAAATGGATTTTATTAAATTGTGGGTTTCCTAATGAATATTAATGAAAAAATAAGTTACACTTGCCGTTACCCTTTCATAGTTTTTTTTTCGATTCAAATTCATTATTTATAGGTAAAAATAATAAAAGATGCTACTTTATTCTTATTACCAAAAAATATTCCGGTACATTTTAGACATTTCAATTACATGCAACGCGGAAAAAAAGGTGTTTGAAATTCTCGAGAAGAGTTATTCCACCTGCTTGATAAATACTTTATTGGTCACTTAAATCGTCTGATCAGTTACGAGCCCAGATCTATCTAAAATCTAAGTGAAAGCTAATTTTCTAATTTATCTGACAGATGAATGTTAGATATAGGCTATCACGGGCTTTATCAGTAACCAGTAAAACTGGCCCTTTTTATTATAAACGTGCTGCCTAAATAATCATAAATGAATAAATAGATAATATAAGCTAATACACATTAAGGACCTGTTGCTATAATATGACAAATGAGTTTCCGTCATACATTATTATTTTATGAAAAATAATCTTTACGCATTTACTTGGGTCGCTTGGTTTGGTAAAGCATGTTTTATTCTAAATAATATTTATATTTTATTTCTTTCAATGAAAGGCGAGATGAGCACGCCGTTCAGCAAGAAATACGACTGCTGATGAACAGTGGCAAAACCAAATAACTACTGGATATATTGAGACTTAACATCTTACGTCTCAGGATGGCGAGCGCAGTGGAGTGCTAAGCATTGCTTTGTAATGCAAGGTGTTTGGTTTTGCTACTGTTCATGAGCGGTCGTATCGTTTATCATCAGGCGAACGGCATGTGTCGTCTCATTCTCACTGCAGACATGTAATCCTATCCCATTCAAATTCTTTGCTTATCCCACAGGAAAACTACTTTATTCGGGATAATAAGTCGCCTATGTGTTAGTGTAGGATGTCTGCTAATTTTAAAATTTAAATTGGTTCAGCTGTTTCTGAGATTAGCATTCACAATCGCACAGACAAACAGACAAAAATTCTAACAATTTTTTGGGTTGTATTACGTTAACACAGTCCCTTATTTTAATATTTCTCATTAATCTTCAATTTATGTATACATATCATCCGGTTACAAAATTATATTATGTACAGATGTCGTCATCTTGTAAGTATCCATTTAGGAATCATTATCACCGTGTACTTTATAAGTATAGCGTTTATTTCAATTTTGCTACATAATAGCTATACACAAAAAATATTGTGTTATCTTGGCAAACGATCTAGTAGGCTTCTTTTGGTTCTGGTAGTTATCAACGACCGGTATGATTGTCTCGAACGGTGCGAAATTAACTCCTGTTGTAATTTAGTTATTACTAAATAGAGCTTTATTGCCCAAAGAATTTTTATTTCTTTTATGTTTTTAATTAATTTTACCAACGTGTTTTTAGTTTAAATGAATCCATATATTTTTTTTATATTTACATCTATTTTTGATTTAAATGGTCCAATAGCATAATTTATCAACCTTTTTTAGTATAAGTAATCTGAAACTAATAAACTCATTTGCAAAAAAAAACGGGCACCTAAGCAATGAACCATTTCAAATGTTACTATTGGTTTGTTTGATAATTATAGGTTGTTTTACTTTCACAATTTTGTAAATTAATAAGTAAATAATCGTTTTCGTCAGTATTATCATAAAATTTTGATAAAATTTATGGGTTTTAATGCTAAAGTTCACTAGTAGTGTATTGCTCGCTAGTAGTGCATATGCTCGTGAAGTAAAAGTTAACAAAGATTTTTGTTTGTTTTTTCTTTAATAAAGTAAAAGAAGATAAATTATCTATCTATCTCCTCCAATGATATATTCAGATATTTTATCTATCTCCTCCAATGCATCTGGAAATGATTGCATTGGTCGCAGTATGATTTTGCCTATCCTAGATGAAATTCTCCATATCCTTTGTCATATCCTTAATTTTTCCTTATCCAACTCCGTTTTCCCTTCCTTATGGAAGGAGGCCGAAGTAATTCCCCTTCCCAAAAAACCTAATCCTGTATCTTTCTCTGAATATCGCCCTATATCCATTCTCCTCTTCCTTTCTAAAGTCCTAGAGAATCTTGTTCATCAACAATTATGCTCCTTTCTAACCTCTAACAATCTCCTTAATCCCTTCCAGTCTGGATTTCGTCATGGATATGGCACCACTACTGCACTAGTTCATATTACGGATGACATCAGAGCTGCGATGGAGAATGGCAAGCTAACGGTACTAGCCCTGCTAGACTTTAGCAATGCTTTCAACACCGTTGACTTTGATGTCTTGCTGACTACACTGTGCTCAATTAACATATCTCCAACGGTAATTGACTGGTTTCGTAGTTACCTGACGGGTCGTCGCCAGCGCATTCGTGTTGAAGACTCAGTGTCTTCGTGGTGCGATACACTTACTGGCGTCCCTCAGGGCGGCGTTTTATCTCCCTTACTCTTCGCTGTTTTTATTAATTCTATATAATAAAATCTGATTTCTTCCTACCATCTGTATGCAGATGATTTACAAATATATTATCATACACCTGTAGACAGGGTGACAGAGGATATTAACTCTATAAACAAGGATCTCGAGAGTATTAGCAGATGGAGTAAGTCTCACGGGCTATTAGTCAACCCTGCTAAGTCCCAAGTCATTGTTGTTGGCAGCTCCAGGTTGATATCTAAATTAGATATGGATCACTTACCTCAAATTCTGTTTGATGGTTGTGCTATTCGATTCAGTGATACTGTTAAGAATTTGGGTGTAATCATTGACAAAAACCTATCCTGGGGTCCCCAATTGCAACAAGTAAGTCGCAAATTGTTTGCTGCAGCGGGGTCCTTGCGGAGATTGCGGAATTTTCTACCGACTTCCACGAAAATTGCGCTGGTTCAATCTCTTCTTTTCCCCCTCCTTGATTATGCTGATGCTAGCTACCTCGACCTCACCGAAGCCCAAATGAAAAAACTTGAGAGACTTCAGAATTTCTGCATTAGATTCATATTTGGTCTTCGCAAATATGACCATGTTTCCGAATATCGTATCAAACTCAAGTGGCTATCAATACGTTTTCTCCGTAATACTCGAATTCTTTCCCTTTTATACGGTATTTCTCGGTCAAACTCATGCATGAACTCTTAGATCAACAGAGTATTTGATTCTAGAGATTCCCAAGCACAGCACATCATTTCTAAGCAAAATACTAAGTTATCACAATGGTTAATTGACCAGAGACTATAATTGCTAATTAGACGAAATTGTCAAACATAATGAGAATAAAATAAAATAAGTTGACATGCACTGGTTCTATACCATATTATAAATAATAATATAGTTTGAAAATCATTAATATGCCACCTCTCACTTATACACAGTTGCAAAAAGCAGCTATTTTAAACACATGCCGAATTGTCCGCAAATTTTTATCTATAATTACATAACACACTTGTTCATAATTTCGCTCTTTCCGTTTGGCCGAAAGCCCGCGGAATACAGAGTGTATAGCCTCATAAAAATGAGTGATACTTAAATGTTTAAATATAAATAATAAATTACACCCAACAGTCACATACATAGACCTGACCCCACACTAAGATCGAGTGACGAGTCTTGTGTCGTGGGGGTCAGGAACTACGAGAGACTTTTCGGTCTCACGAACACCCAGACCCGAAAGAAATATTTGTGGGCCACACAAACATTTCTCTCGGTGCGGGGATCGAACCCGCGGCCTCTCGTTTCACAGGCGGCGTCTAACCGCCTGCGCCACGGAGGCTGTCAAATTTTCAATCTTATATTACAAGAGTATCCATCAAATGGTTGTCTATCAGAAATTGCCTTGTGCAACAGAATACTAACAGAAATCAAGCTTGTGTATGTACTTCACTTTTATTGCCACACTCACACTACGCTCGGCGTTCGCGCAAGGGTTGTTAACTTTGGCTTATGCGAAAACACGTATCGTGTTAATAGCAGTCTTATCGTTTGATTGAATTTTTAAATTAAATGTATAAAACACAATAATACAATAAATAAATTTTAATTTTATTTATGAACTCGCTGAGAATGTGTATGTCATTATTTTGAGTTTTTTTTTATTGTTTGTATAATATATGTTTTTTTTAAATGAAATTTATATTCAGATATTATAATCTGGTGTTTTTAAATACAAGTGTAATAACTTTTATTCATTAGCTCCATCTTTGCACAAAACATCTCACTATTTGCGTACCCGAAGCGGGTGACACTCGCGCGCGCAGTGGTCTCGACTGGTTTGAAATATCGTGTCGGTGAACGCTGTCTATGTGTGCGTTGATTTAGCGCGCTTTGTATGGAGCTTGACTTCTGTTAGTTTAGTATTCTGTGCTTGTGCGATAATACCGCCAATTGTACTTTTTACTAATATGAATTGTTTACTTTTGTTTTATTTATGGTGTACAATAATGCTTAAATAAATAAGAATATAAATGGTGCATTACAAACCAAACCTGAAACATACTGATACATAACTGTTTGGCATACCAAGTTACTGATTCTAATATGTAGTCATATTCATACTCTTTGCATCTGTCGTGTCGTCTCGAACTATACACGATGCTGGCCAATGGTGAATATGAACAGATATAAATGTTTATGACGGAAACGATGTGAAGATGTGGTGTACGTATAGCAAGCATGCCGATAAATATTAATAATTGTATTCTATGTTAATCTATGTTCATATTTAACATTTATAAGTGAAGCTTAAATAGTGAACATAGCATTAGTGACAAAAAAAAGTTATATAATATTATGTTAAGCGAATTAAATAAAAATGATATAGCTGAAGAATAATTTGCGCCAGTCTCAGATCAATGTTATCTGTTAAGAAAATGGGTCTTCAATCACTCTTATATCAGTACACATTCAATTCTTAACATGTCATTGATCAGAAAAACGTATACAAGCATAGGTGGACAAAATTATATATAAATAGGCAATTAAAAAATTAATATTGTCATTGTTTTTTTAGCGTTTTAACCGCTAGAGCGATAATTAATTATATAAAGATACGAGCCGTAATTTTGAATTGTTAAATGATGTCTACATCACAAATGATGACTACCCATCGTTATTATATTTTAATGAAGTACAGTTGAATTTCAAGAAATTATCGAATTTATAATTATTATCTATCGCTACGTTATGTTCTAATCATGAGTTGTGGATTGCGGCGACTGTATCTTATAGCATAATATAGAATAAATGTATTGCCTATAAATAACCAATATTATTTATCATTCTGATATTATTTTGTCCTGAAATCAAATCGAATATGATGTGCAATGGTTTTGGAACTTAGTCCCAACAAGTCAGTAGACTCATATTGCACATTTTGTATTGAAACTAGCCACATCATGGTTGTATAATAAATTTAGTAAGCAATTGAAATGTATTACTAATGACAATAACCTAAATTATTACTTTTCAATTGAGATAAGGATATCTAGTTGATTATTTTGGGCCATATAAAAACACAACAAGAAAAAAAAACTTAAGTAAATTTAAGTATTTATCAAATCACTGTAGGAGTATCAAGTTGTATTAAAGGCGTTGTTATTATTTTTTATATGTATCTCTGACAGATCTGAAGGTTAAGTATGAAACTTAATGGTATAAACTATGAAGTAAATCAAAATATAATATTTCAAAATGATAAAAAAAAACATCACAACAAAGAGATCTTTCATTTTTAAATTGAACAAGACTTGAGATTGAAACAATAATAATAATGAAATCGCGACCTGTTGCAAAGCATTAGTTGTTGGTGGCAAGCATATCATTAACACTAAACATACCATAGCGGGTCAATTGACCCATTTTGAACTTTAGCATTGAAAGTAACGTATTACCTTACTGTTTTTGCACATTTTTATTTCATGACTTTTTCTTACTGATGAATCTACATTTATTTTCCTATTTCTTGTTTTTTTTTGTTTTGTTTATTTTGAGTAATATCTGTAGTATACCGATTTCTACCACAACGGGTCAAATGACCCGGAGAGCATTTTGATTCATTTTGCTTATCGTATTGCAGTCGGTAAGTTGCACATTCTGTAAAGACTGTTGTGTAATGTAGAACAATCAAAATAGGTGAGAACAATATCAAGAAAATATTATGTTTTTTTAATTGAAAGTAGTTTTTATCCAGGGAGTGTTAGGATCCGAATGGAGTTCATCTCACGAAAAATTTGATGCATACATATATTTCAATTTTATATGGAGCAAATAATTTTAATATCTCATTTTTGTGGAATATCATGTTTGTGGGATACATTTTTTTTATAAAACTGTGAAACTGAATGAGCAGAAATAATTTTACCGAAATTAGATTTATTTGTTATGATAAAAATAAATTAGTCAGCAAAGCCAACGTTTGAAAACAGACAAATTCGCTATGGTATCTACAATTTGGAATATTTTCATTGAGAACAGCCAAAATTGTTACAAACCAGGTGGTAATATTACTATATATACGAACAGCTATTTCCGACTAAAGTAAGATGTAGATTTACAGACCTACCAAGGCGGAAAATTTGGAATCCACTTTTTACGTTTGTAATAGTCAATATATTATTTTGTGTTATTATAAAAAATTATTTCTTTATTTCCTTTTTTTCTGTGCGTGGTGGCCTGTTGGTAAACAGGCCAAACGTGGCTGCCAACATATTCACTGTGGTCGCGGATTCGAATCCCAGGACACACCTCAGACTTTTTGAAGTTATGTGTATATAGAAAGTCAATCCCAACGCACTAAAAGGGTGAAAGAAAACATCGTGAGAAAACCTGCATATCATAGCGATGTATAATACTAAAAAAAAATAGTATGTAAAGTCCGCCAATCCACATTAGGCCAGCGTGGGGGAGTATATGGCCTAACCACTCTCAATCGTACTCTTGATCTTAGAGAAGGCCCATGCCCTGCAGTGGAACGTATATTTCCTTTTTAACAACCTATTTTCATACATTCAAGCAGGCAACATCAAGTCGGGTCATTTGACCCGCTATGGTAGAAATAGGTATCTTGTAAGTCTTGGTATGATTAGTGTTAATCATCTAGCTAGATCATGTTATTGATTCAGAGACCCAACTTAAGCTATTGTAACAACCAATAACATATAAAAAAAACATTTATTTAAAAACTAGCTAAAGGAGAACATGGCTAATTTTTAAAGTGATAATTCCGTTCCCAATAGACATAATTAATAGCTTTTATTTATTTAATTGATATTGAAGCAAAATCAGATCTAACGAGAGCTTTTTTTTATATATATTCTACACCATGATCTGATACAACGTTTTGAATTATATGTATGTATAGTAAATACGTGGTCTATGTGATGTGTCAATAATATTGATCATACAAAAAAAATATATGTAAATGATATTTAATTAAGAATTTCTTATAATTGTTTTGCAAGCCAACTAATTGTTGTTTTAATAAAACTGTTTAGAATGGATTTCGTTAGGGTACAGTTCGTGGAATTAAAAATAAAACAAAGTTTTATTCTTTAAGAACAATATTTTGACGACGTTCCTAGATTCTAGAAGTTATAATTCTGAAAAAAATAATATTGAAAAGCAACCAAAACTAAATGATTAATATATTTTTATTTATTTATTTATTTATTTAATTCTTTTTTGCACTGTACAGAAATATTATGAAGATATAATACAATAAGAATAATAGTACAAGTGGCGGCCTTATCACACTAGGTAATCTCTTACAGGCAACCATGGGATGGATATACTAACAGGAGATAGAAAGGGCAGTCTAAGGCGAAAAAGAAATAATAATAATCTACAATTAATAACTAAAAATATAACATAAACACACAAAAATATATATAAATATCCATATACATACACATATACAAACATACCTATAATATATACATATACATAAACATATTATATACCTATCCTAAAATATACCAAGAAGAGAATGGACAAATTATTTCAGCTACACTCTTGTTGTGAGAGGAAATGTTCTTTGACTTTTCTTTTAAATGACGACAGTGTTTCAGCCCGTCGCAAGTCAGCTGGTAGAGAGTTCCACAGTCGGACAGCTTGGACAGTAAAGGATTTGTCCATGAATACTGTGGAGTGCAAGGGCATTCTTAGTTTCAGGTTCTCCGACGACCTCAAGGATCTTGAAAGCGAATCATGGAGAAAGATGAAACGATCTTTAAGATACGAAGGCGTTAAAGGATTAAACAAAATTTTGTAGAGAAGTGAAAGAATATGAGTATTCCGACGAAACCGGATGGGTAACCACTTGAGCCTAGTACGAAATTCTGAAACATGGTCATATTTGCGAAGCCCAAATATGAATCTGATAGAGAGATTTTGGAGACGCTCAAGCTTATTAAGTTGGTCCTCGGTGAGATCTAGATAGCTGACATCAGCATAATCAAGGATAGGGAGAAGGAGAGTTTGCGCAAGTGAAATCTTCGTGGTAATGGGTAGAAGATTGCTCAACCTTCGCAAGGACCTTGCCGAGGCAAACAGCTTTCGACTAACCTCACGAAGCTGCGGACCCCAAGTGAGAGACCTATCAATAAATAAACCTAAATTCTTGACGGTTTCACTATATGGGATGATAGTGCCATTACAGGTGATGGATGGTAGGAGATCCCAATTAATTTTGGAAACCAATTTAGGGCTACCGACCACAATCACCTGGGTTTTTGATGGATTAACCATCAATCCATGGGTCCGGCTCCAGTCACAAATGAATAATATATAAGAGCATTAAGCATTTGATTCTTGATATTTGTTTACAGTTTGTACATGATGTAGCAAGATTTAAAAACGCCAGTTCGCCTGATGACGTACATGGCGTAAGACAGAGAGAGCCTTCCGCTTGACGTGGAACTTGCCGAGGGAGTGAAGATGTTTGGTTGGTTGAAGTACTACGCGGCGCAAGACAGCGAGAGTTTTTTTTTTCTCTGCCTTCACCTGGAATAGTTTCAGGTGGAAGACAGAGTTTGGATTTTGGATGTGTTTTGATTGATTGATTTTTGGAACCCGGAGAATTTGACGACAAAGATAGACAGTTTTTTTAGATCTGTTATTATTGGTCCTGGGAGAAATATCAGGACAAGATAGACAGGTTTTTTGAACCTGCTATTTTTGGACCTGGGATAATCTCAGGACAGTGTTAGACAGTTTTTATCCACCTGGGAAAGTCTCGGGTGGACGACACAAAAAAAAAGTTGTAAGCCATCGATCAAGAACTTCGTGCCTGAGCTTCGTGCCCGAGCCTGAACTTCGCGTCGAGCCCGAGCTTCGTGCCCGAGCCTGAACTTCGCGTCGAGCCCGAGCTTCGTGCCCGAGCCTGAGCTTCGCGTCGAGCCCGAGCTTCGTGCCCGAGCCTGAGCTTCGCGTCAAGCCCGAGCTTCGTGCCTGAGCTTCGTGCCTGAGCCAGAGGGCTGTGCCCGAGCGCCGTGCCCGAGCGCCGAGCCCGAGCGCCGAGCCCGAGCGCCGAGCCCGAGCGCCGTGCCCGAGCCCGAGCGCCGTGCCCGAGCGCTTGCCCGAGCCCGAGCGCCGTGCCCGAGCGCTTGCCCGAGCCCGAGCGCCGTGCCCGAGCGCCGTGCCCAAGCGCCGTGCCCGAGCGCCGTGCCCGAGTGTTGAACCCGAGCTTCGTTTATTATTTTTGAAGTGAAAACTTCTTTAGCGGCGTTGAGCACTGTTTCTGTAATGGGTATAAAATCTTAAACTCGCGTCAGGACACGTGACCTGATCGAAAAAGCGTAGGACGGATGGAGAGTAGACAGCTGTCAGTTTATAAAGCTTTGATGAATTGCCAATGATTTTGAGTGGAGATTTCAACATAAACTTCGCAGACGATAAAAATCAACTATTAATTGAATTTTTAAATAATGAATTTGGTTTAACTATGTCGAATGATCGCAATCTTAGCACAACGAAATACAAAACTACTATTGATGCGGTCTTTATTAGACATTTAAATAGGTTCGAATCAAAACTGTTCGTTTCTTACTTCAGCTACCATAAACCTATCGTATCAGTTTTAGAGATTGGCGATGATAGTTCTGGTAATGATGATGGTGAAAAAGTCGTTGAAATTATGGATGAAAGTTGATTTTTCGGAGAGATAAACTTTTTAATGTAAAATAATTGTAATAGTTTTAAAGTGTTAAATTTTTAATGTAATATAAATTGTCATGTTTGTGTACGATAGCGCAATAAATGAATATTGTATTCTACCACATAAATGATAGTACTTTTATACTGATAAAGCAATTGGTGCAAAATTATTCCCTAACCATTCCAAAATATCAAACATGCTCAACGTTAATAATCAAGTTTTCACTTCTGCCGGCACTCCCGGAGTGCAACCCGTCTTTTTTTTTTTACTTTTTTCAGAGTTGAGATGAGATATTGGTTTGAGGACAAACTAGGGTCAGGAAGGCCGAATGTTAGATACCATTATGTAATTGCTAGTTATCTAGTATCAGGGACCTCAACTGTAGCCAATATGTACAATACGCATTTTTCAGTAACAAACATAAACAATAACAAACAGATTGTTTTATGCAATTAGTCGGATTTATGGTTTTTGTGAATGAGCATTCCCACGATAGTTATTTATTTATTGCCAACTTAAGTAATCTGAAGTACCCTTTTTATTTTTTGTTTGTTGAAAGTAATGTTTAAGTTCCGAGAACATAATGGGGTCCTTATTTTTCTAATAGTGCGCCACTTGTAAATCTTTGCTTGTATGTAATAACTTATATTTCTTTATGGCCTATAAGGCGACACTAATGTCCTGTCAAAACCATAGTATAAGAATACTATATTTTGCGAGGGACGACACATTCGTCCTCAAAGCTTTGAATAGTAAAGTTCTAGTTAGCTATTTTATATTGTATTTGTATAAGCTTTGGTATACACAAGTTATTTATATCTTTAACATTGATTGTATAGACGTAGATAAATGGAAGTAAATTGTTATTTTTGCTAACTCGTTTTCTGATTTCTAATACCTGTAATGTGGTATCTATTGGGAGTGATCTGTGTTCGTGACCGACACTAGATCATCCTAATTATATTATTGATACTTTGAAAAATCATAAATTTTTCCAAATTGCATGGTTTATTTTTTTTTTATTAATGAATAGATATGATTAAAAAATTATATGTTTTTTAAAACCAGCACTTTTTATTGGTTTATGTCGAGATATTGTGCGTCAGCCACTAGTGGCCGTCACGGCCCGAACGGAAAACCTTACATTTTTTCTTGGCGTTGAACGTGTTAAAAAACATGATAACAAAAAGCAACATATATTTTTATTGTTCCCTGATTATTAGGGTCCTGCAACTTTAACAGAAAAAGAAAACTTTAATTGGATCACGTCCTAGTCCTATTGTTTATTTGTTACTAGCCATTTTCTGATCAACATGAACACAAAAAAATAGGGAATCCCTTAATGACGTATTTCTTGAATCATTTAAGTTGATTGTGGGCTGTGGCCGATTTTCGCACTTACATATTAAACAAAACCTAAAAGAATCATTATTGACTGAAGTAAGGCGTAATGTTTGACAAGAATCAAGGTCTCTAATAAGAACGAGCAGGGCAGTAAAAATGTGAATCAGTATTTGATGTTAAATTGCTACGTTTTAAAATTAAATATTTTTTATTAGTTTACAGGAAATGCAAAAGTAGATGTATGTATAACGTGACCATACGCTTTAGGCGAGACAGTCCCACTTTCAGGAAGTCTTTGCCGGTGTCCCCAGCATCGTCCCGCTCTTTCAAACAGACCAAACAATAATTTAAAATGTATTTTTCACTCGAAATGCCCTACCGAACTACTACTAAAAACCGTGGGGTCGTATTATACCAACACTTTCGTAAAAACATCTTGACTTAATAAATTTTTCCACAATTATTGAGTACGTTATGTATCTGCCTTAAAGTAACGCACCTATCGAAAGAGTTTTTTCTCACATTATCAAAATATGGACAAGTGATAAAACACAGGAGTCTCAGTAGTGAAAGATATTTTGATTACGAAAATAAGTAAATATTAAAAAAAAATGTACTGAGTTTCACACATCTAAAAACTAACCCGATGGTTTAAAACAATTTGTTCAGCCGACAAATACAAAAACACAATTTCGATTATTATTTTATATTATTCAATCTTCTATGATAAAAACTTGTAAAATACTAAAAACTTTATTATTATTATTATTTGATTCCACTGATGTCCCGCTCAGGCACAAAATATTAATGGTCACGTTATGTATGTATAGTATTTTGAAGTTTACTGTGGTAAAGAATCTTTAGTGCGTGAATTAGGCTCGCTCTTAACCAGTTCCTTAAGGTCTCTGTTAACGGCTTTACACGAGTGACGTGTCTGACGTCAATCATTACAAACTATAACATTAAAAAAAATTAAGTTTTAATACGTTTTAAAATACCTAATTATTTTCCGCAAAGTAGACCATACTGCGACATAAAAAATCGTGGGTTCATAACCAATTACCAAACCACTGATTTTTCGGTTACATATATATTAGATTTAGTAATCTTATAAACTAGCGACCCAGTCCGGCTCCGCCCGGGTGCAGATACACTTATTTCAAAATATTCTATCGCCTGTGTTCATCATGGATCATGTAGGATTCTAACGTAAAAGAAGTTTTCAAATACATCCAGTAATTTCAAAGCCTATTCTGTGCAAAGAAACAATTGAATCTTTCTTTAAAATATTAGTGTAGATATCTTAACGTAACACAATTTATAAAATGCGCTCAACTACGTTAATTCCGCTTAAATGTACTGGACCAACTTATTATTTGAATGGCGTTCCAGTATTCGGGCGTAAGAGTTCTACTTAAGAATTTTAAAGACAGGTTAAATAAGACTAACAGTTGAATCGGGCCAGCGTGGTAGAAAAGAGCTTTCTGTTGAAAGGGTTAACTTCAAGCAAAGAGCCAATCGGAAAATGTATTAAGAGGACGGTAGACGCCGATGACCTTGCTCGAAGCAGAACCAAATCTCATGCACCGGAGCACGCCGGCACACGACGTGCGAGCGAGCGCGCTGCGCAATACCTATTCGGCGCCATTTTTTCGTCGCGAGCGGAACGATATATTTCATTATTTTGATCGACGTTCCCATCGAGTACAGTTAGTGAATGATTAATTCACCATACAACACAATAACAATCGTGGTGAAGCTTTTTGAACGCCGACTAATAAACGAGAGGCCGCGAGTTCGATCCCCCATTGAAACGATTTTTTGTGTTTATTTATTTTATCTATCTATCCGTTAGATAGATAGATGAATTTATAAACAAAAACAATTGTATCGATGCGGGGAACGAACGGCCACTCATTTTTCAGTAGGCGTCCAGCAAGCTGTGCTACGGTAACTGTAATGTATGATTGTGAATTAATCATTCACTACGGTTAGACCGCGCCTAACCGTGCTCAATGAATATGTCGAGCGAAATAGCAATATTCAATTTACTTTGATATTGCGGAAACAAGCGACATAGGTCCGTTCAGCACGGCGCCACGTCCCGCACTGATTTGTTGGGCGAAAACGGGGAAGTGCTCACGATTTAAAATAAATGAGACAGAAATTGGAAAAAATAAAAAGAAGGCTCCATCCATCTTGCATTTCTTAATATCCTAATAACAATAAAATAATCCTGGTGCTCATAGTTTACGAGAAAAAACGTTGTAAATGCGAAAACAGAGGTCACTTTGCAATTTTATTTCAAGTACTTTTAATACACTTTTAAAAATTCTGAAAAGAAGGGGACATGCTCCATATAGTGTAGATCAACATATATTTTTTTTTGAAGACGTAACAATAAACCTCACCAAGAAAAAACGTTGTGAAAAAGGCCATTTTACATAGACCCTCCTCTTAAGTAATGATAATTGCTGGTAATTATTGTCATCAAAGAATAGATAATTTATTTAACTGTGGGATAATAAGAAAACCATGATTATCAAACGTCACATATGCGAGTGATGAGTTTTTATCGTCAATGTAACCGGAATCTTAGTTTACGTTTTATATTGACAGCCTCCGTGGCGCAGTCGGTTAGACGCCGCCTGTGTAACGAGAGACCCCGGGTTCGATCCCCACACTGAGATACATGTTTGTACGGCCCAAAAATATTTCTTTTGGTTCTGGGTGTTTGTGAGACCGAAATGTCTCTCTTTGTTCCTGATACCCGCGACACAAGACCTATCTTAGAGTGGGGTCAGGACTACATATGTGACTGTTGGGTGTTACTTATTTACTTACTGTTATTTAAGACTAGTACATAAGTACATGTTCATAAATAAATTTTCTACGAGATTTTTTTATTTTATTTATTGTTTATTACAAACATTTACAAAAATAAAAACAGTACAATTAAATACATTGCCCCACAAAACTGCTGCTGCAATTTGCCTGTGGGGTCCCCGTGAATCTTATAACTAACAGTACAGAATAAAATCTTATAACTAACAGTGTAAAACCACAAAAATCAAGATTTTCCATTATTACTTTGCAAATAAACTTTTGTACTTGAAGGCGATGATCCCAGAGCTACTCAACCCCAGACTTGACATTAAGATCCTTTCGAGAAGCCAATTTAGTCCACCACGCTGGCCTATTTAAGTTTCAATAGCCATAGGAGTGTGCCTTGGGTTCGAACACGCGACCTCTACTGAAGGTGGGACTGAACCGTGTCAGACCGGTTCAGTCCCACTCCATCTAGCCTGTCGTTAGCACTACATAATTTAAGTTTAATGGTCAAAAATGCATCCTCTGTACTTTTGTGGCGAAATGAAAAACCACATGTATGTACAACATATAATATTTACAAATTTATAGCAATGAGACTTTACAATTAACATGAGAAAATATCTTACAAGAATATTTAAATAGTGACGTATGTCATGGTTCGAAGTTTGCTGGCCGTTTTGCGCCGAGCATTGCACGACTCCTTGGTCCACACTTTCAATGTTAAAAAATGGTGTTTTATGTGGATTATTGTGAATAAATCCCTTTTTAAAACAAATCGGCTACACACAGAGACAGGGCTTTATAGCTTTGCTTCGTTCGTTAAATTGTTAGACGCCAGCCGTGAAACGAGAGGCCGCGGGTTCGATCCCCGTACTGAAACAAATATTTGTGTGAACCACAGGTATTTTTTTTTCGGGTCTGGGTGTTTGTGACAATAAAACTTCCTATATAACAAAGAAATCTATGCCAAAAACTTTAGTAATTCCTGATACCCACGACACAAGACTCGATCTTATTATGGGGTCCGAATTATGTATGTGACTGTTGGGTGTAGTTATTTATTAACATATAAATATATCGATAAAATCGTTACCGGCTTTTAAAAATACTTGCGGTGTTATTTGATGTGTTGGATCGTTGGTAATTAGATGGCAGAGCGTTCACTGACTCAAATGGCAAACACCAGCCAATTGTAGGAAAATAACATCGTCATCAAAATCCATTCATTAGTGACTAGCGGTCGGGCCCGGCTCCGCCCGGGTGCATACATGTTTTAAAATGGCGGTCAAAATGTTTAATTCTGACTATCAGTTTAGAATATCGACCAATCGGACCACGAAAAACGAACAAAATTTCCTCGTATTTGCTAGAAATATCACTACTGCTTTCCTCCTATAGGTCATAGCGTAATGATAGCCTATAGCCTTCCTCGATAAATGGACTACCCAACACTGAAAGAATCATTCAAATAGGACCAGTAGTTCCAGAGATTAGCGCGTTTAAACAAACAAACAAACTCTGCAGCTTTATAATATTAGTATAGATATAACAAAAAGACATGTGACTACATTGAAATAAATTCTAAATTCATGCATTTTAAAGGCAATTATACAATAACGTAGGTACTATGAAATACTATGAACTACTAAATACTAATATAATAAATTAGTGCTAAATGAAATAGACCAAGAGCCCGTAGCCGCAAGACTTTCGTCATCTTACAAAACTGAAAGTTTGTCTACGAATGCCTCTAACATAAAAGCTGAATTTCATATATTTTATTAAGGCAAATATTAAAAGTTATTTCCTTGGTAACCACATAATATTGATGGTTCTTTCATCTCCTCAGATACATTAAAGCTGATAACTTCCAAAGCCACCAAGATCGGATCTTGATTATTATGATAGTGTGATGCAATGTTAGAGTGACGCGCAGAAAAAAAAATCAGCTTTTATAAAATGACGAAAATCTGGCCGACACGGGCTCTTGGTCTGAAAGGGTCGACTCAGTTGGGTGTAACTACCTTTGATCGTGTATATTTGATCGAAGGTTACCACTGGCCACTGTCTAAGATAAAAACCAACGTGAAGTAGCAACCTTGCCGCTGTTTGTCTTCTCGTAAGTTAGCCGAAGGTCCAAGAACCCCACCTTAAC
Organism: Hyles euphorbiae; assembly: GCA_023078785.2. Taxonomy (NCBI): domain Eukaryota; kingdom Metazoa; phylum Arthropoda; class Insecta; order Lepidoptera; family Sphingidae; genus Hyles; species Hyles euphorbiae. The sequence goes on from CM041034.1 coordinate 635,677, forward strand.
TAAAACCTATCCTCACCCATTTTGAGACGCTAGCATAAATCCAGCCAATTTCGAAAGAATTTCATAGCTGAAATAATCATTTACCGAAACTCCGCTGTTTCCTACTCTGCCAGGCTTATTATAAAACAGTTAACGCTTCATAGCAAACGTCTGAGCGAAATTGAAAAACAATTCATTCACTAATACTTAGACACCGGTGCACGAACTAAATACGACGCGTCTAAAAATACGGGCGCAGTACAGTGCGGCTTCTGTGCGTGGCGGACGTATGTTCAGTGACCAGTGAGAAATGACACGCGACATACATAACAACTCATCATGGTTAAATGCATCGGTATGTATCTCACATAACTGGACGATAATGACACTTTAACGTTTCCATTAGGATAGATCAGTGTTTTACTAAGTCATTACCGAGGCGTATATGCAGTCATTCTGTGTTATTTATAATTGTGTTGTGCATTTTTTTACAATGACCCTCGTGACTAAAAGTGTTATGTTATAGATAGTTTTTTTTTTACAATTGACAAAAATATATTTGATAGTTGCAATCAAATTGTGTTCACTTGCGAGTTAAATTTTTCGTATGTCGATGCAATCATGACGAATTATTTCAATGAACATTAGTCACTGGGATCGCTTTAGTTGTGGTACGATTCACACTCCATTCTAGTTTCACCCTATTGAGGGTGTTGTTGGAAATGTATTTTGTTACTATTATTATTTCGATGTTATAATTCAATGTTATGTTTTGGTCTATGTTTAGTATTATACTTCCTGTGGCTGAAGAGAGAAAGAGAAAAAGAGGGAGAGAGAGATATAAAAAATATTATGTAGATAAGTTAATGTCCACTGGCTTTGTAATCTTTTTCTCTTTGTTGTTTTTTTATGCGTAGAATGTTAAAAACTTGGGGCTCTTTGTTTTATGGTCTTTGTTTTCAATATTTACTATCATACATAAATACATAAACTCACACCTTTCTCCCAGAAAAGGCAGGCAGAGGTGCGAATAGAACACGCATGTTTCGCCTTGTGTTCCGTCCCACGATGCGAAAGGGTCTAGCCTATCGGGCACAAATTATTTAATATCACTATATGAAAATGTATCACATAGAAAAGCAACAAGAGTACAATGTTTTAATTGAACGTTGCACCAATGCATACATGACCATTGACCAGACGTCATTTCAAACATAATATTGATATACGAGATACCGCAGTTGATTTATGTCAGCTTCTTTATTGCATTTTTTCCCTACCGGCAATACTTATAATGTACCTAACTTCAATGGACTCAGAGTAAGTACTATGTGCATGATAACAAATCAGAATATTCTCCGGAGATATATTTTTCCCGACGTCATTTAGCTGATCTGTTCATAAACTTATACTTACGGCATAATTGATAGACAGATTTTTAGTTTTAAGGTTATTGGTTAATGTATATTTTTTAAGGTTTGTGGCATAAAAAATATGTTTTCTTTCTTTATTTTCTAAATGAGATCAACTTAACTTAAGACCGTACTTTTCAGATAAAGTAAATGTGTGAAAAAGTGACACATGTATCGCTGTTCGTTTGTAATTATTATGCCGGCCTTCAGGGCCACTATATGCATTGTTTTTACTAAGATCTTAAATATGTTTTGCTTTTAATATTTTGGATTCTACGATGTCAAAATGTGATGGATTAGGAATAGATAATCGCTATCTTACATCAAGATGGTAACAAAGTGATAATTTTATGATAAGCTATTCAGTAAATATTTCAAATATGTACTAAAATCTCCTATAAATTTTCGATGACCTTACAGACTGTTTCTGGTAACTCGGAAATGTTTAAACCATTATAACATTGAGAGAATTTTACATGTCATAAATTACTCATGAGAAACTCAGAATATTGACACGTGGTGACACAGCGTGACGTACTTGAGCTAAAAAAAGATACGTCACTCAACATATACCGCAAAAGAGATACATATATAATAAATTAACGTCAACAGTACGATCCAAACATTTGTCTCTACGCGGGAATCAAACTCGCAGTCTTATATTTCACATACGACTCATTAACGAACTTATATATCTGCAGTCAAATGAGCCATCATTGACATCAATAATTATCTGATAGAAAGATTAAGAACCGACCAATCATAAGATTCCAAAGATGCTGTTTTATAGAGAAGGTCATTTGACATACCACTACATTGCTGTAGAAGTGCGTGGTGGTCTGCAGGTAAACAGACCAGACGCAGCTGCAAACTTGTTCACGGTGGTCGCGAGTTCAAATCCTAGGGCTCACCTCTGAATTTCCGATTCATGTGGGTATTGATACCCAATCTCTACGAACTAAAACGGTGAAAGAAAACATCATGAGAAAACCTGCATACTATAGAGATTGTAAAAATTTCTATGCTTTGTAAAGTTCGCCAACCTGCACTAGGCCAGCGTGGTGGACCATATGACCTAACATCTCTAAATCATACTCTAAAGGAGGCCCGTGCCCTGCATTGGAACGTATATGGGCTGATACAAATACATTGTTTTAAGACGAATTTATACACCCCAGTAAAATTATCTTGGATTTGAATCTCCATCATCCAAGTAGCGCGATATCCACTAAGCCACAACCTCGTAGTAATGATACGTGATATACAACACCTGTTAATTGTCACTGCGATGTCACTTGATGCCGGCCAACAATGTGAAATGTTTCGCCAAGTGCCCTCAATGCATTTTTATCCGACAATTGTATTTAAAAGAGTTCAGTTTTACTTGTCGAATTGAATTAAACAACTAAGGAATACTCTAAAAAGATCAATATGTAGTAAAATTTCCTGTAAGAGGTGGCAATGACTAAAATGAATTTAACAGGTTCTATCGCGTTATTAAAACGTCAAAAGTACCCTAAGCCGACGAGAGTGCATGAAGAGGTTGATGAAAGTGGATGAAATGAAAGTAATATGTCAGAATCGAGAAAAGTGGCGGTTTATATTCACCGCATACCCCTCTGGGATACAGGCGTTACGATTATGTATCGATACTTATGTCGATTACTTTACAGCATTCGTGGTCACTGGGCGGACTGAGGTCTGAGGTATTAATCATCCGCTCAGTGACTGTTACTGTTTAATTACCCTTAATTATAAATAAAATAATATAATCATGAAATCTGCTGCGATAACATCCATAAAAAATTGTTTTATTTTAATGTGTGACATTCGCGTAAACCTAACCATTAAACAAGTGGCAATTTCAATTTCCGTTGAATACTAGTATCTACTGAAACATGGCCGTCAGGTAATTTACTTCATATAGGTTCATTTGCGCTAATTTTTCAACATAAGTCACTACATTTTCGATTGCATTGCATCGGTTTCCTCCAATCATAAATTTATTTTAATCGAAAAGATGCTGATTAAAGATTGCTATCGAAAACAAAGCCGTTTTAACAACTTTAGACACAAACCAACTATTTTTTTTTGCAAAAAAGGGACGTTTTTTTTTTGCTATTGTTTCCCTACTGTTGTATTTGGGTGGTAAAACATAGTGTTTTCGAAAATAATAGTGTACACCCTTTTTATTTTAAAGACGCTATTGTAATCAAGGGCTTAAATTATTATTTTGGCAAATTTTTATTTAAGGATTTTTTAGTTGCGTAGTGTTTGGAGTCACTAAAACTACCTCCCGGCTTCGTTTTCGGTAGCAGTCTTTAATCAGTATCTTTTCGATTAAAATAAATTTACGATTGGGGGAGGTGTTGATATACCATGTATACATGTGTCTCGATTACATGAGACATAAAATAAACTAACTCATTCAAAAATATTTTTTGTTTAACATTAATACATAAAAAATTGCGTATATGCGAAGTTAGAAATTATTTTCGCTTCATAAATATTGTCAATATAATTTATGGCCTATTCAAAAGTTTACTATTAAAAAAATGACTTTTCTTGAATAAAAAGAACAATAAGCTGTAATATTATATTATATACGTATACATAGATCTAATTGAAGACAAACAAATTAATGCCCACATTTTTGATGTAGGTAATAATTAGTTATTGTGCTTTTATTGAAATTAATCGCGAGACGAGCATGCCAATCGCCTGATGGTAAGTGATACGACCGCTTATGTACATACAGTAGCAAAAGTAAACGACACCTTGAATTACAAAGCAATGCTTGCCATTCCAAAATTTCCTTCAAACGAGAACACAATAGCTTACACTATACTGCTGTTTGGCGGGACTCGGGAGTATTAGACATTGCACATAGCTGTTGGTAGGTCCCTTGTATGGGCGGGGCCACCTAGTAGGGTAGGTACCACTGCAATGTTTATTTCTCCTTCCAAACAGCAGTGTAACCGCACTGTTGTGTTTCGGTTTGAAGGTCATTGCAGCCAGACATACACACACTGGACATAGTGACACTTTACAATTACATCTTATGTCACAGTAAAGTAAGCGCCGTGGAAAACCAAGCATTGCTTTGTTATTTATTATTATTTTCTTATACGGGTTGCACTGCTTTTGCATTAATTGAATTGTAGACATGTATAGTGCTAATAAACCTAATCTAATCCTAATGCTAATATCAGCTCATATACATCCAACTGCAGGACGTGGGCTGCTTCTAAAATCGAAAGTGCGATTGTACAAACACTCAAAGGCAGAAACAAATTATTTAAAATTGTTATGCAGATTTTCTCACCGTGTTTTCCTTAGCTTTTATAGTGTATGCTGATTGACTACCAATACACACATGGATCCGAAAATCTAGAGATGTGGTTGTAACCCGCGACCACTGTGAAGATGTTGACAGCCGTGTTTGTTCCGTCAACAACGAGTCACGCACTTATAAACCAACATTGTTTATTTTTCCAGGAAAACTGATGAGAACAACCATCTTCGGGATCGTTTTCTTGATATTGCCGCTGATATCAATACTGGTGAACCCGATTCGGCTGCTAGTCAACTATGTGAGTACAACCAATTGTATTAATGAATATTAATTGCACCGCATTCTCTCAATTGAAAGCAATCAGTTTTGGTTGCAATGTACTTTGATGTGTACTTATCCAGACATATTCATAGTCAACTTGTAAACATACTTTAGCTATCGAATGTTTTGTCTTCTTCATCATCGTCATTATCATCTCAGCCACAGAAATCCACTGCTGAACATAGGCCTGCCTCTGTTGTAAGCGACCTGCATCCAGCGACTTCCTGGAACCGTAGCCAGTTAACCTTCTTCTTCGCTAAAACTTTTTACAAAAGTCGTTTGCAAGGGACGAAACACTCGTTAGCTAAAATAGGTGTATGAAAAGTCTATTATTCTGACTGATAGCGTTAGAGGAATGTAGATAAAATAATCGGTAGTATTTTTGTTAATTAGGGCTGAGATATAGGCATTTACGATTTCTCTCTCTGTATTATATTGACAAAATCGTCTCGAACTATACATGACGCTGACCAGTGAATAAGAACAGATATACATGTTGATGGCTGAAACGGTGTGAAGACGTGCTGTATAGCAAACGAGCAGATAAACATCAATGACTATTACGATGTCCTTATATTGTAATTTCGGTAAACATAATAGCCCACTGTTGGGCATGGGATATTAAGAATTAGAAGGCTAAGGCCATATTTCACCATGCTGGCATAATGTAGTAGATCCTGTTTATCATAATTTTTGTAAGTATTCGTGCGTCAAGAGTACCCAGTTGATTGTAATCAGAAACTGATGTACGTATGGTGAACAATATCCCATTCTTAAAAATGAAAGCAAATGTAAATCACTGACGTATTTTTGGCGTACATTGACCCTTTATGGAGCAACCTCTATTGATACTGACTGTGCATTGAAATGAGACTGTTTATTGATAACAATTAGCATTTTCATGTTTATTTATTTTCTTGGTCGATTATATTCGAATACTCCAACAAAAGTTAAGGTTTTTCTTAGCAAATTAGCTGTATCTTCTTCCAAACTTATAATTAAATAACTTAAATAATTTACCATGTAGCAGTATATTATATTAATATTTAATTGTCTCCCGGGCATGTTTATCTCGTGGGATAGGTAGAGCTGAAACTAGTGCTACTCACAGAATGCTAAGTTTATTTTAATCCTCTAAGTAGAAGGAGATTCTATAGTCATATCTAAAACAAATTCTCTCGGGCAACACTTGTGATTATCCAAATTGAACCCATAATGTAATTATTCAAGATCCATTAATATAACTAAGAAACTATTACAAAAAAGAGCCAAGAATAAACACATAACAAATACCTTTAATTTTATTTCTGGCCTGAAAAAGCGATACTATGCATCTTGAGAGCAGTGCAATGTAAACAAATTATCCACGTCACAAAGCCGGCGTCCTTGAATTTCCTCATTTAGGTAGGTTTTATATTTTATTTTATAGGATACAATGAATTGTATCCTAGTGGGTACGGATCTCCTACCAGGTAGTTCTTATTTTTTTTTTTTTTTTTTTATAATGGCCTGGCATAGTGGCGGCATTGCACCTGATGGAAAGTGCCAATGCCGCCCAGGCAGAGTATCCATTGGCATCGGACGGCAATCCCATGCCAATGGAAACAATTATGCCGGCCTGCTTAGGTGCCTCTTCACACCACGGCGGAAGGACCCGGGATTGTAGGAAGGAGGGAACACGTGCGCCGGCAAACAATTCCACAGCCTGACGGTGCGGCACAGAAACGAATTTGAGAACCGTTTGGTTCGCGCCGGGATGGTGTGGACCGTCAAGCTATGGCTTCGCAAGCCAGCACGCGTGGTTCTGGTTAGGAATGGAGAGGAGGGGAGCAAGTTGAACAATTCCTCAGAGCACTCTCCGTGATACAGGCGGTAGAACACGCTTAGAGAGGCGACATCTCTCCGGAGTTGTAGCGACTCCAAGTTGCTCGTAACGTCTGCATCATTCACAATGCGGATGGCCCGCCGCTGCAATCCATCCAAGGCATCGAGCAGGTACTGGGCGGATCCATCCCAGAGGTGCGAGCAATACTCCATACCCGGCCGGACCTGCGCTTTATATAAGCGGCAAAGCTGACCGGGCGTGAAAAACCGACGAAGAGGCAACGAGGATCTTAGGTTCGGGCACTAAGAAGGCCGAATGGGCACCGGCACGAAAGGGTCGGCAGGAAGCGAATTGATTCGCCGGACGGAAGGGCCCCCGTACCCTCCCGGGATGGGCCGCCGGGACCCCACTTCCGGTCATCAACCGGCACGACGTACCCACCCAAGATTATGCGCGGCATGGTGAGGCAGCCTCTCGAGGTGGTTAGCCCCGATTGGGCCCCTGTACTATACCGCGGGCGGCCAGCGGACAACCGTTTCTACGGGTCTCCCTGGCCGGCGGATCAACTCTCCTCCCTTCGACAGAGGACCGAAAATACCCACACGGTACAACCTCATGCCCGGACTTAAGATCCTCGAAGAAACCGGAAAACCACTGGCTGATCCCGGAACGCGATCCCCTTACGGAGATCACTATGGCGGTCTTTACGCCTCATGGACGGTGGTCGCTACCCGGGCGGACACATAAGTCCTACCACCACTAAATATATTAAGTATTTATCCAATACGCCCGACAACGAACATTCTGGTTACCTGAATATAACTAATCAATACCGCCTATGAACATCTACGACGCTTGGATCATAGGTTTGTTGTCGGCCCTTAAAATTAGGGAAATTTTATTTATACTTCTTTATTTCAAAAGTGGTAGAGCCACGTTGTTGTCAAACATGATTCAGCATGAATGGGCAGACTCATCCCAGGTTGTACCACTGTCTCATAGGAGATTGACGTGGAGAGAACAACACACAACCCAACGAAATGACACAGCAAGGCTGTCAATTCACATCGATCTCATGTGAGACAGTGATAATGCCCCGGACAAACCTGCCAAATCATTCTGAGCCATGACAGACAAAAGCGTGGCACCACCATTTCCAAGAATAGTAGTAGTAGTACCCTTTATCACCTAATAATCGTTGTTTCCAGGCCACCAGGGTAGAAGAAGGCTCGTTTATGATGGAGACATTCCAGACCGAGGTGGAAGGCGCGCATCTATCTCTCTATGTATTCAACATTACCAACGCAGACAGGTTTTTAGAGGGCCTGGATGACAAACTGGAAGTTGAAGAGGTGGGCCCGTTTACCTATGCGTAAGTTTCTGTATTAGTTTATACGATTATCCCAGCCAGAGCCAGAGTTAATTGCTCCTTAGAAGTTATTTTACTTAATTAGAGATATTTTATATCCATGGGGGAGGTCATTGTTCAGCATACGACTTCTTTTGGCTGAAAAGAGAGAGAAATTGACATGACGACGTAATAATGCATCTAAGGGATGTTTATTTCGCGCCGATGAACACAATAATAATTGTACAAGTCTGATTGAAACTCAATTTCAATCGTAATTAGTTTAAATCTGAGTCGACATGTCCTAAAGTGTAGTAGTTGTAATAGTTTTTCAGAAATTCTTAGAGAAATCCTGTGTTAAACATAATTAATGTTACAGTATATTTTTTTGTATCCGAAGATGAAATAGACAATACTTTGTACAAATTAATATTATGCTGAAAACAACAAACCATAATATATGTGTGACTGGCATTTACAGCTTTGCAAAAAAAGAGTCTGTTTTAATGAGGGCGTAAAGATCACATTTAGTATTAACATGGAAATGTTCAGATACTTGTTATTTTTATTTATTTTTATTAATAGCTATTAGTCTCTTTGTTTATTTGAAATCACAAAACAAACAGAACCGTACGAAAATGTATAGAAATACTTGCGTATAAAATTATTCTACGAACACAATGACATTTTTAATAGTGTTGCCTTAATTGTTTTCCTTTAATGCCGGTTGTAGCCAGAGCAACTACTGGACATATTGAGACTTAACATCTTATGTCTCAGGATGGCGAGCGCAGTGGAATGCCAAGCATTGCTTTGTAATTCAAGGTGTTGTTTGGTTTTGCTACTGTTCATGAGCGGTCGCATCGCTTACCATCAGGCCAACGGCATGCTCGTCTCGCCATTCACTGCAATAAAAAAAAGTTGTCATCGCATCGTACACTTTTTTGCCAAGTTATATATAAGTAGGTACTTTTTCTTACGATGAGGTCACTAATAGTATACATAGGTCGTCATTTAAATTCTCTACTTAGTTTCACTTTTGTGTCAACACGGTTAATGTTTTATTTAAACAGCGTAAAATATATCGTAAAATTAATATGTAATTGAACACAATAAATATCTAATTTACATTTTCAAGTATTATAAAATAGTAAATTAAGGCAAATATGTTTACATATTTTGAAAAAGGCTAGTGAGTATTCATTAAACTCAAGAATACATTCAAATTATGCACCCCTATATTATTACACATTTAAAAGATGACACTTTAAAGCATCATTTTTTAAGAGCCAAATTGTGTTTGACAATGCATTTCCCTCTATTTAGTAAATTATTGTTCAGAGTTTTTGTGATAATCAACAGGTTCCATAGTGACTCACATGATATCACATGATCACATGAACAGTTTCATAAGTTATGCAATCTCCGGCATATTTTTTGTCTCTCGTAGTAATTCTATATACCTGACCTTGTTGCACAATCCGCTGCAAGCTATAAATAATAGATACCTATATCAGTTACTAATTGCTTGTTATTATATCCTGGTGAAACCATGAAGGTAATGAAATCGTCTCAGTCAGTACGATTCCCATTTCCACAGTTATCTTTATGTGAGTTTTTGGTTTGAAAATTATCATTCTATGAGTTGCATAAAAACAGACAATCATATGATAAGATAAGACATTTGTCGCAACATGGCGTTAGATCTTTGTGGGAGAGCAATGTTTGGCAGTGGACTTTCTATGGTTGAAGTGAGATAGAGAAAGAGAGCAATAGAATGTCCTGCTCTCTTCCCGTCACAGAGGCAGTATTGAGAGCTTCCACGATGTGGATGGATATGATGCTTGCCGCGGCCTCGGTAGGAGTGAGCTGCAGGTTGTCTTTCTATACCAAGACATTATTTATCCTCAAAAAATATGATTTGGTTCTCGGTTCTGCGAGACTAAATAAACTAAACAAATATCTATGATACAGCACTTGCTACTAAATCTGGAATCAGCAATATCATGTGTGTGACTGTAAGATTTATTAGTATTTATTTATGATACGTTTGTACATCAAAATTCAATGAATGGGAGTAACACGGGTGATATTGGGTATAGAATTTCATAAATTTCTATAATGTTGACTACGGTTTATAGGATATCCTCGAGAGTAAAAATCTATGGTTGTTGACTTAAAATCTATATATCAACGATGTGACCTCATTAGGATAAGTGGTTCAATAATACCAGTTTTTACAGACACATTCAACCTTTATCTTCTAAGATTATTTAAATAAAATACCAGTTCGTAAAGTGCATACGTTATTTATACACTTAGTTAATAAATTCTACTAGTTTGAACACATTATGGACATGTTACGTAAAGGTCATCAGACAGTATACTACTAGTAAGGGTCTTACTGATTATATTGGTAGCATTTTATTACTATTTAGCCTCTCAAGGTTGCGACACGGTGACAAAAAAACTTATAAAGTGACACATCCAATATGGCGAGTAGTGGGTCTAGCTAATATACAAATGGTTTTAAATACGCTAGAATTGTTTTGATTTGCACAGCAATCGTTTCTTCCTAGAAGATTCTCTATTTGGATTGAGCTCCACTTACCACCAAGAATACGAATTGCTAGGCCAAACACTAGCCAAAGAAAACAGCACAAAAGTATGGCGTTCTGATACCTATATTCAGTTTCGAACAAACCAGACCGGAGATAGATCTAATTGTTTCTAACTGGACAATGCTGCAAGTCAATAATGTAGTAAAGGGACCCTCTCTCCCCCTCTGTTCTCCCACCGGTACACAAAGATTATGATCACAGCCTCTGTGGTGCAATTGGTTAGATGCCCGCTGGCCGGCTGCGACGCAGGTTCGATTCCCGCAACGTGACAAATGTCTGTGCCATCCGCTGGTATTTGTTTCTGGTCTGTGTTTGTGAGGCTGGAAAGTATCTCGTAGTTTCTGATTCTTATCACACAAGACTTGTACCTTAGTGTTGTGACAGAACTTTATATGTATGTAACCTGTTGGCTGAATTTATTTCAATGGACAACACTGTACCTTCTCAATGTAATAAATAAATAAATAAATAAATAACAACCAACAGTTACATACATAGTCCTGACCCCACACTAAGATCGAGTCTTGTGTCGTGGGTATCAGGCACTACGAGAGACTTTTCGGTCTCACAAACACCCAGACCCGAATGAAATATTTGTGGGCCGCACAAACATTTCTCTTTGTGCGGGGATCGAACCCGCGGCCTCTCGTTTCACAGGCGGCGTCTAACCGACTGCGCCACGGAGGCTGTCAGAATGTCTGTCTGTCTGCTGTCATCAGTAATTGAGGAATAATCTATGTTCAAAGCTACGGTTTTAAGGATTTTGATAGATAAATTACTGTTTCCAGTGAAACTCGGCACAACGTAGATGTGAATTTCAAAGCTGAAGAGGGTGTGATGTGGTTCACGCCGCAGATGAAGTTGCGTTTCGTGCCTGAGAAGTCGGTGTCGCGGCCTGAACTGCTGAATATTACTGTACCTAACCTCGCTCTGTTGGTAAGATGTTTACTAATATCAAAATTACTTTTATATTGTTATAAATCGCGAAACGTACATGCCTTTCGCCTGACGGTAAGCGATACGATCGCTCATGGACAGTAGCAATGCTTGACATTCCACTGCGCTCACAACAATTACTTATCATCCTATACCCCACGCTTTGTAACAATAAAATATATGTATTTTACTCCATTTACTTATCTTAAATTCAGTATCAATTATTTTTACTTTTTTAGTTGTATATCTTATTAAAGCGTGTATTTTAGTTTTTTTTAACTATTATACAAAATGGCGGTGACATAAGTATTTTTTTTTGGACCACATATAGGGTACCGCATCAGCAGCCCATACACCAAATTTTATTAATTTATCACCACCCGTTTAGCCACAGGATAGTTTTTTAGTTTTCAATATTTAACCACCTGCTGTAGCGATTTGGCTAGGTCATTGACACAAACGAATAATAAAGGTCAAGTGCAATAAAATACAAGGTCTTATTAGTTGCATAGAAATAATATCAATAATTGAATTTAGACCTAATATCCATGATAGTAAGACTCATAACTTCGCGACGTCGTGATGTCGAATAGGCAACGTCGCGTCGTTGATCAAAATGAGGCTAGGGTGGCAACGACTTCATCGATCATACAATATCAATATTATCGATATAATTCAAACTTTATTATTGAAAATTAAAGAATTCAAACTTTATTAATAAAAACCTTTATTTATCGACAATATTAAAAACAAATGTGATACATAAAATGAGATACACAACTCACATCTACATTTTATACCTACTTAAAATTGCTATGGGTCATGTGGCAACATCCGAGACATTATTCGGTATCATTCTGTATGGGTACTGTTGAGACGCATTTTTTCAAAAGCAGGCGCTATGGTGACAATGTAGAAACCCGCTGATTAGAATGAAACTTGGAAAATAACTTTTACTAAGTCTTTGTTTTTGTGTATTTATTTGTACTGAGGTCTTTTTGGCACGCTTAGAATATGTTCTGATAACTGTGTTAATAAATATGATATTCTTTGACATTTACTGCCCTAAAAGTATTTAAATATGAATTATGCGGATTTCATATTTCAATTGACGACATTTATTTACTCTCGATAAAAATATCGATGAATTATTTTATGCATCTCTAATCGTGCATCCTTCCCCACCTCGCCTCCTCCTTACCCGCGACTCCTGGGCAGTGTTGCAACGTAATTACACTAAAACTATTTGTGCTTCATTTAATGTAAAATACCAAAACAAAGTATACAGTAAGAATAAAACATACTGGAATATGACTAACAAGACAAATAGTAGAGCTATTTCTGACACTTACTAACTGTTTATCACTACAAAATAATGATATAGGGTCTTTTATTTCACCGAGCCATCCTTAAATTTTCAACCAAACCATAGATTCGATCTTAGTGTGGGGTCACGACTATGTATCTCCACTACTTTATGATGAATTTTAGAAAAGTGACACATACAGCGATTAACTTCTTTAGTCTTTTTACGGAATACTTGTAACTTTTAAGAATGTGTTTACTTTCGCTTTCTATGAAAAAAGCCCTGTAATAAACAGTATAATAATCTCCTCTATTTTATATCCATCTACGATATATTTACTAAACTTTTTCTGTATTTTTTGAAATCTAACCTAGCAACACTGCGATCGGCGATCGACGGTCGAAGGTCTGGTGTCACGGGCGGGGGCGGGGGCGGGGGCGGGGGCGGTATTGTAAACTCGGGATTGGGCACCCGCGCCACCTCGTCAGTGAGCCGTACTTGTTCTTTGCGAATGCGCGTGCGTTGCTCACAACACATTACGAATTACGATAGCATTTTATGTTCATGATGTCGCGATTTACAGCTGTGGAATACACTGATATGATTTGTTTGAAGGTCTATTTAGTGGCAGTAATATTTTACGCGACGTGCTATTTTCATCCCCCTTCGCAAAAATAAGACTGAATTTGTGTACTAATTGTAAGTGGCATCGTCGCTCCCAACCCAATGAAGCAATTTTGACTCACATAATTTGTGTAAAAGGTGACTTGATTAAGAGCGTTTTCATTAAATATTCTACGAATACAATTATGCCTAAAAACTACAAAGGATTCATCGCGCCAAATCAATTTAAAGCCATTTGCGACGCGGCGACGAAAAATGCGGCGTTGCCGCTCTTATGTCTGGGTCAACTGAGGGCAGTAGGTAACTTATAAAGCGTGTTGTATTTAAACCAATTTATTTTATTATTTAGTTTGTTTGAAAATATCATTTTTTCAATTTTAATGTGATTTAAAATCTAATAATTTTAATTTGTTTTAATTGACGTTATTTAATGACGTTGTAATTTAAAGAAATTAAAACACCGACACTTTGTATAATTGTTTTGACTAAAAACATCCATCTACGGCTGTATTTCCAATCAATAACGCCATCTGTTGGTCAGTAGTAACATTTGACACTTGAAGAATACAAGAAGCTTATACCCAAATGGAGATTGCATTCCGTATATAAAAGTGAAGCACAAAATTTTTACCTTGAATGACGTCGCTGATGCCTGCTATTCTTTTCTTTAGCGTAACAATGAATGAACTTCACGTGAACTTCATTCATTGTCACTCTAAAGAAAAGGATAGCAGGCAACAGCGATTGCATTCAAGGTCAAATTTTTGTGCTTCAGTGTTTTATACGGAATGCAATCTCCATTTGGGTATAAGCTTCTTGGAAGAATACAATGTTAACGCCATCTAGCGATGAATGTAGCAATGGTCATCAATTATAAGAATAATTAATCCTGGCGAATCTAATCAGGATAATTATATATTTTAATCGAATTATTGTATTGTCATCGGTCTTTGACAGGTGTGCAAAATTTTAACGAAATCTGGCCGTTTAAAGTGGGTCAAAATCGTGCCCAAAGAAGTCGGTTACAAACAAACATACAAACATACAAGTGAAGCTAATATAAAGCGTGTAAAAAGAAAAACTTAAAGTGTTTTTAATACTATTGAACGCATATGAGTGCGTTCCATCAGTCATACTTTGTTTTAAAATAAGGTTTTAACTACAACGTTGAAGGTAGTACTAAATTAAAAAAAAGTGTAGGTATTTTCTATGACACATGACTTTTCTTTGCGCTGTCATTTTGCTTTCTTTTGATTTCCGATTTACGACTACTGTTAATTCTCTGTTTATATTTATGACTTGGCTTTAATCATGGACTCCGTTATACCCTTGTATTTCTGACCACTTTGTAAGATTGACCATTGTATAACGATAACGCTTTGTGATTTCGTTTAAAGTGTGAAGTATTACCATATTTCCAACATGAACTCGGAACAACAGTGCGCTCCTCATTGAGTTATAATGTACTACGTACTAGAGAAGACACCTCAAGCAAATAGTTTGTAACACGAGTTGGAGTCCAGGCGCTCCAACTCATTTAGTCTATGTCAAGCGCTTGCTGGAACTAGACACGTATCAGTGCGAAGTTTTATTCGACAAAATGCCGTCGTGTGCATTAAAATACTGCTCGAACAATTCAAAAAACATAAGTAAAAGTCAAGGTGTGACTTTTCACCAGTGAGTCTAACTTATTATATTAAAAACACATTTAATCTAATATAATATCAACAATTGTGACATGTGGGAGCGATTGATGACGGGCAGCCATGCATGTCAAAGACTAACGAGTCTTTGTATGCGCAGAGTCGACAATATCGACGCAGATTTGTAACGGATACTGAAGTATTTATATAAGATAAAAAATTAAAAGCATTTAAATTAATATTTTTATTATTATTTAAATTAAAAGGTTTCCTCGGCCATGTCGTGAAACAAGAGAATTGTGGATCAAATTTATTCAGAAGAATCGCGGCGAAGAAACGTGGTTACCTTCAGATTTAATAAAAATATTTTATTTCTAGAGTGTTTCTATTAATTAAATCCTGAACATAAAAAAAATATTTATTTATAATTTACTTTCTTGTGTATTATTCACAAATAATGTGCTCACCAGGCGCCATGTTTATAAATCCGGTAAATAAAAGAAACCATATTATTTTATGTAAAAGAAACTATTATTTTATATTATATTTTAGTTGTCGGTATTAATATGTAGACATCATATAACGAAGAGTTACGATTAATATGAATTGTCTTATCTATTCGTGACACGTTTTTCTTTGGCCATAATTTGTATGATATCAAGTCAATAAAGTAGATGTCGCTATTGAGCTGAGACAAATAATTTCTATGACATGTCTTGTCTATCGGTAGAATATATGTCAATGGCGCTCCTCAACAATTTGTGCATTGTGTTCAATGCAATACCCGTCTTATTATACTCATTTCTGTAATCAGTGAGTGGGTCTATCAACTAATCGAAGTTTTTTTTAGCCATGAATCTACAAGGTATCCTGGAGTTCCCACAGGAAAAGTGTGTGTGTTTTAATGAAAAACAATGATGCCAAACTTCCAAATCAAGGAGAGACGGAATAACTAAGTATTGTTGTAATTGTGTAGTAGGACGTCGCACAGTACTGTTGCTGTGCCCATGTCATGACTTTGATGTTGCTGCCCCTGCAGAGTTCTTAGATTCTATTGTAAAAAGAGAAGATGAGAAATAATACATTTAAAAAATATTTTCTGTGTTTTATTTTTGCGACCAATGCTTATTATATTCCTATACATACATATAGGGGGATTTTTCAAGTGTGTGTGGATGGCCACATACGAAACTATGAAGAATAGCGAAAAATACTCAAAACAGTCTAATAAATTCTGATAAAATTCTGCGAAATAATGACAGCAAAATACTACATTTTCTCTCATTACCTTAAGGTAACACAGGTATGGTGTCCACCATATTCAACGGCTAATTAGTTTTATGACAAGGGAAATTATAGAGCATAATAATTACTATGCCATCATTATGATTTAGTACACTTTACTTCCTAGGTACCTGATAACCATAAGACCACCCTACATTAGGTATATTTGACAATGACAATGACATTATAATGTGCTATTTTTTATGAATAATTCTAAAATCTCCGGCTTTGCAGAAATCTTTTTGTAACTGGACATCACTCCTCATGCACTATAAAACACAATAAACTATATCCCAGCTGTGTACAATATATTTCTTTGTCAGGTCGCAATATGTATGGACGTGACCGATGTTCTTTATATTTATATCAGTCTGAAATAAAATTTACAAAAGTGATAGTTTCTACCGATTTCATAAACCGTTTACCATCCAATATAAGAACATTGTATTATAAAATAACACTTGTTATACCCACTTTGTATCGAAAAGGTCCGTTACTGGCACCTAGCATATTTTGATTCTGAAAAAACATATAAATAGCGAGACTACTTCATTCTCAATTTCTTTTACATTTTCAGAGTGCAACCTCTTTGATAAGCCAGTACCACTCTCTGATTAAGGAGGGGTACAACATATTCGTCCGCCACCTCAAGTCAAAGCCAGTGATTACCCTGGACGTCCACAGTTATCTGTGGGGGTACCCTGACCCACTGATCGCGATGGCCAAGAAACTGGTGCCTGGACTCATCAACTTCGATACATTTGGGATTGTGGATAGGGTATGCTTTTACACTACTATTAAAATGCACTAAAACGGTGAAGAGAATTATAAAAAAAATATGATATGTAAATCCACCAACCCGCATCAGGCCAGTGTGATGGGCTACATGGCCTAACCACTCTCAATCGTACTCTCGATTGTAGAGAAGGCGTGTGGCCTGCAGTGGGATGTAAACATATGATATTAACATTGATTGAAGTTTTCTAATATCTAATCTCAATCTATGTAATTTATGTTAGATCAAAGAAAATAATGTCTATTACATCTTAGGAAGAAATTTTACATTAAGTTACAGTTTTCGGTTACCTGTTGTTGCTATAATTACAAAAACGCTTCAAACTGAAACTAAATCTTGTTTAACAGAGATCAGTTTACGTGTCATGGTAAAAAAAAAGATAACATGTTATGTCAGAAACTCAAGGTTCTATGCGCATATGAGTCATGAGACATAACTTTGAACAAAAGATTAACGAGACATTAGTTAACAAATATCCGATAAATCGTGTGTAATGTGAATAACTGTGTGTTGTGACCTTCACTTGGTCCCATTTTCTTTTCCGATGCCATGAAGGACCAATTAAGGAGGCGATCATAGTTGTGTACGGTAGCAAAAATATATTATTATTTTATAAAAGCGGAAAAACATGGAAAAAAAAAATATTTTTAAATAGTTTTTTTTAATTGGTACCAATCAGACAATAAAAATAACACAGTTAGTAGTTACCTAAAGATTAGTAATTCTGACGATGTAAATCCTAATGTTTCAGTTATACGAAAACACGACAATGTACCGGATGAAAGTGGGCGTAACGGATGCAGACAGATTTTCTATCAAAAATTTGATGAAGTACAAGTGCGAAGACTATAAGAACAATCTGGACCCAATAGAAAGGTGAATATTATATAAAACTATTCATATTATGATGATTCCCTGGAAAGACAAAAATTTTTAAGAACGGTGGCGGGTGATACAATTTTGTCGTATAATACGGATTATATTATTGTAGTCCAGCTTTTTTAAATAGCACGCCATGTAATCCGAGAAATTACATATCAAAGTGATAAGATTCTATCTGAATAAAGCAGGGGTTCAACTGTAACTAATATTAATATTGATTTAAAATTAAATCATTTTTAATTTCTCTCAGCTACACTTTCAACAACACCTACGAAGGAGTATCCTACCCGCCTGGTCTTACTCTCGATACTCCCATCAGCATCTACCGGATGGGAGTCTGTAGGACCTTCGATCTGGTCTTCCAGGAGAAGAAGACCATGGAGTACGGGTTTGACGCCTGGATGTACAGGATCAGTAATAATTCATTCGCCAGGGACTGTGATAAAGGATTCTGTGGGATGATTGATCTGTCGAAGTGTACTTTTGGTGAGTTTAAATCTTCATCTTTTATACACAGTAACACCTTCTACTCGTAGTATGAGATATTTCTTAGCAGCTATAAAAGATTACATTAGGTATTTAAATATTTTGGGTTTTAACTATTAATATTCTCGTTTTCACATAGTATGTTCGTAATTGGTAATTAATAGGTTTCAAAAGATTCACGTATAGACCTTAGTCGTTAACATAATATAGCCGCATGATTGATTTTAACAATTAGTGCAGCAGTAGTAATTAATTAGCATTATTCGTGCTATTTTATTTAGTTCTGATTTCAAATAGGTATCATCATCTAATCTAATATCAATCTAACATCTAATCATTAAAAATCTTTTTGATTTTCAGGTATCCCAATAGCCATGAGCAAGGCACATTTCTTGCACGCGGATCCATCAATATATCAACGTGTTAAAGGAATGAACCCAGACGGCAGAGTGCATGATTCTTACTTCCTTGTCGAACCGGTAAGTTGAAGTATTCATTGAAATCGTATTGAATATCCTATCTATGTATGGATGTTTGTTACTCTTCCACATAAAAACGGCTCAACCGATTTTGGTAAAACTTGGTATAGGAATAGCTGACATCCTGGATTAGCACATTCTGTATCAGCCCATATACGTCCCACTGCAGGGCACGGGCCTACTCTACAATCGAGAATACGATTGAGAGTGGTTAGGCCATATAGTCTACCACGCTGGCCCAGTGCGGGTTGGCGAACTTACATACCATAGAAATTCTTATGAATCGCTATGGTATGCAGGTTTCCTCACGATGTTTTCCTTCACCGTTTTAGTGCGTGGTGATTGACTATCAATACACACATGACTCCGAACACTCCACCGTGAACATGTTGGCAGCCGCGTCTCGTCCGTTTAACAACAGGCCACCACGCACATATACTATTTTTAGCTGGATTAGCACATAGACTATTTTTATTTATCCCGAAATAAATTTTGTGTTCTCGTGGGGTGAGTTAGAAATACAAAAATACTTATTTGCTACTATTTCGAATACGAATAGATGGCACGGCACTGGATAGGAAAACAATATAGTCGACGGTAATAGACATCATAATCAACAAGGTGGAAAGAATACCTATTAAATACTGCATAATGTCGCTAGATGCAGGACGTTACCAAATAGTAATTATAAAAATCCTAAAGAATGATCCATGTTACTCCAATGTGCTTGATTCGATATAAAGAATCTTGTCCGAGTTGCTTATAACTGGTATAGCGCTAGGGATATCAGATTTCGACTATTAATACGCTCGGCGATGTATGGATGGATCTCATGTCACTTTTATCAGTTCCTTCTAAGCATGTTCTGATGACGAATGTATTCAATTTATATTGATATTTTAAGACTATAGGATTCACCCTGCGAGCCTCGTTGGCTATGCAGATGAACATAAAACTAGGAGACATTAGCTTCAATGAAGCTTCTGCGAGTTTCTCCAACATGGTGGTGCCCGTCGTTTACATTAAAGTGGTAAGTATCAGCAAAAAATACATATTTAAGTCTACCATAATATCTTCCGGTTTGGTAATATACTTTATGAATAAAAGCTCAATTTGCCTGGGATTAGAGGTAAAATACATTTTTGATGCCTTTTTTGGTCAGAATATGACGATGGGTCCCTATCATCACATGGGATCATACAGTGCTGCCAAACCTAAAGAATAGTCCTTTACTGAAACTGACGTCTTTATTCATCTGCATATAATCTGTTGCATACCACTTCATGTGCTAAAAGGGCCTTCAATTGTGAAAATAATACATAAAAAAAATATAGAAATTAACTCAAATGAAATTATATTTGTATGGTTATCTTTTTACTTTCAGATACAGCAAGACGTATTCGAAGCAGTGAAAGGGATTCTGAAATTAATACACGTCGTTGCACCACGGGTGCTGTTAGCTGTAGAAATAATTTTATTTATAATCGGTATTGCATTTTTAGCGTATTCAGTACATATTTACAAGAACAATAAACAAATAAAGAAATGTATAGAAGTTAAAGAGAAGCAGACTGCGCCTTTGATAGCACATTTGAAGATATAGTGAATTCTTGTGAGAGTTGAAGTTAGGTTTAATGTAAATCTCCTTTTTAGTTTAGGGTATTTTAAGTGTAGGCATATGTATGGTTGTTTGAATTTGTAAGTTAATTTTAGACAGGTAAAATAATGTAATAATAATTTCAACTGATTGTTTACATGGTTATGGAATATTAGAAATTTTAGAGAGTGAAATTATATAAATTCAATAGCAGCTTTATCGGTATTAAATATTTAAGGAATTACTGTAATTCCGATGTATAATTTTTATTTTGAGGTTTTTGTTAGTAACAAATTAAGCGATGAAGTAGTTTGTTAACCAAAATGTATACAGTTATTTAAGTACGACAAAAAGTGTAATAATGTGTGAGTGATCCTAAAAAGACAATTGTTTTCGACTGAAATAAATATAAGTAGACCATTCCAATGTTATAGTTGGGTGGTTTGTAAACTGTGAGTGGTATTTTTATTTGTTTCATTTAAAATACCATTGGCTTTTAAATATATTTTTTAAAAAGGAAGAGTAATTTTAGAACGAAGTCTTATTTGTAAAATGATTGAATTATTCTCCAATACAGGAAATAACAGAGACATATTTTTGTACGCTTGTTAGGATATGTCTAACTTCCTACGATCGTTATTGAACTAGCGAAACTCTATACAAAATATTAAAATATAAAACATGTTAAATCTACACCATAACACAGACCTTAATAATTGTCACTGGAATAATCGGATTCATCACTGTCACTATCCTCGTCGCTGCAAGCCTTTCTACCTTTCTTTTTCTTCCGTTTCTTTTCCTTTTTCATAATTCTTCTCATTTCTTCTAGAGGGGGATGATCGTGGATGACCGGCTCAAAATAAGCTTGCGCAGGAACCACAATTGGTGGCATTGGATACATGGGCAAAGCTGGTGCCATGTAGGGACATATAGGATAACAAGTCACTGTGTCACAACACGCCGCATTATCTTTGTTTTCATTTGGTCTTGGCGTAACAACAGGCGATGCATATGACCTAGGCATTGATGGCTTCTGTATTATTGGGCTCGGAAATTTAAACTTTGAAGGCTTCACGTTCGGCTTTCGTCTAGCAGGTTTTGCTTTATCTCTAGGTCCTTTTATGTACCTTCTTGGTTGGGCCTTCGGTTTCACTTTCTTTGGTTTTGGCTTATCTATTTTCTCAATGTTTGTTTTTATTCGTTCCGGTTTTTCCATGATATTATCTTCTAAGAAAGATAATTCTGCTAGTTCCGGCGGTAATGTCATAGATATTAAATCAGCGAGGGACATCTCTCTGCTAAATAACGACATGTTAGCAATCACATCGTCGTCAAGGTCAAAAGTATTAATTATCGGTATAATTAAAGAAAGTGTTACGTACACATGTAGCATGATACTCACTACACTAACGTTTAGTAGAAATGAATTTGGAAACAAAAATGTATTGTTCTTGGTAAAGCAAAAGAATAGAAGCATTGTTCACATACATAAAGTATAGTAAACTTAACAATCTTAAATGACCACGGTAATGAAAGAAGTTTTACTTTATTTTTTATTATTGTTACAAAATAATACGAAAAAACTTTAACAATTTTGCAATCACACCACCTGAAACGATACTGAAAGATTACTTATTGATTTATTATCAGGCGGCCTAAATACGAGCTCTTTTTTTCCTTCGCCAATTATGTGTTGCGATGCGCCTCTTCTTAGCACCACTTGTTTTTGTCGATGAACCATCTGGTGCTCCTCTCCATCATTCGATACAACCACCACTTGGGACTGTTTACCACCATTTTGGCTGGCTATAACTCTAACTGTCTGATACGGTTTTCCCTCGGATTCCCTTTCATCGATTAATTTTGCAGCTTCATCAGCACTTATACGTCTCTTTAATTTGACTTCACCGTCTTTTGAGATATAAGTTAAAACAGGTTTTACAAGTTCATCATCGCGCACTTCCCTTTCATCTTCTTGGTCATATCTTCTCCAGCTTCGCCTACGGTTCCTTTTGTGTCTTTTACTGTGTCTTTTTCGACCAGTGCCCCATTCTAAACTTTCTGAACTACAAGAGTCTTCACTTGAACGACTCTGCGTCCAGGTTCTTTTACCTCGACCTTTTCTTGATGGATAAGGCATTATAACCATAGGAGGTGGTGCCATTATTGGCGCCATAGGAACAGGCATTGGGTAAGCCGGTGCTAGTAATGGCTGTGGAGCTCTTGGAGGCAAAGGTTCTGGGACGTCTTCCCTCTTACGGCATCTGCATTTTTGATGACACGGAGAACAAAAGGAGAAGAAAGATGGAGTACATGATGGAGAGCACACGCAGGGTGGACAAGGTGGACAGTTTTTAGGTCTTTCTTTTGATTGACAGAATGTTGGAGGTGGCATTGCCGGTATAGCAATTTGAATCGGTAAAGGCATCGGCATAGGTATCGCAATACCCATGTTTTGCTCTGTTGTAGTAGATGTGGTGGTAGATGTTGTTGTCGATGACGGCATGTGTACATGTATTGGTACTGGTACTGGAAAAGCCACTGGAGGAGGAGGTGGGAGGGCAAATATTTGCGGCATCGGCTGGGGCATGGCGAACATTGGCATTGGCATGGGCATCGGCATTCTTATTTGCAAGTTTGCTACACGAACTCTTATCATCATAAGTATACCACTCCATTTCAGTATCGTGATCTGAAACAACAGCTTATAATTAAAAATTTATTGAAATGGGATTCACTGGAAAGTATGTTTCTGGTTCAAAATATAATAAAAATACTTTTTAACATTATTAGGTTGAACTTGCATGAAATGGGCATTATAAGCTATCTATTATAAAATAAATATATAATAGGCTCTTAACCCATTAGCGCTACTACTACTGGACCGATTTGAAAAAATATTTCACCATTAGAATCCAACATTATCCCTGATGAAAAAAGGCGATAGAATATTTGCAAAACATAATATGGACACAGGTGGAAACGAGCTAGACCGCTAGTTAATTATAAAAGAAAAACATGAAATGCTTGTACGATAATAAATAAGTCAAAGCTTAGGAACTTACAATCATTCTGCGTGGACTCAATTTTTATGTTTGGTACAAACGTAACATTTTCATGAACGTAAACCACTTTTATACTTGCTTATTTGTTACATAATAATGCCGTATTGTACGTTACAATAAAAAATGAACAGTTCAAATGAAGTTTGATTCTTAGTACGTACAAAATTTACTGCCGTCGATCGGTCGATGCTGTAAAATTGAATCGTAAAAATAATGCCAAGCATCTAAAACAATAAAAAAGCCATAAGGCTGCAACAATTATTGAGAAAGAGAAAAGAATCGTACATGAAATTCAAAACGGTTGCAATAATTATATAACTTCGGTTATGAGGTTTATCAACGAGAAAATATATAAGCGTTCTTATAGCATCGTGTTCTAAACGACGTCACATCAAGGGCAGATCCAGCTTGCAAACCAGGTGGGGGGGGGGGTCATATTATTGTCTTGTCAGAACACTGGTTACGATTTCAATACTCGAATTCGAATTAGGTATATGATTTTTATAGTTGTTACAGACACCTTTTTACGTTATTTATCGACATACATATAATTCATTGTACTTACAAATTTTATCAACAAGATAATTAATAGATTCTGTCAATCTGGAGCCTGCCCAGGGAAGGTTATGACCCCCATGACCTCTCCCCTGGATCCGCCGTTTTGTCACATAATATAATTGTTATCTGTTTATGAATGATCCTGTCACTAACTGATTACTTAATTTTTAATTTATCATCGTCATCATCGGCCTATACTGCGCCATTTCACCCTGTCTTCGGCTTGTCGCACCCCGCATCTGCCAGTGACCTTTCGCAAATCGTTCCTCCACCTAGCTGGAGGTTGTCCTACACTACGCGTGCCAAGACGCCAATTTAAGAAAAAGTACATTATAGAATAGCAAAACATAGATCAACAAATGTTACAAGTAAAAACATATGATCACAAAATGGACTGCTTTCTGTATATTATAATTTCTGACCAAAGATTTTTTTCGACGTGAAGTTACAATCACTGATCAGTAACCACTAACAAGTATTTGAAGCATCCAGCAGTGACATTTACATATGTTATTCTACAGTACGTTAAAATAAACCAAATACACTTTATGGATATAATGCAATATTATAGATAGAGTGTGAGTTTGCATGGAGAAAAGCGAAACTCTAGCAAATGCCCGTAGGAATTGTCATAGGATCAAGTTGTGATTTATAACAAGCCAAATAAAAGTCCTAAAATCTATGTGTGCTACATAAAGCATTATAATCAACAACTCTATTTTTTCTTAATTCTGCTGTTTTCGCACTGGTCCATTACGTTACGAAGAGACAAGCAGAACGTCGGCGCTTGTTGTCTGTCTTTGCATGCGGCCATTGTCGTAACTGGTATGTTAGTGGGCAGTATATTTCCTACCTCGTATTAATCTCTATTTATAAGACCAAGGAAGGTGCATTTAGTATGATAACTTATTTTAATACTTCACGAAAACTTCACTAACGACTAATACAGGTGATGAAGCCGATAAATATGACATGCGTTTTAGTGTAGCTACTAATTGGCATAGCTGCCGCAAAGCTACCATTGTTTAATATCTGGATAGCTAGTAACTAACTAAATGTTTGTTTTGGGACTATTTTAATTAATAGCCATTATGATTATAAAATAGGCTAACATGAACACACTCAATAGTGAAGTCATATTTATTCAATAAATATTTTTATTTATAAGCCCTTAATGTTTTGGCAAATTTAATTATTATTATCTGATAGTTTCTATTGGTTATTAGATACTTTAATATTAATTTAATCAATTTAATTTTCTATCAGTATTGATCTGACTAGATGCACATACGACTACAAAATGGTTTTCTCTCTTACAAGTGGTTTTCTCTGAGTAAAACTTCAAAATTGTAGTGTGTTTATTACCTCTTCACGCTCAACCACTCAAGCACTGGACCAATTTTAATGAAATTTGGTATGGAGGTAGCTGATACCCTGGACATAGGCTACTTTTTACTTTTTATCCCAACAAAATGTAATGTTCCCGTGTGCATGGAATAGAAAAATATTCAATACTCTTTCAAACTCAAAGGGGGATGGGAAGTTTAAAGTACGGCAGTAACGTTGAGTTTAAATATGTAAAATAGTTACATGGTAAATAGTTACTGTGTTCGAAAGTGGACTGGATTCAAAAACTATATACACCCGGGCGAAGCTGGGTCGGACTGCTAGTAATACATAAATTCATGCTGCTCCTTTCCTTCATCGGATAGAGACACAGACCAATAAGTACTAATAAAGATTGTATTGCGAGTGTATGACTTTCATTGGTACGTATTTTCTAAAAACCACCAAATAGAGTTTTCTATAAGCGGAACTGTGACACTTTAAAATAATTTCTTATAGAAATTGACAACATGTAAAAAACACATAAAATACAAAAATGTAATTGACATAATATTTATTCGTAAAAACAATAACTATTTAAAAAAATAAAAATCAATAACAGAATTAATGATTTAAAAAATTATAAAATGTTCTCTGTCTGTCTCTATTTACGTTGGTTCCGATGGTAAATTACTTTTGCCGGAATTTGGTTTGTGTTGTCGTTGCTTGTGTTTCTTTGTGTGTGTTGCGTGAACTATCTCCGTTTCTGGTGCAAAGCGTTCTTCTTTGATTCTATCATTTGGTTTTACATCCTCAAAAGCATCAGCGTCTGCTTTTTCGCTTTTATTATTCTCTGTCTCAGCTTTCAAATTTCTATTAACATTCTTCTCATCCTCATTTTTAACACTCAACCAATCCTTAGCCTCGCCGTTTGAGATCTTTTTCTCGTATATAACGTAGCCATCCTTTGTCACGTACTGAAGTAAGGGAGTAAGAAGATCTTTTTTCTTGTTATGTTTCCTTTTAATTTTCCTTGGGTTTCTGTTAGACTTTCTTCCGCTCCGTCCTATTCTTTTCTTCCACCAACCTCTGTCAGAGGACGTGTCAGAGGATTCATCAGAGGTATCAGTATCAGTATCAGAGCTCATGTCGTCAGAGTCAATACGACGCTTTTTATTAAATATGCCCTGTTTTTTGCGTTTTTGCTTTGGTTTACGTGGAGGTGGCGGTCGTTTTTTATACGAAGGATCAGGGGAATAAAAAGGCATGACAATAACAGGGAGCTTATGTCCAGGTCCTGGAGGCCCTTGCATGGGTATAGGCATAGGCATAGGCATTGGAACTGGTCCGGGAAAAGGCATAGGTCCTGGAATTCCAGGCGGAACGGGAATTGGAATCGGTTCTGGCATTTTGTCTGGAGGAGGAGTTTGGAAAAACGGTGGAAGCATTGGCGGTAAGGTTTGCGGTAGCGGAGCACCTGGGCTTTGAGGTAAATTTTGAAACACTGCATTGGACGGCATTCGACAGTGCATTGGTAAGTTCTGTGGGAAGAACTGTATGTTGGTTGGACATAACGGTAGTTCAGGTTCCTTGGCAGTAGTTATTGTAATACCTATTAAAGTCAAGTACCACTTTAACATCTTAATTTTCATCTGAAAAAAAAAGTTAAATTAAATATTTGTTTTATCTATATAACTTTTGTTTAATATTTTTTAAATAAATAAGGATTATAACTTACTGCGTTCCATCAGCCACCGTTTGCTACCAAGCTTTTGGTACTTAATGCGTTTGTGGCAGAACTTCACTTTCTTTTGTAAACTACTCTCTGCCAGATGTTCAATATGAAACAATTGGAAACAGGTGCACTACAATACTGATTTTATGTAATCTTCGACAATAGGTCTTATTGTTACAAGTCGCATGCGTCGTTACGTGATAGTGTTGGGTCCTGATACAAACTGGTACATATTATATGCCTTAATCGATTGAGGGGTGGACAGTAATATTTTGTTATGGTTTCTTAGATTTAGTAATATTTTAATTGATCATTTGTTTTGCCAATGTTCGGTTGCGCACATCTACTTAATTTTATTCGTCAACATAATGCTTATTCGTTGTTTGTAACAACAGTAAGGTAAAACTATTTGTCACAAGGATTATGATGTAATAAATGAGTATAAGACGGCATTTTTTTAATTTGTCGTCTTTAAAGAACTTTACATTTGAAACTCAACGACGTAGAGTCCGTTGCTGACTCTAGGCCTAGCCTACAAATAATTAGTTTGTCACCTTTCTGAACATACATACTTAAATTTAAATGAATCCATAAGGTTCAGAATCGAATACATACGATCGTTCGGTAATCACACAAAGGCCGATTGTACTTCAGACTGAACTATATAACGTCAGGTAACCCAAATCTTATACAGTCTAGATGGCAGTTCCCAACTGAAATCAAGTATTGTGATGACAAAGAAAATCTTTAAAACGACATAAAGGTAACAATAACACTTTTGCTTACATACTTTAATTTGACGGCAGAAAATAGAGGCAGATGGAAGGAGTAGAGGAAGACCTTTGCCCAGCAGTGGGACATTATAGATTAATAAAAAGAAAAACAGGCTAATATATAATGTTTTAATCGCTAACAATGTAAACTGCCACTATTGTTTTATCACTAGAACTTAATTGTCACAGGTGCTCTTTTGACTTCAAAATACTATTTTTTTAAACTCAATTGTTAATTAAGAAATTATCTGTTTCAGATGAATGTCCTACCCTGGATTTGGGGTCTACTATTACTCCATCTATCTCTTAACGCATCAGCACAGTTTCTGCCACCTCCTGGGCTACCTTTCCCGTTCCCTCCACAAATGCCAGATGGAAGTCCCATGCCTCCGATGCCTCCCATGCCACCTATGCCCTTGCCAATGCCTCCCCCCCAGTCTCTATCCCAACCACAGCCCATACCCCTTCCAATGCAGATGCCAATGCCAATGCACCAGCCAAGACTACCCGTGATGGTAATGCCGTACTACTCCAAAAACGAGAAACCACTCACGAAGTATAGTCATAAAAAGAAGAGGAGGGCTCCCAAGAGACACCTTGAAGATTCTTCATCAGAAAGTGATGGATCTGATTCAGGATCCCACGATTTTGATTTTCGGGCTAAGAAACATCCGAAAAAAGGCAGACGTCAAGTTCTGACTCCAGTGGTTTCCTACATCACAAAGGATGGGTATGTGGTTTACCAGAAGAAGATCAAGAAAGAAAGAGCGAAGGACTGGCTGGAACTTGGAAGGAAGAAGAATTATGTTGCAAGTCGAGAGGAGAGTGGAGAGTTGTTGGAGGACGTGAAGCGAAAACTGCGGCATGCGAAGAAACGAAGCCGCGATGATTGAATAGTGTTTTTGTTATTACTTTTTGATATAAACATATTTTTTATAACTTTTTGATATATTATTTCTATTCATCGTTGACAATAGACGACATTGTTGTTTTTAATATTTTGTTGGAGCCTTTTATATTTTGCCTTCTAAAGTTTTTTGCGGAGTTCATATTGGGTGCCTATTAGATGTAATCTGGATTTCTGAAGGCTTTCATTGTATTGTCACTAAAACAATAGCTCTGGCCTTACGTATATAAGGCACGCCGAATATTGTGAAAAATTCAGTTATCAACCATGTGTAACATTGGAAAAGTATCTAAATCCTAAGACCCACAATATTAAGATAAAAAATACCATAACGCATGGGTACATTAGAGTACGTATGTAGGTACCAACTTTTAGCAAATAAATATAATTACTTACAATATTTAAATACGAAAAAATATTTTTTCTATATTTAACACATATTTTATTTTCAGAAATAAGTAAGAAGAAAAGCACATAAGTATTTATTCCTTAAAATGAAACACATTTTATTATTCCAAATAATATTTACAAGCACATTAGCTGCTCGTTTGTTTAGAATTTATAACCAATATGACGTAATTGAAGACTACAGCGCTGGTCAACCAAAGAATTATTGGCCATGGCTTCCCGGATACAAATATTATGAGGATCATAAGTACGCTTGGCCGTTATTCTTTACCGGATGATTTTCAAAAGATTAGAGAACGCACGAGCTTTCGAATTTCCGAACCTTATTGTGTTAGGTATAGTTCGCGTCACGTAAGAAGAACGCTGTAAAATGTGGAGGGGGTGTGTTTGCGCAGGATAACTCGCGCGCGAAAGTACTAGGCCTATTGTTTTATTTTGAACTAGTCTTGGCTTCGTATATTGTTCACTGGAAGGTACATTGAAAAATAGATATAATATCATGTAGCCCGCTGAGTTTGTTCGCCGGGTCTTCTCAGTCAGGGCCGCGTTGGATCCGGCAGTAAGCCTAAACATACGGGACGTATCGGAAATACTTATGGTCGTTGTCTTAAGTTGGACCCAAAACAAGCCCACTTCTTAGTCGCTGGATATACTCAGGACTGGGTCGCGTCGCGTAGTTCCAGTGGTAGTGTAAGCCCACTGAGTTTGTTTCGCCGGGTCTTCTCAGGAAGGGCCGCGTTGGATCCGGTGGTAACTATAAACCGCTACGCACCGTTGTAATATTTATGGTCCACAAATAATATAATTTAATTTGACTAACGTAAATAATGTATTTCTTTGACAAATAAATTACTATAAAGTAAAAACTAATACTTTAAATAAAATGTGAATAAAAACTAAATAAATAAATAAAACTAATTATAAATAAAAATTTAATTTATTTAAAAATAAATAAAATTAATAAATAAGTTGTTAAAAGCAAGAAATTAAAATAAGTAATACTAAGTTTAGGAAATATATTGTAAATAGAGATTAAGTTCTATTTGTATTGACTTGTCATAAGAGCTCCTTAATTGCCTACGTGATCAATAAATACATTTCATTTCATTTCATTTCATTTCATGTAATAGAATTAAAAACATGTTTGATTGAATGTAGAATGTTTAAACAAATTTTATAAAAATTAAGTAATGTTGAAACTCCTTCCATTAAGTCGTCTTGGGTGACTCTGCGGTTCGTTTCATACAATGATTTAAGTTATCAACTGCATCATTATCAGCTTCTCTAAAAAAAATTCACTTTTCTATGTACCATTTTGTAATTAAAACTTTTATGCGCGATAGTATCTTGAAAACGAACGTAATGTGTACGAACCAATAGCGCACCGGCAAGCATGCAGCGCGTGACCCGCCCGCCCTGCGCCTCATCCCGCACCACCCATATATGTAGTATAGAGGCACCACCAAATAGACCCATAAATCGGCTACTGCGCAGCTTTACCGCCAGCGTTCTTTGTACGTGACGCGAACTATATAACTATAATGTATTATGTATTTAAATTAATTAACTTTCTAAGGATTGATTTGATAAACGATAATCAAATAGGAACTTTAGCGGTTTCTAATGTTTATTTTTATTTAATATTAAAAAACATAATATATTTTTAAAATAAAACCTTGTTATTTTATTTCTGAACGAGTTATCACTTGTCATTCAAACCATTCAAACGTCGAATCCGGTATCTGCAATCTGCATTCGTCATTCATTCATTTCACATTTTCAGAAAGTTTTATACCGGTGTAGACGTGTGTGATGTTTGAAATTTTGTTGTAAAACCGGTGTTATTTGTTGTAAATAGCGGTGGAAAATGTTTATTATTACTAAATGTTTCTTTAGACATCTGTGTGCTGGTGATTAATTATTTTTTTTAAATAATATGTGACTGAGTTCAAAGTGAGGATGTGTTAGTGTCTCGGGCAGCTACGTTTCAAATTGTGTGTGGATCGGTTTTTGATGATGGATGGTGTTAATCTGAGGAAAAAGACACGGTATCCTGCCATGTTCGAGTCAGGTGGCAGTTCCGACGACGACATGTAAGTAAAACTAGTTTCAAGGTGTTAAGGTCACAGTATCGGTTGATTACCGGACTCATTAGTTATCAATAGGTTTTTTGGTATTTTAATGTTTAGAAGACTGAGATTTTAATTCGAAGATTCTAACGAAAATAGTTTTATAACTTTTTAACGATTTGTTTAAAATTGTTGAAGCAAATAGATAACTACGCACATGATGAATAGTAGGCTCAATTAAGTTATCGCTGAAGATATTAAATCTCGTCGACTCGATGTCTGGGTCTTAATTAGCAGCAGTAGTGCCCTTTTATCATCACTTATTATGTTAGGTGCTTAAAAAAGTGAAGCAGCTATGAAAAAACAATTTACCTATAAAATATCTGGTCATATTATCAAAATAGTCAATTACATAAGTGTGTGATTAATAAAACATTTGTAGGTTTTCACTTCTTTACATGAATTCATGTAATTTGCCCGATTTACCACCTCCTTCTCTACTTTATATACATTAAACACTGGATTTTCCAATAAGATAAACTGTATCAAATCAATGAAATGACTGTATAACCAAGCTTTACTTTTAATATAATGCAATAAACCTGTGTGCAATTCAGAGGATTAAAAAAACTATAAATTTGTATAATGTATTTATTTTATTACTTAATGGGTTATTTTCTTTACATAATATTCTTAACATGTTAACTGCGGCTAGTACATAAGTATATTATGTTCTTTGTGTGAATTGTGTACTGTTAACACATTTGGCAAGTAATTTTAATACATAATTTGCTTGAATTATATATTTCCTGTAATTTCTGTCATAAGTAGGTTGCACTGAAATATAAATACATCGAACAGTCACATATGTAATCTAGGCCCCACACTAAGATCAAGTGTAGTGTCGTGGGTATCAAACTATTAGAGACTTTTTGGTCTCACAAACACCCCAAAACAAATACTTGTGGTTAATACAAAAAAATGTCTTGCTGTGAGGATGGAATCTGAATAAATAAACTTAAGATATGAGTTGAACTCACAGTGTGTCTCTTCGTACAGACCACATAGGGTGGCTTCCACATTTGTAGAGTGCTTTCATATGCATAATACACCTAAACTTCAGATATGGGTAGTTAGTTATTATGGCTCCATAGTCAGCATTTAGAATATAGCCAATTTAGGACAATCGTCTCAAGTATTAAGTTGCATTGTAACCTACATTCTGCACTATTCATGTTAGACTCATAACACATTGCATTAAAAAAAACACTTGATGATTTGCATTTGCACAACTTCAAAATATCATAATAATTACTTTAATTATTATTGGGAATGTGCTAGACTATGATAAGACAAACTAAAAGCATTGCATTGTGACCAAAAAATGTGGACAGAAGTAGACAGTAGACAGACCTATCTACTTAGTTTTCACCTATCTTCAGATACAACACAATACATGATAAGAGATAAGGCAATATACAATTTTCTATACCTTATGGTGACTTTTAAATTTATTGTGGTATGATGAAATTATTCACCTTCCTATAAAAATATTTTCAATGATTTTATAAGAATACTTCTGGAAAAAAGAACCTCAATAATGTCCTAAATTAAAATTCTAATTGATTACAATGTATTTGGGGTATGTCTAGTTCTTTTAAATACAATAAGTTCATAATGTTATAATATTAATGTTACATAATATCCATATTTATACGTACTGTATATTGATGTACATTGTATAAAAGCAATTACAAGTTTAAACTTGAAATATCAAAGTCCAAAGATGAGCGCATGAATGTTCTTGTGTATTATATTATCATTTTTATTGTTAAAATACAAATACTTGCTAACTTATAGCCTTGGCACATAAAGCTGCTGCATTTCTACCTACCTATAGTTTTTCCAGAATTTAATTATTAGACAATGTCATGTCAAAGTTTACCATTGTATCCAGAGTAACTTTGATACATATTGAGACTTATTGTTTTGTCTAAATATAGTGGGTGCAGTGGAATGCCCATCATTGTTTTGTTATTCATGCTGTTGTCCAAATGGTATGCTTTTCTCTCCACTTATTGCAATAAAAAAAACGTAAGTAATATTATATGGTATTACTTAATTACTTAATCGGTTGGAAAAAAATAATTTTTCTTTAATATTTCATTGTATGACATACTCTCTCCTGCCAATATTTGTAATGACTAACTGTTTTGACGTTAGGTATTCAAAAAGCTTTGTTTATGTATTCTTTGTATGGTAATTGTGATTCATTTATTATTCAATTAATACATTTTCGCTTAATTGTCTAATTTGTTTTCCTTTAAATGCTTTTATTTATTTACTACATCCATTCTATCCTTATAAGATTGGGATGGCACTTTGACTGGCATTTATTAAAATGAGGGTGTGGAGGATGCATTCATTTTTTGTATTACTCAACCCATTTCATCCTAATGCTGGGCAAAAGTCTCCACCTACCCAAACCCCCCCTCAATCGGCACTCTAGAGATATACAGCCACATGGGCTTGAAAGCATTAATTCATAGTGCAGATTTACCACTTTCATACACAGACTGCTCTTCTTTAGAACCCTAAAAAAGGTATCTACTACTCACACCCACTGTAAGCCAGAATTGACAACATAATTTTTTATCATATTAATTGCAAATATTAAGTGCGTGGTGGCCTGTTGGTAAACGGACTAGACGCGACTGCCAATATGTTCACGGTGGTCGCGGGTTCGAATCCCAGGGCACACCTCTGACTTTTCGGAGTCATGTGTGTATTGATAGTCAATCACCACGCACTAAAACGGTGAAGGAAAACATCGTGAGGAAACCTGCATACCATAGCGATTCATAAGAATTTCTATGGTATGTAAGTCCGCCAACCCGCACTAGGCCAGCGTGGTGGACTATATGGCCTAACCACTCTCAATCATACTGTCGATTGTAGAGTAGGTCCGTGCCCTGCAGTGGGACGTATATGGGCTGATACAGAATTGCAAACGCTCCAAGAGAACCTGGGAATGCCTAAGATGTCCGTAACATGCAATCTAATTAAAAATATTCTTTGTCCATTTCTCTCCATACAAAAACAAAATGTACTTAATCAGTTCGTATGTGTTATCGCGGCACTCGAGATTCTCCGGTTTATAACGATTGACACTTAATATAAACGCCGTGGAACAGCCCGTAGTGCCGACTGATTACGTTATCAGCCCCACAAATTGCCCTTATCAACTTATTACAACGCGATTCATTGCCACGGTAATGTAATTCTAATATTCAACATATGAATGACAATGAGCAGGGAAGTACCCTGGCTATCTATGGTTAGCACCATTTGCATTTGGCTGGAACCTGGATGATGTTTATTAAGGTTCACAACAACTCCCCTTTTATAAGTCTGGTATCGCCTATAGCGTTCTATCTTCGCTGAAATTCTTCTATGTATCATGTATGTATGTGTATGCGGTGCTGAATGACAGAAAAAAAAACTATGCTTCGCAAGTCGCATCGTGACACTAAGTGGATTACCTGAAACGGGAATCGAACTTGGGGGGTTACTCTATAAAAACGATACGAACTTCGAATGTTCGGACACCGTACGTAAAACTTCACTAATGTGCCTAGATACTTCACAAAATGTTGGATTCATCTTTCGTACGTCGCAATCATAGACTAAGTTCGGAAAAAATGATAAGTATAATAGAGATTACTATTGATTTTTAGAAGTGGAAATCGTATATTCTACTCCGGACGTCGAACATCCGAGCATTCGAAATTCGTATCGTTTTTTAAAGTAAGCCCCTTGGTAGTTCATACTACTGAAGCCATACACCCTGTCATCAACCATTGATATAAGGTTAATTTAACTATTACGCAAATGATTTTATTATGTTTTTCAAGTTGTAACACGATAAAATATAAACAATTAATGAACTCTAAAGTTTGGCCTCCACGACGCGACGCGTAGAAAGAAAACAGTTATTAATCTTTCAAAAATGTTTACTGTTCATGCTGTACATTTTTTAAATTTGATCAAGCAGGTAAACAAAAACGTGATACAAAGTCGACAACTATACAATATAAATAATCGTACATTTTTCCTTATCTAAAATCCCGCGTTGTGGTGTAATAAACGAACTAACTTCCTTTTAAATATTAATTTCTTTACACACAGTTTCAACTAGAGTTGTTGGAAAAATGGTTATTATCGATTTCTGATTATTATTTTCCGACAGGATAAATATTATACGCGAAGTGTAAAAACCGCTTTAAAAAACATACGTAAGGGCTCTTTTTTTTTAAATTTTTTTTTAAATAATGTTCAAGTTTTATTTTAAAAGATCATGGTTAAGGCTGTGTGTATGGCTTCATATTGGTTTTGTTTGGAAGTCGTCAATTCGTTGTGCCAATACCTATAATAATCTATCTGGCGTTTTTATAATTCCCTAAAACAAGTTTTATCATATAATGTTGTCGAGTAAAGATAGGGTACCCTCTCGAAGGCTGTTTGTATTACGCCAAGTTGTCCGTTCTTGGGAACTTGAAGATTTGAAATTATTGCCAAATTTTCGGAGTCGTAAAACAATGTCATTGTACTTGCTGGTTAAATGTATGACTGAATTGTATGAGGTTTGAGAAGCCGTGCTTAGGCAACAGGTAAAATGATAACAATTATTGAAATAAAACTATTTTTTCCGGATTTCGTCGTGAATTTAATTTAGTAAATTGTCCGCATCGCGACCACAAAGCTGCAAAGTAATTGAAACTTCGGGAAGTTAAAAAATATCAATGTTAAATTAAATTCGCGATACAATGCGTAAAAATATTTCTTTTTTCTATTTGTAACAATCGCGTTTTATAATGGTCTCTTATGATAAGAATTAGTTTGTTATGTTTTTTGATATCAATTCGGTGGGATCTCTTTTTTATCATATCTTTGAAAAGTCATACTCACTACTATATTACAGTAAAAAACGTATATTGTTATTTATTCGTCGCATCAGTGTACTGTAATTCTAGACTCAGTAGTGTCTTGGGTTTCTGGACTAACCTGTTAATTTACAATTAAGTACTCATATTTTTCCACTGTAGGCTTTTGATGTTAAATTCATATGCTCTTCAGCTACAGAAAGTTCACAGCTGACCTTAGTTCGCAAGGATTTATTGGATGCGGCTTGCATCCAATGACTTCCTGCAACCTTACCTAGGTCGTCTGTCCACCTTGTCAGTCCATACTATCGACATAATTTTACCCTCGCTGATGCCGGACACGTCAAATTAACATGAGCCACAATAGTTGAATAAGCACTTAGTATATTGTAGTTACTTATCTGTTATGAACGCCCTTCCAAAAAACCGCTTATTATTACAATCATAATGTAATAGGAATCTCAGTTGTATATCATCATTTTTATTAAAATCAATTTCGCTGTAGTGTTTCTCATTCGGTACTATGAGCACGTTTGCATTCCCAGCATTCCTAACATCTGCAAATGGTCTACTAACAAATCACTTCAAATATACGGGAAATATTAGAATTTCTAATTGACTGCCTCGGTGGCGTAGTTGTACTCCGGTACGGTTACAGGTAAGCTGAGGTCTCGGGTTCGAATCCCGGGTTGGGCAGTGATATTGGATTTTTCTATTCATTATCAGCCCAGAGTCAGGAATTTGTGCCCGATATGGCGATAGGCTCGCCACCTATCACATCATGGGACGGAACATACAAGGCGAAATGTGGGTGCCCTGGCACCTCTGCCTACCCCTTCTGGGAAAAAGGCGTGAGTTTATGTATGTATGTATGTTCTAATTGACCTTGTACGAAGACTGACCCGCTTTCACACTCGCTACTGCGAATCACGTAAACCAGGATCACGAATGGCAAACATTTCAGTAACAGCAAGTACTGCAAGTTACTGGGAAGTGGGAATGCCTTAGAAATAATTCCTAACCACACCAGCAAATTAAGGAAATATTCAAATGAGCAGGAGTAATTGGAAATAAATTATTGTTCACTTTCCTTGGCAGAAAAGCGCGACGCAAAACTAGAGAAAAAAAAACCGTATAAGAAATAAGACATACAGCTGTATAGATCGTAATTTACGACGGATAACACTTGACGCGAAGTATTACGCGAGCTTCCAAACTGAAATACAATATGTGAGCCCGAATCTTGACAACTGTCTCTACACAGCTATTTTATTTTCATTGCAACTACACTATTATATAAGTGTCTTCTCATTACCGATCTTTCTGCGATATATTTAGCTCATTTGCGGCCAGGTCAATGTCTAGCCGCAACCAAGGACGTGAAGACGCAACTTGTTTACGATATCAAACTGGTATGTTCAGCCTACACCAGGCGCGTATCATTGCACATCTGATACTAAGATTGCGAATAGAATAAGGTTGAAATTATGACTCAATAGACTAATGTCATCTATTTTTATTATTGTTTATTTTGAAAGGTTACTTTATGCCATTTTTTAAAATATTTTAAGTTACAAATACCTATATAAAAGTTGGCGGTAGGAGTAATAGATAAGGATGCAACATGCACAACATGACGTCATCTTCCATAAGGTGCTTGCGAGCGAAAGAGAAAACGAGTGTTCCCACCACACAATCAAAAATATTAATATGTCATAGTCATAGTCATATTACAATCAATTTTGATGCTGTTTTCAAATTCATGTTTTTTATAAGCAATACTTTTTAGAAACCATGACATACTGCTCAAAATCAAATCTTGGATACGACGCTATTGTGGTGGACTGCGGATTAATTTTGGTGCTAGGATATTCGTGTCTAGGCGGATAGTGGCCACCGAGCACCATGATGTAAAAGCAGGCACAGTGACTCGTGAAAAATATGAAGAGTTTTTACGTCTCTGTTTGGTTGATGTACTTTACAATGAGTTTTTATCACTCTTACTAGTCTGCCACTACATGTCTTTAAACACCAGAGGATAAATTAGTGATCGTACTGACATCTGATCGTAAGTGGAGTGCGATCCAAGGAAAGTATCGATGTCGATACTTGCGGATGCAAGAAACATTTACGATGTCTAGTCGGTCGACTAATTTTCCTCGGGCTATTACAACTACTTTACTCTCAGGTACAATACAATTACTTTGTCGTGCAAATATAAAAAGGATTTAGATAGCGTCTAAGATTAGTCTCACAAGTCACAATGCATCACAATACTCATAGTAATTTCCCTTTGTCGCTATGGGCGAGATGCTATGAAACGAGAATTCGCGGGGTGGATCACTACAAAGACACAGATGTTAGTAAAATGTATTATATATTTCAAGTGCTTTACTCGCGTCTTTATTGGCGCAATTCAGATGTCGTTTGTCAATTAATTCAATTACACACAGGAAATCTCAATTTATAAACAATAGGTTTTTTTTCTATCCCTCGAACACTGTTTTTTTGTACTCCTAAAAATGTTTTTTTTATACATTAGGTCTAGCAAACGAGCTAACAGGCCACTGTTGCCTATGAACATCCATAACGCTTGGATCACAAATGTGTTGCTATACTCCATCGGTTTAGGTACTTAACTAAATGTAAACAAACCATAAAAAGGGTTATTTAACATTGCCATTTCTCATTTCAACATTAATTGAAGACAAAAAAAATGTATACGTAAATTTAAAACTACAATACATGTTCAATTTTATTATAACGATTATAATTATGAATGTGTAAGCTTGGAAACAATTAAATTATGTGAGATCATAATTAAATTACCTAAATTAAATTATCTCATTTTACATAATGCAGTCTGTCTATAAAAAAAGACCCAAACACTCAGGCATCCAAAACATACTCATAAAAGTTACAAGAAATATTATGCTACAAAATCGAGAAGTACAACTTTCTCGTAATGCGACTATTTAAATGAAAAATAATGCGTTAAGTCGGATAACTAAGCATCATCATAATAATATGTTATGTGTGGCAGCCAATTATTATTCATTGCGATAATGTACTTACTGTTTTCGTGAAGTTGTGAAGTGTTTGGAAGTGTTCATCGTTGTTCTTTACTGTTTTAGTTATTATTTGTTATAAGCTGCTGTTAATTGTTGTTAATACTTGTTACTTGGTTGACTAAGAAAATATTCGTAAATTGGACATTGCAATAAAATGTTGAACAACCATGCGTCACGTGTTCTGGTTTGTTTACATTTAGTTAAGTACCTAAACCAATGCGGTCTTATTACAAAAAGCGAAATAAACCTTGGTCTAAACCTGGTCTAACAAAACCAGTCTAATCTGCAGAACCATGGTTTAAATTTACTTGTATTACAAAACATAAATAAACCATGGTTCTCTTGGTTCATTCTTTTGAACCGTGGTTTATACACCAACCACAGCTTAATACAAATAATATTCGTTCAACGTGATATCATTCCATCGCAACGTTCCATATCCACAGAAACGAAAACATTTTAATAAAATTTTAATGATTTAATAATGTTTAGGCGTATTGAACCTATTGAGGGTTGGACATTTTGCTTGAATGTCAATATTGTTTGGTATATCGATTACAATTTAACTATTTTTTTTCATTTGGTTCATGTTATATTAGCTAGTGACACATCCAAACACGTGTGATGGAACGTAACATTCTGGCGCGTTACATGAAACCATAACAATAAACAAAACTATCGCGAGCTAAAATATTAAATAAGTTCATTTAGCATTGGAATGCATTTACTTATTACTATTTAGTCAACAAAGTATG
The DNA here is from genome assembly GCA_023078785.2 of Hyles euphorbiae. Lineage (NCBI taxonomy): Eukaryota > Metazoa > Arthropoda > Insecta > Lepidoptera > Sphingidae > Hyles > Hyles euphorbiae. The sequence continues at coordinate 676,124 of CM041034.1, forward strand.
TGAAGTGAGGTGATATAAAATAATTGTCGCTTAGGTAATTACATAGTAATCTAATGTAATAATATCGTGTTGTGGTGGACCTACAAAATGAAAAATGGTCTGTGAATTTGAGTAATGAGGAAAAAGTGAGTAAACCAACATTATTATATGGATGATTATATTGTAAAATGTTTGGTAAACCTATCCTTTTGCGTATATTTTTATCGGAAAAAATCAAAACATGGTTTGACGCGTAGACGTGTTTTGTTGGACCGACATGGCGTTTTTTATCGCTCAAAGGCTGCAAAATCCTTAAAAACGAAGAAATTCATCATATTAATATCAATTTTACAGTAAAAGTAACATAATACGATGAAATAGACACTAAATCCAAAAGAAATATTTGGAAGTTTACGATTTAGACCACCGTTAAACTAAGGGGCGGTTAGGTTTAGCCATAAACCATCAAAAAGGCCATGGTTTATCGTTAAACCACTTTTTGTAATATGAATTTCATATAAACCATAGTTTATTGCGATTTAAACTAAAGTTTTTAGATAAACCACGTTTTGTAATAAGGCGGATGGAGTATAGGACATTTAATTAGGGGAGGAACGAGGTATTGGGTAATCGGCTATCTCACTCACCGAACGAAACGCGACAGCAATTGCAAACGTCGATATACTGTGAGGCAGTGATACCGATCCGGGTGAGCCTGCCTATTCATGATATCAGGATGAGTCATGACTAACAACAGCTCTGACACTTGGGAAAAAATGTATGATCGATTGAGTAGTTAGTTGATTAAACCGCTACAAACAATTAATGTCATATTCGTAATTATATTGTTGTTAGGATTTTTACGGTATGGGTATTGTGGGCTCAAAAGCCTAACATCGTTTCTGGCTCTCATAACACAAGAGCATCATATAAGTTCGTTTGAAAAGTCCTGTTTTTAAGCCAAAAAGCGCGCACAGGGTATAAACGCTCTTAAGGAAGTATTTTAAGTAAAATCATTTTCAAAATTGTACACAAGATCCGTATATATTTACAAAGATTTGTAAAGGTGTTAAAATTATTATAGCATTTTATACAGTAGACGAGCACTATAAGTTTATGGAAACATTAGGTATTTTAAAATTGTAATATGACATCATTAGTTTAATTTTGAGAGTATGGTAGTAATTTGCTAAAAAATCGCAGCCTTACTTAGATTCGTATATTGCCAATCTGCAATTGTCTCCTGTATTTGATAATATATTATGTACTAACTTCTATTTTTTGCAACTCAACACTTACTTGTATCTGTATCAGCCCATATACGTCCCACTGCAGGGCACGGGCCTACTCTACAATCGTAAGTACGATTGAGAGTGGTTAGGCCATATAGTCCACCACGCTGGCCTAGTGCGGGTTGGCAGACTTACATACCATAGAAATTTATATAAATCGCTATGGTACGCAGGTTTCCTCACGATGTTTTCCTTCACCGTTTTGGTGCGTGGTGATTGACTATCAATACACACATGACTCCGAAAAGTCAGAGGTGTGCCCTGGGATTTGAACCCGCGACCACCGTGAACATGTTGGCAGCCGCGTCTAGTCCGTTTACCAACAGGCCACCACGCACTTACTTAGTACGTTTAATTTTTATTTCTGCTTTATAATGATTTAAATATTAATAATAAAGTATCATACGAAATAAATAATTACATGATCGACTAGCGCAGCACCAAAAATATACACTAGCATTTCATTAAGATAAAAATGGTTGCCCAATCATTGCTTATTACCTACTAAACACACACATATACCTTGTTTAAGCTACAAATTATATGGCGGTAAGTAGACATTAAGCATGAACTTCTAATATTCATATTTACAAAGTGGTAGAGCTTTGCTATTGTCAGTCATGACTCAGCATGAATGGGCAGGCTTATCCGGCGTAGTGCCACTGTATTTTGTCTTTTGTCGTTTCGTTCGGTGAACAAGACTGAGGCATGATTGACCAGCAACATACCTATGATCCAAGAGTTGTATGTTCATGGGCGGCAGTGATCACTTACCATCAGGCGACCTGGACCTATGCAATAAACAAAAATATTGCAATATTTACTGTCCATATCTGTTTATAACGACAAACTATTCTGCTTAATCACTATTCTAATCGATGTATAATAATATATTGCAAAATAGTGAAAGTTGCATAGTCATGTTGTGCCGACATAAGTGTGATAGTAGGTAGGCAGATAGAAGAGTGACAGTGGCACAGTGACCCCGGAATTAGTCATGTGTGTTGCAGTCTAGATTCAGATAGTACTTCCGATTTCTATCGTAATTGTGTCGACCGGTCAGAAATCATCCATACACGGCAATAGTCTAATTGGATAGTAATTTATTTGCCATCAATCATAAATGTGGTCACGAAACGTGTCAATGTACCTTTTATATGACCTTGTGGGCAAATCCTTATTTTATTTCGTTGATAGTTACCAAGGCCAAATGACTCACCGAGAGAAAATATCGATTATAATTTCTTAAGTATGGCCATTAAGCCTATGTGAATTGCTAATGTTTTACTCGTCACTCAAATGAACCGGAATAGTTTTGAGCTAAGATGTTTATAAAGCATAGATGCGTTGTCCGAGCTTTATAATGGCAAGACGTTTGGGAGGTATTAGGTGTACAAATAAGTTTTGAGGGTTTACAAAAGATGGCATAATTAGTACTATATCGCATCGGACTATCTTGAGACTTGCGTATTCATGTTAAAACGTAACCAGTTTCCTCTCGTAGTACGTTTTATTTCGTTGAAGTGTAAACGACACGCATTTTTGTGGCTCATACTATGTCAACTATTGTGCCAAGTAAACAACATTTGCGGGAAGCATTGCTTTTTTGCTTCAACTTGAAGAAAAGTGCAGCTGAAGAGCATCAACTGCTATGTGAAGCGTATGGAGAGGATAAAAACATGAGAGTATTGACTCCGGCGTTTTAAAAGTGGTGATTTTGGCATCAGCGACTAAGATCGCGAAGGGAGGCCAGTATATTTCGAAGACGCTGAGTTGGAAGCATTACTGGATCAAGATTCATGCCAAATTCTAGAGAAACTGGCTGAAACCTTGGGAGTGACTTAATAAATAATATATATTGAAGCAATAGAGTCGAACATTAAAGTTTAAACGCCCCCAATATGCCGAAAAACATGACAATGTGATCTTCCAGCACGACAACGCTCGGTCACATGTTGCTAAAGTTGTCAAGGAAATTTTGGAGGTGCTGAACTGGGATGTCCTACCTCCCCCGCTGTATTCGCCAGACATTGCTCCTTCGGACTACCACTTGTTTCGGTCAATTGCTCATGCGCTGTCTGAGCAGCACTTCACTTCTTACGAAGATGTGAAAAATTGGCTCGATTCTTGGATCGCCTCAAAAGATGAGGATTTTTTTTAGATGCGGTATCCTATACTGCTTGAAATATGGGCAAAGGTAATAAAAAGCGACGGGCAATATTTTGAATGATATACATTGTACCAGTTTTTGTCAATAAAAATTCAAAATTAAAAAAAAAAACCCTTAAAATTTATTTGTACACCTAATAATTGCCTCACGCGCAATCAGTCACGCTTCAATCACTGTCGCGGATACATGTTTCTCTGACTATTTGTATTCTCGAAAGCAAAAGCGGAAAAATAGATTAGAGTGATTTAAAATAATGTACAAATGATTCTGAAACTGTGAAACAAAAAAAAAATATTTTATTTAGTGCGCAAGTACACACTAATTTATTTTTTTATTAAATAAAATTAATAAATTCGCTCTCATGGCGACGTTAGACAGCTCTCGCCACGTCATCCCGTAGGGGAGACCGGGGTTGGTTGACCAGGTTTCAGCTTAAAGGTTTCTATTTCTATTTCTTTAGAGTATATTTATTTAAAAATGGATTCAGTTAATAGCTTTACTATTAAGCTTTACAAGAAAGTGGCAAAAAGCACGTTATTCGTTATGATGTAGAGTACAGGCCAGTTTTTGTATAATAGGAAAAACTGGTCAACCTACCCCATGCTCGGGGTAGGTTGACTATTCACCTGGGGTAACTTGACCTATGAAGTTGTAAGGGCAAAATCTACGGGGATATGAGATAAAAGACACAAAAATGTATTACTCTTTTTTTTGAAGCCAAGGCGATCTTCCGCCATGTCAATTAAACACAATAAAATTCAAATTATAAGAATAAACAATCAAACATTTAAACATTAGGCAATTTGAGTACCTAAAAATAAACAAAGTACTTTCTTATTAAGTATTCAAAACAAAACGAAATAATTTCTTATAAGCTTTAACCGTTTGGTAACAAATAATCATATTAAACAAAATGCTCTCTTATTAAATATTCAAAACAAAATAAAATAATTTCTTGTAAACTTTAACCATTTGGTAACAAATTATCATATCTAATTAATGTAATTATATTTATTATTTGGCAACAGTTGACGTAAGTACGTATATATTAAACACGAAATAAAATAAAATAAAAAAATAAATAAAAAATAAAAATATGTTTATATATAAATGTATGTATATATACATATTATTTATATAAATTATATATGTTCGTATATATGTTATAAGTATATTATTTTATTAATAAAATAATCTTCATCTTCACCAGCAATCAATTTTGTATTCCATGAGTCCGGTAAGGATTTGTTATTATTTTTTTGCAAATTCATATGCGAACTTTCGTGTTTCATAAGGTGTTAATCCATAATAAATATCTGCTGCTTTCTTCAAGTAACTCTCTAAAACAAGCTCTTCCTCGTCACTAAATATTTGTGTATTTTTTCTGTAGCCAACGCTGTCCAAAGTTGCTTCAGATTTCGATAATTCAGGATTTTTTTCTAATTTTTTCGTCATATTTACGACGTAGCGTTGGAGTGTTTTATACGGTATAGCGAATTGTTTCGCCTTAAAACTAATACTGTTTTTTTATCAAAGATAACTTGTTGACATGCTCTATTTATTACATCTTTGGATGTACTCCCTCTATTAGATTTTCTTTTGTATGTTCGCATGGTCCTGAAACAATGATTTTGGGATAAAATTTCAAAAATACCGACTTCATTTTATGTGTGGAATATAATGGGGCTGGTCAACCAACCCCGCTATACATTAGTCTACTAGCCCCGAAGCACTTTTTAACTTTTAAGCATATGCCATAACCCCAAAGCTGCGACAAAATCAAATAGAATAGTACGTAAAAGAAAGAACATGAATCGAACATTTGTTTGTGAATGCTTTGATAATCAATAACCATAAATAAATAGGCATTATTACAAATAAGGTTACATCAGAAATAATTACTTACGTGTGTTGTTTTTCAATATTACGTTCCTTCTCTCAAACGATGTGCGTGCGCGACGCCGCGTTCCTGATGACTGAGCGGGGGGAGATGACGGACTCTTGGGTCTCACTAGTTAGCTCAAGGCTATTGCCTCGGACGAGATTTTGATAATTATACGTCTTCCATTCGTTTATTTTATTTTTGACAGTTCACGCCTATAAAGTACGACATTACAGTAGAACAATATTTTGAAATAAAAGTAGATACTTTCTTGACGGGTAACGCCCACTTAGAGTTGTGCCATTCGTAACGAATGACCACAGATAACAAAAACGATTTTGAATAGAATCAATCAATCGGAATCATTTGAAATAAAATTACATTAAAATGCTAATGAAAACAGTTAAACGTAATATAGTACCCAATATTAGGATCGAATGTATTTGCTGCAAATTAATTAATATGAATAAAGGTATACGTATTGAAGTGACTTTTAATAAGAGTTTAATTTAAAATAATTACAATGATTACAACGAAAATAAATGTTTAGTACCTACTTGTAATAAACAGTTAAACCATGTTGGAATTCATAGTACTTTAAGGATTAAATAATTAAAACAACTAAAAGGTAATTTGTTAATATTTTTATTTATAAACAATCGTCTGTTTCGTCGGAATCGGCGTCGTCGTCACTCGTATCCCCAGTAACACTAATTATTAATGAGTGCATGGGTAAGTTGTCAAATGCGACATCGCGATCCCAATCAGACATTATTTCTTTCTTCGTCTTATCTACGACACTCGCCCAGTTATGAGGCGTCACATTTTCACACGCATTTTTAAGCAACTCCAGCATTTTGTTTGCGGTGAAAGGAGGAGTTGTATTTATTCTCGCAGCATATCCTTTCACTTGCGCCCATATTAGCTCTATGGCATTATACTGGCAATGATATGGAGGAATTCTAAGGACGGTGTGCCCATGTTCTGCAGCCATTTCATCTATAACGTATCGTTTAGGCTGCTTCCTCATTTTTAATATTTTAAGTAACTCTACTTTTAATAGGGACTCGTCCACCTCCTCGCCATTGTTACGGAGCCAGTTTATTATTTCATTTTTTTTACTGGCTTGCGTTGGCATTTTGTTAATTTGCCGAGAGTGATAGGACGCATTATCTATAAATATTGTTGATGGCTGTTCGAGTGACAATAACATTTCCCGAAACCATTTTTCATATACTTCGGAATTCATTTCTTCGTGGTAATCCCCTGTTTTCTTTGATTTAAAAGCTAACATAGCATCTTGCACAAATCCTTTTGCGGTTCCTGCATGACAAATTATAATTCTTTCACCTTTTCCCATTGGCACTGCGGTCGAGGAGCTAGCAGTGTTGTCAGTCCAAGTTTTTGATACCGTGTGATTCGCATTGAGCCAAGTTTCATCGGTGAAAACAACATTCGACCAGTCTTCTATTTTTTTAGCTTGTCTTAAAAATTCGCATCGATACAAAGCAACATCATTGCGTTCCATCAATATTTTTCTTTTGTCACATTTTTTGTATTGGAATCCAATCCTATTCAATACCTTCGCCAAAGAAGACTTTTGACCACGGAACAAGCCACTAGTTTTCAGAGATTGTACTAGGTTATGTAAAGTAGGAATCTCTTTTCTTTGGTAATAATCGTATATATGACGACGAATAGCATCACCATCAAAACTGTCAATTGCTGTCACTTTAAAGGGCTGACGTTTTTTCTTAGGTGTAGATGGCTTGTTTTGTTCCATGCCACTACTGCCGTAGCCTTCTTTAATTATTTTTGAAACTGTTAGAGCAGTAATACCTAATGCTGCTGAAACACGGTCTCTGATTTGAGTCACTGGTATAAGAGGTCCACCATTACGGCTTTCCCTTTCAAAGTACTCATGAAGTCGCAACACAAACTCCCTTGTTTGTCCTTTAAGCACCTTTCCTTTAGGCATTTTGAAAGTGATGAAGGCAGGTACGATGTTCTCAATTCAACCAAATGTAGGAATTCACGGGTAAAAAAATACGGAGGAATATAAATACTCAACTCGACGTATGAAAAATGTGAATTAAAATTCAGCGAACGGAAAACACTAGCACGGGCGCGGGCGTCTCGTTGTGAGTGACCACAAAATGGCGGCGCGCGTCACCTGTCTGCCCAGTGTTGCCGTTTCACAATTTGTTTTTAACAACATTACTATTGCCGACGGAAGTGATAAGAATATTAACTTAACATGAGTAAATGGTTTATTTTAATATAATTATTAAATCAAGTAACTTAAATATCCCTGAAGTTTTATAAAACAATGCATGGAGCAAAAAATAAAATATGTATTAAATCGATTAAAACTTGTTCAAAAATAAAATCGTTTGTTATAAAAAATTGATTCGATAACGCATCAGGCCATCACTATTTGATTCAGTACTCGATGTGTCAAAAATAAAATAAACGAATGGAAGACGTATAGTCAACCTACCCCTATAGTCAACTAGCCCCGGTCTCCCCTACTTCATGCTTGGTGCTACGTCACACGCGCTTTGGCCAATAACCGTGCGGCACTTATTGTTACGAAACTAGCGATGTCTATTCATCTTCTTCTAACTTATGTTTCTTGCTTTTTTACTCTTCCTTCGAACCAATTTGAAATTACAATACGCATCGCGCCATTTTTTTGTGCCATTAAGTTAGTGTATGACGTGTCTATTTGTAAAACGTCATTGGTTTTGAGACTAAAGGCTTTTTTCTTCCTACTTTTCTTTATGATTGATAACAAATAAAAACTGATGATTTCAGCACAGATGTGTTGGTTGGCCATTTTTTGATCGTTTTTGTACACATACAATATACACATGTTCACGTATATTATTGCCGAAGAATTAATTCTGAATTAGAGGTGATATTATGCCACACACAAGTTCCCGCGCTTATTACTTTCTCAAACTCGATAGTTCTATCGCTGTGATGGACACAAAAACATATATCTACACATATATTGTATACCCGGAAACTCATATTTGGTATTTCTTAATCGATAAATTTGAAATAGAGTGGCTTGTTTGCAGCCTATTTACATATACAACATGTAACAGATTTAAATGTAAAAGCGGAAAGTAGTACGTTCAGAATCAGCTACTGAATCGATATACGAATCGATATATTTTTACTGGTGGTAGGTCTCTCATATGTGAGAGGCCATCTGGGTAGGTACCACCGCAATGTCTATTTCTCCCGTGAAACAACACTGCTTAAATGCACTGTTGTGTTTCGGATTGAAGGACATTGTAGCCAGAGCAACTACTGGACATATTGAGACTTAACATCTTATGTCTCAGGATGGCGAGCGCAGTGGAATGTTGCTACTGTTTATGAGCGGTCGTATCGCTTACCATCAGGCGAACGGCTCGCTCGTCTCGCCATTCACAGCAATAAAAAAAAAAAAAAAAAATATCAATATTTTTTTTGGTAGGTATTTTTTTTCAAAATAATTAGTCAAGACCAAGTAAATTACAGACACTCTTTCATATAGTACTCCGAACAAACGAAATTGAAACGTAACTCAAGGACATAAGATCCTTTTTAAATGAATCACTAAACGAAAACTCTAATAAACTAAATAATAAACAAAAATGAACTTTATTTCGATGGTCATAAAGTTTATTTAAGCAATCTATCATTAATCAAACGCACACAACGATAGGCCTGAATAAACGTAATAAGCTACCAAAATAAATAACTATCATATTCTCTTTTCCGCGCATTTAACTACAACTAGATAGAGCAGGACGCAGCTATTGTTTAATGCAATTTGATCCATCCGACAAACGATGGCGCGCGCGGCGCGGCGGTACTATGCGTTTCAAATAAGAATAGGAACGTCAATGACCTCTAGTTGTCAGATATCACACGAAAAGTATGGTTAGCAACAAAAAAAAATTACGCATCAATTATATTTTTTTTTCACATAGTCAAATTCTTGAACATAAATTAACTAAATAAATTAAAACAATTACAAAATGTTATATGGACACATAAACAAGAATGTTTAGTCATAAATAGCTTAAAAAAGTATATTTTTTTAATTTTTTATTTACTTCATATGCAATTATTCGCCAGAGAGTAACTATAACACGACATTATTCATTCATTAATTTTTTTACGAATTATTAAGTATTAAAAATATTATTTTTATTCAACAAAAATATTATTTTAAGAAATCTTGTTTTGCTCACCCTACCTAAATTGTGCGATTTGACAGCTACTACGAACCAATATGGCGCAGGGTCAGTCCTATTCTTAGTTGAACCGCATAGTACATCAAAAGGTTTGGCAATCGGTATAGGGATGCGCCGCGAAAAAAAATACTCCCGGTATTTGCAAGACCGGGCGATCCAAATCCCGCGCAATACATGCACTTAAGAGCGTTTATACCCTGTGCGCGCTTTATGGCTTAAAAACAGGACTTTTCAAATGAGTTAATAGCCACCAATAAACAATTTAAAGGAAAAATAATTAGTACTTATTTTAGAAAAGGTTGTCATCTAGGGATTTTGGTGGAAAACATTATAGATTGATGGATAATTTGTGAGTACTATAAGGATTACTGAACACAAGTTTCGTTATTTAGGCTTTAAATGGCAATTTAGAAGCTTAAGATATCCGAAACCACTAAATATAAGATGAAAATAAAAATATTATCAGACTAATAAGACCCTTATGGAGGGATTTTGCTGAGAAAAATAATCTTTTTGTATTTAGTTCCTGAAAAATAAAAATTTAAACAATGGGAAATTATTCAGAAACTCTCGTCAAGAACATATTTTTTTTCACCAACTTATCGTACATAATTTTTTATAGCAATTGCATATTATAATAGAAGAACATCTTATCAATAAATTACCATTTTTATATTTCAACAAAATTAGTTTTCATGTTTTCTACAAATATTTTAAAAACCACTATAAAACACGCTGTCCGACGTGGCTCAAATCAGACCGCCGCAAGGCCTTCTAGAGGGAGGACGTATCGCTCGTCGCTCCAGCCTAGCTACAGTCGATTTTTGCCGTGCGTAGTAAAAATAGCCACGCACGGACTACGATTACCACATCTTAGTACTTTGGTAGTAAAATATTTAATTATTTTTATTACCTACAATGATTTTGTAGTGAGTATAAATTATGTTTCAGGTAATATAATGGGATGTAATTCCGAGGCTAAATTATGTTATGTATTGTAATATAAAATTAAATATATTTCGTAATTGTAAGAGGTTGTAAGGCCCCTAACACTATTTATGTGTTCGAACACGAAATGGTTAATACAACGTCCGTAGTGTCTACTGATTGAACACTGATTTGAATGCAACTTAACAATGTAATAAGAACGAAAATATGATAAGTATCTAAAGGAGAATGCCCAAAATTGGCCCTACACCTGCCCACTTTACCGTTTTATTACAAAATCATAACTCAATTTATCCACAATGATAGTATCATTTGTTTTCTGAAATACTCCGGGAATATTATCTTTATAATAAAAAGTAGCTGCCGGAAAAACAGTTATATGACTATTTGTTTTATACATTCCCAATCAAACGCCATGAAAGTGTTGCCAATTTTTAATTTTCTCTTAATATTGAGGATTTGGGTGTAGTTGTGATATATTATTTTAGTTCGTAATGTTTTTATAATTCTCTTAAAGCTGATTTTGTTTGATGTTTCTATAATAAGCATTCAAACCAACAAAATAATGATTTCCAGACACATACCAAATTAAACAAGCAAGCTCATATTACGGTGAGTTTATAAGATTTAATGGTTGTTATAGGGTAGAGGTATGCAATAACCACAGACTTACTGTAACGGAAGGAAATAACTTCGGTCCGAGCTGCTTCTTACTAGAGCCAGAATTTCAAGTAGGCACATGAACCGAAAAATATATTTTGTATATTAATTAATTGATGGCAATGATTCCGGTATAAACGCCTTAAAGAAGTATTGCTGTAATTGTGTTGTGGGTTGTAGAACTGTTGGATGCTGTGCCCATGTTATATGGTATCTCGGATGGGCACGGCATCAAAGCAATATTTATCCTCCTGCTCAATTACTGGACAATGTCCCATTATTTATGACATGGAATAATATTAACACAAATAATGTCAATATTTTTCATGGAACAAATCTGCTCATAAAATAAATCGCCATAGTAAGAGTTCGACATCGATGCTACTCCTGTACATAGAGGTATTTTGTGTACCAAATAAATGTATAATTTCGCCTAACATATTATATTATTGTATAACAAAATAAGTATCGCAATTGTAAATACATAATATGGTATAAAGAAACTATGACAACAACGTTGTAAAAACTAGACTAAGGAGAAAATAAAAAGTGTTTTTCCTTCGAACCCCCAAGTTTTATTGCATCCAATCCTTTTAAAAGTTATTTAATACATGGTATATAATAATTTGAGTGTATTTTGAAACGTGGGCAGCTGGGGCCGACATGTGTATGGGGAGTGGGCATGCCCCTTTGTATTATTCTTTGCTTGCACAGTAATATTTGTCTATTTATAATGCAAATAAAATATTTTTATGATATTATATTACAGTTACATTTCGATTGAATATTTGAAGCGCACGGATCAAAGTTGTTTGAGCCGATTGTATAGCGAGCCGACGCGGCAGCTCTACGCACACAGCTTTGGTCGCTTATGTGTGCGTGAAATTAACGAAGAAATACCTATAGTTGACTTTGCGCGCAAGGTGTATACGCTCTTAAATGAAACAAATTAAATTTTAACAAAATCACTATGAAAAGAAATAACAAGTAGGTATTTCTATGAAAAATAATTTCGCGGAACGTTAAAATGGTGATTAAACTCGGTTTGTAATTTTGCTACAATGTATGCGGAATCCCGGTGTGCCGGATATCCCGTTATTGCAATCCCTAAATGGGCACCGACTATGTGAAAAAAATCCAGTCGTGCACCGCAGTTATCTGTGTCTATTTGTGTTTAAGTGTTAAGTAGATATTTCGATAATTTTCGCGCGCGATGTCTTTTCGGTATTCGAATATTGAATACACTGAAATGGTGAGACTTTGTGTGGTGATAATGTATCATTGGCATGCAGGACATTTAACAACAGGCACGGCACCAGTGTAATGTCCGACAGTATCTCGATGCTGAGTTCGGAGAGCGCTGGATGGGTCGCGGCGAACCTGTGCAATGGCCTCCTAGGTCACCTGACTTGACGCCTCTTGACTTTTTTGTGGGGATGTAATAAATCTCTGGTATAACTAGACTACTAGAAATTATAATAGTGGTAGCCTTCCTAAAAGTGAAAAGTGACACTGAAGTTTTACATAAATTACGTGAACAATTACGCAAATGTGCATCAAAGTGTATCAAGGTGGTGGACATTTCGAACATATTTTAAAAAAAAATCGCCGCATGAGTGCCATGTAACACGTAAGTTAATTTTGTTGTTTTGTGATTTCCAATCTAGTCATCGTTGTTAGATATTGCGTTATCTTATTATCTTATTCATTGGTAATGCAAAATAAACGCGCCTGTAGGAACTAAGTTCAGCGGAAGTGAAATTAATAATAATTTATAGCCGATCCATTCAAAATATTGTTTTATGTTGGGTTCGTACGCATTATATCTAGTAAGTAAAATATTTAAATTTTATAGTTAAAACACAAATGTTATGCTTACAGATTAAATTAATAATAATTTGTTTACTAAACCACGCAGTAATCAGTTACGTATGTAATTTGTATTTCGTTTATTGTCAGCTGTTTCTGCGGCGCAGCGATCGGTGTGGTACTCGTGTGAATAGGTCTTGTGTAAATGTGTGCGTGTCCGCGAGCGTGTGTGACCATGTTAAGTGCCTACATTTAGTATAACTAATTTCATAAATAAAAGATTTTGTAATTATGGTAGTACGATTTCAAAGCATAAACTATGATTGTAATAATATTTTAAAGTTGGGGTGTCTGAGGTTGTGAATTAATCCTGTTACACGTTGTATATACAACCGGTAAAGACGCTTCTATTAATAATAAGCACATTGTTTGGACTTTTAAGTTAATCCTAAGCATAGGCCTCCTTGCGGCTCCAATCCGACAGTTATTCTCAAATTCCGAAGTGTGTCATAGCACTTAGGCACGAGTCGTATGCGTGCCACGCGGTTGCAATCCCTGACCTTAGTCGTCAGTCTTCTGAGTTGACCTTGGAATTAATTATGTGTTTTTGGTAAAACTGATGAATAGCTTGTGTGTAACCATGACTAAGTACCTGGAGAATCATTGTTTGCAAAAATACGTTATACTTTTTATACACTGCCACTATAGAGTGACAACAAAGCAACTGATGGTGTCATGGTGCCCATTGCAACCGAAATAGATACATAGTTGAGGAAACATTTAGGGACGAATGTAGAATGATAAAATAAAATAGTAATATAATTAATTAAAGCCAAAGATTCTTGTGAAAATATCAAGTTTTTATAGATAAGTACAATGTCTGTTAAACACAATATTTAAGTTAACATTCTGTTCTTATCGACGCAATCAATTTTAAAAAACAAAGTTAATTGTAATTGGGTTATAGTTATGATATAACATTGATATGATTGATCATTTTATAGTGTCTTACAGCCGCTGCCAATAAACAATCCCAATCCAAAATTTGCCGTTTGAGATTGACAGCTCAATCTTTTTTCTGATACTATATTGCCAATTATCAATCTCAGTAGTGAAAAAACTATGGCAACATGGTAAATGACAAATCGAAAAGTAGAAAACAATCCAGATTGACTTCAATCTAATTTTTTCGATTGATTATTGGCATCGGCCGTTATTAATGCAATGAAAAGGTTAGGAGTGATGTCCAAGTCGAAATACATGTGAATTCAAGAAAATTGTTCCTTCTCTTCGAATTAACGTGTTTTTTTAAACAATACTACAACACTTATATGTAGCTTACTTTTACATTCAGTACTTACAAAAGTAAAACATTTGAATTGCGTCTAAATTATGTAAGAAATAAAATACAGGGGGTATAGTTCGCGTCACGTAAAAAGAACGCTGTAAAAATGTGGAGGGGGTGTGTTTGCGCAGGATAACTCGCGCGCGAAAGTACTAGGCCTATTGTTTTATTTTGAACTAGTCTTGGCTTCGTATATTGTTTACTGGAAGGTATATTGAAAAATAGATATAATATCATGTAATAGAATTAAAAACATGTTTGATTGAATTTAGAATGTTTAATCAATTTAAAAAAAATTAAGTAATGTTGAAACACCTTCCATTAAGTCGTCTTTGGTGACTCTGCGGTTCGTTTCATACAATGTTTTAAATTATCAACTGCATCATTATCAGCTTCTCTCTAAATAATTTTTCTCACTTTTCTATGTAAGACCATTTTGTAATTAAATCTTTTATGCACGATAGTATTTTGAAAACCAAAGTAATGTGTACGAACCAATAGCGCACCGGCAAGCGTGCGGCGCGTGACCCGCCCGCCCTGCGCCTCATCTCATGCCACCAATTAGACCCATAAATCGCCTACTGCGCAGCTTTACCGCCAGCGTTCTTTTTACGTGACGCGAACTATATTAACCAAATCCTATCGACTTCAATTTGCAACAAATCAACTATACTTAAAACAGATAATATACCAGCAAATATAACGAATTTTACCAACTAAAATAGTTCTACATAATTTACTTTATACTCTACTGGAAAGATATCTTAGGATTTTAAACAACCTTTGAGTTCCATCCAAGAATTTAGATACAATGGATGCTAACTACTTACTAATTCCTTGCAATATTGTTTGTTCTTCAGCTACAGAAAGTATTTCCATTGCTTATTTTTGTTTAAATATAATTTAATATATTTCTAGCAATATCTGATAGTTTATTTTCTCCAGTGACACACGCGACGTGGTGGTTCGGCACAATCGGAGCTCGTCCCGGGTGCTGCTGGCCGATGTGGGTGACGGCTCCGAAGCTGATCTCCTCGGCACCACCCCCCCTCGCTCCAGGATCAGGAGCAAGGAGAAACGCAGGTACAGTAGTTGAAGAGTTGTTGATAGCCTTGATTGTTAGTGTTAGAAGTCAATTTGAAATTAAGATGAGTGCTTAGTGCTTAGAGACTCTAGCCAATCTTGAAGTATTTATGAGACTGCATAAAAATCTATGTGCAGAATTAAGGATAATTCACACTGGGCTAAATAAACGGAGTATTAAAGCTTTGAATGATTTAGATGAGATTTCGAAACATTCATAACATTATTTTGAGTCGGTACACTAAGATGCATATGTAGGTGCATATTATACTCCATAAACCTGCTTTTGCACGCCTGCAAAATAAAATAAATATCGTCGACTCAGCTCGTTTTTGTTTTGTATATGGTGTTAAGCCGTCGTAAAATATATAAGTATGGTTCAATAAAGCAAGTCATTTACGCTTTGACATGAATAGATTTATTTATTTATTTAATGATACAACGACAAATATACTGTGTATCTTAAATACTGTGTTGCTTGCTTACACACCGGCGAGTATATAAGATTTGGCAGTAACATCACAGATATTGCAAAGAGTTTTGTAGCTCTAGGATAGGTATAGTGGACAGCCTCTTGGATATACATACACATGAAATGATCTCTTTATTGCTTATCAAGTTTTTTTACATTGCAGCTTACATAAATGCTCGTTTATAGTTACAATATTCTTACACATTAGTTATTGTTCTTGCTCTAGGCTTGTTTCGTGGGTAACCACTGTTGATACATTGTTGATCTCAAAGATTAACAATTAATTGCCCTCTTGCTTTCAAAACTGAGGAAGTTGAACCACCCTAGGAAAATCTATATCGTCTATAGGATTTTTCAAGGCAAATGAAACAATGGAAGTTTCAATACATTTCCCATTCCTTTCTAACGGCTTCAGTTAATATTTACCTGTAACGGATGAATTATATATGTAATAGCTAACCTCGCTAACTGTTTAACCTCGAGGATCGCCAGTCAAACATTTAGGCTCAATTGCACAAACTAACTTTTCCAATACCTTTGCCCTTGAAACTATCAATTCCATACATTTGCAAGGTCAAATATATCTCAAATGTATGGCGATGACATTTTCATAGGCAAAGGTATTGGCAAAGTTACTTGGTGCAACTGAGCCTTAAAGGTTAACTGTTAACATCAAATGTTTGGCTAACAGTTAACCTGATGAGGTGAAGCGACATTAACCCGTCAAAGTAATTGCTATTATCGACTCCTTATCCATGAATTTAACACATCTATAAAACTGTACTACGAATTTTTTTAGAAAGTTCGTGGTGGTTTATTGGTAACGGACCAGACGTGGCTGTCAACATGTTCACGTTGCCGCTTATTCGAATCTCGGGGCAAATCTCTAACTTTTTGGGAGTCATGTGTGTATTGTTAGTCAATCACCAGTAAATCGGTGAATGAAAACATCGTGAGGCAACCTGCATATCGATTTGTAAGAATGTCTATGATACGTAATGCCCGCCAACTCGCACTAGGCCAGCGTGTGGGAATATAATATGTTATTAATCTCAGTTCATTCAGTAATTCATTCAGTGTTTTGTTTGGTAATTTTAGTCCTTTATTCTTGTAAAATATGTAAATAAAATAGTCTTAAATTACTTAAATTTGGTATAAATAAAATAGACTTTTAGAAATTATGCTGTTGTTTAGCTGTTGGATTTTGTGTGGGCTTACAATGCTAGCAATGCTTGGCAATGTTTCCAAATAAAAATATTTAGTACAATTTTTTATAACTCGCAGAGAGAAGCAGGAAAACGTAGAATAATATAATCTTGGACTGTCGATTGTACAATTATCTTGAAAAATATTTTCTATTTTGCCTTTAAACACGTCGTTGCATTAATTGGATTTGATTAATTCAAATGTAATTTCATATGGTCCTCAATATAAGGTTCGAAGGAAAGGTTAAATAGTTGATCATGCCCACCGAATGGGACTACATGGACTCCAGCTTGTGAGGGTTAAATATTAAATTTCTTCAATTAATTTAATAGCTGTCACACTTTTTAGTTCCTTAATTGCAGTAATGTTGCTTACCATTGTAGCCTCTTCCACAATATGTAATAATTGGACTATTTCAATATTGCTTTTAGGAATACCCTAATACACTTATTGTCAATGAGTGTTAATTAATTTGATGACGATATTGAGGTCAGAAGTGTTATGCTACAAAATATTAATTAATGTAAGTTACTGCCTGTGGTAGATTAATATTGTATTGTATTGTATTGTATCAGCCCATATACGTCCCACTACAGGGCACGAGCCTACTCTACAATCGAGAGTACGATTGAGAGTGGTTAGGCCATATAGTCCACAACGCTGGCCTAGTTCGGGTTGGCGGACTTACATACCATAGAAATTATTATAAATCGCTATGGTATGCAGGTTTCCTCACGATGTTTTCCTTCACCGTTTTAGTGCGTGGTGATTGACTATCAATACAAACATGACTCCGAAAAGTCAGAGGTGTGCCCTGGGATTCGAACCCGCGACCACCATGAACATGTTGGCTGCCGCGTCTAGTTGAGCAACCCAGAAAGGATGTTATTATCTAGGCGACCGTTGAGTCGATTGCCTACCAAATTGCTACATAGGAATACAAAGCAAAACCCCACGGTGGTCCTCTTCAGCGCATTGGAACGGCTCCTGGATCCTGAGGTAATCACGCCTCACGCAATAACACCTCGTAGTCGCTTTTAATGGGCGCTAAACAACCCCTCCTCTTACACTTCCAAAGATTTTGTGCGTTGTCATTGCTTGAACTTATAATTTGCTTTTGAGTTTATTAAATATTGCTTTTTCTTATGTAAATCGCGTACTTATTGGCGAATAGGTATTGCCCACGTGTTTGTTCAGTAAAAATGTGAAATATATTGCACAATGTTGTAACATGTCGGCTGGCTCTGTTTAATAGGATCATCCGGTGCAGGCACACTCACTTTTATACCTGTTACGCGTGACAACCGATGTTTACGTAATACGATCAATGGGTATCATTATTATGTTGCATTAATGACTGATAATGTTGAGAAAAGAGAGTTAAAAGTATTTAATTTGTGTTTGTTAATAATAAAGTTAGCGTAGCATTTACCGGTTGGTAGGGAGTGGCTTTACTGCCAACAATGGCAGGCATGGAATTATGTTTTTTTGAAGTTTACTCGTAGCATTGTTATACACTTGATTTTTTCTTAAATAACTCATTGCCCCACGTCATAAATTGTACGGCAAGAGGATAATTGGTAAAGTGATTATGGAAATAAAAACTACAGCTCAAAGAACATCATAACAATAAAGTAATAACTGAGTAATTGGTACTTATAGTGTAGCAAAATTATTCCTGCATAATTTCTTATCTCTACATGGAGATGGAGATCTTTGGGAGAGACCTATGTTCAGCAGTGGACTTCCTGTGGCTGAGATGATGATGAATTTCTTATCCGACTCATAAGTCGACGCCATAAGCCATATGGTGCTAAAGTTCATGGATAACAATTAAATTATCCAACCACGGAAGTCGCAATGTTTTCGCCTATCCATATACCATAATTATTATCTTATATATCAAGAAGTTCCGGCTGGAAATAGGCTTACCCTAAGGATTTCTAGTGGGTCTTGTTGGAAGGTGTGTTCACTCAGCGATTTATTGCAATTTTTATTACGTCATCTGTTTAAAACCACATATGAAGAATATAGTTTGTTAGTCTCCCACACTTGAGCATAATTATCCCATAGACATGTAACTTTGTGCAGTTTTTGTGTTCAATTAAGGTAAAAAAAGCCGGTAGAGGTACAATAGGGGCACAGTTTTTATAGAAATAAAACAGCTCTTTATTTACAGATTTTGTACTTGCTTGTACTAATATTTAAATTCATCTGAGTCGAAATAACGGTACCAATAAATTCCTTAATGGAGTGATGAAAGCAGTATCAAACCAGTTTGAAGGTTTTTTTGAGTTGGTAAACTATAAATGGCCTCTGTTATGCCCAAATGTACCGTTTGTTGTCCAAGCCGGTATTGGGGTCTGCTTATCATCACAATCGCCAATTCCCCCGGTATTTAGCTTTCTCGATGATAAGACATTAAGCTCTAAGATATTCGTTGATGATATGGAGACAGCGGTTATTTGGTATGTTAATTTTCGATGTAGCGACGTTTCTCTCTTCTCTCCCTCTCTATTTACCCACAGAAGTCAATTGCTGTAGACGATGACATTTATAGTTTATAATTTAATCAAATCTTTTGCATGTGGGTTGATTTTGTGTCAAATGTCGACTTGGACTTTAATAAATTTGGGCACAACTGGGTCCAGTTATATTTATGTTCTTGCCTCTATTAGGATGGGAGTTGGTACTAAATAACCTCGTATACGTTAGATTTGCAATCTTATTTTGTTTTTATTTATAGACATGGCTTATATTGGCTATACCCGTATGATAAGATAGGACAGTCGTTTTGTTTGTCCAAAGTTAATCTTGTGATGATAGAATGGGTATATTGTTTTCTATCTTTACGCCTGACGCCAAAGGCAGCAGGATAAGTGCTATTTAAGATGAGTGGTATGAATTCTTATAATTTTTGTATATTGCTTCACAAATTGGCTAAAACTCCCTATGTCATTACATGACATGACATTATCGAATTTTTAATGAAGCGGTACTACTCGCAATAGGAGTACTAACGATGCTTCGATATTATAAATTGTTTATTGTGGTAAAATTCACAAATATTTCATGTCTGCTTTTTGTGAAATCAAAAATTTCCTTATGTTTTCTTATAAACTTGACGTACTTTTTTTATTGCATTGAATGGTGAGACGATAATGCCATTCGCCTGATGGTAGTATAGTTTACTCATGTACATCAGCAAAACCAAACAACACCATGCATTACAAAGGAATGCTTGGCATTCTCCTGCGCTCGCCATCTTGACATAAGATGTTAAGTGTCGTTACATCCAGTAGTTACACTGGCTACAATGCCCTTCAAACTGGAACACTACAGTTTATTTACACTGCTCTTTTGCGGGATAAATAGACAGTGGTACCTACCTAGGCGGGTTCTCACATAGGAAAGACTTTATTTACTGGTGGTAGGTCTCTCAGAGGTACCACCGCGATGTCTGTTTCTGTCACCAAACAGCAGTGTAGAAGCAACGTTGTGTTGCTTTGTAATTCAAGGTTTTTTTTTTGGTTTTCCATCAGGCGAACGGCATGCTCGTCTCGCCATTCAGTAGTATAAAAAAATAAATCCGTCCACCAGTACTTTGAAGTGAAATCTGCTTGCATCTATGGGGTGTTCTTATAATGAAGGCTTTAAATGCCATAATTCTTTGAAGTTAACCATTGTTATGAAAGCGTGGTGAAATCAAAACTTCTAGGAAGTAAAGCACTTGGAGAGAAGTAATCTCCACGCAGAAGTGGGTGTTGTGCTGTGTTGGCGGCCTTGTCGCTCTTATCAGTGACTGATAACGCATGTCTGTTTCCGCCAGAGCCGTACCAACTTTATTAACGATGTTATAATGCTGCCAAAACAAACATATTTGTATGCAATCTTGGGGTCTAGAATATGTTCTCTTGGCTTCTTGGTAGTAATAGGTGACTGAAAATTAATATTATTTGATGCGATTTTTATCATCATCATCAGCCTATTCGCGTGTACTGCTGGACATAGGCCTCTCCTATGGCACGCCACTTGGCTCGATCTTCAGCCTATTGTCCCCAACCATTTTCCATGCGATTCTTATTTATTTGGAAAATAGTTTCTCCGTTATATGGTTTAATTGATGTCATTGATAGATATATTTAAGTTAGTCTAATAAGATAGGATGTGTAGTGCATTGGATATCTTAAGATGTTTACTGCATGAGAAGTTAAGATGGCAGGAAATATAGCTGAGAAACTGTTATTGGAAAAATGTTGTTGATAAGTCTATAATCTGTGGTGGATCTTGAAAGTATAATCATAATTACAGATTGAAATACAAATGAAATATATGATGTTATTTGAATAAATAAACCTACAATAATTTGTATCTATGTTTCGGTTTCGATGCATGTATTTTTATAACCGAAAAACAACGTTGATAATCGTGAATGAATATGACGCACGTCGTATTTGATAAATTATCGGTATCTGTTTTGGGGCATTAATTTTATCTGTTCATGTACTGTTAGTTTATCTCAATTCTACTCAAATGCCAAACATATCATTTCCGTATCCGTACAGATATTTTAACACGTAGCATCCTTTATGACTGCCTATAGTTACTAAGCTGATGTCTCTGGTTCTAATGCCGGGTCGGGCAAAGTAATATTGGATTTTTTTTACTTTATTATCAGCCCGGAGTCAAGCATTTGTGGCGATGGCGGAAAGTCATATAGTTCTATTTTTTTATATAATTAAGTGAAGTCTGTACTCCATCTACATAGTTGCAGACCTTGGAGAATGTATGTAGAATTGTGAGTTGTGACGATGTAATTCGTCATTTCGCTTCAGGAAAATATTCGATTCTGACCAAA
This sequence comes from Hyles euphorbiae, assembly GCA_023078785.2. Classification (NCBI taxonomy): domain Eukaryota; kingdom Metazoa; phylum Arthropoda; class Insecta; order Lepidoptera; family Sphingidae; genus Hyles; species Hyles euphorbiae. The sequence continues at coordinate 698,084 of CM041034.1, forward strand.
TCGTGGTTTTTAATTTGAAAAACACGGAGTTCAGTAAATACAACGACAGACTGGCGTCAAGGTTTGACGTCGTGCTCTGCAGTGGGACGTATATGGGCTGATACATTACCATACAATCTAAAGGTCGAATTTTAGGATGCAAGCTACTGTACTGGCAATCGTGGGGACAGACTTCATGTAGATTGCAGTAAGGCGCTGAGTCCAGCCCGCTTCTCACAGGTCGTTATAAAAGCCTGTACTTATTACTTAGCAATGGAATTCCCAACGCTGTAGATAATAAATCGGAATGACTAAGCTAAGTTTATCTAGAATTGTTTTTTAGATTGTGTGAGAAACCGATACAATATCTATCTGTAAAATTAGGGAATAACGAATGACCGTATTTTCTGCTTTTTTGTATGCCAATGTACCGACTTCAATTTTTACCGGCTCTGTTTGACCACTTGTCGCCATGTTTTAGACTAAGTGTGCTGAGATGGAAAGCATTGAGAAGCAGATGATATTTTGCGCATTAGTCACGCACCGGCACTGATAACGATATTAATAGGACGGCTCAGGGGTGATAACGTTATCAACCGATGATAACGTATAATTGACCGGGATGAATATAATATTGTAACCAATTGGGTTTTCATTGCTTACTCTTGTGAGTCAGCTAGCGTGTTTTCGGCATAAATATGTTTTGAACCTGCGTTAGACAGTCTCTATTTGCTTAATACATTCATAGCAGTATCATGCATGTTGACGGCGACATAAAGATTTTCTCTTGAGCTATTTGATAAATATTGATATATTTTTGACGCGTTTCCTACTTTTACAATGTATTCACAAAACATAGTATTTTTTGTGTACTGAAGTGACTCAAACGATAATTCAATTCTCGGCCATATGGTGTGATTGACACAAGACAATCAAAAGGCGCCAAATGAGTATTTACATCAACTAATATTGTGGCTACATCTTCCCATGAACATAAACACCTATATTGAGACAGCCTCCGTTGCGCAGTGTGACCCAGCAGTCACATACATACTCTTGACCCCACACTAAGATCTCAAGCACCCAGATCCGAAAGAAATATTTGTGAGCCGCACAAACATTTCTCTCCGTGCAGAGATCGAACGCGCGATCTCTCGTTTCACAGGCGGCGTCTAACCGAATGCGCCACGGAGCCTGTTCTTTAATTAAGAGTTTTTAATGTTTCAATGTCTATTTCTTAGAATGTTAACTTTTATTTTACTGTGTATAAATAATGTCGGGAGAAATCGGCTCATTAAATATGAAGTCAATTATTGCTGCAGCCTGATTCTACTGTATGAAAAAGCCGCTCTTGGCACTGAACTGTCACCTTCTAATTTGTAGGTCAATATCGCATTGATTGCAATTTATAATTCAATACACAGTTGAGCTGGCATTGAATACTGTTCCGAAATAGATGACGTCATGCATTAAGCCTACGCGCTTAAGTGTGGAATTAGGGAAAGAAGAAGAATTAATTTTATAGTACGGATATACGTGCTTTGTGTAACGTGTTCCACTAAGAAACGTAAGGGTCGACCCCGCGAGTACAGTTAGTGATTCACCCACATTTGTTATTTTATATGAAGTTTATAATCATGTAAAGGCGTAGTTTAGCCTTGAAATCATCTAAATTTAGTTTTACTGCTTTCTCTAAATCAAACATGCATGATTATACCGGACAGATACAAAACCCACACTTAGGCACGAAGCTTAAGTATAAGAGCGATTATATCAGTAATACAGATGTAGTCCTGTGTGCTATTTTGCCTGTATGTATACAACATGTAACAGATTTAAATGTAAAAGCGGAAAGTAGTACGTTCAGAATCAGCTACTGAATCGATATCAACATTTTTTTTGGTAGGTATTTTTTTTCAAAATAATTAGTTAAGACCAAGTAAATTACAGACACTTTCATTTACTACTCCGAACAAACGAAATTGAAACGTAACTCCAGGACATAAGATCATTTTTAAATGAATCACTAAACGAATACTCTAATAAACTAAATAATGAACAAAAATGAACTTTATTTCGATAGTCATAAAGTTTATTTAAGCAATCTATCATTAATCAAACGCACACAACGATAGGCCTCAATAAACGTAATAAGCTACCAAAATAAATAAGTATCATATTCTCTTTTCCGCACATTTAACTACAACTAGATAGAGCAGGATGCAGCTATTGTTTAATGCAATTTGATCCATCCGACAAACGATGGCGCGCGCGGCGCGGCGGTACATCAAAAGGCAACCGGTATAGGGATGCGCCGCGATAAAAATTACTCCCGGTATTTGCAAGACCGGGCGATCTAAATCCCGCGCAATACATGCACTTAAATGAAACAAATTAAATTGTAACAAAATCACTATGAAATGAAACAACAAGTAGGTATTTCAATGAAAAATAATTTCGCGGGACGTTAAAATGGTGATTAAATTCGGTTTGTAATTTTGCTACAATGTATGCGGAATTCCGGTGTGTCTAATATCCCGTTATTGCAATCCCTAAATGGGCACCGACTATGTGAAAAAAATCCAGTCGTGCACCGCAGTTATCTGTGTCTACTTGTGTTTAAGTGTTTAATAGATATTTCGATAACTTTCGCGCGCGATGTCTTTTCGGTATTCGAATATTGAATACACTGAAATGGTGAGAACTTTGGCACTGTGTGGTGATAATGTATCATTGGCATGCAGGACATTTAACAACAGGCACGGCCGCGGCACCAGCGTAGTGTCCGACAGTATCTCGATGCTAAGTTCGGAGAGCGCTGGATAGGTCGCGGCGAACCTGTGCAATGGCCTCCTAGGTCACCCGACTTGACGCCTCTTGACTTTTTTTGTGGGGACGTAATAAATCTCTGGTATAACTAGACTACTAAAAAGTAGAATAGTGGCAGCCTTCCTAAAAGTGAAAAGTGACACTGAAGTTTTACATAAATTACGTGAACAATTACGCAAATCAAAGTGCATCAAAGTGTATCAAGGTGGTGGACATTTCGACCATATTTTAAAAAGAAATCGCCGCATGAGTGCCATGTAACACGTAAGTTAATTTTGTTGTATTTTTTTGTGTTGTGATTCCCAATCTAGTCTTCATTGTTAGATATTGCGTTATCTAATTATCTTATTCATTAGTAATGCAAAATAAATGACCTCCGTATCCTGCCCGCCTGTAGGAACGAAGTTTAGCGGAAGTGAAATTAATAATATTTTATAGCGGATTCATGCAAAATATTGTCTTACGTTGGGTTCGTACGCATTATATCTAGTAAGTAAAATATTTAGATTTTATAGCTAAACACAAATGTTATGCTTACAGATTAAATTAATAATAATTTGTTTACCTCTGCCTCGGTGGCGTAGTTGTACTACGGTACGGTTACAAAGCTGAGGTCTCGGGTTCGAATCCCGGGTTGGGCAAAGTGATATTGGATTTTTCTATTCAGTATCAGCCCAGAGTCAGGAATTTGTGCCCGATATGGCGATAGGCTCGCCACCTATCACATTGTGGGACGGAACATGCAAGGCGAAATGTGGGTGCCCTGGCACCTCTGCCTACCCCTTCTGGGAACAAGGCGTGAGTTTATGTATGTATGTATGTATGAATTTGTTTACCAAACCACCCAGTAATCAGTTACGTACGTAATTTGTATTTCGTTTATTGTCAGCTGTTTCTGCCGGCGCGCGCGGCGCAGCGATCGACGTTAGGTACTCGTGTGAATGACTCTTGTGTACATGTGTGCGTGTCCGCGAGCGTGTGTAGTAGTACACTCTTATTTGTAACTCGTAAGGTGACCATCTTAAGAGCGTATACACCTTGCGCGCAAAGTCAACTATAGGTATTTCTTCGTTAATTTCACGCACACATAAGCGACCAAAGCTGTGTGCATAGAGCTGCCGCGTCGGCTCGCTATACAATCGGCTCAAACAACTTTGATCCGTGCGCTTCAAATATTCAATTGAAATGTAACTGTAATATAATATCATAAAAAATTTTTATTTGCATTATAAGTAGACAAATATTACTGTGCAAGCAAAAAATAATACAAATTTTGGATACTAATCATATTTTCGTTATTATTACATTGTTAAGTTGCATTCAAATCAGTGTTCAATCAGTAGACACTACGGACGTTTTATTAATCATTTCGTGTTCGAACACATAAATAGTGTTAGGGGCCTTACAACTCCTTACAATTACGAAATATATTTAATTTTATATTACAATACATAACATAATTTAGCCTCGGAATTACGTCCCATTATATTACCTGAAACATAATTTATACTCACTACAAAATCATTGTAGGTAATAAAAATAATTAAATGTTTTACTACCAAAGTACTAAGATGTGGTAATCGCATTCCGCGCGTGGCTATTTTTACTACGCGCGGCATAATCGACCGCAGCCAGGCCGGAGCGACGAGCGATACGTCCTCCCTCTAGAAGGCCTTGCGGCGGTCTGATTTGATCCACGTCGGACAGCGTGTTTTATTGTGTTTTTTAAAATATTTGTAGAAAACATGAAAACCAATTTTGTTGAAATATAAAAATGGTAATTTATTGATAAGATGTTCTTCTATTATAATATGCAATTGTTATAATAAATTATGTACATTAAGTTGATGAAAAAAAATATGTTCTTGACGAGAGTTTCTGAATAATTTCGCATTGCTTAAATTTTTATTTTTCAGGAACTAAACACAAAAAGATTATTTTTCTCAGCAAAATCCCTCCATAAGGGTCTTATTAGTCTGATAATATTTTTATTTTCATCTTATATTTAGTGGTTAAGGATATCTTAAGCTTCTAAATTGCCATTTAAAGCCTAAATAACGAAACTTGTGTTCAGTAATCCGTATAGTACTCACAAATTATCCATCAATCTATAATGTTTTCCACCAAAATCCCTAGATGACAACCTTTTCTAAAATTAGTAATAATTATTTTTCCTTTAAATTGTTTATTGGTGGCTATTAACTCATTTGAAAAGTCCTGTTTTTAAGCCAAAAAGCGCGTGCAGGGTATAAACGCTCTTAAGTGCCTACATTTGGTATAACTAATTTCATAAATAAAAGATTTTGTAATTATGGTAGTACAATTTCAAAGCATAAACTATGATTGCAATAATATTTTAAAGTTGGGGTGTCTGAGGTTGTGAATTAATCCTGTTACACGTTGTATATTATACATTTATATAATATAAGATATACCCATCTTGCCTACATTTAACACTCGCGCGTGTTCAGTGCAAGAGATTTTAATCACAATTTTCTAAATATCGGAATATTTAGCTAATATTTATACGATCAGATTTTTGGTGCGTGTCAACTATGTAATAGAGTATCTAGCAAATAACAGTTATTTTTTTTTATTTATCTATATATTAATACGTGATGCAAAAACTTTGGATCCCTTTTTACGAAAATTGCGCGGACGCAGGAGCATAAAATTTGGCACACTTATAGTTTATGTGTAGGAGAAGTGGAGAATGCTAATATTTTTCAATAATAATGCTTATAAAGTACATTAAATCAAAAAATAAAACATTACACACACTGCTATGCATTTCACACACACATCCATACACAAGTATACATACTCTGGTGTCAAATTGTTTCTTTTCTTTTTCATTTTGTTCTTCTGACATAGACATATAAAAAAAAAGGTTTTATTCGCCTAATGAGGTAATAATATTAATATTAAAAGAGAATATTAATTTTAAATGAGGCAATAATATTAATATTAGGCCTAATATTAAATTGAATATATAAAAAAAGATTTTAATAATAATGCATTGGTTACGCCATATTTATACATTTCGATACAAGGTCATTGTCTATTCGACGATGTCTCAAACCGCCATTTTATATGTATTTCACGCGCAGTTGGCAGTATTGTAGAATCCTTACTATCCAACATTCCCGCTCTTTTCCTTCTCCCTCTAACGCACGCTTTACCGCATATTTGTATTCCTCGCGCGTGACGTCACGCGAGGACCACGGGGAAGCGCTAGCGCACCCCTCACGCTCAGTTCCGCAACTTCGCTCCGCATCGCCGCACGCGCCGCACACGCATTCGCGTTAAGTAAGTGTTCCCGCCGCCGCTACCCTGCATGTGTGCATATGGCGCCACCGCTAATCCGCAAGTAACTAATTAATCGCACGCCGCTTAAATACTAACACCAATTAATTAAGGACTGAGGACCGCATAGTTGATGCCGGCATAACTATTTGCACGGGACAAGCCTGTTTGTGTGTGTCGTGTCACGTAGTGCTGCGTCGACGCCATCACGCCGGGATTGCGCGCCACCTCGCCGAGGATGCAGATGTAAGGTAAGCGTTAGAGATGGGTCAAACCGTAATTTTTTCAAATCGGTTAAACCGAATCATTTTTTTGCTCAAACCGAATTACAAACCGATTCAACCAAACCGAATCATCCAGTACTGTATGACATCATTCATTCGTTCATGAACCCCGTTATAAGTTATAAACCGTATTACGATACCGCACGTTTATTCCAATACCGTCACTAAACGAAATTCTTCAAAAAATTGTTTTTAACTCCACCTATTTGCGAAATGTTGAATTTACATATTGCTTCGACTCCCACGTTTAAATTCCCAATCAAAAATCTAGTGGGCGCTGCTAACCTAATGACACTAAATGAAACTCCCCGCCCCCTTCATTCCTACATCGACAGTAAACAAATGAGTACGTCTCGTCGTCAACAAATTTAAATAATTTCGAGTGCAAAACCGACACTTTAAGTTTAGTGTCAGCTTTCTAATTTGTTGTTCCGGTAAGTTCATTTTTTTCTTATGTTAAAACGACATTTTATGTTTAGAGTCAGTTTTTTACCACGGTTTCGTGATTATTATATGAAATATAAGGAATCCAAAAGTGACACTACTTGTTTAGTGACACTTTTCCATCAATTAAAATTTCGTTTTTGTGATGAAATTGAATGCTTACCTGTCACTTCTTGCTTAGTGACGCTAAGGCTTATTCTAGTGTAAAAAAATAATTTCAAACTTTAATTCATTATTGTATCTATCAATATAGTGTCACTTTTGGAACGAATAATAAATGTTTAATATTAAAGTTGTCGTTATTCGTAGATAATGTTTTGTATATAAAAAAGTTTTTATAGTATGCTAATACTGCCTAATCTTTTTTAGGAATCGGTGTAATGTCGCGCAGTGATAAAATATTAAAACTCGCACTAAATAACAAAGAAAATGATGTTACAAGTAAAGAAATACATAAAAATGTCATTATTCCGAGGAGTACTTGTTCTCCTCGGCTGATACCATTGCAAGTTATTAACGAAAAACGGGCGAGGTCACTCAGTACTAATAGCCGGTCTTTATCTTCAAGTAGCTCAAGCTCTTCGAGCTCCAGTTCTTCAAGTTATAGCTCAAGCTCTAGAAATGAACCTTGTGTAACACAAGATACTCTACAGGGTCAAGTACTTCCAATTCCAAATCACAATCAAACTGATGATTGTGATATTACTTGAACATCATTACTAAGACATGGTTCATTATCATCAGAATCAGTGATTTCAAACTCGATTATTGGATCTCCTATTGGAACTCGTGCTAGGAATATGGGTATTGAAGAGCTTGATGTGGAACACTCAGTTGTTGAAGCTCGATCGCATTATTTTTCAGACACAGCAACACCCACTGGCGATTTTTCTCCAGAAGAGAGTGATTCTGACTACGAACCTAGAATGCCTCGAACAGTGGAGGAGTCTTCCGACACTGATACATCTCATTGCGAAGCACCTAATATGGTATCTTCACCAGTCAAAAAAAGACGCAAGGGCGTTATAAATTCGAAGAAATTAAACGCAAAAAGGCTTCGAAACGCAGGTGCTGAATATGTTTCACTGTCCAAAAATAGGCAAATGGTGCCAGCTAGGCAGATGAAGCCTCCATGTGGCACAAAGTGTCGTCTGCAATGCTTAACACATATAAGGGAAGAAGAGCGCCAAAAGTTATTCGATGATTATTGGGGTATGGCATCATTGACCAGACAACGGGATTATATTGCCAGCTGCTTGGTTGTGGTTCATCCCCGCTACCAATATAAGAAGTTAAATAACTGTCGCAATTCGAAACACGCATTTCATTTTACAATTAAGGAACAAAAACGGACGACGAACGGGACGAACGGGACCAGTTATGAATGGTACATCAAAAATTTTCTTAATTTATTAGAGTCAAGATGCATATTTCAATTTATTTTATAAAACCCGGATTATAATCTTATTATACTCATTTCTGTAATCAGTGAGTGGGTCTATCCACTTATCGAAGTTTTTTAGCCATGAATCTACAAGGTATCCTATTCCCACAGGAGAAGTGTGTGTGTTTTGATGAAAAACAATGATGCCAAACTTCCAAATCAAGGAGCGACGGAATAACTAAGTATTGTTGTAACTGTGTAGTAGGACGTCGCACAGTACTGTTGCTGTGTCCATGTCATGACTTTGATCTTGCTGCCCCTGTAGAGTTCTTAGATTCTATTGTAATAAGAGAAGATGAGACATAATACATTTAAAAAATGTTTTCTGTGTTTTATTTTTGTGACCACTGCGTATTATATTCCTATACTAACATATAGGGGGATTTTTCAAGTGTGTGTGGATGGCCAAATACAAAACTATGAAGAATAGCGAAAAATACTTAAAACAGTCAGTAAATTAAGTTAAACAGTAGTAAATTCTGATAAAATTCTGCGAAATAATGACAGCAAAATACTACATTTTCTCTCATTACCTTAAGGTAACACAGGTATGGTATATACAATATTCAACGGCTAATTAGTTTTATGACAAGGGAAATTATAGAGCATAGTAATTACTAAGCCATCATAATGATTTAGTACACTTTTCTTCCTAGGTACCTGATAACAATAAGACCACCCTACATTAGGTATATTTGACAATGACAATGACATTATAATGTGCTATTTTTATTAGTATAATCGTAACCAAAAAGTTACAAATATATGAATAATTCTAAAATCTCCGGCTTTTTAGAAATCTTTTTGTAACTGGACATCACTCCTCATGCACTATACAACACAATAAACTATATCCCAGCTGTGTACAATATATTTCTTTGTCAGGTCGCAAAATGTATGGACGTGACCGATGTTCTTTGCTTAGTTTAAAAAAATAAGTAGAACTAGTTATAAGTAACAATTTTTGACTGATTATGTTATAATATTGCCAGAAGACTTATCTCTCAGGCTATGGTTCCTAACTCTTTTTATTGATTGTTTCTTTTTTATTGATTTTTTCTCATATTTTAAATGCAAGTATAAAAACTACTAGTTTCGTATGTGCCTATGTTCTTACTTGCTTTTTTTAATTATTTAATAAACAGTGGTTCAATTATGTTTCTAACTGCTGGACTAGAATTCTCCTTATTTTCTGATTATATGATTTATGTTGTATAATTCAATTTGTTTTATTTTCTCAACCTAATCAAAAGTTAAAAAACACCAGACAAAATATAAATAACGTCACGTTATTTTTCTTAAGTTCATACATTTTGTATGCAAAACGACACTTCAATGAATATACTGCCTTATGTAGTAGTGGTAAAGTGTCACTAAATTTTTAAATAATTAATATAAATTAATTAACAATAAGCAAAATGCGAAAGTATATTTCTTATAATAGGAATTATAGTAATTAATGATATAAAAAAAATATCATTCCTGAAATGTTAATAGAACTTTATTTATAACAGATAATATTTAGCAAAAATCTATATATAGCTCCCCTGCACAATTTGCATATTTAAGATAGTGACGGTATTGGAATAATGGTGCGATACGGTTTACGATTTTAATTCGGGTACTCCTACCCGAATTAAAACGTCGTCGTCGCGTCGCGTCACCGGTCGGCGTCAGCAACTTCATTCGGGATAACTCGGTTCCGTTCGTTATTCATTCGGGCGGAGCGTTCAGCCCGCATCAGCTTATTCGCATTCACAGTTCGCATTGCATCGCATTCGTACTCGCTCGAACTGGACACGAGTTGACGCGATTGCGGTTTCAAACTGTAACCGGGTTGGATAGACTGTAGCTCGGTTTGATGCGAGTTGCCCTCAACCCGAATTGATTCGGTTTGGCAAACCGGGTTGACACATCGCTAGTAAGCGTGCATTCCTCTACTTGTTCCCGACCCAACCGCATCGGCACCGCGAACCAGCCCCTTCTGAAGGGGACATTAAAAAATACAGTCCACTCATAATATTGCCAACTCCGCTTATTATTGCTAGCATCAACCTTCAATTGTTTCACCGCTCATACATTTCGGGCCCTCAGTCAATCCCCGCAACCGCCCCGCACCGCATGGCACGTCGGTCTTTCCGCATCACCAATGCATAAAAAGTACATTAAATCAATAAATAAACCAGCATGCATTTGACACACGCATACACAAGAATTTGTACACGTATACATACTCTTTGGTCAAATTGTTTCTTTGGTTTATTATAGACATAGTTGAATGTCAATCAGAAAAATTTGTTTATTGTGGTTTTGTTGAAAGTCAAACAGAAAATATTTATTTGATGAATACTACGTGAAATACTGAGCGCTTATACAAATTGTGTAGCAGTAAGATACGTTTAAATGTACACGGACTATCACTATATGCATAAAGAAAGTTTTGTAGCAGCAATCTGCAATAATAACAACATTCAGGTACAAAAAAAAAATATATAATTTACTATTGCTGGTTCAAAGCAACTATTGTAGTTAAATGTGCACGAATTATCAGAATAACATCATCATACAGGTAAAAACTTTTTCTCTTCTTGATTTGGTCGAATTTCGACCGCTAGGCGACCACTAGTATACTTTAATACACACAAAAAATTAAATAAATACTATTAGAAATCAATCTTATGGCTCAAAGGCAGTGTATTTTGTGTTTATTATTTAAAAGAGAATGCCCATTGCACTATGAAACGTAGTATCGCTACGAATATTGTTGTCCCTAAACCTTAAACCTACTTTTAAGTGTCGGGAAAAATATATATTTTCAATAAATATAAACACAATTGAGATCCAGGCTCGGACTTGGAGAAATTAACTTGATGACCAGTATGTTTTTTGTGAACAAAATGTATAGTTTGACGATAATTACTTTATTTTATAAAAATCTGTCGCCCGGGATAAAAAGCATAACTTTTGAGGACAAACTATAAAAAATGATATACATAATTAATTTTAAGCGGTATCGGTACCGGGATCAATATTTTTTACGGATACTATGAATGGGCATTACTTTGCTAAACACCACGTCTGAGTATATTTCGATGAAAATTCAATCTATGATCTCACGATTAAAATGCGCCGTCAATTACGAGGTGATGCATCAGATTGATTTTTTCACTCCTACATAAGTTTATTCTGGGCCAACTCAACCGTCTCATGTCTGCATAGCTAAAATGTGAGCTCGCCATATTAGCCTTTAAATATTTAGCTCCCACTTAGTATATACGTGCTATTTTATATGAAAACCAGTCATAGTTTCGTGTGGAGGTTTCTCTACTACCAAAACGTTTGTGGATTGTGACGTAAGCACATCTTACATTCTTTGGTTCAATATTTGCTTTGGAGCTGTTATTGACCGCAAATAGATACTGTTGGATTACACGAGGTCTTTTTAATTAAAAATATGTTATAAAATTCATGTTACAATGGAATCCAATAATACAATGTGTATATAATAATACAATGGAGATCCGTAGGAGAAAACAGGTTACCGACTAAGCCTAAAGGATTAGCAAGTTGAATTGGCATTGATTATGTACCCGACATAGTGCGAAGCACTGACGGCCGTTGGGGCCGAAAAGTTCTGGAGTAAAGGCCAGGTACTGGCAAGTGCAACGTCCGACGCCCGACTACAAGGTGGACGGATGACCTGGTTAAGGTTGTAGAAAGTCGCTGGATGTGCGCCACGTCCAACAGGTCGATGTGGATATCCTTGGGGGAGACCTATGTTCAGTATTTGACTTCCTGTGGCTGAATAGAAAATGGAATACAATTTTGCGAAAAGCAGGATGTTCCTATCCGCCATTACTAGACCGATATACTAATTAGAAATCGACACGTGTTGAAGGAAACTCTATTCGTGCGTAATACGCACGGGAAATTCACGCTTGATGCGGTTTCGAAATATTTGCGTAATGTTTTTATGTATACGCACGTAGTATGTCAACAGAAAGTACTAGATATACATTAGATCGAAAAAATACATGAGTCCTTCAGTAGGTCGGTGTTTGGTAGAAACCTTCACGTTGTTCTGTGATCATATCCCCCCCAAAAAGTTGGAGTGGTTTTAGGTATTTTAAGTGGTAACTACTTATTATAAACCTACGACAAACAAATATATGGAACTACTATGTATTTGTAAACAATTTATTTACTCATTGTGAACTTTAGTTACTACTATTGTAAACAATATTTTTATGTCAATAAATTTCATGACGGCATGTTTTGGGGAAAGTACTATTTGAATAAGTAAATAAATAACGTTGTTATTTGTTTTGTTCCAGAACAATGATTGACTCTGGTGCGTGTGTATCCAGGGTCGTGCGGAAAGATCAGGTCGACTACCCACCTCCGTGCCAGATGTCTCCTCCAGGTATATTCCTTTTTAATAGCTCTATTATATAAAAAATAATTACAGTTTAGTTGTAAGCCGTCTGTACTGCCGAAGCTGGAGAGACAACTACGAGTTTGAGACACACAATTTTGACTTTAAAGTAACTTGTGCTGTAGAAATTAATTATCGTTCACTTCAACGATGAGGGAAAACTTCGTGAAGTCACATGAATCCCTATAAGTTGTCTCTAAAAGTTTCAGACGTACGTGAAATTGCCAAAAAGCATAGGTCACTGTATTGTACTATGGACTCGATGCCTCACGAACGAAATGAATATAAACTGATACAATTTTAAATTATTGAATAATGTAAGTACCTAACAAATATTGTTATATGGTGAACTAAAACATCTCACCGCAAGTACTAGTGAAAATTGCCTAATATTTTGTTAAATAATAATGATGCCTGTGTGTGCAAAAATATTACCATTTGGATATTAAAATTGCGATATCTTGTGCAACTTTTTCTATAGCGTCTGGCTTCAGTTTTTGTTTATTGCGCGATTTATTTTCGGGCGCAAGTAATTTGTTAGTGTATCGGGCAATAAACTCTACGGCAGTTTTACTGTCTTCTAATGATTTCTGCAATGTCTTGAGCTTGTTCGATCCCTTCTTTAAGCCTTCTTCAAGCAAGCACAGTAAGAAAATAACAGAAAAGATGACGATTTTTTTTTTCATTAATACAGTTGTAGGTACTGATCTCACCAACAGGTGCCATTATAGTCATTATGGTAAGCCGACATAAAAAGTCTATAATGACGAGAATTAATATCTTAATGCTTTTTTATGTACAGTGACTGAGCGTCTCAAGAAACGGGCCAGTTTGAAGCTGATAAGGTCCAAGGAGAGGGATTGGAAGCAGCAGGACTCCAGCCAGAGGGAAGTGAAGATTGATGCCTCTTCAGCCGTACCCGCTGTACCTACACTGGTAAGTATATTTATGTTATGTAAGCTGAAATATGTACCTCGAAAGTGTAGGGAGAAATTACACGATTGTGAACAACAGTTTTACATATATACTTCCGTCCCAATTTTTCGGCGGGGTTGAGCATATCTTCATGTCATACTTATATTAAACTCTCATGGTAATTGGTATGAGTTTTTCTTACCGCAATATTCAACCAAAGTGAACTCCCCGACCTGTAAATCGAACCAAAGGGTTTACTGTTTAAATTTGATTCCCTATTGGCAATAATTCCTTTTAAAATCACTTGTAGCCAATTTGAAAGATTATTCAGCTGTTTTGAATGCTGTTTTAAGTTTATCTCGGGCTCACCTGCTTTCCAACTCATCAATGCTATTCCAGCAGGACACAATACTTTTTTTAAGACTGTCACACGCATTACAGGCAGTAGCAACAAACTCAGGTCCTTCATACTGAATGCCGTTCTAAAGACCTGCTACAATAACTTCCCCAGGTGGAGTCATGCAACCGCTTCATGTCCCTAACGTCACGGCCGAAGTCAGTCCAGCCCGACATGCTGGAGGCTGAAGTGGAGGAGCGCCGCCCGGACCGCGACGCCGAATTGCCTGAGGACCGCGTCAACTTCCACAACACCTTCTGCATGCTCATCAATATGGGGAATATCGACAGGGGGTGTAAGAGAACTGTGAGTATAATAATATGCACTCGTAATATATACCACTATTACTTTTTCGACGAATAGATACGTTTTGAGTCAGGCACTTACATTGTACGTACATATATATAAACTCACGCCTTTGCCTAGAAGGGGTAGGCAGAGGTGCCAGGACACACATATTTCGCCTTGTGTTTCGTTCCAGTATGTGATAGGGGGCGAGCCTATCGCCATATTGGGCACAAATTCCTGACTCCGGGCTGATAATGAATAGTAAAGTCTAATATCACTGCCCGGCCTGGGGTTCGAAACCGAGACCTCAGCTTTGTAACCTTAGTGTAGTGAAACTATGCCACCGAGGCAGTTACATTGTATTATGGTTGAAAAAAGTTAGAAATTGTCGGAGACTAGCCGAGCTTCAATGCTCGGTCTCATTAAAATGATTGCCACTACTTTGCCTTGCCAATATTCTTGTGATACAGGAGTTATAGGTGTTAGAGCGGGATAGACTTCAGGAGTAGAATCATTATATTTCTAAAACCAAGCGACGAATTTGAAGAAAAATCCCAGATTTTCTGTAAAATATTGACTATGAAATTGTACACTTCGATAATATTATTAAAACTACACGATAATATCTAAAGCACATTACTTATTTTCTATTTATATTTCAATAGATTAGATAGAGGTGACATGACGGGAAGTTATTTGGGTTACATTAGATCCGGTTTGTTGTTAAAGTAATGTCATCGTCACAATATTTGCTGTTATAAATGATAAAGTACTGATAGTAGTTCTGACTAATCAAAGTAATCTATCAATGTATGTTTTATTATCATCGTTTTCTACAGCGAAAGTAAACTCAATAACTAGAGGCATTAATTCTTCATGCGGACTTTATTCTTAAACCATGATGTGACTACAAGGGCCAGCGTAGACCGGATCATTCAGACTTGCTAATCGAAAGGCATTTCACATGCCACATTATGAAGTGGGGTCTATAGACCTTACAAATAAAGGTTATTACACGCTTTTTATTAGCTTCACCTGTATGTTTGTATGTTTGTTTGTAACCGACTTCTTTGGGCGCGATTTTGACCCACTTTAAACGGCCAGATTTCGTTCAAATTTTGCACACTTGTCAAAGACCGATGACAATACAATAATTCGATTAAAATATATAATTATCCTGATTAGATTCGCCAGGATTCATTATTCTTATAATTGATGACCATTGCTACTGACCACTAGGTGGCGTATAGATGAACATAATTTGCTACTGACTAATAGATGGCGTGATCACGTCAATAAAGCATGTTTGCACTATTCATCGCTAGATGGTGTTAACATTGTATTCAAGTGTCAAATGTTACTACTGACCAACAGATGGCGTTATTGATTGGAAATACAGCTGTAGACGGATGTTTTTAGTCAAAACAATTAAATAATAGTTAAAAAAAAACTAAAATACACGCTTTAATAAGATATACAACTAAAAAAGTAAAAATAATTGATACTGAATTTAAGATAAGTAAATGGAGTAAAATACATATATTTTATTGTTACAAAGCGTGGGGTGCAGGATGATAAGTAATTGTTGTAAACACCCCACGCTTTGTAACAATAAAATATATGTATTTTACTCCATTTACTTATCTTAAATTCAGTATCAATTATTTTTACTTTTTTAGTTGTATATCTTATTAAAGCGTGTATTTTAGTTTTTTTTAACTATTATTTTTTTAATGATGATATCTATGTAATTAAAAAATAAATTTACAAAATACACTGTCAAAACGCTTTGTCAGACAATATGGCGTCCAGATCGTAAACATCTGTTCCACATATTTGTTCGCATATGTCACTTATTGTCAAATCAACCATAGATCAATTAATCAATCAATCGTCCGAATGAGTTTTTGTCAAAAGCAAAATTTAATTCTTTTTCTTTCTTCACATTTTATTACATTGGACATGTTAATATTTTTAATTCACGGGTATAAATGACAAATAACGCGTTTTAAAGGTATTTTTAATATTTAATTTGCATCTATGCCGTTATCAATCCCATTCATTTCTTGTACGTTAGTAGTTCATACTAATTCATGACGTCATAGCCAATCCAAATCGTTTACGATCACGTGGCGCGAACTCAAAATCAATTAAATTGTAATTCGGGTTTTTAGCCAAAATATTATACAATATTTTTAATGTATGATAATGAAATTTGTTTTAAAATTAAATTATCTACACGTATGAAAACAAATAAGTCAATATTTTGTATACAGTAAAATAGCCTATTACATGTTTTGTTTGACTTTGTTCACAGATTAGTCGCGAAGAAAAGGTATGGCAGAATGAACTAAAGGACCTGATCTGGTTGGAGCTGCAGGCGCGCTGCTCGAGTCGCTCGCTGGCGCAGCAGGACGCGTACCTGTGTGCACAGAGGAAGGTCGTGCCCGACCTCATACACAACATCATGACTTACCAGTGAGCTCTACCTAGTCTTGTCCTCAGCAACTCTTCGTATTTGTCCGAGGGATAAAATATAAGAAATAATAAATAACACCCAACAGTCACATGCATAGTCCTGACCCCACACTAAGATCGAGTTTGGTGTCGTGGCAATCAGGAACTATGAGAGACTTTTCGGTCTCACAAACACCCAGACCCGAAAGAAATATTTGTGGGCCGCACAAACAGTTCTCTCGGTACGGGGATCGAACACGCGCCTCTCATTTCACAGGCGCCGTCCAAACGACTGCGCCACGTGTGTGTGAATGTTATTATTAATGTAATTAATTTTCTTTTTATATCCGCTTTGATCCCATACTTCGTGGGGGTGACGCTATATTTTTTAACTTGTTCTATATAATTTTGCGACATTTTTGTTGAATTTGTCCTTATGTATTTTTAAAATAATTGTTTTCAATGTTGCTTCGCCATGTATGAAATCTATTTACTATTAAAACTAAATACCTGTCTTTGTTACTTTTACAGGTTTGTGAACAAAAACCCGTGCCAAAATGATTCGAGGCTGCAATTTTTTGAACAAACCGATGATCAGTCAAACGACGACGGCCAGACCTCTTCAGGTTGGTGTAAATTTAGTTGTATAAAATTGACTAAAAAATTAAGCTTCGAAATTAACATTGAAAGGTGTTCTTTTAACATCATTTAGCCTCGTCGAAATAAGACAAAAAAATACTTTTCTTTTAAAAATGTGCTTGCTTCAACTGACCGACTCTTCTCTTCACACTTTATATAACTTAAATTTACTATTAATTATATAATAGTTAAAAAAAACTAAAATACACGCTTTAATAAGATAAACAACTAAAAAAGTAAAAATAATTGATACTGAATTTAAGATAAGAAAATGGAGTAAAATACATATATTTTATTGTTACAAAGCGTGGGGTGTTTACAACAATTACTTATCCTCCTGCACCCCACGCTTTGTAACAATAAAATATATGTATTTTACTCCATTTTCTTATCTTAAATTCAGTATCAATTATTTTTACTTTTTTAGTTGTTTATCTTATTAAAGCGTGTATTTTAGTTTTTTTTAACTATTATATAATTGTTTTGACTAAAAAACATCCACCTACGGCTGTATTTCCAATCAATAACGCCATCTGTTGGTCAGTAGTAACATTTGACACTTGAAGAATACAAGAAGCTTATATCCAAATGGAGATTGCATTCCGTATATAAAAGTGAAGCACAAAAATTTTACCTTGAATGACGTCGCTGATGCCTGCTATCCTTTTCTTTAGCGTAACAATTAATGAACTTCACGTGAACTTCATTCATTGTCACTCTAAAGAAAAGGATAGCAGGCAACAGCGATTGCATTCAAGGTCAAATTTTTGTGCTTCAGTGTTTTATACGGAATGCAATCTCCATTTGGGTATGAGCTTCTTGGAAGAATACAATGTTAACGCCATCTAGCGATGAATGTAGCAATGGTCATCAATTATAAGAATAATTAATCCTGGCGAATCTAATCAGGATAATTATATATTTTAATCGAATTATTGTATTGTCATCGGTCTTTGACAGGTGTGCAAAATTTGAACGAAATCTGGCCGTTTAAAGTGGGTCAAAATCGCGCCCAAAGAAGTCGGTTACAAACAAACATACAAACATACAAATATACAAACATACAA
The DNA here is from genome assembly GCA_023078785.2 of Hyles euphorbiae. NCBI lineage: Eukaryota > Metazoa > Arthropoda > Insecta > Lepidoptera > Sphingidae > Hyles > Hyles euphorbiae. Next base: position 716,568 of record CM041034.1, read on the forward strand.
ACATACAAGTGAAGCTAATATAAAGCGTGTAAAAATACGTGTCAGTTTGGCACCATTGACTACTACAGCTGTGCACCATTTTACTATATTCTACTTGAACGCGGTGTCAATAAAACTAGACTATTTATAAAGTAACCAATCAGATTAATTTACATTCCCATTGTTTTTTTTTGTACGAAATCTCCCCCCACTTCTCCCCCATATATTGAGAGTTATAAACCCGGTAATCAAATTTTCAATATAACTGAATATACGAATGAATCTACCCCACAGACGATCAAAACTCCGGTTGCCTAGACTTCGATTGCCAGCAGTGTTCAGAAGCGATCGGTCAAGCCATGCAAGAAGTGTACGCGCTGCTAGAGGCCTTTTATGACGCCGTGGCACTCTACCCCTCTAGTAAGGCCATGATGGCTGACCACCCGCAGATCGCTACCAAACCCTTCGAGAATCGGATTAAGGTACTGTGAAATATGCCTTATTTTAATTATTATTATTAGCTCTATAACATACAATGGATCGACAAATTCAATGGTGGTGAAATCAAATACAGATTTCATTGTTCTACCTAATTTCACAGTAACTTGTTAAGTGATTTAAACATTGAAATAAAACTATTAATTACAGATTTGGTTTAATTTTTACATTTTTTTAACTTTACGTTACGATTACTTTACTGTTTTATGGTCACAGGGTGTACTTTAACATGAAGACAACAAACGCGAAGTTTTTTTTGTTTGTATAATAATATGTATTATGTTATTTGTGCAGACGATGTGCCTGTGGTTCAACTTGTCGCTGAACATGCGGCTGAAGATGAGGTCGGTGCGCGCCATGTTGAGAGCACTGCGACTCAAGCTGGAGCGACGCGCAGCCAGGAACCTCGAACTTACCAGGTATACTGGTTGTATTGTATCTACTGTTTATACTGCATGTACTGTGGTTTCTGCACTTACTGAATTTAATGCTTTTGCAGCAGTAAGGCTTGAGGCCAATCACACCTCTACTATGTCAATTGGTTAAATAAAGTACAGAATATTGTACATTTTTTTTATTTGAATGTACGGCGAGACGACCGTTCTATTCGCCTGATGATCATCAATATTAACGCTCATGGACAGTAAAAAAAACAAATAACACTATAAGTTACAAAGCATCGCTTGGCATTCCACTGCCCTCGCCATCGTGAGAATAAGATGTTAAGTCTCAATATGTCCAGTTACTCTGGCTACAATGTCCTTCTAACCGAAACACAACTGAGCATTTATACTGCTGTATGTTGTTTTATGCTGTTCATATTAAAATAAAAAAATCATTCAATAAGCTTAATACAAAATACAGATATTAATACAAATATTAATATTTGGTTTTATTTAGTCCGGCGACAGAACCTCCCCGGCCGACGCATGTCCGCTTTGTCAACAATCCCTCCGACTCGAGCGGCAGCGACCTCAGCGCGCAGTCTGACGTCATCAAAGAGGACAAGCACGACGAGAGTGAACTCAGCTGCGATGGCAAAGATGACTATAAGTATAGGAGGGATGATGATGAAGTCGATAGCGGGATTGAAAACACCAGTGAGTAGATACAGCTTATTAATTTGCCTTTTTAAGATGTAAAGATAAAACTAGATAGCTACAAGGGTAATTTGTTATATTTAATTAAGTTATTGGAAGATAGTTGATACTACAGCATTGGGATAAATTCTGGCAGCAGTGGGAAATTAAATAAATAAATGTAATTGTCTTTATGTAAAGATAATTACGGACTGAAGTCTTGATGACAACTGTACAGAGCATTACAATTAAAGACGAATAAATTAGAAAGTAACCAAATGCATTATAAATGAATTACAAAACAATGCTTGGCATTCCACTGCGCTCGCCATCCAGAGACATAAGATGTTAAGTCTCAATATGCCCAGTAGTTACTCTGGCTATAATATCCCTTAATCCGAAACACAGTGCATTTAAGGTGTTCCCCTGTATGGTGGGAGAAATAGACATCGCGGTGGTACCCACCTAGACGGTCTCTCACATTATATGAGATACCTACCACCAGTAAAATAAAAAAAGAATAGTAAAATGTGTTAATCACAGGAACCAACGAGCAGCTAACCCCCGAGATCATAGTGTCCGGCGGCACTGAGGCGAGCGATGATTTGCCTCACGATCACGCGTGCGTGCTCGCGAGCGCGCGGCCCGGCGCCGACGCGTTCCACGTGGGGCCGCTCGCTGACATCACGCAGCTGCGACTGCTGCACCGATGCCCTGTCTCCGTGTATAGGTAGAGAAACACCTGTATTTGTATTAGAATCCTTCATATCCGTCTATTGGTAATCAAACACCCTGTATTTCTATTAGATTCCTTGATCTCCGTCTGAAGGTAACCAAACATCCTGTAATAGGGTACATGCACCAGACTTTAAACTAAGTCATTTTTTTTTGTAATCTTTATTAATATAGAATTATAACTTAAAGATATTTTTTTTTAAATTTATCAACTCTAAATCGATAAAATAAATACTTAAAAAATGACATTTCAAATTTGCCGCGCATTTTTTCCGAAACGCGATATATTGCTTGAAAAGGAAAGTGACGACAATGGTTGCGATCTTATGAAGTTTTAGCTTGTTGTTTTACGTTTGTTTATGAGTTATTTTGTGCTTTCTTTATACTATTAAATAAAATGGATTATTTTGTCGCGAAATACAGTTCTGTAGCAATTCATGAAAGAAACTTAATCCAAATACTACGTTGTTCATAACGCAACCTCTGACGTCACAGCGAGTTCGCGCCAACATGGCGTTTGAATGCTTCGAAACTGATAGCAGTTTTGATTATTTTTTTGTACTCTTTTGATTGATATTTTCAAAGACTTATATTTTTTTCCGGTAATGTAATAACATACAGAATTGATTAAAAATATAAAAAAAGACATGCATATTCCCTGTCTAAAGGTAATCAAACACCATGTATTTCTATTAAAATCCTTCATGTACGTTTGTAGGCAGCCAAACACCATGTGCTTGTATTGGAAACCTTCATGTATAGCTATAGATAACCAAACACCATGTATTTGTATTAGAATCATTCATGTCCGTCTGTAGGTAAACAAACATCCTGTAGTTATACTAGTATCCTACATAATATCCGTCTATAAATAACACCCAACAGTCACATACATAGTCCTGACTCCACACTAAGATCGAGTACTGTTTCGTGGATATCAGGAACTACGAGAGACTTTTCGGTCTCACAAACACCCCGACCCGAAAAAAATATTTGTGGGCCGCAATAACATTGATCGATGCGGGCATCAACCCCACGGCCTCTTATTTCACGGAGACTGTTCAGTAACCAAACACCCTTTATTTGTATTAGAATCCTTCATGTCCGTCTATAGGTAATCAAACATCCTGTAGTTATAGTAGAATCCTTCAGTTAACTATATGGTGCAGCATAATTTAAATAGTCTAATACTGAAATAAAACTATTATTTACGGATTTAAGTTAAAAATGTAAAAATTAAACTAAATTCGCGATAAAATCCGTAAATAATAGTTTTATTTCAATGTGTAACATTCGCGTAAATCTAAGAAACCATTAGTCTAATACTAATATGATGTAAAACATAGCATCTTGTACGTATTCGTTCCAGCGTGCGTGCGTGCATGAGTGCGTGCATACATACGTATCTATAACCTATTATGAATTGATCCATATAAAACGTCTTTGATCATTATCACATCGAATTAAAATCATTACACATTAATTTAATATGCTGTTAAGATGTTATAATATTACTTTACTTTCAGAGAGCATCATCGAGAAATCTTGAAGACACAAGGCGTGCGGCGCTGTATGATGTTCATATTTAAAATGAGGAAACATATTCTAAGCAAGGTTCACCTAACTCTAGAAAAGCCAGAGGTAAATAAATATTTCACACATCAAAATTTTCCTTTAATTATTTATTATATTTAGAAGTGTTCTATGTTTAAATTTTTTTTTTGTCTAGAACCTGAACTCTGATACATTCGCGGAGGAACAGCAAGAGCGCGTGGTGTTCGATGACGAGGAAGAAGTCGAAGAGCCCGTGCAAGATGAGGACAGCAAAAAGACACAAGAGCTGAGAAAGTAATTCTATACTATATACTTCTAATATAATAAATCTTTTATATCCTGGTGGTAGGTCTCTCGTATGGGAAAGGCCTGGGTAGGTACCAGTGCAATGTCTATTTCTCACGCCAAACAGCTGTGTAAATGCGTTGTTGTGTTTTGGTTTGATGGATATTACAGCCAAAGTAACATAATTATGGAGACTTAACATTTCATATCTCAGGATGCCAAGTATTGCTATGTAGTTCAATAGAAGTGATATTTTTTCTAGGCCCACTAAACTTAAAATGTGTTTTTTTATTTTTTCTTCTTAAATCAGTCACCCACTAATTATCATAACCCAAAGTAAGTCTGAATAATTATTTTCAGATATGGTTGCTGGTCCAAAGACTACATTGCGATGAGGTTGCCGTCCTACCGATCTCATTTCCTGCTGCTGAGTAGCATCTGCATGGAGGCCGTCCACGATTATCTTGCGTTTAGGCTGGAGACAAGACCTGAAAACCCGTCCTGCCTCACTGTCAAACAGGTATGATTCTACAGTCGTTCATTTATATTTTCTATTTGATTAAAATCTAAAATCAACATCTATCAATCAGTGCGATGAAAAATTCGATTGTATGGTAAGTCCAAGTGTCATAATATATTCAATTCAGTTTGAGCCACAAAAGCTAGCGAAATTATTGGAAAGAATATTAAATTGAAAATGAGAATGATGAGAAATGAAAAATGATGAGAAAATTAAAAACAGTTCATTGTAGCCTGTAGGTTTTTACATATAAAACAAAGCTAAAATGAATGAAACAAAACTGTTTTTTTTTGTTTATTGCATTGAATGACGAGATGAGCAAGCCGTTCGCCTGATGGTAAGCGATACGAACGCTCATGAACAGTAGCAACATTCCACTGCGCTCGCCATCCTGAGACATAAGATGTTAAGTCTCAATATGTCCAGTAGTTGCTCTGGCTACAATGTCCTTCAATCCGAAACACAACAGTGCATTTAAGCAGTGTTGTTTCACGGGAGAAATAGACATTGCGGTGTTACCTACCCAGATGGCCTCTCACATATGAGAGACCTACCACCAGTAAAAATGAAATCGGGGTCACATGTGTGTTGGGCAATGCGATTGTTAAATACATTATTTTACTCATACTACAATCCATCATCCTGAAGTTCGATAAGTTGATAAAGGATAATAGTTTATCTTAAACCCAAATTTATTGAAATGAAATCGGTTTATTGAACATGTAGGCAATTAAATAACTCTTATGACAGGTCAATACTATGTTTTAATCTATATTTACAAAATAATTGATTATATTATTATATAAATTAAATTTATTTAGTTTTTGGTTGTCTTCTTATTTATTATTTATAGTAAGTTAAATTTTATTCAAGGAAATGAATTATAATGAAAATGAAAATAATTTATTAAATCCATTACGTTGTTCTACATAATTTAGATTGTCATTTTTTTATTTACCACCCAGTTTGGAAAGCTGTTTTCACTAGAGAAGAACGGACAAGAAAATAAAGTGTTCTTCTTTTCAAAACCAGTTTACAATTTGGTGATTATTACAAAAGTTTAAAGTGGTTTAAATCAGAGCAGATCAATAATAATTTGTTATAACATTTTAAAATTATTTATTTGTGTATATCAATATTTTACTCAAACGACTGCGCAGTGGTTTAATGGTACCACTGGATTCAACGCCATTGTATGAACACCATTAGTAAAACATATGATGTGTAATTTTTCTTTTGAGCATTTATTCTTTATTGTTACACTGCCCTCTCTTTCTCCTTCCCTTATATCCATCCAAAGGTTGTATGGCAGAGATCGCTCAGAGGGATAAGACCGCCTTTTGTATTTTTGTATTTTAGAGTATCCCTTTGTGTTGTTGTAATAAATCAGTGTACAATAAAGATTGAAATAAAAGAAATAAATAAATAATATTGATGATATACACATATGTGTTTGCAGCTGATCCACGAGCTGAAGGAGGGTCTGGACATCTCGTCGGAGCTGCGCGCGGCGTGGGTGCGCGACGTGGAGGCCAGCGTGGCGGGCGCGGCGCTGCGGCCGCCGCACCTGCGCCTGCTGCGCACGCTGCTCGCCACCTTCGATCACACCGCCGACAGCGTGCTCAAGGTTCTAACACACACACACTCAAGAAGCCACTCATTCATTCACGCCTTCACTCATTCACTTCTTCACTCCTTCATTCATTCACTCATCACATTATACATCTTCTTCTTTTACTTGGAGTTATCTCGGCCGGTTCCAGGGTCTACTTTCTGGCAAATTGTTCTCCATTTCGCCCGATCTTCGGCATCCTCAATAGTAAGACCATTGACCCTCATATCTTCCTTGCGAACATCTAACCAGCGCTTCTTTAGTCTACCCCTCAGTCGAGATCCGACAATTTTTCCAAAAAAAAAAAAAAAACAAAAAGAACAGTTGTATTGATTACCTCCTATTTTGGAGTCGGTCAAAAATATCTGGTCATCTAGTAACACATGTAGTTATTCGAGCTTTATGAATCACATATATTCGCAAGTATGAATAACGTACATACATATATCAGCCTGCGCTGTCCCACTGCAGGACAAAGGCCTCCCTACCCACCTTCCATTCGTACCGGTTCAGGGCTCGATCCTGCCAGTCTCTGTTCAACTCGTCTCGCCATCTAAAATCGAATAACGAAATAAGATTACTATTTTATGCCTATGGAACTAGTGTGTTTCTACAGCATTAATACCGGAAGATTTTATTTGTATCACTACTTGTTCACGATAATATCAGAAATTCGTTCATTACTACTTTAATATTTTATTTTCTCGCTCGGTAATGTGATTTAAAAATATAATATAATCTTAACAGTTTAAAAATTAATTCATTCTCCTGTTCACTCACTCATTCACTCACTCAAACTACACTACCCTCGACACAATATCCACATAACTAACCTGCATCGACATCCGACAGCAATACCTGTCGTACCTGACGATGATGTCTGAGACGGAGCAGCTGGCGCGCTCGTGGCTGCAGGCGGAGTGGGAGTTCGTGTCGCGCCTCGGCAAGCGAACCTGCAGCGCCAGCTACCTCGGACCGCTTGCATTCTCGTATGTAGCATATTAATATATCAAAGAAATAAATGTATATTTCAGTTTTATTGATCTTAAAGCATGTTATTTGAGCGAAGAATACAAAACATTCGATAACTAAAATAGATTTTAAAACCATCTATGAAAATGAGCACGACTGTATAGTGGTTTATTTTTAGTTTGAGGAATCATTTTTGTTACCAAAGCTTTATTTTTGATTAGTTTGCGCAAACATTATAAATAACATAGTAAATATTTGCACTTATTCGTTATTTGATTGAGAATAATCACACTTGTAAAATTTTTTGCAGCAACATCGCTTGCAATCAGCTGCACAGGGTTCATAAATCCCTCAGAAAGAAGTTTGATGAACTTTTGGAACTCGAAAATAACGAAGGCGACAGTACCAGGTTAGTTTCCACTTTTAAATAATATGTATTTGTAATATTTCTTATGGATTTTTTTAATTTGAATTGGTCTAAAGACTAACTAATTTAATTTCTGTGCTAGATGGCATGGGTTCATTCCTAGTATAAAAATTAATACGGTCTATATATTTGCGTGTTATATGAATAAAATGAAAACAGTGATGAATTTTGTGTAGTGAAAAAAACTATTTCTTATCGATTTTATCGCGTATTTGGTTTAATTGTTGTGACTGTCATTGAGTGGATGACTATTACCTCAGCCAGCTCCGTGACCTTAACCCATATTATCCCAAGGTATCAAAATCACAAAATTTTTAATTTTTTTTAACTAATTTGGGAAAAGGGGCTTCCAAAACAGTCAAAAATATTTTTTTTATTTTTTTATATACTATACATAATGTATTTCCAGACTGCACCTTAAATGGGGCGCTGGGAAAATATGCCAATGAGTTTTGTATGAAGAAATAAAAAACAAAACTGTAACTTGCAAAGTATTTTATTGCTATATGACATTAGAAAAATTACTTTATTGAATATACATTAATAAATAAGTTAAAATATACATAAATATGTATATATATAATAGTATGAGAAGTTTGAGAACGATGTTGAGGCATATCAACTCCATATTTGCTGTATATAGAGTTTTATGGCATTGACGACGTCGATTTTGAGTCTCATTCTTGACGATATAATGTCCTTTTTCATCCAGTCTAATTAAATCAGTGCAATTTCTTCTTGAGAGACTGTTATTATAAATCACTCGTGTACGTAGTGAACAAATTTAGCCCAGACGGATTGGTTTGCCATGAGTGTGTTGTTTAGTTCCATGTTTTCCGAAATATGGTACCATTGACAGATGGATCATTGTCTCCAGGAAAATACATCAGCTACCTTTCATTCATCATAATATCTCATAGAGGTCGGAATTTGGCGAATTTGTCGTCAGGAGGAGATACTTATTATCGTAGACATGAAAGTAACTCGGAAGCTCTTTAAATAGATTCCGAATCATACATGAAAAGTGGTACCTGACATCGCACCTGAGCATTAGCCAATAATTGTCCTCTAGTCAAGTTGCTAATATGTCCTGAATGTTCATTTCGGCTATCTCCGTCGCTCAAAGCGTTGTTTGCCGGCGATTTAATGAATATATTCACAAAAATTATCGGACTATCTTCCTCAAGTATTGATATAATCTCATTAACATTTAACCTGGTAAGAAAAGAATACGATTAAAACATAAAATCATATACATAATCTAAGTTCTCGAGGAAAATGTTCATGGTGCCTACTATTCCCAATGCACCTCAAATGGGGCGTTACGGAAAACTCGCAAAATATATATAAAAATAATATAATATCGTTATCATCAATATACTAATTAAAAGTTTGATGTATAACAATGTAAATATTGGTATTTATACAAATTCAAAAAATAACACATTGATGTAGTAACTTACCTTTTTCCAAAATTCGTGTAGTCTGGAATTCACTTTTTTTCACCGACTATAGAAAAAATACTGAGTTGAATTTTAAATACCAATATTTATTATGTCATCGACAAATGCATCTAAATAACGACTGCATTTCAATTTACCCACTAATATTCAAATATTCGGTGTTAGACGTTAAAATATTAGTGCACCTTAAATGGGGCGCTAGGATAATATGGGTTAAATGCTATAAAGTAATCAAAACTTCGAAAAGTAAAAAAAAAATACGAAAAAAATTAAATTCGCGGTAAAATTAGTGAATAATAGTTTTATTTCAATGTGTAATAATTGCTTAAATCTAAAAATCCATTATGCAAACCATCAAGTGTTTTGTGTGGCTATTGCACAGCTTATTTATTTGTGGACAAAGCATTGATGGCAAACCGTCAAAATGTTTTATACTTCTACTTCTTCATCTTCTATCTCGGCCTGTGCCAGGGTCCTTCTAGTTATTTCTAATTAAAAATGTTTTCTACTATATCCAACTCTATCTTATCAGACATACACTAATCTAACAACTAAAATTAATTTACCTTCCCAACTGTTTGTAAATATTCTTAAGTCTGTATTTAGTGTATTTAGTCTGTATGTAGTCGTTTTTAGTGTTCGTAACAAATAAAATTATTTTTCTTTCTTTCTAAATTGTGACTCACTCACAAAACCACTTTGTTGCAATCAGTTGACCTACACTAACACTTAATATTTCTTTCGTAAATGTGCCCACCACTGATATCCACCGTGCATGTGCCAGCAGACAGTCGGTGTTCGCGGCGTGTCGGCTGGCGCAGAGCATCTACGCGGGCGAGCGCGACGCGGCGCTGCAGGCGGCGCAGTGGGCGCGCGCGCTCGCAGCCCGCCTGGCGCGCGCGCCGCCGCCAGCGCATCTCACGCAGCGGGACCAGATCTTTGTATGTATACATTTTATCAAGTTTATTGGGGTACTGCTTGTAATATTTTGACAACCTCCGTGGCAGCAGACGCCGCCTGTGAAACGAGAGGCCGCGGGTTCGACCCCGCACTGAGACAAATGTTTGTGAGGCCCACAAGTATTTGTCTCGGGTCTGGGTGTTTGTGAGACCGAAAAGTCTCTCGTAGTTCCAGATACCCACGACACAAGACTTAATTGATCTTAATGTGGGGTCAGGACTATGTATGTGACTGTTGGGTGTATTTATTTATTAATATAGCACCTTAGAATAGAGTATTTGACTCCAATTTTTTTATTGTATTGTATGAAAACGTATCCATAGCTATGGCCTAACAAAGAAATTTATAAATCCATTCAGAATGAAACAAGTTAGAAACATTTTAAATCTAGTAGAGTAACGTAAGAAATGCAAAACAAAGATAGTGAAGTCACTAGGGTTATTATACATTACAGTGTGCGCGTGTGAAAGAGACCGCAAGATGTCCGCACTACACCCCTACTCTTTAATTTAAAATATTAATATTTGCCTTATGTTACAAACTACCGGAATACTTTTTTGACAGCAAGGCTTTATTTTTAACGTATTTGTGTTTGTAAGCGGAATAATGCCAAAAATCGATAATAGTCAAATACCCTATTATCAGTACAGTTCTTTTATATTATTTAATGTTGAATAGGTGAATTCAACAGGCACAAAGAGAGTTCTAATTTTTAATTGAGTTAAAAAGCTACTGAATGTAGCATAAAAATATAAGCATTCTCTAATTTTATTGTGTAATTGCATACACCTACCCAAAACCTATCGAATTAGAGAAAATAACTTTTTTTTTTTTAACGAGAATAAAGCTCCTTTAGCCTTCCTTCCGATACTCGGGGGTGGACCGGAAGGGGCATGTCGGGGTCTCCGGCCTTCCAGCCTGGGACGCGGGGACAGTAGTCCGCACTGCGCAGATGTTGTATCCAGGCTGGGTCCCTACCGAGATCTAAGATCTTTTGCCGGCATACCGACTAAAACCTCTCGGTGGCCATCACGCGCTTAATGGATGACAGGCGATGTGGACAGGCGAATGGCGCCCATTTAACTCGCCGTGCCACCCGGCGCACTGCCAAATATGGCTCCTCCCAGCTTGGGGGGGCGCAGATGCCCCCACTTTCCCTACTTCGGACGCCCATGGTGAGATGAGCGTCCGCGACAGATACGAGGCCACACGTTCTGCCGCCCATCTCGGAGCCACTCCTGACATGAGCGCACAGCCCCCGCTGTGTGCTTAGCGACCCCGATGACCCCTATTAGTCGCCTCTTACGACAGGCAGGGGATACCGTGGTGGAATTCTGACGCCCCTTGACCACTGGGCGGGGCGCCGGGTCAGCCATTGTCATTTACCCGGCGTCTCCTTCTCGGTTGGCGGCGGCGGGCGGGATCGTTCTGCTCACGATCCCGCTCCGCGCTCTCCTGCGAGATGATGATCTCACAGAAGGTGAGCATGGCCTGCCATGACCTCCTACTCTCAACCATGGAAGGAATCACGGCCGAGAGTGAGAGGTCCACTCCGATGGCTGCGCGGAGAGCTGCACGCTCCTCTTCCCAGGCTGGACACTCCGAGAGAGTGTGCTGGGCTGTGTCCTCCGGACCGTTGTCACAATGGTGACACACGGCGGATTCTTCCCTTCTCGCCACCCGCCACAGGTATCTGCCGAAACAGCCATGCCCTGACAGAACCTGCGTCAGGCGGAACGTCATCACTCCGTGGCGCCTGCCCAGCCACTGGTCTAGGACAGGACGCACTGCCGCGATGGTCCAAACACCAGCACTGGGATTGTTCAGCCTGGTGCGCCACTCCTCCACTGCGGCCGTGCGGAAGGAGGCCCGGACGGCCTCGACTTCTCTAAGGGCCGGTAGCTCCCCGCGACGGGACGCCTCCTCCCGCCAGTGGTAGGCTGACGAGAGGGCTCTGGCGTCAATGTCCCAGGGAAGGAAACCAGCCAATACGCAGGCCGCCTCATGGGAAATCGTGCGATAGCCCCTGACCATTCGCTGCGCCACCGCTCGCTGCGCTGGACGCAGGAGGAAAACACAGCGCCTGTCCAGGGACTCGGCCCAAACGGGACAACCGTAAAGAGCCATGGATCGCACGACTCCCGCGTACAATCTTCGGCAAGGGATGCCGGGACCTTCGAGGTTGGGCAGCAGGCTTGACAACGCACGACACGCCTGCCGCCCGAACCAGCTTTGGCTTTAGCTGGGTGAAGTGGGCGCGGAAATTCCACCGGCTGTCCAGCACGACTCCTAGATACTTCATCGTGGAGCCGATAGAAATAGCCACGCCCTCAATCGCCAATTGGGCCCCTGCCGGTGGCCCCTTCCGAGGCCTGTGAAAGCAGATGGCCTCGGACTTATGGAGGGCCACGGTCAGGCCCAGTTGCCTTATCCTCCTCACCACGTTGCTTGTTCCCAACGCGGCAAGTAAGGCAGCCTCCTCGAAGGTTCCACCACACGCGGTGACCAGCGTGTCATCGGCGTAGCAGATGGCGTCGACACCCCGGGGATTGGCACCACGGAGCACCCAGTCGTAGCCAATATTCCACAGAAGAGGTCCGAGGACTGACCCCTGCGGAACACCGCACGACATGACTCTACGATGCCACCCGTCCGCGCCCGGGTACACTACGTGTCTGTCGGACAGATACGAGTGCACCAAGCGCCGAAGATATGGGGGCACCACGTGGTACCGCAATGCCTCTTCAATGCAGGGCCAGGGTAAGGTGATGAATGCGTTGGCGATGTCTAGTGACACCGCCACGACACATTTGCCCCGGGCCACTGCCTCCTCCGCTAATGCCTTCACCCGCAGAATCGCGGAGATGGTGGATCGGCCTTTCCGGAACCCGAACTGGCAGTCTACCAGATCAGGACCGACCCTCTCCAAGTGCTCGACGAGGCGCATATGAATGATGCGCTCGAAGAGCTTTGCGACCTCGTCGAGCAGCACGATAGGCCGGTAGGCCGATGGTGACTCTGCGGGTCGTCCATCTTTCCTGAGCAGGACCAACTTCCCGGTCTTCCAGCGTGACGGGAAGAGGCCCCGCTCCAGGCACGCGGAGAAGAGGCTGCGGAGCCTTGCCTCCAAGTACTCGGCTACGAGGACCCAGACACGTCCTGGGATCCCATCGAGTCCCGGTGCAGAATTCTTCCTCCGCAGCCGCAGCACTGCTGCATTGAGCTCCTCGGGCGATACGCCCGGGGCTTGGCCCTCCGGAGTCTCCCTTACCGAAGACGTTGACGATGTCACCAGCGAACCGGTCCTCACCGACCACGGCCGTGGCGGCATCGGTGGAGGAGTGACTTCGTCGATGGCCGGGAAGAGGGCGGCGACCACTTCACCCAAAAGCTCCGGTCGGAGACTCTGTGTGAGCGGGGGCGCCAGCGGGCGTAACTTGTTGAACGCCAGCCGGTACGGCCGCCCCCAAGGGTCGCGGTTCAGAGTCCCTAGGAACTCTTTTCGGGCCGCAGCCCTCGCCCTCTTCACAGCCACCGTGAAGAGAAAATAACTTATACCAACTCACTCATAACTTAACCAATTGGCATACATAAGATTATTATACTAAACACTTATGGCTTTATGCACAGACAATTTTGAAATATATTTAAGTAATTGAATGTTATTTTTTCCTCGTTCAAAGTAAATTCAAAAGTAGTTAGAAAGGGACACAAAATTCGATACCTAAAATTTTTAAATCGAGTTATGAATAAGGCCGTTTATCTTGCATTTCCAACTAGTTTTAATATCCTTAATACATTTATCCCACAGGAGAGTCTAATGACAGTACGAGATTACATCGTGAAAAACGTAGAACGAATACTAGAAAAAACCGCAATGCCCACGACAGACGACTATTTCAAGGAATTGAATGAGAGCGTGAGCGGCCGCGTGCGGGAACTTCTACTGCAGGTCTTCAAAGTCGGATTTGAGGTGAGAGAAAAAATATTTACATTCCATTATACACCTTATTTTTTCTGTAGGTAAGGCGAGTTCTGCGTGAAAAGTATTTTTCTGCAACCTACTTTAGCACTATAGTTCAAACTATTTACGTATTTATTTTTAGTTTTGGAGCCCCTTCTTTTTGTTCTACAATTGTAATGCAGGATAACTTGGTCTACTGTTAAGGATAACTAAATATAAAATACTAGTTCAGTTGAGTTTTAATGATGTCGACGTTAAGGTAAGGTAGTTATTATTTACAATATGAATATTACACATTGTTAGAAGCCCAAGGATGATGGTCGAAACCATTAGGTATTAAGTACTACACACATATGCACGCAAGCACGCATAATGACGCACGCGCACGCAAATTAATTTAATAACTTCTTTTTAACAGTCTGCCTTCTCTCACGAAGTTTATAATATTGTTATTACTTTTATAACAACTAGTAGAAAGAAATCAACCCTTGACATGTAGCTTAGCCATCATGGGACTCGTAAACTGCAACTTATGTTCTATCAAAATTATTTTCAATAGTTTTGTAACAAAATGGAGCATGTTGACACTGTATAATGTTGTATAAGTTCAGTTAATATCTTAAATCACTTTTGTTGTAACAAGCATGAAAAATCAACTGCTTTTGATGTATTCAAGAATTTTCTTCTGCACATAGCAGCTGTATTTTTATTCTATTTTATTTGAATTAGGTACAAAAACATTTTTTTCACATAACTAACTTAAAATAACGTATGCCAATAACAGTGATAAATCCTATTGATATCCCAGTGATATAATTATCACGAACATTATTTTTAATACTAATGTAATTTTCTATTTAAATACTAATATTTCTATGGTTGTGGGTGCATGTCACTTTAATCCACTTCTGTCTTTGTTGATAAAAGCATTTTCACTTTCTTGTGTTAATCTAAATTTTACATTTATAGATCCTTTTGATTAAAATGTCACCAGAAAGTTCAAACATGATTATGTACCATACTCAGTTCTTGAAACATTACAGTTACATTAATTATAAAACCAAAAGAAATATTATTCCTGTCACCTCACAGTCTAATCAGTTCATGATTTTATCCACTCAACAAAAAATGTGGGGTACTCCCTTCCACGAGCCATATATTTATGTGAAGCTCATAATATAGAAATCATATATATTTCAGACCATAACGCAAGCGAAATCATAATCTGTTATTATCCAGAGATACTACATAATTCTTCCCCCAAAATATGGTAAACATATATAGCTTAACAAATCATTTATTAGTCCACAATACCCAATCACCATATTTCTTTACAATATAAAGCCAGTGAATATTCAACAAAATATATTTACCCATAGTCAAACACGCTGGCAAACATATTTGTGTGCACCGTTCCAGAGGTCCAGCTCAAATGATGGCCCTATGTATAAACAAAGGCATGAGCACTAAAGCTTAGCACTAACGCTTGTGCATGCCGGCACGTGTTTGCAGCTGCACAAAGAGCTGTACAAATTCGCGCAAGCTCCGTTCTCGCTGGCGGCGTCGCGCTGCGAGCGGCGCGCGCGCCCCGCCTCCCTGCAGCCGCCCCGCGCGCCCCCGCCCCTCCGCCGCCGCCGCCCCGACACCATGCTCGTGCACGAGTCCTTCAACCCCCTGGTAACAGAGTCAGCTTGCGCGTTGTTCACTGTGGTTATATACAGTGAAGTTGCAACGCTTTTAACTTGCGCGTTGTTCACTGTGGTTTAATACAGTGAAGTTGCAGCGCTTCTAACTTGTGAGATGTTCACGCGGTTTGAATAGTGAACTTGCAGCGCTTGCTCTGTACGTTGTTCACGTTGGTTTTGGCTTCGTGTGTTGTGGGCTTGGTTTCTTGTCTGTGTCTTCTAGGTTTTGGACGGTGTCTCTGTTTTGTTTTTGGCGTGGTTTTGTATAGAAAACAGGTAACAAAAAAAACCGTGATGGAAAAGTATTTGTGTGGTGTTCGTTGTTGAATAACAGTTTTGTTTGTTTTTTGGTGTGTGTGCTTCACGACTAAACTTATTTATGGGCAATTCAATTGCACCAATCTTATTCAGTAACAGGTAGACGTTTGTGTCGAGTTTTTTAAATCCTCATTGTTGGCTAAGTAAAGGACACAAGCATAATTCCATCAGTCCTATGATCATAATGTTTATAATTGTTTTCTCCAGATCCACAAGGAGTTGCAACGGTTCGTGAACGACGCGCCGCTGTGCCGTCCCTCGGTGAACTCGTCTGCACGCAGCCACTGGGCCAAACTGGCCAGGTCCGAGAGCGTGGTCGAGGAGAGCGAAGGCAATGTCTTCGAAGCACTCAACAATTTTGGAGAGAATCAGGTAATTGTTTGCTGTAGTATCTACTTTGATCACGTAACAGGTAGCCTATAATGAAAAACTCATTTTGATTATTGTAATAACTGCAAGGTTAAAGGACCTGGACAGTTTCTGCCTAGTTACTTTTTATCATGTACAAAAACAAAGCAATAATTGAATGAATATAAAAAATCAACTATTAATTTAAGAATATGTCATATTTCTGTAGAAGTTTAGGGAGTAATATAAAGTTTAATAAGATTTTGCATTGATTGATGACCCATTTCCGCCATTGTTGGCCGCGCATAAACGTTTCGTTCGCAGTAAAGCAAGTGTAGGAAAAAAATAATAACTTTGTCTAAAACATTCCTAAAAATAATCTATAAGTAGGTAATAGGTCATAATATAGGTCTACCAGAATCTCATGGCATAAAATTAAAAACAAACTTAATGATTTTTATGTGGCAATACCATCGGTCAACAGCTGATTCAAAACTTGAGTTATGTCATTCGATGTGAATATTTTAAGATTTCTGTACTTCCTTAGCGAAAATATACAAATTAGTTCTACGATCACAAGTGCGATACATTGTTTATAAGGTTTATCACCAGACTCGTGAATAATTTGGTCAAATTTAAACAAAATCGTCGGTTTTAAAATCGACGTCGTTTTAACAAACAAGTCGGAGTGAATAGTTTTGATACTTCATTTTATTTTGGTTTGTGTTAGATATGTACATGTGTTTTATCGTATATAATTCTAAATATTATTTTTTTGAATTTGTAATATCATTTTTTTGATACTAAACAGTAATGCATTAAATACCTATTTACAGGAGTTTCTAAAGATTTTAAATAAGTAACGGTTTATTATTCATACTTCATATTCATCATCTTCATCAGAACATGTAGGTACACGAAGAGTATATTAGGAGTAAGCTCTGACTAAAGTGTTAATGAAATAAAGAACACTGAAAATAAAATTATACTTTTTTTATTGTACAATCTTGCATCTTTCGTATAAAATTTTTGGAATCTTTTAATTATTTAAACAAAACCGACTCATAATCTATATAACTACTTACATTTAGAAATTGAAACTTGTTTAAGTGAGAATTAAAACTATACTGGTGGCTCGGTACCAATATTATTATAGTACCAGCGCTCCCTCTATATTATAAATACTCGTAAGGCATGTATGTATTTTGTAATTTAGAACTGAAAAAAATCTTATTTACCTATTTTAATTGGCTATTAATCTAAAATTACAATTTTGAATGTGAAAACACCTATTTATTTATACTTAAAACATTATATACTTTATTGACAAAGTTGTACTAAAAAAATCATGTTAAGTTTTAAAACTTAATAATTAATTACAATTATTGAAAGTATCAAAATATATTCATCCAATTACCCCAGTGTTACAATGCGCAAATTCAAAATTCCCAAAATGCCATGAGATTCTGGTAGACCTATAACTAACAATACTAAATATATATAAAGCAATGTTTGTAGTATATACTTACACATATATTCTTCCCATTTTTACACACTTTTATTGCAACAACTAAACGCTGCAGTAAAATACTTGACACTTGACAGTTGCTTGACAGGAACCATGCTTTGTTTATTTGTTTACATTGTGACACAATTAAAATACGTCTCGGTGTATATTTTGTGTAACTTATAAAATATTAGTTCCTTTAAATTCCAAATTCGATGATAAAGCATTTATGTAAACGTATTCTTATTAGATTCAATAAATTAACGGGTAACCTACAAAACCTAACCTGAAAATAAGATATGTTTTTGTAAATATCTAAAAACCCTGAACTTCATAGGCTTCGTAACTTTTCTGTATTAATCTTGGAACAAACCTTACCCCAACAATGCAACACTAATTGATGTAGACGAGATTCGAAGTACCTAGGCACAGCGCCATACAAAAACTGGCCATGTCCTTTATTTCAAACATAATTTGGTGCTAACTTCTTTTGCCCCGAGGCGAAAAAAAGATTTCGTCTCTTATGTATGTCTTTCCGGACTGTCTGTCACTCGGCTTTTAAAAACATGAAAATTCTTTAATAATGAAAACGTAGCAGACGGAGACATTTCAGGACATGTATGGATAAATGCATAGACTATAGCCTATAGGTTGATAATATGTGGCTGTCAAATAAAACAACTGGGCTACAGCACGCATGCGTTTGTCTTGCATTGTAACCGCATTTATAAAATTACGGTTAGTAACAATAACTGGTCTCATAGTCTTAATTGTTCCCCAGGCACAGTCACGCGTAGAAGTCCTTCTCCTGGGCACACAAGTCAGAGTTCCCGAGGAGGGCTGGTCCAACGGCGAGGTTCGTGTGAGTGGCGAGGAGCGGCAGTGGGCGGCGCGCGTGGCACGAGCCGTCATACAGTTCGCACGATGCTGGATGAACTTTGTGATGCAGCGGTGTGATAGAGGCAGGGGGACACGGCCCAGGTAATTGTGGTTTATTTACATTTTTGGGCCGGGAACATGGCGCGTAAAACCGATGACCGTTGGGGCCGAAAGGTTCTAGAGTGAAGGCCACGTACAGGCAAGCGAAATGTCGGACGCCCGCCTACAAGGTGGACGGGCGACCTAGCTAAAGTTGGAGGAAGTCGCTCGATGCAGGCCGCTTCCAACGGGTCGATGTGGAAATCTTTGGGGGAGGCCTATATTCAGCAGTGGACTTACTGTTGCTGAGATGATGATGATGACGATGATGATAATGCCCAGGTGACCGAGGGTTTTTGGACATCTGTATGTGTGTTCTAAAGCTAGGATGTATCGGTATTAGAAGATTAGAGATAGATGCGGTGTTGATAAAACGATTATTAGTGAAACGATTTGTGGTATATGCATTATGGTGTTATGCTACATGCTATGACTGTCTAGGATCAAAGTAATTTTACTGCTCATGATTATGCATAATTATGCATTAAATGGGTATACAAACCAACTAATTAAACATTTACCATTACAGATGGGCGAGTCAAGGTCTAGAGTTCCTAACATTGGCCTGTGATCCGTGCAATACCAAGCACCTTAGCGAAGAGGAATTTAAGGTAAAATATATTGCAATAACACCCAAGCAATAGGTGTAGGGTCCTTTTCATAAAATAACTTTGACGATTTCACTCCGAAAATGTCAGTCTTTATTATGCCAAACATGTAACCTTTGACATCGCCAAAGTTACTTGTTGCAACCTTGCCTTACATGATACTCCATCTCAAGAACAATGTGAGTTGCTGGACGTATAAATTTTATTCACCTACACTAGTAAAATAATTGTTAGCTCACCAATGGGTTCTAACTAATGACATTTCCAGGAATTGAAGCAGCTGATGGACGGATGCATCTCTCACGTGATTGGGTCCAGACCCCCGCCCGCCAAGTCTCCTGAGGGACCCGCGCCTTCCCCTCGACCAAGACATCGACTACACGTAAATACAATTGTTTTTTATTATGATTTTTATTTTACATTGTCTGTAATACCAAGTTGTTTTGAGGTCGTTCTTAACGGAAAAAGCATTACAATTATATTATTAGTTAATGCCTATATTCATATAACTCGGTCAAAATATCTGTGCACCTGGCGTTGATGACGTCATGTCGGCGCGTACGGAGTGTAAAATAACCATCCAAATACCAATCCGTTACTTTTTTGTGTAATGATTGAATCATAGATGTAGTTATTAGTGGCGGTACTTCCATACAAGCCCAAAAGCCCGGCTTGCCCTACTTAATACGTACATACTCGATACTGAACACAAACCATTTTATTTCACACAATACAATCATATTTTATTAGAAAACATTTGCAATTTTTGAATTTACCGCGTCTTGTCGAGCGCGACAGAGGTCGTTGTCCCCTCGCGCGCCTAAAATCCAAATTAATATTATCAAAAGCGCCTGCGACGGTGCACCGCGACCACAGATCACTTCCAATAGATACCGCATTACGATAGTTTTGTTTTGAATCCAAAACGCCAACGAAGGGAACTGCGCGGGGGGTGGGCGGGTTGCAGCGCGGTCACGTGGACTTCACTGGAGAAATGAGGCATAAGTCGATAAATAAAAAATGTATCGATAGTTCGATTTGCCAGTAAGTTCATGTGTTGTGATCGCTTCTATAACTTAATTACCAACTTGTTAAATGTTTGATAATATTTTTTCACCGGCCTGATAAATTATACCAACCGGTAACCGCTAACTACGAATAAAATAGAATTAAGATTTATACTTTAGTATGTAACGGTTTTATTTCTATTATTCACCGTGTATTTTTGTATACCATAATGGCGAAATACCCAAATTAAGTGTTGATATAAAAGATCAGATAAAAATATGAAATAGTAAATAACTAAACCTCACGCCCGAAAGGGCTGCAATAACTTATTCCGTTTCTTGAATTTTGACGGCGGCTGTAGTAAATGTAATATCGACAAGTGACGATAAAACCTACTTGACGAACTATGAATGTTTTTGATACGATTTATACAACGTATGTTAAAATTAGTGCAATAGCTTGTGCTACTGATTCTCAATAAACTTAGTATACTAAAACTTATGAAATGAAATGAAATGTATTTATTGGTCACGTAGGCAATTTAAAGCTCTTATGACTTATGATGAATACCCTCCCATTATATTTGAAAACGTATACAACTAGAGGGAAAAAAGGAAATTTAATTACGCCAAAGATAAAATAAATAAAAAAATATTGTAAACGTACCTTGTTAACAAATTTAACTATTTCAAATTACATAAAATAACGTGATTATGGTAATTTGCAATTTTTTTTAAATCAATATATATTTTTTGACATTGTCATTTAATAAAATTAATTTACATTATTGTTTTACAATATCGATATTTCTGGGAATTATATTATAAACATGCGTCAAACACTAGAAGAACGTGTGATTTCGCCAAAAAATGATGGCTTATTACGGTTACTGCTATGCGAAAAAGAGACGGCTGATTCTCCATCCGTACTCGACTGTTTGACATTGATACATTAACCAGTATAAATTGAGCTCGCTCGGGACCAAAATAATTTAAAGAATATTAGTTATCGATGAAAACTTATTGCGTTTTCTAGATACTTTATTTTTTTGAGTTTTTTGCACACCATTTTATTGAATAAATCATTATTAACTGTAATATTATGTTCCCAAAATGTAATTTTCGCTAACGTGCGACGACATGTGCGGGTCCACTACTTGGACGACACTGATGACGCGACATTTGGCATCGGTTTATATCTATCTGAAATCTTAAATGTGTTGGGCGCAACCGCTGCCTTGCATTAGGTATCTATTGGGAGTGATCTGTGACCGCGACGAAGCGCCACGCGAAATTCATTCAATTGGCAGTGACATTACAATACGAAGTCCGCTGGCTCCACGCGCGCTCCCGCAGTCGCAAGTCGCAACATCGCACAATATATCTATCTTTTTCTCTCTCGTGTGCTTTTACGAGGATTTTGGCAAAATCGAAATTTGTATGGGGATCTCACGAGTGAAGTGCACTACAAATGTATAGGTATAGACATTTTATATAGCAATTTGTACTACACCAAATGCCCGGCTTTTTAGAATGAACATCGTACGTTTCATGGTCGGCGCGTTGTTATTTAATAATATGATTTATTACATTTTATTTTTATTAATTTGGTTGGTTTTATAATATTAGTACAAATAATGAGGTTTTCCTATAGGTGCTTTTTATAAATATAATTGTATGTCGTAATGTTGTTACGTTTAATAAACGTCGTTTATGGGCAATACTGAACGAATTGCGATTAACTTCACATGTATTTTGACATTTTGCAATTGTTAGTAGTTCTCAAAAATAGTTATTTTTAGTGATAATGTTTAGTTTTTGATATTATTTAAACTTTTTGATACTATAATGAGTGGTATTGTTATGCTGTGATGGTGTGTGACGGTGAAAGTATTCATTGCCGTTAAAAAGGTAAATTTATTCAAGTAAATTGTAACTAAACTGGCGCGAAAAATACGCCGGGATTGTGAATTTCTCAGTCGTGGTATATCACAAGAGATATTTTATCAACTCGCTTTAAACTATGTGCGTTGTTTAATTTTAACATGCTCCACTTCAAATAGGTTATTGAACAATCGTGTTTCATAAATGTTTATCAAACGCCAAGTTATGTGTGTTAAATTATTTGGAATATAATAATTTAAATTTAAAATAAATTAGTTCGTCCTTCAATAGAAATTATATCAATTGTATTACACAAAAACAGAACATGAATGTATTAATAACAATTTCTGCCCGCGAAGTTATACACGGCACCCTAGTTGTAACTATGCTTTTGCTATTAAAATGCAAATTAAAGTTACAGATGCATGTCCAAAAGTTATTTAACTTACATATTTGTTTTATTAATTGATTTAAAAACGAATGATAAGTAATGCCTTCATCATATTAGGAATATTAGATGGCTGTGAAAATCGCGCCATCTATTAGATTTTTACGGAACAACTTATTGTAATAGATGTTTTTATATCGCTGATAAAGATAGCTGTTTATTTTAATGGTTTCCATCCTATTCTTATATAGCCTTAGGTGTCGGATTCGAATCCCGGGTCGTTTTTATATTTTTTTAAATTCATTGATAATATTAACATCGCAATGGCCTGCCCCCTATCACATGATGGCACGGAATATGCAAGGCGAAACATGAGTGTCCTGGTAGCACCTCTTTAAATATGTGTATGTATAGATGTTGCGTGTTAGGTCTGCCAACTTAATACCATTTTGCTTCTAAATCAATACATATTAAAATATCTAAAAAAAAATATTGGGCTTGCCCTAATCCAGAACCCTCGGCACGCCACTGGTAGTTATACTAAATCTATGGATTGAATTAATGTTTGTGTTAAATGTTACGTAATTCAATGATAGAAAGTATAAAGTAAGTAAGTTAAACATTTTTTTTTTAAATCTTATTTAGTTTATAATTATGATTCCAGAAAATATTAATTTATAACATCAATATGTTTAAAAATTAAAACTTTATTGAGACGCGTATCGGCAACAAAAGTGCTAACCGTACTGTCGTGTTCAGACGAGCGCGGGAAGGAGAAAGGACAGCGGGAGGGGCATCGCATTCCTGCGAGGTGCAGAGATATTGTGACCGAGTTATATTGAAGAGTTACCGACTTATAGAATGTAATGTTTATGAAAGTTGGAAGTATAAATTAATAATTTAATGATAATATTTAAACAGAGTCCTCTACCGTCATCTCCGTCTGCTAAAGACGCGAACGCCCCACCGACGCCGCCTGGAGAACGAGAACCTTCATTGGTCTTCGCTGAAGGAGATCCAACCAGTAAGTTGAGATTTACAATCAAGAATATAAATCAATATAATATATCTGATGTTTGATATCCGTAGATACAGCAAAAATTGTTCTGATATCCATAGATAAAATCAAAATTAAAGGACTTGATCTATGAATCGTGTGGTAGGCATTTCTTTTAATATTTGTTTCTTTTTCATTTGGCATTTCTTTTAATATGCGGCAGTTTAATATATTAACTTGTTAATCGTAAAATTTTGAAATGATATTCCTTAATTTTATAACTCACTATAAACTTGCGTGCGTGCACCTACAAACAGACGCACACACGGGCACATTTATGAAGAACAAAGTTCAGTATGAACTCAAATTATTAGTAATAATAAGGAAAAAAAAATTACGACAATAAATGCATAAAAATAGATAGGTGAATAACATTGAGATAATATACTAGAGGGGACACTGCAAACAATACATTAGTAATATTACATTCTATTTATGTCTACGTCAGCCTACTAACTAACATGTTATCTTCCCTCCCGCTTCACTGTGTACCCTTGTGCATGCACCATACACACAGATTTTGTTCTCGATGTCCGCTCTAGTATAATACCTCAATGGTGAATAACTGTATCTTTCTCTTAAGGTTTCTCTCGCCGCGTGTTCGCTGCGGTGTCGCGCGTGGAGCAGCGTCGCGAGCGCGTGCTGCAGGCGGGCCGGCGCGTGGGCCGCGTGCTCGAGCCCGCCGTCGCCGCCTACGAGCCCAAGCTCAGGCAACTCACCTTCAAGTGGCAGAGGGGACTCAAGATCGGCGCTGGGGCCTTTGGAAAGGTACATAACTACTCGATAGTATGAAGTAGTCTTTGGCTCGAGAATGTATCGAATTAGGAGATTATTCAAGCTATTCAATGAGCTTATAGTGCTATCAAAACTATGCAATAATATACTTGATTAGGTTTACTATCACTTATTAAATATTTGGCATTATTTAATCTTTTGTTTTAAAACGGTATAACCAAATTGTGGCAAATCAATAATGATTATCATTAAAAACATGGGGGAGGCCTTTGTTCAGCTGTGGACTTCCTGTGGCAGAGATGATGATGATGGTTAAAAACATGAAAAAATTGGCCCGGAATGTCGTCCTGATCAAATATAGTATCTCATCCACTCAAGTGGGATAGGCTAGATAGTTTCATAACACCGATATCCTCCTTATAGTCTCCCTTGATGTACAAAAAAGAGAACTTAACATCCTTTATCTTATAAAAACTAGTAAAATAAAAGTACTTGACCGCCTCTGTGGCGCAGTTGGTTCAACACCAACTGTGAAACGAGAGGCCGCGGGATCAATCGATTTAATTCGATCGAGTATTTGTTTCGGTTTTGGGTTTGTGTGAGAACGAAAAGCCTGTTGTTTGTCGTAATAATAATTTTCGTGACGTTTTCCGGGCCCTTGAAGAGGCCGAATGGTTATAATTCCAAATGTCTTAATGTCGAATGATTGTCAGTTGCTGAAGGATGACGTGGCAACCAACTAATATTATAATTCGTGTCGCAGGTGTACACAGTAGTGAACACAGAGAGCGGGCAGCTGCTCGCCATGAAGGAGCTGAGCGTGGGCGCGGGCGACCGCCGCGCACTGCAGCGCGCCGCCAACGAGCTGCGCGTGCTCGAGGGCGTGGTGCACCCGCATCTGGTGCGCTACTACGGATGCGAACTGCAGCGGGTATGTGACGTGTACTATACGTACTTGTATGTTCAGGGCAGACAATAATAATGTTCCACAGAGAGATATACAGTCAAAAAAAGAAAGGTAGAAGTTAAAAAAAATAAAGCTAATTGACGATAAAATCCTTAAATAATAGTATTTTTTAGAAATCCAGTTTTTAGATTCGTAGATCTTTTTTAAAACATTATACCATCGAATGATGAATTAAAAATACATCAGCTATTACACTCTCATTCCTGCAGAAGATCCTGACTACTAGGACTGCAAAGGGAGCTTAAAACAATTTTTACATTATTTGAAAAGTTCAAAATGACAGCTATTGTATTTTATAACTTAAATATTTCGTAGTATCGATTCAATGCTCTTTGCGTTTGCGAAAATAAGTTTGCGCCCTCGTTCGCGTTTTTCTACGTTTCAATTTATATATGCGAATAGTTAAATAAACAACATGATGAATATATAAAAAGTTTAGAAGCAGCACAATAAATTCAAATAAAGCAAAATGAGGACATCTTATTTATTTTTTTCATCGTACAATTTAAAATGTAACTAAAATAGCTGATATATGTTTTTATGCAGGAGGAGATGTTGATCTTCATGGAGCTGTGCGTGGAGGGCTCGCTGGAGGCGCTGGTGTGCGCGGCGGGCGCGCTGGACGAGGCCGACGTGCGGCGCTACACCAAGCAGCTCGTGTCCGCGCTCCTGGCGCTGCACACGCGCAACATCGCGCACAGGGACGTCAAGAGTACGTATGCATTTACGTATACATCCGTTGTAGAGTTGATTATGTGCTGTGAAACGACAAGCTGCGAGTTCTATAGCCATAGCGAAACCAATGATCCATAAATTTGTTTCTCGTTGGCGCATAGATACGTTAAGTGTACGTATGTATTTACGTACGCATCGGTGGCGCAGTCGGTTAGACGCTAGTTGCAAAATGAGAGTCTGTGTCGCGAGTTTGATCCCCGCACCGAAACTAATGATTGTGCGATCCACTTGTTTCGTGTTTGGCGCTTAGGGACATTAAGAGTATACATTTACGTACGAAGGTACCGTGGTGGAGTTGATTATGTGCTGTGAAACGAGAGGCCGCGAGTAGTAGTAGTAGTAGTTAGTGTGAGGTCAGGACTATGTATGTGACTTAGGTGTATTATTTTTATTAACATGCCTATACAGATGCAGACGCTTTTTTGAGTCAGATATTATGGCGATACATTATAGCCGAAATTAACGATTCAAAAGATCTTGTGTTAGACTATTTAAATAATTAATATTTTTTGCTAGCTTTATAATGTCTAGTAGCACTTAGTAGCTTCAATGAAAAATATACACACATTTGCGCATCCCGCAGTGAGCGGCCGGCGCATGCAAAAAAGGGCGAGATTTACATGCGAGTGGTAGTCGTTTTAAATACTATTTGTAAGACGTCATCAGTGTCCAAAAATAACGTATTTGAATAGATACTTTCGACTAAAATTAAGGCCATGAGTTTTTTAAGTGAACTGGGTAGATTTAAGTTCCTGTAAAATGTTAAAACTGTATAAAGATTAAAGTAAATATATATGATATAGTTTATATAATTAAATATTATATTCACAGGCGGCAATATATTCCTGACGAACGAGGGGCACTGCCTGAAGCTGGGTGACTTCGGGTGCGCCGTCAAGATCCGCTCCAACACCACCGCGCCGCATGAACTGCAAGGATTCGTCGGCACGCAAGGTAACTATAGGGGTTTGAAGATTATAAATTTCTTACATTACCTTTCTCAAGAATATTAAATTTGATTGTTTTTTTTTTTTTTTTTTTTTTTTTCGGAAATTATAGTTATGTAACAAAATCAAGTCGAGTAACGCCAGAAACATACTACTGAATTGCGTGGCGTTATTTGATGTGACCAGAACCATACTACAAATACGCCATGCAACGTAGCATTGTGTTCGTAGTGGTTCTGGTCATAGAAAATACTACGATTTGATTTGATCCAATACATGTCGCGTCGGGTTGGGCGGCGTGGCGTTTCAGTAGTATGTTTCCGCCTTAATTTATAACATAGTGGATTATGCCATAGGGGAATTCTATCCAAAAGCTAACAGTTCATAATCCATATTTGTTACTATTATTGTTTTATGTGGACTATTAATAATTTGATTTAGAGTCTAATAATTGATTTAATTTGCAGCGTACATGGCGCCCGAAGTATTCATGAAGCACAGTCACGGTCGCGCCGCCGACATTTGGTCGCTCGGCTGCGTCGTCACTGAAATGGCTTCCGGAAAGGTAACATCAAATACTTGTCATATTTCTTGCTTCGGTACTGCACTTTTCATAAACTGGTATTGTTAAAGTTGGCGAAGTGGCGAAGTAATTTACTTTATGTGCTATTGTTATGTATATTTTCGGCATAGGTTGTGTAATAGATAAAAAATCGTTATTAATCATACTGATTATATACAGCTTTCAAAAAGTATAGATTTCTTATACCATTTAAAGACTGTTTTTCTCATGTTTTAAGAACATTTGACACCACAAATGAGTGTAAGACTTTGAATGAAATGTATTTATTGGTTATGTACGCAATTAAAGAGCTCTTATGACAAACCAATACACATAGAACTTAATCTCTATATACAACATATTTTCTATACTTAGTATTATTTATATTAATTTCTTATTAGTATTTTATTTAAATGATTAGTTACTACTACACAAATGTTAAAATATAACTATATTTCAACCAGACGACAAGAAGGTTTTATTAATGTATTAGTTACTACTATACAATTTTTTAAATATAACTATATATTATATATATATAATATATTATACCGGTCAACAAGAAGTTTATATTGATGTATAATGCATTTGTTATTCCAGCGTCCATTCCCGGAGTACGACAACTACCAGGTGATGTTCAAGGTGGGCATGGGCGGGCGGCCCGACATCCCCGCGTCGCTGTCGGAGGAGGGCCAGCAGTTCTGCGCCGCGTGCCTCACGCACGACCCCACGCAGCGCCCGCGCGCCGAGGCACTCACGCTGCACTCCTTCCTCATGGTGCGCACTCGTCACTCTCTATACTACATGCACTCCAACACTACGGACACTCAAAGCGACGCTGTCTCGCTGATTCACTTAATACATTACAAGTACAGTAAAACCTCAGTAATCCGCCACTATTTAAAACCAGACGGTGCCGGTTTATTGGAATGTTTGGATTACTGGATTATAGAGAAAAATGGTAATAGATAAAGAGAATGAGTACAAAAACAAATTGGAGCACAAAACAAGTATATTAACATATTAAATAATAACAAGTTTCTGTAAAAATGTATTTTCTATTGTTCCAGGTTAAATCGGACGACGACTGCCAGTGCGGGCCCGGTATTTTAATGAAATGATGGCATTTGACTCTAAAACTTGTAATAGTAGAGACTAGTGAAATGATGTTACTAATATTTATCAGTTGATGTTAAATAAATGTTATGTATTATATGCTGCAAGTGCAATAAATACTATTTTTGTTTTAATTGGATTTTAATTTGTACAAATTATTCGTAACGTCATTGTGTAGTTTATTTTTTGTGTAGATGTAATTATTGTAGTGAAGTTAGCACTAATGTATGAACACATCTTGTGATAAATGTTTTAGTGTACCCTTACCGTTCTTTTTCACGTATGGCCACATTATATGGTTATGGCACAATATAATTGGTGAAGGAAGGTTATGAAAATAAGAATAAACAAAAACAATCAGGAACGAGTAGATAGCGTGTGTACCGCGCTCAAAACGCACCGTATGTGTGCACCGCAGTCAATCTGTTGTGTCAATTTAGATCACAGTATAAATAGTTTTTAATTAGAATAGGGATGTTAACAAATGTTTGAATTTGCGTTTATTAAGATTTGAGATGTATACGAGTATTTTATTTCTGATAAGATTACATAAAATCACTAATTGAGGAACGTATATAATCTAATTTTTATACACATTTGGGCGAGCATACAAAATTATGACCTTGTGCTGATCGGTTAACCTATTTATATTTTGTTAAATTAACATCACATATTTTATAGATAGACTCTATATAACACGAAAATAATTATTTTTAGTTAGAAAATACGTAAATAAAAATATTTTTCGAAATTCCCTCTAAAACGCTTCAAACTGTCACGTGACTATAATCTACCTCAATGATCGGTAATAGTCTAGCGTTCTATCAAAATAAACTGAGTTTTTCATCTTGCCGCCCGAACAGTGATATCAGTGCATTCCGATCGCTGTTTGCAGTCAAGTGATAATGGGTAATGAATAAAACAATTTAAAATGTTTTTATTTAATTTATTACGAACAATTAAGTTCTCAAAACTTTAAGGTTTAAAATACTGTAAATTTTGGTTAAAACAATAAAACGCGAATTTGTAACGTAAGTCGACATTAGCTGAGACCCTATTAGCCGAGTAAATGCATTAGGAAGACATTGGTTGTTACTCTCTTCGAATTTCCAACAATTATTAAATTTCCCTTTTTCCCTGATTTTCCTATAATTTCAGAGAATGACAAACAAAGATCACGGTATGGTAGTTGCTTGTCTATAAACCCATAATTAAAAGCGTATAGTTAGATGATCGATTATCCAGAGAACCCACTCGTTTTGTATGTAGAATGGTTTCTTACTAATTTTATACTGATTGATGATCCATAACAATTGAAGTACAAGGAAATAGTTCAAATGTTTTTATGATAGTCGGTTTAGAGATGTGTAATTCAATATCAAACATTCCATGAGTCTTATAAAATTATTTTTATGCAATATAGAACAAAATTAGAGCAATTGATATTGATAAGTATAATATTTTGTAGATACGTATATTATATTTATTATATAATGTAATTAAGTAAGTTTTAGTAATGTATTATAAATGTTGTTTAATTAATAAATTATCGAAACGTTGCATAAATTATTTGTATTTTTTAAACGTTAACAGTGCCCCATGTATATAAGTTGTTGTCCAGGTTTGAAGGCGATAATAAATAAATAAATAGTAATAATACCTGATTTGTAATTAGACATCTCTATGTTTATAATTCAAAATGGCGGTTATATATTCAATTTTAGGTTTAAAAATAATAATAATAACACCCAACAGTCACATACCTAGTCCTGACCCCACACTAAGATCGAGTGTTGTGTGTATCAGGAACTACGAGAGACTTTTCGGTCTCAAACACCCAGACCCGAAAGAAATATTTGTGGGCCGCACAAACAGTTTTCTCGGTGCGGGATCGAACCCACGACCTCTCGTTTCACAGGCGGCGCCTAACCGACTGCGCCACGGAGGCTGTCAAAATATATACCCTGTATGTCCCACTAGTGCACGGGCCTTTTCTACAACCGAGGGTATGATTAAGAGTGGTTAGGATCATATAGGCCATATCCACCACGAACTTTACGTACCATAGATTTTTGGTAATGGGTATAAGGCTATTTCGACGAGGATAAAACAAACACCATATCGCCATTAATATTTATTGAGATTAACACTGAATTGACACAGACGATTAGTCTACCTGATATGTTTCGTTTACACATAGTCATGCACGGGCGGGGAAACAGTAGCTCTTGTATTTCACTATATAGATATGAGTAAATTAAATACTGTAAAAAGTACATTGCCTTTGTAAATTTCTGATTGTACAAGCATCAATAAGGGGCGACTTACGTGCAATTTTGAAATTGGTGCATTATTTTTTATTTTTTATGGAATTATTAATTTACTTTAAATGTGGTTAATTGATAAGTGAAGAGCAATCTTAATAGCGATAACCTATTTCGGCGAAAGTTGATAATCTTTTATGTTCTCTAGTTATAGTGAGACGCAAACGTGTCACTATGATTTTACACCATTTTGCGTATGAAGTCATTGAAATCATTCGGCCGTAATCGCTCCTTACTGGACGGGGTCCGAGACGCAAATTATACTTAACTAGAAGAATATTTTGATATCGATTCTTCTTCGAAAAGCTATGATGTGTATTATGACCATTCGACCTTAAAATATATTGAAAGCTAATTTATTATGTAACATCTTTTTTTTTTCATGTACTTTTCCAAATAACTTGAATTATGCTACTGTTTCTCCACGAATTGTGTTCTAATTTACAATTTATTTTCGTTTACCTATATATTTATTAACTGCATCTACTTTCTACGAAACAACAATAGAAACATCAATAAACATATTAATATTTAAGTTTACAAGCAAAAAATATAAAATAATTTTAATTAATTTTTTTATCTATTAAATAAATAATTTTTATGTATTTTCGTTTTCTTAAACAGCTTTTTAAGCAAAATCTTCGTATTGCAATACTATATTTAACATTTTACTTTCAATTTAGTGCATCAAAAAGATCTTATTTGATAGGAACATGTATCTATTTTATCGAAACAAATGAGCCATATCTATTTGTTAAATAAACAACCATATATTTATACCAACACATGCTATTTTACAGTGTAATTATCTAAATACATTTGATAACAAAATCACAGTTTGACAAATAGCACAGGAAAATTGGTCCTAAAATAACAACAAATTTTTCGTTATCCAGCCTCTACCTTATTAAATGCAAAATTTATTATATTTAAATAGAAATAACCGCAAAACAATAAATTAAACATTCGATAATTGCAATCCCTTTTCAACAAGTTACATAATTAAAAATATTTTATTAAGCGTAGAAATACTAATACTATAATTAACGAAATATGTTGAAAATAAATATATTTACAACAGCAAATCCACAATAATATCGTGTTAAAAGTTAAAACGTGTAAAAGCTTTGCTATATTCTACCCGCCTTATTCATAAACAATTTATAAATCTATTTTAATTATCAAATATTTTGTATTCTTCGCACAAACTGAATTCAAAAGTATTTTTTTATGGCAATGAATGGCATGCCGTTCGCCTGATAATAAGCGATACAGCTGCTCATGAACAGTAGCAAAACCAAACAATATCTTGAATTGAAATCAAAAGCAATGGTTGGTACTCCACTGCGCTCGCCATCCTGAGACCTAAGTTGTTAAGTCTCAATGTGTCCAGTAGTTGCTCTAGCTACAAGATCTTTCAAATTGAAACACAACAGTGCGTTCACACTGTTGTTTGGTGAGAGAAATAAAAGTCTTTGAAAAGGGACAAAACATTCGATTACTAAAATAGGTTTATAAATTGTTTATGAATGAGACTGTACATCTAACACTATTTTTAATAGGTAACACAGACATTAAACGACATAGGGTAACACTACCTTATATATATAACATATAGTATATAACAGGTGAACACGATCAATACTAGTCAAGATTAATACATTTTAATATTATATAGAAGTATGTATAACACAAAATAGTATGTATAACGTTCAATATTATCCTGCAATCATATTATTTATCGTTTTACTAAAAAGATAAAAAATAATAAGCATTTTATTATATCTTCCATTTAAATAACTACGATTTAAATTCCCCTAATACATTCATAAGATACATCAAGTTTTGAAATATCTACCGAACATTTATTGTATATAACTACTAAATATAATATGAATAAATATTTGTAAAATAAAGTCGAAAGTCGCGATGAACGAAGAAAATCTGGTCGAATTTTCGTGTGGCAATTAAGTTGTTCAACTAAATAATACCGCCTTTCAACTCCATTTTATTTCATTACAAATTGACATTTCCAACGTAAAATTTAAGATAATCGACAAAGTTTTTTATTTCAACAATCAATTATATGTAGAAATATAATTTTACAAGATCAAAACTATTATGTGCTGAAATATATAATTTTAATACATACAAAAATATCGTGGGAAATATTCCAATAAATATAATAGCAATATTTTTTGTATAATATATAAATGCATAGGTATACAATTTAAATAAAGAGTAGATATACCAGCACTTATAAATATCCGTCTCCGCAAATGGTATTAATTTTGTCTCCTTTATTTCAAAATATAATAAATATCTTTGATAGTTAAGTGGAGTTCGATGGTTAATGTGTATAATTTTAGCTATAAACCGAATTAAATGTGGTTTTATAGAGTTCCATGTGCGAAGACTTAATGTAAATATCTCTTAAACACAACTTTTTTCTAAACACGCTGTAGGCAAAGATGTTCAGCAAAAATTCGTCCTTATTTTAAATCCACTTATATATCGAAGATATATATAGGAGTCCTTTCTCTTTCTTTGGGTTTACATATTGTTGCTTCTTGCCCCACATATCTTAAATAAATGGCTTTACCACCTTTCAAAACTTCTTTGAAAAACGAATCTAAATAATATTATAACTTTTCTTTGTAACATGAACAATTTCCTTCTTTTACAACCAATTGACACAAACACAGTTTACAAAGAAATTAATACAAAATCAACAATAAATAGTAACATAAAATCTTAATTACTAATTGTTAGATTTCTAAAAGGAAAATCTAAATAATAATAGTCCTTATTTTAATTGGCCTGATGTGGCCCTAAATACTTAATGCTAAACTTTGATATGTTTTTGATATTCCTGGCCATGCTCGCATGAGTCTTTCATTGATATGTATATTTTTCTTAAATTACAAAGTATATACTGCATTTGTATTCAATAACGAAAACTCGCTATTTGACTCCATGCCCTAAAATATGTGTGGAGAGTTCAAAGATACGGTTATTAAGGTTTACCTCATTGGCACAAAATATGTAACAGATTATTTTGGAATTTGTGATGAATCTGTTCATCAGTTGATTTCTTTGATTTCAGATATTTCAGATATTTCAGATATTCATCAGATGGCGAAAGTTATCAGAAAATATTAATTTTGTGCTTCATTCTGTTATTTTTTGTTCTTCAACTTTGTAGGTTTCGATTCGACGATCTTTAAAAACATCTTCGATTTTATTTATGAATTCTTATATGAAAAATTTTGTAATGTTTGATACACATCACATAGTTTAAAAGTTTCTTTGTTGGATGTTCTTTTTTTATACTCATCGAATTCGCTTCTCATACAAATGCAGTACAAGTCTTATTCCTAAATATATATCTAGATTAATTTAGTTTTAAGAGCCTATGCACATCGTGTATTTTTGCGCGCAGATGACCCGTTTTTGCCTGTAGGTGTTCATAATGTAACAGGCATTGTATCGATACATGACGAAAAATAAAAGCGACAAAAAACGCATAGGTATAGCAAACCATTTTCACTGTAGATATAGTTACGAAGATTGAATGTTCTAGGGATGAAAATTAAAAGCAATACAGGCGTTGATTGTAGGCAATAGAAGTGGAGCACATTGTTCTTTCTCCAAGCTTGTTTTCGTAAGGAAAATCGTGATAAACGATCCGGCACAGTGCACAGATGGCCTGTATGAGGCGTAAAAGCCATGTTCAAATATCCTCCGCGCGTAAACTATACTCGTTGTCCATAGGCTCCAAGAATAACTTACTTACAACAATATCAAGTGTCGACTAGATAATGTCATTGAACGTCAGACCTAATTGAATCTCAGCTTAACTTTGTATGATTGACCCTGAAGAAATAAATAAGCATGATTCAATGGACTGCGAACTTACGGAATATCTTCGAGTAATGATTTAATTAACTCCAAAAGCTTTGATAATCCAGAGAGCTTAAAATGTTTAAACTATTGATTATTATGTGGCTTAGGTATGATATTTTATTTCTATAACTAAACTAGAGAACGTTGTTTATGACAATCATACATGATTGTAAACTTTTATCACCTCAGCATTGACGTTGTATTTTTATTTTCTAGGTTTAAGCTTACAACTATACTTCATTGCAGATTGAGAGTAGTTAAGTCTTTATGTTTAATTAATTTTTTATTCAAGATATGTATATATTTATAAAGTAGTATATTGGTAAAAGCAGGCTTAACCCTCTAGATTGATATGTTTGATTTCAAAAGCCTTTATCTAGACATATAATTATATAAATAGTATACGATATAATTACACATGGTTCAAGTGCATATGATACTTTTTATACAAGATATTAATTAGTTAAACATTAACGAATGTATATAAGAAAAATAACGTTCAATAAACTACAAGAACTACCATCAAATGACACTAATTGTATAAAAGATAATTTGTAGACTATAAATGTCGGCCAAGCCACTCAATAAAATATAACATTCTAAAATGTAACAACTGAATAAATCTAATAATTTCAGCGTAAAATATTGTTTGTTGTTCATTCGTTATTTAATGCTTCGCATTTTTTGTTTTATAGTAATTTATTTTGCAATACTTTTATTTTCACTTTCAAACCATTTAACACTTTTTGCATTTCCCTCTTAATTACCTTTTTAGAACATTTCTGATACGCATCCGTAATATATTCGAGAAAAATATTTAGATTTTTCCAAAATTAGTACACAATTTTATTTTTTCTACATCTTATAAGGTATGTATTGTGTAAAATGGCCTATGTGATATATAAGATTCATTTCGAATTTTGAGTACTGAATAACAGGTTTTACCTAGTCCGGTATCCCCACCTCTCTGTTGTTATATCAATACGTAAGCCCCACATTTCATGTCACCTACAGTACTTTGTTCCGAATAATATACTATTATATTATTCCTTGACATTCAATATTTTACGCTCTAAAATTCATGACCTAACATCTTTTCGCAAACAATATTGTTTATACGTCTATATCAGAGACAATTAAAACAATTATATATAAAAAACGACATACATAGCTTAGCTTGAAGCTACTTAATTTCTTAATTTTGATTTCTAAGTAAAAGTGCCTAAACTCCAAAAGCCAATTTTGATATGTTTCGTTCCCTTACCACTAAACTTTATGTGCGCAATCAATATAATGAAATTTTGATTATATACTTATACTTACATCAATTAATACTCCTTAAATTAATTCCATTTTTGTCGTTAAAGAAATGAGTATTTTGATTATAATATTCATCTCGCGTTGTTTTGAAATTACCCTATACAGGTGGTGGAATTTTGAGTGTCTACAGAAATTCGTACAAGTATGGACAGAATTCTATAGGATACATAATTTTCACATCTAATTTGTATGAAAATATTGGTTTTGGAATTTTGAAGTCACACCTAATTTTCTTATAGCATTTCACAACTTTCTTTTAGTAGAGACAATATTACCACCACCCGCATATTTTATCTATCCTTGACATTCCCTTAGTTGTCCGTCTTCCTAGCCTGGAACATGAGTTTCATGGAGTCCAGGGCCTCCTCTAAGGACTGGCGAAAGGCCTCGGTGTTGGTGACGCTGGACGAGGTGAAGGAGGCGATGCAGAAGATGACACAGTCTTTCTTCGGGTTGTAGCTGCAGCCGTACCCGTCGGGGACCACGGCGCCGTAGCCCATGAATGTACCTTCTGTTGTGGTTGCGACCTGGGTGTTTGAAAAAAAAAACTAACAATGAGTAAACATAGAATTATTATTTTTTGAATACACAATCAGACGTCCACCTGGGACAGACTACGTAAGAAAGTCGCTAGATGGTATATTATAAACTATTCTAGCGGCAAGTCCTTCTGAAGCCGCGAGTTTTATATATACATCTGTCTGTAAAAACGAATTAAAAGTGATAGTAGTGTATAATAGTTATTGTATAATACAAAATGGTGACTACTGTGGGGCTATCATAGTCAACTCAGATTTAAAGTCCCCAAATTAATAAAGAAAAAAAAAATCAAAAAGAAAATCGATGGTGGAAAAAGAATCCAACACTGGTAGTAGTGGACATACTTTGAGGAGGCCTATGCAGGTGACTTCCAGTAACGTGAAATAATAATTACCATTTGGAAAAATTATCGCGACATATGTGGGTAGTCTAAAAAAAGTCTACAAACTTCAGTTCGCGGTTGCGATTTCATCAAGTTAGTATAGCTCTCGGTTCGATATGAAAATCATGTCGGAGTGTAATGATTAAAACCGATTTTAAGTGTAGTGTGTTGTGTGTGAGAAAGTGCATTAGCATACAATGTACCGGCGGCAGTACGACAGTCCAGGTTAGTGGTATTATGTCATGAAATGGTTAGACAATAAGAAA
The DNA here is from genome assembly GCA_023078785.2 of Hyles euphorbiae. NCBI lineage: Eukaryota > Metazoa > Arthropoda > Insecta > Lepidoptera > Sphingidae > Hyles > Hyles euphorbiae. The sequence continues at coordinate 754,196 of CM041034.1, forward strand.
ATATTGTCAATGAGCACCGCCCCTTCTCAATTCTTATTAATCAAGCTATGGAAGAATTTGCAGGTCTATTCATTCTCTCCCCTCTTTAATCCCTGGTCTATCTGTATTAGTGTCGAGAAGCAAGCAAACCGACATTGTTATACTAAATAGCGAGATGCCACATTGCTCTGTCGCCAATCAGTGAGCTACATTCGAGCTAAGAAAAAAAACAACCTCGTCTGTTTGTTGAAAGCTAACTGCCAATTTGTAAAATCCTCTCCCACCATCATATTGCTCGTCACCTACCTGACTAGTGCTGAGTTTGAAATGTATCATCTGCTTGTAAGTATCATCGTTGAAGAGGGGCGGCAGTTGTCCCAGTGACTCCCGCGCCGCCTCGCGCAAGCCCAGCAGGTGGTTGTCGATGCCACGGCCCAGGATGTTGGCTTCCATGATCGATGTCTGCTTGCGAGCTGCTTCTTCAAACAGTTCGAGTTTCTTCTGTTCCTGCGAAATAGATAATAGCAGAATATTTTGTACATATAATTGCATCGTGCAGTAATTAGTCGGTCTCTGAATCAACTCTCACGTTCCAAATTTTTTATCCCCTTTTACCCTGAAGGTTAAATTTTATGATAATTTTGTATATCTCTTATTTATAATTCATAATATTATTAGTATGAACGACGAATGTAAAAGATGTTGTCACTAAGTTCTTCACAAACAATTTATTCTATCATTTAAATGTTTTTTACAGTACATATCCGCCAAAATATGTTTTTACATAAGTTACTAGAAGTATAAACTCACCCCATAAAGATTGAAAGAGACCTTCTTCTGTCCCTCATCGCTGGTCTCATTCAAGGGCGGAGTCTCTGCCGTGCACATGGCCGCTGCCCACGCGTGGGCTCCGGTGTGGGCTGACCTGATGTTATCCACGCGGCCGTTGCGGAAGCGCCGCAGAGAGGCCGACTCGTATGTTGTCACTAGATACCCGTACATCCTACATAGGGAAAGTCTAGTTAAGAATATCAATAATAAAAGTTGACAATAGCTAATGTTGTGGATTATTGCAAAATCATTCTTGAGGACAAAGCTATGAGCCTATAGCCAATATCGTAATAAAACAGTTAATTAATAGATTGTTACATTTACAAACAATAATTACAATTAAATTTAGTAGTATTGTTAGTCTTTGTCCAGTGTCCCCACACTATTAATTTGTGTAATAACCGTGGATAAGATCTACAAATGTTCTAGAGTCGGATGTTTTATTTTAAAAGACTTACTTGTAATAAGCGTATTGCAGCGCCAGCTGGATGTAGACGTCAGGGCTGGTCTTGCAGGACTTCATGAACTCCCGTCCATAGCCACGATATGTGTACACCTTGAAGTCCAGGTCCGATATAGCTCTAGAATAAAATATAGTATTTAAAAAGCGATATTGCCCACCCTATTTATTACTCTTTCATTCTATTTAGATGTCATAATATGCGCAGACACCTTGAATCACTTCGACAAACAGTCTTCTTTGTTACAGACTTATAAAAGGGGGAGGTTCTTAATTCAACTGTATGTTTCTTCTCTTCAATGAATTATTTATGGGTTTTAAATCTGTTCTCAAAAGTAAATTAAACACGTAATTCGCAAATCATATTAGAAAGTCCTTTCAAGTGTATTCCTAAAGTTTAATCTTCGTATTTGTCAATACTTCACCTGTCCAAATCCCTAGCCGCCTGCTCAATAGTCCTCTGCACATCAGGAGTTACGTTCCACTTGATAGCCTGGGGAGCTGGCAGCAGTGCGGGTGGTGGGGCAGGTCGTTCGGAAACCTCGGCTCTGGCTAGAGCACGCTCTGCAAGTCTGATGACGGCCACTCCTTCTGCAGCGCTGTGCTCGTAACACATGCCTACTGTTCCGTCGGATGAGATTATTAGCTGGGAACAGAATTATTTATTTATATTCTTTAATGTACATCAGGAAAATAACAAAAATAAACCTCATTGAATCGTTGGTAAAGACATTATTCGTGCTCTTTGTCATTTTGTACATTTACAATAACTGTTGTGTTTTGTATGTCAACGTCTACAACATCAATTGAATGAATAATTGACTTTAAAACGACGGGCTTAGACATCTTTTACAGTCCCCTTTGCTAGGTTGCCCTCATCCAATTTCAATTTTCAATCGATGTTTGTCCTGTCTTATTAAGCTCTAAAACATTACAATTGTCTAGAGATTAGAGAATATCCAGTTACTCGCTTTTGCTATTTCTAAATCACATTGATCAATCTAAATTTAATTGATTGACGACTCGAATAACTTCCTTGATGAAGCATCAAATCACAAGGGAAATCATTGAGACAGGCTCTAGATTGATTATATCAGAATTGTGGAGATAACATCAATTTCCCAATATACCTGCACGGTTTTGTCGAACCATCTGTTGGCGGAGTGGTGTCTTGTCCCCGCGCCGTGCATGGCGCGCAGCATAGCATTAGTTTGTTCATCTGTATCTGCTCTGTCGCCGCCGCTTTCGTCCACGCACAGGATGCATAGCGCTCGAGATATCAACTCCAGGTTGAAGCGGTTGTTCTCATCTGCGATTCACGTCAAATTAGTTAAGGCTATTGAGTTTCTCTTTGGTCACATGAGTTTTTGGCAGGTAGGTTCTTAAAAAGAAACGACATTTAAAACTCAGACTTACTAGCATAGAAAGGCTTTAGTATATTTGAAGCCAGGATGTCCGCGCTGTTTGAATAAGTATTTAACATGTATGAGGGAATGCGATAGTCTGGACCAATGGCTAGAAATTAATGAAAGCTAGATTCCGTAATGGTCTACTGCATGTTGATACACACCAATATCAGATGCAGTGGGCTATGTAGAAATATTTACCTGAATAGTACCTACCTTTAATAAGCTGCTCTCTAGCCCTGGCCCATTGATCTCTGTTCATGGAAGTGAGGAGACCGACCCTGGGCGCAGGTGGTGCTGCTGACGCGTCCACCATAGCGTGGAGAATTTGTGCCTGGATTTCCCCGGGAGTTAGACGCCCGCGGTCTGCTGCTTTTACCGGAATCGGGTAGAACTAAAACAAAGTAGTGTGTTTAAGTCATTATTAGGCTCTTAATAAGACTTGTTTTCTATCTTCTATACTTTTTTCTTTTCATTCATACTCGTGAACCTACTTATTGAAGATCTATTAATTCTTGTGTCGCGTATATAAGAAACTAGCAGAGAGTTTTTGGTCCTACAAACACTCATGTATCAGCCCATATACGTCCCACTGCAGGGCACGGGCCTCCTCTACAATCGACAGTACGATTGAGAGTGGTTAGGCCATATAGTCCACCACGCTTGCCTAGTGCGGGTTGGCGGACTTACATACCATAGATTTTTTTATAAATCGCTATGGTATGCAGGTTTCCTCACGATGTTTTCCTTCACCGTTTTAGTGCGTGGTGATTGACTATCAATACACACATGACCCCGAAAAGATATAAAGATAGAATATCTTCAAATACTGTTCAAATTCTAATACCTTTACTTGCCTAAAGTTTTCCATTCTAAGGAATCCCATACACATTGTATTCTCGTTTGAAAACCCTCATACATACGTCAAATTAGCCCAAACTAAACAAACCCACCTAAACAAGTTGCAGTTACGACAAAACTTGGCGTTCTAAACATCTAAGTGATGAAACCCACCGCAAGGACCCTAAGTGCTAAGTAAGTTATCTCAAGTTGGGCCGTGTAACTAAGTTAGCAACTTGTGGGCCCCGCAATGGAAACATAAGGGGATCTTGAAGGGAGACTGATAAATTAAATTCCTTCGATTTGCTCGTCGACGGCTGTATTTGCGATTCATTTGCGTGTTATTTCCGTCGTGTGGAAGGAATTTTGTGTTGTTGACTGAATTGCTATGAATTTATTGAATTAAGATTGATTACGTATGTGGAGAAATGTATCTATACGAGTACATATTAAAATTTTATATTTTCTTGATCTCTTAGACTGTTACACTTGCGGGCGAAGCAGATCAAAAACCTTACTATTTTTTGGCTCAAACGATTTATCAATAAAAAGTATGCATAACAATTTAATTTCTACATTCCCGTATGAGTAGTTAACTCAGATAGTTAATGTTATCCACTATTCAATTTAACGACATACTTGTCTAAAATGCCTGATTCAAGCAACTCATATTACGACATTTAAACTGTTAAACTCTTTCAAATGAAGTTGCAAGTGGCCAAAGTCCCATTAGGGACTAGTATAATTGTATATGTTCGTGATTATAATTATACTCTTTGGTAACACTCACATAATTCCTGCAAGCCACGACCACCAATTCCTCCAACTCCTCAGCGCCGTTCTTGACTTTTGGCAAGTCCAACCTATCCCTGCCCACTTCTGGGATACGACAAACTCCTAGCAGACGGTAGAACTGCTCCATGCACAGCGGCTGGCCTTTCTCGCGGCTTGTAGCGCGTTCTAGAGGTAGCTCGCCTCTACAAAATAAGGAAAGATACATAAAGATGATCTAGGTGTATGTCTTTCCAAATACTAACATTTTACAACAATCATACACAAAGTTCTGATATCACAGAAATATGTCAGATCTTGTATTATGGACATGAAAACCAGAAATATACTTTTTGGTATTCGAGGCGCTGACTCCAAACCATATATAAAAATTTGTATCATATGAGGTTCAAAGAGAAAACAGACAAAGGTTATAATAATAATAATAATAATAATAAAACTTTATTTCAGACCATCGATCCATATTTTTACATTAAGAATATTAATTAATACTAATTTAATAACAATATAAACATTATTCATGGCTTATTACACATTTCACCCAGTGCTTTCGAATAGGACAATCAAATCTTGCAGCAATCGCTTTCAAGATACTATTGGTACTCGTTCTCAAACGATGCAACATTGAAGCTGTTTTTTTACGCATTAATGCGTGAAAGCCGTCTGTACGACTTTCAGTGAACATATTAGAGGCACTACAGTACTTTGGTAGTCCCAACAGCATCCTGAAAGCGTTGTTGTATTGCACCCGTAGGACGTTGTAAGCTCGGCGCGTATATGACACCCACAGGCCACTAGAATAGAACGATTGACAAAAAGCTTTAAATAACGTTATTTTGACGTCAGTGGTACATCGAGAAAACCTGCGGGCAAGCATATTGCTCCTTACCGCCAACATCCTACGCTCCCTCTCTATATCGGCATCGTCCGTTAGATTATTAGTAACAATGTGACCGAGGTACTTAAAGCTATCAACAATATCTACAATTCCACCTTTAAGATGGACCGGAGGCACATGGCGTGGTTGCTGATTAGGTGGTTTAAAGACTACTATTTTACTTTTTGTGGCATTGTACCTTAAGCCATGCCTCTCCGTGTAACTCTCACATATAGATAGTAGCTTTCTTAAGCCGCTTATCGACGGACTAAGCAGCACCATGTCATCTGCATAGCTGATATTATTGAGACATATCTCATCAACATGACATCAGACATGAGCGCTGCTCAGCTCCTCGATAAGCGAGTTAATATACAAATTAAATAGCAAAGGTGAACTCAATCCACCCTGTCTCACGCCACTGCAATCTGTATTCATCTGATAAGGTATCGATCCATCTCACATTATTTACCTGATTAGAATACCAATACTTAAGGAGACACGTGTATTCCGCCGGTACACCGGTGCTCCCTAGCTTGTCCCATAGTAACTCATAGGAGACCAGATCAAATGCTTTAGACAAGTCAAGGAAACACCCATACACCGGCGTCTTCCTCGCAGTATAATAATTGACCGTGTGTTTTAAACTAAGAATAGCACTTTCCGTTGACATCCCTGCCCTAAATCCAAATTGTGCGTCATGTATCTTAACCCATTCAAGAAGGCAACTGTTCAACAAACTGTCAAGGATTTTGGCTGTAGTGGTAGCGAGTGAGATGGGTCGGTAATTGCCGATATCAGATACATTGCCGGTCCTATTTTTTAAGATTGGAACGACTATTGTTCTCGTTAAAGCGTCCGGTAAGTAAGTATGGCCTAGACACAGGGTGAAAAGCAGAGAGAGAAGCCTCGGCAAGTGAACCCCCGCATACTTAAAGTGCTCGATACTGAGACCATCGTAACCAGGTGATTTTCCATGCTGCATTGTTTTAATAATCTTGGTTATGTAAGAGATCCATGTAAATATGTTGAAAATAATATGAGGCAGTTAACGGCTTTTACTTTAAAACTCTAATGTTTTATGTAATTTTTAATACCTATCCAGCATCTCCTTGTAATCCAGCAGGTCGTCGATGAACAGCGCTCCCAGGTCAGCCACCTCCTCCATCTTGGCGAAGTGGCGGCGCGGGAACACCATGCCAGGGTTGGAGTTGATGGGCAGCGGTAGACGTACCTTCAGGTACATGTCGTCTAACCACCAGCTGGTCACCTGCGCAAGGATATAAGGTAGGAAGTTTAATATTTTTTGTTGTTTTGATGCTTATATTTTCGAGAATTAAATCTTGAACTAATGAAAATATGTTTATATAGTCAGTTTTGGTATTTTGACTTATGTATCAGTCCATTTACGCCCCACTACAGGGCACGGGCCTCTTCTAAAATCGAGAATGCGATTGAGATGGGTTTGGCGACATATTCAATCACTATGTCGTCACAATAGTCGCCTACTCTGCGTAGGCGGACTTTATATGCCATAGAAATTCCTGCGAATCGCTATAATATGCAGCTTACCTCACGATGTTTTCCTTAACCGTTATAGTGCTGGAAATTGACTATCAATACTCACATTATTCTGAAAAGTCAGAGGTGTGCCCTGGGATTCGAACCCGCGACCATGTTGGCAGCGTCTGGTCTATTTATCACCAGGCCACAACGCACTTGACATTTGTGTGAATATTTTATAGAATTATTACGTTAAATAAGCAAAACTGTGTGCGTCGAATTTTTTTTTCCGCGATTATTGTGAACTAGCGGTCCGAGGGGGCTCTTAATTTTTTATCTTTCGAAAAAAGTTTTTTTTTTCATAAAATTACCCTATGTTACTTCTAATACCTCCAAGACTATGTGTACAAAGTTTCATGATGATCAGTTATGTAGTTTTCGCGTGAAAGCCTGACAAACAAACTTACATTCGCATTTATAATATTAGTATGATTAGATGTAATAGGGAGCGGGCCTATCGCCATTCCAGGCATAAATTCCTTAATCCTGGCTGATAATAGAGAAATCCAATACGACCTCATCGACCCGGGATTCGTGCGGGAACTGCGCTAACGAGGCAGTAATTCTATTTTTTTGTCTCTATTACTAAGTGAAAGATAAGATTTTGCATCTGATTAAAATGCCATTCGAATTTCAGTTATGCGTCTTGTTTTAATTTATTTCTATGTTAATATTCATTGTTTAAGGTGCACATTATTAAGTAATTTAATTACAATAATAATAAATATTTAAAAAATAGCAATGTAAAAAAATTCATTGTCTTAAAAATAAAACAATTAATTACATGATTAACTTATTTATTTAGAAAACTTAAAAATATTTATTATACGGTGCAGTAGGGCTTAAGAAAAACAAAGTCCTTCTTTGGCGCACAGTCCTTCGCTTGGCGGTCGTAGTTTCGACTACATTTTCTTTGTCACTTTTATACTGAAACACAGATTTGTCGTCATCATCATCATCATCATAAGTTTTCAAGAAGTATTCATTCTCGTAACTTTTTGTCGTAGATTTAACGTAATCCGAATTGTAAAGGTAACTTTTAATGGAGTCTATTCTGTCTCTCAGATACTTTGCTTTAGTATAGGTTGGTACAAAGGACGGCTTTTCCAAAGTGGTGTCGAATGTCGATTTCGTTTTAGGTTCAAATTGCTTCAAAGCCTCTTGTATATTGTTAAATTTTTGTCTCCAGTTAAAACCCAATTGTTTACGGTCTTGCATATCGTCTCCATTTATATAATCACTATGTTTAATGTACATAGGTTTCGGTCGAAAATAGTTCATTGCCTTGTCGATTGTCTCAAACTTTGGCTTCAAAACTATTTGTCTTGGTATAGACGTGGCTGCTTTAGGAATAAAAACACGTCGGCTATGCGGAGACAGATTTTTTATAATATTGCGTGGTGTTATTCTTTGAGCGTATTCAATTTTAGTATTTTTATCTGTTAGGTCTTTCTTCTTGTTAGAAAACTGAATTCTCTTCATCACCTTTGTCTGTTTGTGTGGTGGCAGCATTCTCCCCGGATACATATTTGTTTTTGGGAAGGGATCTAAGAGAAGCCTTTTCTTTGATTGCGTTCTTGCGACGTGGTTTCGAAATGTGTTCGCGTGTGTTTTGTTTCTAATTTTATTTACATTCAATTTAGGCTGTATTACTTTCGTCCATTTATTTATTCTCATCGTGGTGCTTGAATTTACAGATGCTGTGGTGTTTGATTTTGATGTTCTTTTGGATGTTGTTTTTGGTATTGTTTTTTGAGTGACAATAGTAACTACATTTGGTTTTCGCGTCAACCTTTTAATTATTGTAATTGGTAAGTCCAGATCATCTACTACATTAGGTTTGTATGTATTATATTTTACTGTCCTGGCTCTTTTTGTTATCATGGGAGTAGTTGATAGTACATTTTTATTAGTGTTAGATATACTAGCTCTACGTCGAAATGATTTTGTAGAAGCTACTAATATGTTATCTTTTTTATTTTTGATATAGTGTGTCTCTTTGGCTTTCGTATTTGTTGTAGAATATGCAGAAACTGTCGCACCAGCCGATGAAATTTCGTCTATTATTGGTATACTTGTAGGAATATCTATTTTATAATCATATCTATCTACTTTGTTCTCTGACACATCCACTTTTGATACTTTTATCGAATTAAATCCACCTTCATCATTGTTCACCACTGGAAGTGAATTAATTCGATACAAGAGAATGGGTAAAGTAGTTTGATATACTGCTTCAATTTTTTGTTTGGGGAAAGTAGTTTCTTTTTCTAGTGCAATTTTTTTAAATTTCTCGTTCGGGGGAATTGCTGTAGGAGTGATCGGCGATAGATTTAGAATTTCATCAAAGTCCGCTGTCGACATCTTCTTTGCCCTTGACAGAGTATTTTCCAAAGCTTTTTTATTGATATGTCTGTCAAAATCAGATTTATAAGGTTCCAGATTGCTATTGATATTGAAGGTTTCAGTATGACTGATCTTCACGCCGTTTTCCGCACTTAGAAATAGTTGCAAATTATATTTATTTTCGACATAATCAGATTCTATATTGATTAGCTGTGGATTATCAACTTTGCTGTTTGTTTTTCTGTTAGATATTCCTGTATTTGATAACATTGCCTCTTTGTGGTGAGATTTTCGTTTCGCATCATTCTTTGAATCTACAGCAACAAACGATGGATTTGTAGAACCTACCACATTGTATTTATTTGTGTCATCAACATTGTTAAACATATTTCCAACCACAGGAAGGTGCATGACACTTAGGTCTATTTCAGGAACTTCAATTGTGGTTTTTGGAGATAACGTAGTTTTTCTTGGAAGTAATCTAGTGTCATATATGGATGTTGTAAATATACTTTTGGGCAAAGATGTGTCATCTGTGGACGGTTTGGCGTTTTGTTGACTGATTATAAGAGATTCAGTATAACTTTGTGCTTCAGATATTTTTTGCGCGGCTTCGAAAGGTTTGATAGTCACATAGCTACCGCTTTTCACATTATTTACTTCGTAATCCGTATTATAATAATGCATTATATTTTTATTTTTCGGTATAGTCGTAATTGTTGGTATCATATAATGTTTAGAGTCGCTCGCATTATACTGAGAAGAGATTTTATCAAAATGTGTGGTAGTTGACATTGTTGTATTTTTACTCGAAGCGTTATATACGCTTGTTGGTGTATAATCTTTAGATTCTTTTAACGTGTCTTCAAATATAAAAGTATCGGATTTAGTAAGTGATTCAATAAGATTCCCTTCTGTTGTCACAAACACCGGAGTATATTTATTTCCTAGTTTTGAAGACTCCTCTGTAGTTTTAGGTTTAAATTGTCGCATATCACTAGGTAAATTATTATTGACTGGTAATATTGTACTATCATTATTTATTTTTAGTTCATTGTGGCTATTTTGGTTGTAAATGTTGTCAGTAACTTGCACATCTGGTGCTTTTGTGTCCATATGAATAATAGCATTGTTTTGTGGAAATATGTCTCGAGTTGTGGATATCTTCTTGTTTGGATAGTTTTTCGCGTGCCTATATGGAATGATGTAATCTGACTTATCATGGAATTTAATTGCAGTAGCATAAGTAACACTATCTTGCATGTTTCTCTCGTCAAACCTTCTACTTAATAACATGGACGGTTGATTTGTAACATTAGTAATAAGCCGAACTTCTGAATTATAATAAGCATCGGAATCGGAAGGTGTCAACTTGTCTTGTATTAAACTAAGATTTACTTTATCATAATCGTATGAATCAGTTACTTTTGTATCGTTAATTCCATTATGATTATGAAATTTTCGTTTCATATTAATGTAAAAATCTGGTGTAACTTCATTTATTATTTCACCTTCAGTCATTTTCATGAATTTATCTGAAGATCTATGAGATGTCAAATCAATATCTTGATTGATTTTTGTTTTCCCTTTTGTATATTGTTTATTCGTATTCGTATTTGTATATTCTTCCGTTGGTTGGAAGCCATCGGCAGTGAATACTTCATAATCTATTCCAGTCTTGCTAGTATTTATAGTTGTATTAATGTTAAGAATAACTGGAGCAATATTTTGCTTGAGTTTTACAAGCTCTTTGTCAGATGATAAAGAGTGACTTTCTGGTGGGACTGTTTCGTTCCCTGGTAATTCATCTGTATATGGATACATATTACGATGACTGTATGTGAATCTTTCTGGTAAGTTTTTATTTATGCCAGGCAAATCCAATAGATTGTATGTAGTGGTACTAAATTGTTTGACAAAATTATGTATAATATTGTCATTTCTATTGAATAATACATTATTGACTGTTTTATTTTGGGGATGTTCAATGTCGAAAATCGTATTGTTAATCTCTAAAACTGCTGGCCATTTTTCACTATCACCTGTCTCATTCTTATCCATAAAATTTTCACTTACTTGCGTATTATTCTGATTCCAAAATGTTGATTTGGTTAACTTGATGTTATTTACAGAATTAGTAGTGATTTCCGATATCAAATCATCAATATCACTATGATTCATTTCTAAGCCTTTTGAATCATAAGATTCAAGATTTGTCAGTAAAGGAATCATTGATACCTCTTTCATTCCTTTAGAATGACTAACAGTTATTGGTTTAATATTGGTGATTCTATCATTAGTTCCCTCAGAAAGCACGTGCACTGTGACATATTGTCTAGCATTTTTTGAAAGATCAACGTTACTTCTCTTTTGGTCCATATTTTGCTTTATTGATTCTGTTGATTTGTTGCCCTCAATCTCCATACGGCTATTCACAACATTTTTATTAGGTAAAATTATAGTAGCTTTAGACATTTCTTTGTTTTCAATGCTACTCGCTCTGCTAGATGAATTTACGTCAAATAAACTCGAATAAGTATGAGGTGTCTGAGTAGTCGTGGCATACAATCCAAAATATAATGAGTACTTTTCATCATTGCTCATTAAAAGTGGACTATTTTCATTATAAACCAAAGGTGTGTATGTAGGATTTGATTGAGATGTTAGTGTTGGCTCGACGATCGAATTCCTTCTATTGTTGTCAGTTGCTATTGCATTTTCAATAGGTAATGAAACTTTGTTAACATCTTTTATTCTAACTGCAATGAGTGGTGTTGTATCTTTAAATTTAAATGTTTTATTTATATGTCCATTGGTAATATTCTGTGGTACTTTGTAACTGTCAAAAGTTGTAGCCATATTTTTGTCCAGTATTGGTGTTTTGTAATGTTCAGTTGATGATATAAGTTCTGTATTAAATTTTTCAACATTTTCTGGAGGCACCAAAGATATTTTTCCATTATATGTCTTAACATATTTTGAAATTTCATTTCCATAATTAAATAATTTACACGTAGAAGAATTGTGTACTATAGACTTCACTGATGAATTAAAAGTCCAGCTATTTGTTATTTTAGTATGTTCATTTTTGTTTTCAGTTTTTAATATATTCGGTCTATTGTTATGAATAAACAGCGCATTATTATAACTTTCAGTTGTTGCATATGACGTTGTTTCATTATATGTATCAAGTGCCGTTTTATTTGGATCTATTTCTGTACTTGGTGATGTTTCTTTAGTTTTTTCATGCAATTTTAATGGAGTTCTTTTTGAGATATCGTTGTCTATACTTACTATTGTTGCATTATAGTTAGATAAATGGTCATCTAATTGCATTGTAATATTGTCTGATATATCATACAATTTATTTTTTGAATCCCTGATCATTGAGTTAGTACTGAATGGTTTATAAATTTCCTTAGTTTTCAGTCTATTGTGTTTCACAAATTCTTTGACTTTAATTGAAACATGTTCTATGAACGTGCCTTTAGTTGATTCAATATCATGTTGAGGCAGATTATTCATATGAGATATTTTCTCCAAAATTATATGATCGGTATCCGCAACCCCAATTTCATCAGTGGAATAAGGCAAAGTATTTTTATATGATAATATTCCTACAGATTCCTTGCCACCCTTTTGTTGGTTCGGAAAGCTTTTTCTATTTCTTTCTTGTAATATTGAAGACGTAAGTGGTGACACTGTATGTTTGTAAGATCCTTTTAATGATGTGTAATTTGACCCAGTATTTGTATCGTTTCTATTGCTATTACCGATTAGAATCGTATATCGTTTTAATATCTCTGTAGTTTCTGGGCTATTACTTCCATGAGGTGTAGAAGATGCTTTTTGTGTATCAAACGTAAAATTCTTAGTTAAATATTTTGATTTTCTAGATTCATTATTTTTCAAAGCACTTATAGTATTCGTAGAATCCGTCGTAAAACCCTGGAATATTATTTCTTCGTTTATATTTTTATTTTTGACTTCTTTTAGAGGTGACGTATCGTAAATTCTATAAATCATTGTGGATTTTTCCATTGCTTCTGCATCGATTTCTGTTGTTTTACCATTTTTTGCAATATTATTATAATAATTATATGACATCCGGCATATAGAAGTCGATTTTGGAGTGGGTGATTCATCAATAGTGTCCGCATATTTAATAGGACTTGTAGTACTATTTATTTCTGACTTACTCATTACTGCATTTGTGTAATATTTTAATCCTTTTGTAATACTTAGGATATCACTTATGAAGGGTTTATTTGGTTCAGTAATCAAATACATTCGGTCAGTAGTGAAACCGCTATTTCTAGTATCGATATTGCCCGTAGTGTCAAAAATTAAAGGTATGTAAATGTTTTCCTTCTTATCGTTTCCTCTATTACAATTTTCTTTTATTCCAGTAGTGTGGTGTTCCAAAATTGACGGTGTGATCGTTGGTGACGCTATTTTAAATGTAGTCAAATTATCATCGCGAACCCCATCGCTTGTTTGTTTAATGGTCTTCACTGAATCTGTATCTTTGCTGAAGTATTTTGTCATAATTGGAACTAAATATGTAGTTTCATTTCTGGCATTATCTACTTCCATAGTATTAGTTGATGTTTCACCAGTTGTAGAAATGCTATTGATATTACTATCAATTAATCCATAGTATTTAAATTTTTGTGTGGTACTACTTTTATATTCATCGGGATGACGACTATAAGATGTACTGTCGTCTGTATCATCATTAGTTTCTAATAATGATTGTGTTGATTGATTTTTTGGGTCAATATTTATAACCCCGTTATATTGTGGTTCTTCATAGGTATGCCCCACTTTTGTAACATTTTTTGTTTTATTTTTATATCCTATGTAGTTTTCAGTAAATGGTTGCGAAGTACGATAATTTTGAATATTGTGGTTAGAGTTAGTTAATTTTTTCAAATCTATTGGATTATCTGTAGTTTTCTGAACTTGTGCTCTAGTATTTTTTTCATTAATTGCAACCGTGTAGTGTTTCTCTTTGCTTTGATGTATTAAAAACGGTTTTGGCGCTGTTTGCTCATTACTAGGCAGACTGGATGGTGTGATTATTAGTATTTTATCGGACTTATAATCCTTTGTATACTTTTTATTGCTTGTTTGTGTTGGCATTCCAGAACCTTTTAATTTCCCTGCAGTACTTTTATTTTTGATGGGTGTGGTGACATATGGTGTCGTATTATTTTCTATTGGAAGAACTTCGGTTTTCGTAGACTGTATTGTCCCATATATAGTTGGTATTTCAGTGACTCTTGTCTCGTTGAAATTGGGATGAGCTATGAAGGTATTCTGCACTGTTGCAATTAAATTGCTTGTGTGACCGGCTTCTGGTTCAATAGTATATATTTGATCGGCTGCATTAGCATTTTTATTTTCAGTGTCGTTAAATATTGAATTTACGATACTATTAAATATAGCTTTATCATTTTTAATTACATTTTGTTTAGTATAATTAGTGACTAATTGGTGTTTAGTAATTGAGAATGGATAACTTTTTGCGCTGATTTTCGATTTAGTTTTAATTGTGCTACTAGATTTATAACTACCATTAACGGATGTCTCATAGTCTTTAGTTGGGCGGCCAGTTATATAATTGTGGGCTGTTGATTTATATTGATTGCCAACATTAATTAGTGTCGTATATTTTTTTACTTTTGGAGCAACAGTTTTTGGTCTGTCCATTAATTCACTGTGGGATGTACTATATTGGCTACTGGTTTTGACTGATGTCACGTAGTCTTCGAGTAGCGCAGGATAGATTTTTGTAGTATTTGGTTGTTCATTCTCCGTAGTAGTGTATGGTTGGCTGTTACCTACGTGTGGTCCATAAACTTTGGTAGTAGTAGAAGATAGTTTTAAACTATTTGTAACTTCAATTTCAGTCCTGGTATATTCATAACTGGGGTCCCCTGTTTTCTTATGAGCTTTATTTATTTTAGGGTCTGTGCTCATTTTTGCCTCGTTCTCATCCTTGTTATGTTGATAATCGATGTTAATTGAAGTGTCAATATCTTTGACCGTCGCAGAATCAAATTGTACACTATCTGTATATTTATTTTTAATCATAGTATGGTTCTGTGGTCTAATATTAGTTGATGTTTCATCTTTATCCATTACACTTCCGAATGTTAAACTGCTAGTTGATTCTTTTTCTGTCTCGGTGTTAGCTGTTGTTGAATAATTTTTGAATTTTGTAGGAAGACTTTTTGTGCTATTAGATGCGTTTTTCTTGTCCGCAATATAATACTTATGGCTAATAGAGACAGATGTCCTAGTATCGTCTAATATAGTAGGATTTGTGTCTAACATGTCTGTTAACTTAATTTTCCTCCTAATATTATGTTGATAGTCATCGACTGATGTTGCATAATGTATTAGAGAATCTGCTTTTGGTTTAGTTGTCATTTCCTCCCCTGTTTTGATATCGACTGACGTCATAAAGTCTGTAACTAGCGTAGGATCAATTTGTGGAGTATATGTTAATTCGGTATCTGTAGTGGTATATGGGTATTTGATATATTCTGATGCTTCAAAATCGTTGTCTATAGTAGAATATTCTTTTGATCTATGTCTTAATCCAACTTCAGTCGTGGTGTACTCATGAGTGAGATCGCCTACTTTTCGATTAACCTTGGTTATTGAAGGATCATTTTTTACGTTGTTTGGTGTTTTATTCTCAATGGTAACATTTTTATTGGCCATTACAGAGTTGACTAATGTTCCAAGGTTTTCCGCAACTGTAGAATGTTTTTTTAAGTTTTGCATGACTTTATTTTCGGTCGTTGTATTAATTTGAGGTCTAAGGTCACTAACCAGTTTTTCATCTTTAAGTGTTGTAGCATCAGTTTTTAAGATGTTTGTGGATTCTTCTTCATTTTTGATATATCGACAGTCGGTATTTGCAGTGTCATAATCTTTAAACATTGTAAGAATATTATTTACGCTGGCAGTCGATTCATTCTGAAGCGCTATATAATTGACATTACCAATATTAACGAGTGTCTTAGAATCATCTAATGTAGTGCGATGCGTTTTTGTAATATCCGTTAATTCATTTGTGGTATTTGTATTAGATTGATAGTCACTGACTGATGTTGCATCAGTTTTTACTATTGGAGAATCGATTTTTTTACCATATGCCAATTTTTTCTTTGTCATGGTATCGCTAGTATCAACTGGCATCACGTAGTCTTTGACTATTTTTGGATAACTTTTTGTGGTGAATGTTAGATTAGTCATGAAGGTAGTATATGGATAGCTGACATTTACTGACGTACCATTATCTTTGGCTATTCTAAAATAATTGCTCGAGTCGGTTATTAATCTAAAGTTCATCGTGGTAGCATGATCAAAAAATATGCCATCATCTTTAGTGATCGTAGGATCAACTTGTATGTTCTCCTTTTTATTCTTTTGAACCATGGTATATTGATTGACATCAATTGATGCCTCATCCTTATTCGCTGCTGTAATATGTTTTCCTGATCTATCTTCGAATTTATAGTCAGTCGTAGTATTACCAATACTGGCTGATTTTTCATCGTAAGATATTTCAGTATCAATGTTTAAACTGCTTGTTAATTTCTTTCCTATTGTAGTGGAGTCCATTGTAGTTGAAGTTGCATAATCTGTGAACATTGCAGGAACAATTCCTGTGCTACTGGTTGATTCATTCTTGATTGCAGTAAAATACTCAGGTCCAATGTTGGTGGTTGTCATAGTATCGTCTAATACAGTAGAATACGATTTTTTAATATAAGTTAAATTTTTGGATATAGTTTTATATTTATGATTTTTGACCGATGCAGTATCATTTTGGATTATTAGAGAATCAGTTTTTGGTTTATCGGTCAATTTATTATTTGTCGTGATATCGACTGTTCCCATGAAATCTTTAACTAACGTTGTATATTGCGTTGTATTTTTAGTTACATCATTTTCTGTAGTAGTATGTCTGTAGCTAACATCTGCTAATAGTCCGTAGTTTTCGACTACCGTAGAATATTTTATTGAGGTGTTTCTAAAAGCTTTAGTTAGTGAAGGATCAATTATTATGCCTTCCCTTTCTTCCTTTTCGGTCATGGTATATTTATTGCTGGCATCGAGTGATGTGCTATCAATAGTGCCAACAGTAGTATCCATATTTGAGCTATCAGAAGACTCATTCGCAGAAGCAGTGTAATATTGAGGTCTAACAGTAACCCTTGTGTCGTCTTCAAGTATTGTAGCATCAGTTTTTACAATTTTTGTTAATCCATTTTCGACCGTAGTATAGGGGTAGTTGGTATTAACCGAAGTAAGATAGCTTTTAAATGTTGTAGGAGTTTTTTCTGTGCTGATAATTGATTTATTCTTAACCACAGTATAAAACTCATCAGTAGGGTATGTTTTTGTGATATCTGTTAATTCATTTTTGGTTATCGTGTTACGTTCGTAGTCATCATATACAGATGTTTTATAATGTTTGACAATCAGAGGAGCAACTTTTGGTCTATCAGTTAATTCACTGTTTGTAGTGATATCGCCGGTATCAGGCGTTGTGTCGTCTTTAACGTGGATTGAATAACTTTTTGTATTACGTATTATTTCAGTCATGTTACCACCGTATGGAGGGCTGATATCTACTGTTGATCTATAATCGTCGACCATGGTAGAATATTTTCTTGATCCAGTTGTTAACCCAAATTTAGTTGTGGTGTACTCATGAGTGGGACCATCTAATTTTCCATAAGCTTTAGATGTTGCAGGATCAATTTTCACGTTACTTATTGCATCGTTTTCGGTTGTAGTATAATGTTGAGGTTTATGACTGATGACCGGTGTTTCATCTTTGGGTATTGTAGTTTCAAATTTTGAGCTCCTTATTAATTGGTTATCTATCATAGTAAATGCATGATCAATATTAGATGATGGCACATTGTATTCTAACGTTGTAGGACTATTTTTTGTGCTCTGATTTGATTTATCCTGAAGTATAATATAATACTCGTGGTCAATATTAATGGTTGTGTCGTTTTCTTTTGTTAATGCATATTTAGCGGTTACATACTCGCTTAATTTTTCATAAGTTTTCGTTATTGTACGATATTCTTTTTCGCTGTCTGCTAACTGAATTTTATCGTCTGGTTTTTCATAAATCATAGGTATTGTAGCAACCGTGTTTAAGCTGTGTTTTAATGCATTTTTGATCGTAGTATACTGATGGTTGATGTTAATTGATTTTCCATAATCTTGAAACGTTTTAGGAATCTTTTTTGGGCTACCAATCGATTCATCCTTAATTGCAGTAGAATGCTCAGAACAAAAACTGGTGGTAGCCCCGGTATCATTTAATATAGTTGAATATGACTTTGTAATATCTCTTAATTCATTTTTGGTAAGAATATTTTGTTGATAGTCGTTTACATTTTTTTCATAATCTCCAATTATTGTGGAATTAGTTTTTGTAGTATCAGTTGGTTTAATATTAGTGATGGCATATTGACTACTAACATAGTCTGCTACTTCATCTGTTGTTAAGATTGTAGTATCATTTATAATCTTCACCGGTTTTTCAGATGTTGTAGTTGTAGTTATCGAATTAGGCCTTATGTAATCAATGCCTAATATTTTTGCAAAGGAATTTCGACTTCTTGCTACTACGGGACTTTTTGTAATGTGAGGTGTTAGATTACGGTGTTCTTCAGTAACTTTGGTACTAGTGTCATTTGACGTTGTATGCATACTTGTAGTTTGCCTAAAATAATTATTTTGGTTTGCATAAACTGGGAATACCGTTGATTTATCATTTGACAAATCTATTGCACGACCAAAAAGTTTTATTGTACTTGATACATTATTTGTTTTTGAATAATTATTTGACGATCCTGCAGCAGTCGTATCATTTATTTCATTAGCAATGGACAAATTATCGATTATAATAGGTTTTGTTTTGTATCTGGTTATAACCTGTCTGATCGGTATAAATATTTTTTGGTACTCTTCTGATGATTCTTGCTTCAAAGTAGGTTTAATTGTGTTATTTATATCATCGGCAATTTCAGATCTTGTGGAAAATTTGTAATTCAATAATTGTTCTGGTTGAGTACTTGAAGAATTTGTCAACTGACTATGCTCGATAGAATTGTATATTTGTGTTTCAAGCGGAGGTGTCATTTCAATTTGAACTGTAGATCTTTTGATTTGGGATGTTGTAGCCCTAAGATTTGCTTTATGATCGTTATTATTTAGAAAATACTGACGAGTATTGCTAGTAGTCTCTCTTTCTTCAATCGTTCCCTCGTTGCTGAGGACCGCGATTCCTTTTGATTCCGCCAACCAGTTTTCTCCATCGGATCCTTTCTTTATCTTACTAGTAGTCAAATTTTCCACTTTATCTTCAGACTTAAAAGTTTTCTTAGGCGTTTTAGTTGTTGTTACTTCGGTCATTGTAGTGGTTAACTCTTGTTTTACATCTTGAATGGACGTTATACTTTTAACAGGCTCTTTGGAACTCAGTTTTATGTTGTTTATGGTTGTCTCTAGATCGATAAGATCGACAGTAACATTAGAAGAAGTAAGCATATTTTCTTTGTCCATCCAAGGAAGATCGCTGGATGATCTATACTTAACCATAGTCATGGGATAAACACTTGAACTAATATTTGTATGAATATTTTTATCACTTGAGTCGTTTGTATTGTTATGTTTGTTTGAATTAAACTCATTTTGTGTCAATAACTTGTCAGTCGTACTGTTCCTTAGGTTTGGTATAGCGTGTAATGTGACTGTAAAAGTATTGAGTATTGCATCGTAAGGAGTCGGAAGTTCTGAATCACTGTGGGTTTCTTTTTCTAATATCAACATTGTAGGAGTCTCGGTATTTGGCGCCTCAAAATAGTATTCCGTTCGAGGCGTTTGGTCGGTAGTTACGTGAATACTATCCGTATACAAAATAGTATCATCTAAGGATTGAGTATCCCTAGGAGGCCTGTATATTTCAAAGATTTCTTTCGAAATATTTTTTACATTTTCAGTGGTATTATAACGTAGAACATTAGGAGTCACCGGTTGATATTTAAAAATAATTTCTTTTAAAGTTTTTAATCCCGTTCTGTACGGATTTACAACGTCCGTGGATATATGCAAATGGTTCCTCGCGTGTTTTTGTGTTTCATATAATATTTTACTTTTTGGCTTAATCGGGGCTGAAACAACGAAACCATTTGACATTGGCGATGTCATAGAGCTAAAGCCTTTTTTATATTTTTTCGAGGAGCCTTTATTGTATTCATAATTAAATGTGACTTTTTTATTATTCTTCGTTGCCGTCATGTTTTGTATATGATTTATATGTATTACCTCTTCTGTATTCGGCTTAACATTGTGTGTACTTTTTTGGTCTAGTATGTTATTTGTGTTTGTTTCGCCTAAACATTCTGAATCCTTTACACTATCTAATTCAGATTTTTGTAATCCACCACTAATCGCTGTTTGCACCTTTTTATCATATAATTTAACCAGCTTTTTAATTTTTGTTATTGTTTCTTTATAATTTCCGGTTTTATCTTTAGAATTTATCTTTGTATTATCGAAAATTTCGTTTGTTTCTAAATTGCCATTCAGAAATTCAATTTTACATTGATCTGTAAAAGTGTCATTGTTACAGCAAATTTTGCTAAAATCTGTATGATTGCTTCTAGTCGTTACATCTATATATATTTTAATAGTGCCGTTTCTTCTCAAAGCTTTTGAAACTTTCGTGAGCTTTTTCTTTTCGCTTTCTATCAAAAACTTATATACCGAGAGTAGATTGCAATCCGACACAGTATTATCTTTTGCATACTCCTCGCTCGCCCTCTCATTTGGATCGTACTTAGCATCTATAATATCTATATCTATTGAAGATTTTTGATGAAGTATATCGTAAAGTTCTTTTGTAGTAATATCTTGAGTTATTTCATCTTGTTTATACAAAGGATGTAATGTAAGTATAACAATAACACTATGGTTGAAATTGCTCCGTATGTGAGGTTTAGCTTTGCCAAATAAATTATATCTTTTAATATAATAATTGTGGGAGTCCTTAGTTTGAATTAACGCTTTGTATAAAATGTCTTTCAGTTCAAATTTTCCAATACTATTTTTACTAAATTGATCAACTTCAGTCTCTGTATGATTTGCATTTTTACTACAGTTAACATATTCATCCAACACTTCATTGTCAATGGTTATGTTCTGTATACTGGTTATTTTATTTGCCAATTCTTTTCGTAGATCAAAACATGTATTATTATAAATCTTTCTATAAATTTCAAGATCTCTACCATCTGTCGCCAACTCATCTGCTTGTAAAGAGTTGGTTTCTCCGTGGAAGATTGCTTTTTCTTCTTTTTGCTTAAGAGTTTGACGCATACAAACACACAGACTTTTTAATAGTTTCAAAGCCACTTCGAACAGTCGTTCATCATTAGTAGCTGAGTCCACTGATTGCAAAATCTTCATTAACACCGGACTATCATTTTTTGGTATCACTGGCATTAATGCCTCACTTTTTATCACAATAATTAGCAATAATAAAATAATTTTCATTTTAAGTAGGTAAATATTTAGGTGGCATATTTGATGTTTCCGTTTTCGGTTCGAGGAAAGGTATTGAACTGATTGTGTGAAAATCAGGTAGTTTACATAACAATGCTTTGTGTTACGCCGTGTGGGAGGTAAACTGCACACGTCACGTCGGTAGCTGATAAGCTCGCTTTTATTACTTTTGTTCTAACATTTTGTATAACAGCCCAGCTCCAGGCAAACGTTTTACGAACGGACGTGTATAAGAAGTATTACAATATTTTTTATAACCTCTTCACAACTTAGTATTTAACTGAGAATATAAACGTTAATTAAAGTAGTGGTATTAGGTCTCTCATATATCGTTGGCTACCTGGGTAGGTACCACGCAACGTCTATTTCTCCCGCCGAACAGCCATGTAAATATATTGTTGTGTTCCGGCTTGAATGACATTGTAGCCACAGTAAAGACTGGACATATTGAGACTTAACATTTAATGAGTTATGTCTGGAATAGCAAGAGCAGTGGAATGCGAAGCATAGCTACTGTCTCTAAGCGATCATATCGCTTACTATCAGGCGATTGGCATGTTCGTCTGGCTATTCGTAGTAATCAAAAATAATAATTAAATGTAATAATACCAATAACTATCATCAGAATTGAAAATGAACTGACACGCATGTGAATGGAGAAAGGCTTTTTTTCCCTGATATATGCGTATAATCAAAACCACACTAGCCTTGCATCTAGAATGTTATCCAAATCAAATAGAACCATTCTTCTTCCCCTCTCATACATTAATCATTGCTACTCACCCAATTATCCATTTCTTTTTGCCGCTCCAGTAGCGTCTCCTGGAGCTTTGGCCCCAGCTCTTCCATGAACCCCCGGACCAGGCCCCTGGTGTGCTCCAGCTGCTGGGGGCTCACCACCACCTCCGCAAACTCCAGGTACGAATCCATGGTGGCTTGAAGATCCGGCACCGGCAGCTTCGGTAATTGGACATTCTAGTAGGAGAAACACAACAAATATTTATGTTCTATGAATGAATGTCATCTTCTTAGTAAAATTATTTATTTATTTACTTATACATTCTTTATTCAACACCACATACCGTAATAAGACAAAAAATATGACAACACGTTTAAATAAAGGTGACAATTAAATCTAGTATTTTATCTTTTAGTATTTTATTATAATTATTATGCCCTACGGTGTTGCAGATGTTCATGGACGGCAGTGATCTCAAACCATCAGGTGAACTAAACGTTCGTTTGCCTCCTTTAAAAAATTGTGTCTACTAGTACACGGTAATATAGTACAGCACAATATAAAATATTTTTCATTTCATGTTGTAACAAATGGTCAGGGCTGCAATGTTTGTGAATTCACTCTATGAATAGTGGAATATGTCAGTTTCTGCTGTGATTTAGAGCATGAATAGTGCGCGCAATAAACAAGATGTTTTAAAAAATGAATCCCAAGAGATAGAATATCATGTTTTCTGAATATTTCACAAATAAGAATTAAGTACATACAAATACAGTGTATAATCAGACTGCTACCGAAAACGAAGCCAAGTGGTAGTTTTAGTGATTTCAGACACAATGCAACTAAAAATTTTGCAAATAAACCTCCTGCATTGGCGGCATTGGCACTTTCCATCAGGTGCAATGCCACCACTATGCCAGGCCAGTACATAAAAAAAAAAAAAAGGCGACGATTTTTTTGCCATTTTTCCTGTCATTGTATTTGGATACACCCCTTTATTTTTAAAGACACTATGGTACTTTTAGGTTTAAATTATTATTTTAGCAAAAACTATTGATTAACCACCAAAACAGAACGATATTTAAAAAAATAACAAAAAAATTGAAGTGCGTGGTGGCCTGTTGGTAAACGGACGAGACGCGACTGCCAACATGTTCACGGTGGTCGCGGGTTCGAATCCCAGGGCACACCTCTGACTTTTCGGAGTCATGTGTGTATTGATAGTCAATCACCACGCACTAAAACGGTGAAGGAAAACATCGTGAGGAAACCTGCATACCATAGCGATTTATTAAAAATTGTATGGTATGTAAGTCCGCCAATCCGCACTAGGCCAGCGTGGTGGACTATATGGCCTAACCACTCTCAATCGTACTGTCGATTGTAGAGTAGGCCCGTGCCCTGCAGTGGGACGTATATGGGCTGATACAGATACAGATAGCGTTTGTGGCCACTAAAACTACTACCCGGTTTCATTTTTCGGAAGCAGTTTTGATATAGGTACCCTGTATATATTGCTAGCATTTTTGACAAAGGTATTTTTAAACCAGCAATTGAATTGGTTAAATAAGATAACAATTAGTTTTGCAATTGTAGTAATAAAAAGATGTGTGGGTACCTTGTAGTCGATAGCGTGAAGTATGTAAGGGTACAGCAGAGAAGTAAAAGCTAGTACACAGATAGTTCACAGTTTATTGTTCACCACACACACTATAGAAAAATAGTCAGAAGGGTCGTAAGCGACAGTTCACAAGTACACACAAAGAACAGCAAACAAGCACAAAAGAAGGAAGGCACATATATACAGTAACTACTACGTAAGTTAATTATAAGCCAGTGCGTACTAAATCAAAGCGAGCGAATAGCGAAAAACAGCTGGTCTAATCAGATAGCAACGTATATCAGCGCGGGTAGGGTCTGACTGGTTAACCATTTGTTCCGCGCGTTCGGTCGAGTTCGGAGGCCCTCGGATGTCGTTCGGGCACCCGAACCACACGTCATGGGCAGTGAAGCTAGCCGAACTCGGGCGCACAGTTATTGTAGTAGCCCGTAACGCATTTCCAGACAATTTCGGAAACGACCAGTTGTGTCACTCGCGTCAGTGAGTTTGTCAGTAATTTATATGTGTGTACGAGTGTAGATATGTATGTATGTATGTTTGTATGTTTGTATATATGTATGTATGTATGTTTGTATATATGAATGTATGTACGTATGCGTTTTTGTTTGATGTGAATGTATGTTTAAATGTGAATGTGTACATGTGTGTTTATTTATGTGGGTGAGCGTCCACATCACTCCCCCCCAGAGACCTGGCTAGGGGCGATAAAAATCTGGAAAATGGACACGGCGTCCAGAGCGTGTGGTTACTGGCACTGTCTTTAAAAGTGGCGCTGCGTCCTGTGAATGAGTAGTGTTAGGGACAGGCGTAACGAATGTGCGCCGCAGAGGTGGTGCTGGTGCCAACTCCTGCTCGTCACTAGTCACATAGGCAGGTTTAAGACGGTCTATTGTGACAGTAACTGGTTTTCCTTTTATCAGGAGCTTATAAACCTTATCGGTTCGTTCCAAGACCTTGTAGGGTCCTGTATAAGCCGGTTGAAGAGGGGCACGTGAGGCATCCTCACGCAGAAATACATATTTGGTGGAAACCAGATCTTTATGAATAAAGATCCTCGATTTGGTATGGTGGGAGGCCGGCACTGGTTTCAGCTTCTTGGCGAACGAGTGGAGACGCGCCATAAAATCTGACATGTCAGATGTGCATGGCGCGCTTGGATCGAAAAATTCGCCAGGAAGTCTTAGCGGCTCTCCATAGACCAGCTCAGCTGAAGAAGCTTGAAGATCCTCTTTGTATGCGCTGCGTATTCCCAGCATCACTAGAGGCAGGACTTCAGTCCAGTTTTGGCTGACATGGGACGTGATTGACGCTTTAAGCTGCCGATGGAAGCGCTCAACCATACCATTGCAGGCTGGGTGGTATGCAGTGGTGCGTCTGTGTTGGAACCCAGCAATTTTTGCCAGATATTGGAACAGTGCGGACTCGAATTGACGTCCGCGATCTGTCACTATCTGCTCTGGGCACCCAAATCGGGATATCCAACCAGATAATAAGGCCTTGGCTACTGTTTCAGCCGTGATGTCCGGTATGGGTATCACCTCGGGCCAACGAGTGAACCGGTCGATGGCCGTAAGACAGTAGCGGTGTCCTTGGGATATGGGTAGGGGTCCCACAAGATCTATATGCACGTGCTTGAAGCGTGCACGGGGTAAATCAAATTTCCCTACCGGCGCCGACACGTGCTTTGTTACTTTCGCACGTTGGCATTGTAGGCAAGTACGAGCCCACTCTCGGCAGTCCCTCCTGACGCCCGGCCAAACAAATCGTTCGGCAACCAACTTCGCAGTGGCAGTAGCGCCAGGATGACTAAGAGAGTGTAAGCTCTGGAATACTTGCCTACGAAAGTTTTTGGTAACAAAGGGCCGGGCAGTTGGTGTACTCGTATCACAGTACAAATGTATGCAACTCCCGGGTAATTGTATTTTGGAGAGGCGGAGAGATGAATTGCCATCCAAATATTGAGACAACTCAGTATCCGACTCTTGGCTCTTAGCAAGTTCGGCTAGATTGATTGGAGCCCCCAGCTCATCGATTCGAGATAAGGCATCGGCCACGACGTTGTTTTTGCCTGAGATGTGCCTTATGTCGGTCGTGAACTGGGAAATATAGTCCAATTGCCGAAACTGCCTAGGCGAGCAGTTATGTTTCCTCTCAGTGAAAGCATAACTGATAGGCTTGTGGTCGGTGTAAACTATGAAGTCCCTTGCCTCGAGCATAAACCTGAAATATTTGATTGCCTCATAGATCGCGAGAAGCTCGCGATCATATGGGGAATATTTTTGTTGTGTAGGGTTCAGTCTGCGGGAAAAGAAAGCTAGCGGACGCCAAGCATTGTCTTGCAGCTGTTGCAAAACTGCCCCCATAGCCACGTCCGACGCATCCGTAACTAAAGCTAGTTTGGCATTGCAGTTAGGATGTGCGAGTAGAGCTGCTTCTGATAGGCTCTCTTTGGCATTAGTGAAGGCCTTTAAAGCTTCGCCAGTTAGGGTAATGGGTGTTGAACCCTTGACTGCACCCATGAGGAGAGAGTTGAGAGGAGATTGGGTTTCTGCGGCATGGGGCAAAAAACGCCGGTAAAAATTTACCATGCCCAAAAACCTTCTCAATGCTCTGACGGTCTTCGGTAGAGGAAAATCACGAATGGCTTGAACTTTCTCGTCCAAAGGCTTGGTTCCTTCCGCCGAGATGTGATATCCCAGAAAGGAAACTTCCGGGACGCCGAAAACGCATTTCGCAGGATTTATAACCATTCCGTAAGTTTTCAGCCGTGAAAATACTTGACGGAGATGGTTTTCATGCTCGACTTCGTCCCTGCTGAAGATGAGAAAGTCATCAAGATAGCAGTAGACGAAGTCCAGCCCGCGCATCATTTCATCGACGAAACGCTGAAATGTCTGGGCGGCGTTCCGCAACCCGAACGTCATGTACGGGAATTCGTACATACCGAAGGGCGTGGTAATAGCGGTCTTCGGTATATCCTCCTCGCAAACTGGTATTTGGTTGTAGGCTTTAACGAGGTCAATCGTGGTAAAGATCCTACAACCAGCAATATTGTGGGCAAAGTCATGAATATGACGTATCGGATACTTATCCGGTATTGTGCGGGCATTGAGCTGTCGGTAGTCACCGCAGGGACGCCAGCCGTTATCTTTTTTCGGCGCCAGGTGTAAAGGCGATGACCACGGGCTCTCAGAAGGCCTTGCGGTACCATCGTTTAGCATGGCCTGGAATTCCTCCTTAGCCACCTTCAGCTTATCAGGAGCCAAACGTCTGGGAGGACATGAAACGGGGGGGCCTGGTGTTGTGCGGATGTGATGTTGTGTGTTGTGAGGTACCGTGCGATGTGTCCCAGCTGGTCGTGTAATCTCCGGAAATTCCTGTGAAAGTAAAAGATGGTAACGTGAATTGCCAGTCAGAACCTTCACCGAATAGACACTACAATCAATAGCCAGTGAAGCTGGAGTAGACAAAGTAGTTGTATTATCTACTAATTTTTGATGTTTACAGTCAACAATTAAACTATAATGGCACAAAAAGTCTACTCCTAAAATAGGTCTAGTTACATCCGCAACAATAAATCGCCATGGGTAGACCCGGCGAAGTCCTAGGTCCAGGTTGAGATCCGTGTAGCCGTAGGTGCTGATGGTCGTCCCGTTGGCTGCGATGAGTTCGTAGCTAGTAGGTGCTCGACGTTGGCGCAGTTGCGACCTTGGGAAAACGCAGAGGTCGCTGCCTGTGTCGACCAAAAACTGCGTCTTCGTATGGCGGTCGGTTACAAAGAGGCGACCTGGGGAAGCGGGGCAATCATCAGTCGCCATTAACGACTGCCCGTGGCATTTCCCGCTGGCTTGTAGTCGCACGGCTGTAGACATCTCCGCGCCTTGGATCCGAAGTTGAGGTGATACCAACAGGTTGGAGCACGACGATAGCTGGACGTTGACCGCGTTCTACTCCGGGACGAAGATCGCTGGCGCCGTGGTCTGGAATGGTCAGCTGTTGTACGAACACGTCCGCGCTCTTCCAGTTTCGCTTCTAACCGTGCCACCATCAACTTTAGCTCCGCGACCTCGCTGGATGAAGTCCCACTGCAGGAACAGGTACATGCTGAAGCTGCTGCCACGTTGGAAGGCGCAGCTATATCTTGTACACGATCAGCTAATTCTGCTAGCTGCTCCAAAGATTGACTGGTTTGCGACGCCAGAACAGTTTGAATCTCTCGTGGCAAACGGTCGCACCAAATGGTCCGCAAGAAATCGTCCGGAAAGCTTGGGCCAGCCAAATCTTGAAGGTGCCGAAGAAACTGTGATGGCTTTCGGTCTCCAAGTTGCTCGTGAGTCAGAACCTGTCTCATTTTCTTCTCTTTGGAGGCAGTCAATCGTCTAACAAGCTCACTTTTGAGTTTTTCATACCTCCTTCGAAGTGGAGGATTTATAATTATGTCCTTTACTTCCTTGGCTGTTGCAACATCCAAATTCTTGAGGGTGTTGGAAAACATAAAAGAGTCGTCGGTTATGCCATACATTTCAAATTGACCCTCTAATAAGGCAAACCAAATTTCCGGTTCGTCGGGAGAAAATGCCGGTACCTTCAAATTAATTGGAAGGTCATATGAAGGTCGCTCTGCTGACGGGCGTACCTTTCTGGCCCGACGGGTGACGTTGCCAGTCTCGCCGCCTTTCCGTGATTCGACGGTATTGTTGGATTCACTGCTGTCGCTCATTCTAGCGTTTTCCTCGGGGTCACCAATGTAGTAATAAAAAGATGTGTGGGTACCTTGTAGTCGATAGCGTGAAGTATGTAAGGGTACAGCAGAGAAGTAAAAGCTAGTACACAGATAGTTCACAGTTTATTGTTCACCACACACACTATAGAAAAATAGTCAGAAGGGTCGTAAGCGACAGTTCACAAGTACACACAAAGAACAGCAAACAAGCACAAAAGAAGGAAGGCACATATATACAGTAACTACTACGTAAGTTAATTATAAGCCAGTGCGTACTAAATCAAAGCGAGCGAATAGCGAAAAACAGCTGGTCTAATCAGATAGCAACGTATATCAGCGCGGGTAGGGTCTGACTGGTTAACCATTTGTTCCGCGCGTTCGGTCGAGTTCGGAGGCCCTCGGATGTCGTTCGGGCACCCGAACCACACGTCATGGGCAGTGAAGCTAGCCGAACTCGGGCGCACAGTTATTGTAGTAGCCCGTAACGCATTTCCAGACAATTTCGGAAACGACCAGTTGTGTCACTCGCGTCAGTGAGTTTGTCAGTAATTTATATGTGTGTACGAGTGTAGATATGTATGTATGTATGTTTGTATGTTTGTATATATGTATGTATGTATGTTTGTATATATGAATGTATGTA
Organism: Hyles euphorbiae; assembly: GCA_023078785.2. Lineage (NCBI taxonomy): Eukaryota > Metazoa > Arthropoda > Insecta > Lepidoptera > Sphingidae > Hyles > Hyles euphorbiae. The sequence continues at coordinate 783,628 of CM041034.1, forward strand.
CGTATGCGTTTTTGTTTGATGTGAATGTATGTTTAAATGTGAATGTGTACATGTGTGTTTATTTATGTGGGTGAGCGTCCACACAATAATTATGGTAGCGTTGTAAAAACACCAACACAAACTTTCAAAAATACATATCTACTAACTACAGATTACAAATATATTAACGAATCGTTTGAATAAGTAACACATATAATAATGATGATGAATGTTGCTAACCTGGAAGTCCTCGTCGTCTGTGCCGTAGACCTGTGTGCTGAGCCACCGCTTCGGCAGCGACAGCAGAGACTCGCCCCATGCTGCAATCGATATACCATTAGTTCTTATTTCTTTCATTGCCATTAACAACTGTTTGAGCATCAAAGCACTATCTTATTAATTCATAGAATTTCTTGAATGTGCGTTCTAGCACACAAATCAATAACACGAGCTGCTTCGTCGAACCAAACACATCCAAGTTTAGAGTTTTGGTGTAATTTCAAATCATAATATCCCAAAGTCGGCTATACAAAAAATATAATTATCTTCCATTCCTGTAGGTCATAATGCAGATCTCACAATTTCATAGTGAGACAACTTACATCCATTAAACAATACATTAAATTACGTATATTCCATGAAATAATTCCATTGTAATTGTAAAGATTTCAAATCTTTATATTCCTCCCACACAAAATAATAGTGCTTATACGTAAAATCTGTCTACACAAAATGAAGTCTCAATTTAACTCTTCGTTTCAGATTACTCTTTTATCAGTAAAGCAAGGCACACGAAACAAGGCATTAAAAGGTTAGAACACGATCTACAGAAACCAATAATTCGCAATTCGCCTAAACAAACGAGCAGCTGTGTTTGTCTACCTGTAAGGGTAAGAAACCAGAGGGTGGCATAGGGACGGAATCAGTTTAAAACGGGGGTTTTCACCCACGAAGTCCAATCCGCAGTATAATGTTGATCATGACTACTGAGCCATGCTAAAAATGTTTAGCACGTTATTTGTCTCTATTACTTGAATTATTATTAAAGGAGAAACAATACAGTAATAATATTTAGGTAATAATATTTAGGTAATAATCAATTTCTGGTCGAAGCCCTTTCCTGCCAGAATCAATTTAATCGAGTGTGCGTCAGATTGTATGCTGCAAAAATTACTTCCATTATATTGAATGCCATCTTCTTTTTAAAACTATGAATATTAACATTATTGCATATCAATAAAACTACAAGAATTTATTTAGAATTAATGTTGATTTATTTAATTCTTTATTGTACACATTTAAAAGTATAACAGTTTATAGAGATTATACAAGACAACGAAATACAAATGAAAGTCTTTTCGCTCCAAGGCAATTTCTGCCAGAAAGAAGAAGAAGAATTGTGAATTGAATTGTCATTTTGAAGAATTAAAAGGATTTTTTATTTATTGCCCTTTCACGACTCTGAATCCATCCCCTTGATAAAGAGCAAGCGATACGTAGTTCTAAGAGCGCAATGAGTTAGAGGCAATATCCTGCGCGGAGTGCACCTGTCCGCGCTCCACACCAATCTATTCCCAGCCGAGACTGCTCGCATATGTAGGGCTCCCTTTACTTTCAAGAAGCAGTAAATATGAATTTAAAATGTATTAAAATAACGGCGCGCAAAGGAATAGATTTATATTACTCTCCTCGAAATAACATTATTTACAGATTTTATCGCGGGTTTGGTTTAATTTTTATATTTTTACGTGTTAAAATTCGTAAATATTAGTTTTATTTCAATGTGTAACATTTGTATAAATCTAAGAAACCATTACTCTCCTTTTTTAATTGTAAATAGTATTATTGATCTAGAAACAACTTTTACAAGCTTTTAACATTGAGATAATATCCAAGTCAGACAATCAACTTTGAGTTATTCGATTCGAAATTTATTTGGACTGTATAATTTATCAAAATCTACTGACTAATACTAATGACCTTGGCCAGGCTACCGATCTTAATATATAATCCTAAACCTTTCTCTAAATGCATATCATTCATATCGAAATAACTACTTAAATGTTGCATAAGTGCAAATAAATTATGACACTATTTTTTTTTCTCATGAACCAATTCAATCATAAATTGTACCTGAAAACATAATAACATAAAACATAACAGTCAAGAAAATAGACTTCCAAATTACTCAAATAAAATTTATATTTGAAACTACCTTATTAGACCTTCACAACCCAGATTAAATGAAAGGAAACTCCTTGTCAAATGGCCGGTCTTCTAATGACGTCGGACAAATTAACGTTTATTACTTCCCCGGGCTGGGGGCGGAAAAAGATGAATAGGTGAGACGCCGGGCGGAATTGTAGGGCAGCGGGCGGACACTGATCGATGGCCGATATGTCCACTTTATTTATTAGAGGGTAAAATTAGCTGGATTAAATCACGCTGACGGCTAATATTGAACTGTTACGGTGAAAGGAGTTGAAAGTATTGAAATATATTGAGGTGGGGAAAATGTTATACGTATGTAGTGGCCGATAGTTTTATTTTCCACTAAGGATATAAAACAAATGTCATAGTAAGACTATACAATTATCATTCAAGACAATGTATTGTACCGTCCCTATAAAATGACTGCATTAATGTGGTGGAGTCAAAATAGAGACATCAATATGGACGAGACATATAAGTACATTTATCATTCACCGCGCCACATAGTGATAGTACAGTTTAAATAATATATTTGCTAACGCACTAGTGCATTTTTTGTCCGATTAATTATACTATTCATACATACACTCATGCCTTTTTCCCAGTAGGGGTAGGCAGAGATGCAACCAGGACATCATAATTTCGCCTTGTATTTTCCATCCTACGATGTGACGAGGAGTGACCCGGGATCGAACCCAAGACTTCAACTCTGTAATCGTATCGTAGTATAACGGCGTCACCGAGACAGTCAATTATATTATTTTATATTGATTACCAGATACACTTATAAAATATGTACTTACTAACCACGACAAACAAATGAAATAATTATTAAACATAAAATATTATTTATACTAAAAATGGACAAAACCATCCACTTATTAATAGTTAAAACCAATTAGCATACGGTTTAAGGGTAGAAATACCACCCCCTCACGGAATACTATAATTAATATTCGTTCAGGCCAGGTGCAATTTCACACGGGGCTCGTAACGCAAACATAACGCACCCCGTACGGGGGTGGGTTGAATAAAAACACGACTCTGCCTTTCCAGTATACAATAAATAACAATGTACCGAATTTTAAAAAAATGCTTGTTTGATCGCAAAATGTTATGTTTTAATAATACCTTTAAACCTATAATCATAAAGAATTTCAATTTAAATTCGGATCGATTCGGTTCTTTCATAAAGCAAAATTGAGAACAAAATACATGTGCGTAATAGATCAAAGAGAATGAATAAACATGTTATTTTTTACATGTTATAAACATGTTATGAATATACTTGCTTATTTTTGTGCAACAATCTTTTATTTCAACAACGATTTACTTACATATACGAAATTTGGAATCATGTTATCATTGAGTTCATTATAATTTTAAATATGGTCTGTTGGTAAACGGACCAGAAGCGACTGCCAACATGATCATGGTGGTCGCGGGTTTAAGCCCCAGGGCTCACCTCTGACTTTTCGTAGTCATGTGTGTATTGATAGTCAACACCACTATAACGGTAAAGGAAAACATAATGAGAAAACCTGCATTCCATAGCGATTTGTATGAATATCTGTGGTATATAAAGTCCGCCAAACCACACTAGGCCAGCGTGGTGGACTATATGGCCTAACCACTCTCAATCGTACTCTCGATTGTGGAGGAGTCTCGTGCCCTAGCTCATGCAGTGGGAGGTTTATGGGTTGATATAGATTTTAAGCTCAAGTTAATTTGAAATAAAACAAATAGTTACGGAATTTATCGCGACTTTGTATTTTTTTCTTCTCGACGTTTCGATGGTTTAGTTTCTCACCCTTTCACGTAACATAGCTATAACATGCAGACCTAAAAAGGCTACATTAAATTAAATTTACTCCATACATTTAATCCCTTATTCTGTGAACGTGAAAAAAATCCTCTAAAAAGTAACGTAATCAAGGGGGTTGTGAAAGCGCTGCGGGGTCCGGTAATGCAATAAGTGCACACAGCGCTCGGCCGCCGCTTAATTATGTTAGTCTGTAGACCCGGTGACAGACAAATCAACTGGGTTTTTTGTTAGCTTTTGTATCTTGTTTTTTTTTGTGGGATATTTATAAGAGCAGCTATTTTTGGTATATTATTTTTAGAAGCTCAAGGTTAAGAATGTCTGTTCTGAAAACCTCATTTGAATAAATTGCGCAACGTCTGGTATAAATCAAGGAGCTCCCAAATATATTTCGTTTTATTCTTAATATACTTAAAAAAAAAGATAAAGATTATCAATTCGATGTGTATATATTGTCCGAAATGTACGGTTTTTGGATATGGTATTATATTGTGAAAGTAATAAATAAATCTTTAAACTATTTCATGATATTTCGTCTGCTAGTAATTACATTAGCATTTACGTAGACAATACCTGTTTTCACAAAATTCATTATCTTATTTTTATTTAATTAAATCCACTTTAAATATTATTATTAAAAAAATGAATATAAAAGAACAAGCATAAAATGTTATAAAAATGACAATATATATAAGGATTTATGGCCTTTCAACATAAATGCGTTCATCTTTCATCAAAGACGAGCGGCGCACCTGCGGCTCCTAGCTGAGCATTTATTTTTGACGATAATCATTTGCAAGAGAGCAATTTACTTTTACGCTCCACTTAAAAACTTTGTAAACTGAGTAAAGTGGTAAAATTTAAAATCCGTCTTAAATTATTTGGATATTCTATACTACTTAAATAAGTAATTAAACAGTCAAAGTGAATATTGCAAAACAAATATTTTTATCAGTTCAATATCTATACTAATATAATATAGCTGAAGAGTTTGTTTGTTTGTTTGTTTAAACGCGCTAATCTCATGAACCGCTGGTCTGATTTGAAAAAATATTTCAGTGTTGTATAGTACATTTATCGAGGAATGCTATAGGCTATATATCATCACGCTATGGCCTACAGGAGAGAAGCAGTAGAGACATTTCTAGCAAATACGATGAAATTTATTCGTATTTTGTGGTCCGATTGGTCGATATTCTAAATTGATAGTCGGAATTGAACATTTTGACCGCCGTTTTGAAATTTGTATCTGCACCCGGGCGGAGCCGGGACCAACCGCTAGTTCTTAATAATCGTGCGATATAACATAACCATTCCCTACACCCTACGCAGTTATATTAGACTAATTAAAGACAGTCTCAAGTTCATAAATACTACACTTTATTCTCGAAACAACCACTATGCATAAGCTAGTACATCGCTATCCCCTAAAGCACTAAGTCGTCTTCAAAAACTTATCTAGATATCCAAACACATGTTTATGATGCGGTCGGACATGTAAATATTAAATGAGCCCGTAATGTGGCGGCGGTGGTGGTTGCCGTGCGAAGGGGTAGGGGTGGCTGCGCGGGGGAGGGGGGGGGGGGGTGCGGTGTGTGCGCGCGTCGCCATGGCAACGCAGGTGCGATCGATCCGGCCACCGCGCCCTGCCTGCACCTACCCAGGTGTGACATGTCGAGAGGTAGCTATGACTGCTATGAGTGTTGTGGCTAGGTTTTCAGGTGGAGACAATGTTTTAATGTCAGTCAGTGAAGCAGCAAAAAATTCCTAATGGGAATCAAGGTCGATCGGCTATGCCATTAATAGTCGTGGTTGCGATTCTCCGTTACAAAATATAGGGTGTTAAAAACATGATCGCCAATAATCAATCGAAATTATAAAAACGTATGAAAGTCCAAAATTAATAATTTCATACAACCTACTCGTAATAAACAAAATAAGGTATCCTATAAAAACTCGTCCATTTAAAAAAAACTCTCTTCATTTTGTGTACTTTATATGTTTTTAATTCATGTTATCATTTCTGCACCATCCTGTATATGATTAACAAATTTTTGTCTCGTGTCCTGTGTACAAGCAACCTGTATACTCGTAGGTACATTCTAATACCAATAACACGTAATTTACCATGAAGTCATAAGTGTGTTGTGTATGTATTTTTAACTACCCCTCCCTGCTCCCCCTTTACGTCTGGCTACGGACGACATGTTTGCTAATTTATTTAATGGAAAATGAGTGCATTTTTGTCTTTGTTAAGCGTTGGTGGCATGTCAGTTATTTTTAGCTTGCACCTGTGCAATGTATAATAGCATTATTAAAAGTATAAAGTAATATGGTGTGTAATAATTGTAATGGCCTATAACATGGTCGCAATGAAAAGGAAAAGTAAAGGTTATTTTTGTAGTGTGCGCTAATAATGACTTTATGTGTATATGTAAGAAAATAAAATATTAAGTAACAGAACTTCGCAAATACAGAGAAGATAAATAATTTTATGAGATGAAAATAAAATTTTGACAAGAAATATACAAATTAAGACCAAAATTAAAGTGAGGTTGTAAAAGTTATGATTTATTTCTACCAATTTAACTACTCACGTCCTTTAGGATATCTTAAAAAAAGCTATACTAACAATTAATATTAGTAATCATACAGATACAAATACGTAAGAATTTAACGCCATAAATGGCCTACCTTATATAAGAGCGCAATTACCACAAAATCAATAAATTACGGCGTAATTAATACAAAACCATTTACCAACAAATACTTAAATGAACTGCCCATTATATCCACATTAACAACACCTTCCCGATTATAATAATTAGACTAAACCGCTTAACCAGAGATTCTAATTGATAAAAGTTATCCAGGTGAACAGATATTTCAGTTTTGACTGCATTTGTGCTCAAAAAAACTATGTTTTTCATGTGGAAAACCCTGATTGTGTTATTTCATATCTTGTATATCGTACCAACGTGGTCAGTATAATTTCAACATCCCAAGATCTGTGGCACTTATTTTAAATTAAAGTGCAACCATCCAGTACATTGTTCTATTCCATCGACAGTCTCCGTGGCGCAGTTGGTTAGATGCCGGCTGTGAAACGTGGGGCCGCGGGTTCGATCACCGCGTCGAGACAAATATTAGTGATTCACAAGTATTTGTTTCGAGTCTGGATGTTTTTGAGACCAAATAGTTTCTCGTAGACCTTGATACCCACGACACAAGACTCGATGTATGTGTAGGGTCAGGAGTAGATATGTGACTGTTGGGTGTATTAATTTATTGTTATGATTTTCTCGTGCCTGCATATAAAAGGTACCAAGTTCTTGTGCCTAACCCTGACCCATGCATGAGCTTATAATATGTATCTAAACTAATATTATAAATCGGAAAGTTTTAAATATCTGTTTTCATTGAACCGGCTCTGAAACAACTGGACCGATTTGAAAATAAAAACGTACATTATCCCTGATGAAAATAGGCGATATAATTTATTCAAAAAAGTGTATATACGGCTATATATTTAACCAGTACAATTTTTACCTAGAAAATGTTTTAACAAAATAAAAACACTCATAAAAAAAAAAAACCACGCAGCGTATTGAATATCCAAACAATTTGCGGCGGTTTGCGCCCGGTTTGTCAGGGTCCGCAGCGCTAATGACGTCACAACTTGCGCTAACTACCACCCTCTCCCACGCACACCCCTCACTACGCTAGAAGGGTTGAAGACAAGGTCGCGTCATCGAATCTCGAAGGTCACATGATTACAGAATTATTTTTATTATCAGCATTGCGGTCGGTAATTAAAACTGTTGAGCTTTTACCCGCAAGTTTGTAAGATCTAGTGTAAAAGGCACCATAGGAAATATTAGGACAAGCTAAGTGCAATGTAACTTGGTCTTTATATACATACATATATTCACGCCCTCTTCTCTGACGGGGCAGGCAATGGTGCTACCAAGACACCCACATTTCGTCTTGTGTTCCAAGATATAATATTGGATGGGCCTATCGCCATATCAGGCACAAATTGTTCTTTCTATAAATATTTTATCGTGAAAAGGTATAATTTTCTGTATACTCGTAGTCTAAACTTAAGGTTGGTTAAATTGTAATTTTAATAAAGTGATCAACAGTTTGTGTATTTTCTGGTAGTAGGGTAGTGGAAAATCTGCCATAGCTGCCTACGAGTGATCCTAAAGGGATGCCTCTCCGATAGATATTTAATATGGGTTATACTGTACTTATAACTTTTTTTGAGTACATTGCCTATTTTTCCTTCGCCCAAGAAGTATTTCAAAATTATATATTTATAAAACTGCCTCGCTGGCGTAGTTGTACTACGATACGGCTACAAAGCTGAGGTCTCGGGTTCGAATCCCGGGTTGGGCAAAGTGATATTGGATTTTTCTATTCATTATCAGCCCAGAGTCAGGAATTTGTGCCCGATATGGCGATAAGCTCGCCACTTATCACATCGTGGGACGGAACATACAAGGCGAAATGTGGGTGCCCTGGCACCTCTGCCTACTCCTTCTGGGAAAAAGGCGTGAGTATACATACATACAGTATGTATGTAAAAACTTCAAGTTTAACTTTAACTTTTATCTTGATTTTCAAACCCAACTCAAATATTTGACCATCATTTCAAAATCTAACTTTTCATGAAATAAAAGTACCAATCGCTGTTTCAGTTGGATAACATAAATCGTGTTTATAACTTTTGTTCACAGTTTGCAATTTTTAATTTACTGTTAAAATTACTTTTGTTTTTGTTAGTATGCATCTCCTGAGACTGAAATGGTATATTGTTTTATTTATGTTTCAAATAACTTTACTGTCAGACTGAATAATTTATAACGTACATTTATGACACCTATCCTCTCGGGTAGACATACATATATAATAATAGTAGATATATAGGTGACGTTATTTAAATAAAATTACATTTGAATATAAAACTATTACTCGTTTATGTTTATATCAATTTTTATATTTTCGTCAGCGTAACTTACGTAAATAAAAATTATTTTATTAAACAGTTTTCAGAAAAACCCGATGATTTTATTCAACGAAACAACTACAATATCTCTTTGCACATTGTAACAAAAAAAAATAAAAAAGTCGTAGCGTTTGTAGCGCTACGACACTTAATTAGCTCTACGACAATGCTACACAAATTGCTACGAGACGCTACGGGCGTTGGAAAGTTGTTTCTAGGAAAATACGCTGACGAGCTGTTTGTTCGACGAGATTTTGTTTAAATTGTAAATTACTTACTGTTTGAAATATACTTTTAATATAGAATATTCCTGTAACTTGTTCTGTATAGTTTACTATATTTTAAATATGTTTAAATTCATATATTTTTACTTATAGCGCATGAATATATGATACGAGAGCAATGAAAATGTTTCCATTTTTTATACGTATAAATAACAGTAAGATATTTATATTGAACAGAAATATCGTGATGTTTTAAAAGAACAACAAAGTCTCTAACAATAGAAAAAAAAAAATCAACTCTAAAATTATCTCGCAATTTGACAAGAGTAAACCTCGCATTTTACTTAACCTGGTACCGAACAATACAATACACATTCAAGTTATTTATAATTCTTTTCATCCCCCACCCCGGGCCGGTAAAACGTCGCCGCTGGAATATTTAACAAGCGAGCGGGTGCTTGTTAAATTTTCACGCTCGGGACCCCGGGGTCACCCGGCTCTGCTCAGGTGGACAGGGTGGAAACCCTTTGAGGGGTGCAACCTGTCTGGCATTGGTCTCGAGGCACGCACTGTTTAAATGATTTATATATTTGTAAAATAAAAGTTTAAGGTAGGGTGAGTAAATTAATCTATAAAATAATTGTTGGATCTTCTAATTAGTCTTACTGTGGAATATTTTAGTTATGGTCTATGAATTTCAACGGTTGATTTTAAACTCACGATGAAAATACACTATTTTATTATAGAAATGGTATTTGTTTTATAATATAAATATTAAGATTACAATGCAACTAGTATGTATAACGCCTCCCAGAAAGCGTATAAATAGGTGACAGTGAGAGCGCTATCAATCAACATAATTGTGTGGTTTTCCTTAGTTGCTTCTTCACGCTACAATACAATGACCTGACATTGTATGTAGGGTGGAACGAGCTTAAATTATTATGTGTCTATATTTAAATTTAATTCTAGACATACACAAAAATTTACCTATCTAGAATAGGGTACCACCGCAATGTCTATTTCTCCCGTCAAACAGCAGTTTAAATGCACTGTTGTGTTTCGGATTGAAGGACATTATAGCCAGAGTAATTACTGGACATATTGAGACTTAACATCTTATGTCTCAGAATGGCGAGCGCAATGGAATGCCAAGCATTGCTTTGTAATTCAAGGTGTTGTTTGGTTTGTTACTGTTCATGAGCGGTCGCATCGCTTACCATCAGACGAACAGCTTGCTCGTCTCAGCATTCACTGCAATAAAAAAACAATTGGAAATCTCTCAATCGCATTATCATAGTAACCTTGATTTTTTTAACAAAGCCTTTATTCATTTGATTTAAAACAATACGTATTTGATCTCCAAGCTGATCTAAACAAACTTACAAAACAAACAGGCCGTGTAATTAAAACAAAAATCCGGAGTGGAGAGGGATCGATGCCTCTTGACGTCCTGGAGGGCTCTTCACGAGCACGAGGGATCCAACACACGATACTGTTTGCAATTCATTTTGAAAAAAAATATTCTATAATGACCTTTATAACTATCGGACGAGAGATGAGTAAATACAATTAATCAGGTATGAGATAATTTATTTTACTTAAGGTTATGTTCTATTTATTTTTAATTAAGAGAGTGTATTTTATTCTATAGTGACTTATAACTATCGAAAAAGACGTGTGTAAATACAATTAATCAGGTATGTTTTTAATTACATACATACACATACATAAACTCACGCCTATATCCCAGAAGGGGTAGGCAGAGGTGCCAGGGCACCCACATTTCGCCTTGTATGTTCCGTCCCACAATGTGATAGGTGGCGAGCCTATCGCCATATCGCGCACAAATTCCTGACTCTGGGCTGATAATGAATAGAAAAATCCAATATCACTTTGCCCAACCCGGGATTCGAACCCGAGACCTCAGCTTTGTATCCGTACCGTAGTGCAACTACGCCACCGAGGCAGTTTTTAATTAAGAGAGTGCAAATATGAGTATCGTCATTTGTCATGTATCAAGGTCATTTCTTGTATTCGTTTCTGCACATCATCATTATAATCTGCGCAAAAAATTGTCAAGACGTTAGAAACACCCTAAATTTTCCAAGAGGCTTTGTTGTATTTTCTTCGTTATTTGCATGAATGCTTTCTGTATTGACCGACAAACTTAGCAAAAGCTGTTTTTTTGTTATTGTGTATATGCCATTCGCCAGATGGTAAGCGATATGACCGCTCACGGACAGTAGGAAAACAAAAGAAAACACCATGATATACAGGGTATCTCAAGACTGCTACCGAAAACGAAGCCGGGTGGTAGTTTTAGTGACTACAAACACAATGCAACTAAAAATTTCGCAAAGAAACGCGACAATAATTTTTTATGATTTTTTAAATATCGTCATTTTTGGGTGGTAAATCCATAGTTTTTGCTAAAATAATAATTTAAACACTTTCATACTTTAGATTATTTATAAATAAAAGGGTATACACTATTATTTTACGAAAAAATGTATTTACCACCCAAATATGGTTATACGAAAAAAAAAATAAAAAAATTGTCGCTTTTTTTTGCAACTATTTCTGTTGCATTGTGTCTGAAGTCGCTTAAACTACCACCCGGCTTCGTTTTCGGTAGCAGTCTTGATATACCCTGTATATAGCAATTCTTGACATTCCACTGAGCTCGCCATTCTGAGGCGTACGGTGTTAAGTCTCAAATGTCCAGTTTTAAGTTTAGCTATAATTTACTTCAAACCGGAACACAATAGTGCATTTACACTGGTTTTTGGTGAGAGAAAGAAACACGCGTTTAATGTTGGGAAACATTTAGTTCATGATATAATAGAATCTCATTTTATGATCATAATTTAAATAAACCCCTTTATTGAATTAATCAGAGTGATCGCGATAATTCCAACACGAACAGAAAACTCGTCTGCACATTCGAAATACATCAAAGAGCTTAAAATATCTCCATTGGGCGCACCTCGACCTGCACTCAAACACGTCACCCTCCGTAATTTGACTAATTACTACTAGGCAACTACGTCACCGCACCCCTGTATCCACAAACAAAATCACCCCAACGTCCCTGACGAACCAATTTAAACCCTATTCCTTTTAAATAACACTCAAAATCAACAAGCACCTAACTTTTAAATCCTCAGACATTCGAATGCTCGAAAATATTCGCTACATTCGGAACGTAGTATTGGAATGACGACTCTATTGCCTAGGTAATGTGGTAGGTATTTATCTGCATTAATAATTAAACGGAGTAGTAAACTAATAGGTTAATTTCCATTGGTAATAGGAATGAATAATACAGTGCCACGTGAAATTTTGTTGTCCAAAGTAATTACTTTTGTTGGTACTTATAGTCGACAGTGGTTTGATATTTATTGATTGAAGAATTAACCACTAAATTGCTCATCTAGTAATGTCGATAATAGGTGGTAATTTTGGGCTATTTGTGGTATATTCGTATCTGCACTGATAAATTGCTGTACACAAAAACTGCAAATCCTACCATGCTCATACATATTCATATTATCAGAATCAGCCAATTTATCCGGTTTCAATCAACACGGCATGTTAATGACTATGAATGTTATTATCTCAGTGGATACCTTTTTAACACGCTTTTATTAGCTTTACCTGTATGTTTGTATGTATGTATGTTTGTATGTAACCGACTCCTTTGAGCTCGATTTTGCCCTACTTTGAACGATCAGATTTAATTCAAACTTTGCATACTTATCCAGGACCGATGACAATGCAATAATTTAAAAAGTATATGACATTATCTTTTTCAGAATCATCAAAAAGCTTATTTTTTTGAAAACAATATTAAAAGTTGGTAATTTGCGCGCAGCTGTCTTTCATTGATAAGACAGCCGTAGGTGATGTTTTTAATACAAGCATTTAAATTATAGTTTAAAAAACTAAAAAAACGCGCTTTCATAAAGTTTTAACTAAAAAGTAAAATATATATAACAATAATTGATAATGAGTTTAAGATTATAAAATGGAGTAAAATACATACATTTTATTGCTATAAAGCGTGGGGTGCTGTAGGATAAGTAATTGTTGTCATTAATTAATTTTTACTTTTTAGTTTGAACTTTATGAAAGCGTGTTTATTTAGTTTTTTACACTATAATTATCGCTATGAATGGCGAGACGATCATGCCATTCGCCTGATTGGAAGCGATACGAACACTCATGTACAGTAGCTATGCTCGGTATTCCACTGCGCTTCCCATCCTGAGACATAAGGTGTTAAGTCTCAATATGTCCAATAGTTACTCTGGATACAATTTCCTTTAAACCGGAAAACAACAGTGCGATGACACTGCTGTTGGGCGAGAGAAATAGACATTGCGGTGTTACCTACCCAGGCGTCCTCTTACATATGAGAGGCCAACTCCACTATACCTGAACAACACACATACCACCAGAGGCTCATTTATATTCACTTTGCCATAGCCAGTTTAAACAAAATTAAAGTATTATACATTTTCAAGTCCGAGATATTTAAGAAGGCTTAGATAAAAATTAAAAAATCCATAGCATCTTCAACTATTTTTTGTGCTAGAAGAAAAGCAATTAAGGTACTTCGGTTAGCTATTTCGGGACCCTCGTGAAGGCCTGAATATGTCAGTCTCATTGGCTTTTTTTTTAACAAATATAAGTTGTGAAAAGGGAAATAAATTATATTTGTTTCTGTTTCGGATGTTATGAGAACGAAATATTTCACATATGTTTCCGAATGCGTTGTTGTCATGCTGTTGTCAAAATATTAGGAACAGTTTTATCATTCACATCTTATTATATTGCTGATGTTGATACTGTAAGATTATTCGTATAAATGTTTATTGTTTATACAGTAAAAATATCTCAAATAATACGTTGAGTAGATATTTTTAATATTTCATTTATAGTTCCAAATTTCGCCACGCGCCTGTAGAATTAATATGAATTATATTCCGAAAACTGTTAATATCTTTACAGTTATGTTTTCAAGTATGAGAAAACACTAGAAATTAATAATAAAGGTTCACCAAATAAAAGAGTGAAATTTGTCGTAACAATTTTATTCGATCACTGATTTGAATCCGTCACTTTACATACAACTATATCATGTTTGATAGTAAGACAATATAATCACTAATAATTTATAATTTCATTACCATCACTAGATACAAGATAAGGAAGTTACATCTCAAAATGTAACCATTTAATAGGTGTTATTAAATTATCCATAACTAAGATGATATTTGCGTTCTGGAGGCATGTTATTAACTTTATACTCACACGTTAACTTCTAGATTTCCTAAAGTGATCTAAGAAAAACACTAACTCGCAGCATTGATAAAATTACTACCAAAAATTTCAATCCTATTATTTGCGAGAGTTGAGTTATTAAATAAATCTACGATTTTTTTTATTTTTAAATCATGTATCTGTTTTTCATACATAATTTATTGCGATATATTTGTATGACTATTATTATGGTTACATTTCAAGATATAACTCCAACATTTAATATATTTTTAAATATTTTACATAGCTATTCTAAAAGCTATAACGTACACGAATGACAGAACAAAATAACATGAAAAATATAACAATTAGATTAATATAATTTTATGTTACATTATATGTGTTTCGTCTAATGAATGCGATTACTAATGTTAAACAAGTTCCTAACTAGAGATACATGGTTTCATACTGATTTTTAACTTTATAGTGTAAAGATTTACATAGACTCATAAAGTCTGAACATTTTGCGACGTAACACACAATTTTGAATTGCTAAATGTTTACGGCCTCATTCATAAACACTTTTAAAACCTATTTTAGCTATCGAATGTTTGTCCCCTTCCAACGACATTTAAATTTAGATTGAAGGAAGAAGACAAAACATTCTATAGCTGAAATTGCTTTTAAAACAGTCTAAGAATCAAGGCGTTAGACTTCATCGGCAATTTAGTGCCTCACTTCGACACTAGAAGTCAATAACACCTACATTCAACGCGTATTGTTAAAATATATTTAATTTAAACTGAAGTATCTTAACTATTCAGCGTGTGATTTTAGATTATGAAGAAGGAGTAATATTAAAAGCTAAAACAGACTACAAAACAATATAAAGCCCTTGCAAATCACACAGACTAATGTACTGAGTATATTCTAAACTATGATAGTCAATATACAGATGATACATTAAATGATTAATTAATTAAATTTCATAGAATATATTTACGAGTATTATTTTATTAATAATATCGAGTGCTACACAGCCCGATCTTTATGATTACGTTAAAAAGATTACAAATATTAGCAGATATTTACGGTTAAATATTTTAATTTGTGTCGTCTGTATTTAACATTATATACCTATTGCGATAACGTGATTATAGACAATTAATTCTAAATGTCATTAGCGAAGCAGAATAATCTCCGCTCAAATGTATGTTAAAAGCTTATTGCTGTATGAATATGTCGTAATATCTAATCTATTAACCATAGGATGATAGCTGTCTAGACTACTAAAGCCGTTCTTTATAATCTTTCTATCTTTATCAAGAGATTTCTTTAGATATTTCGATGCAATTTATGTTTCAATTAGCAAACATAGAGATATATTAATATAGATACGGTGTGTATATTTGCAGACAGCTAGGCACGATAAATATATATGTCAATCTTTGTTCATTGAAGCATATAATTTTATCGACATAGGTACTTTAATCTCTTGTTAACGATAGATATAGAGACCGGCCCTAAGGCGCATACAACGCTTTTTAACTATGATAGGTAAACTGCCTACATTAGCTAGCTTCTAATCGCCAATCACTTTTGGGTGCAATGGCTGTCACAGCTTATTGCTAATAATTAAATATCGAAAAACTATAAGTTGTTTGAGGTATATTCTTATGTATTTGTGAGAGATTTACATTGTCGAAGCATTTTACAGCTAATATCAAACGACTATTGAATTTAATATATTTTTAGTAAGTTTTAATGACAGAAAATACACACACTCCAAAATATTGTTTGATAAACAGATTGATCTTTAGAAATCTATGTGTACGTTCAAAAGTTTTGTATTTAAGGGTCATATAAGGTGCGGGTTCGTATCGTAAAAGGGGGAAGTTTAATTAAAGAAGTTATCTGTTGCCCTGTTCGAGCAAAAACAGATTAGACATGGTGTTGGAGACATTATTTAAAACCACATACACAAACGCGTCAGAAGATCGTAAAAGAAACGTAACATTATATATAACAACTGAAAAGATTTCAAAAGATCGAGAAAAATGTTACTTTTAAATATGTATTTCATGCAATTTCATATGTCTCATAATCTCATATTCATAAACTACTTTAAACTCGAGACTTTAAATTGTTATTCCTGTAACTATTTAATCGGTTACAATTTTGAAGATTAGTCATTTTCGCCCCTTTATTTTTATCATTTTCTGCGATTAACAATGTTCAAACACTATCTCGCATACTTATATAATTTTATTTACATATTTAAAGTATTTACGAGTTTACAGAGTACTAACTCCAGATCTAAAGATGATTCATTTAAGATAATTAAGTTAATATTTCGTAAATCCATTATAAATAAAATAGTTATATCATCGAAATAATAAGGGGATAGGGAAATTAGATATTGTGACAAAATATTCTATATACATACATAAAAATAACTGAAAATTATAGAATTTAACCGAAGACTTAAAACATTTGTTTAATTACAAAATAGCTACAGCTCCAATACGCAATTTAAGCTTTGTTTTTAATGAGAATCACCTTTAAAATTAGCTTAAACTACTCCTAAAAATATTTTTTGATAAACTTTTTTAGTTTCGCCTAATATTTCACAAATCTACAACCAATACTAAGCGAAGCTGAGAATGTATGATTGAAATATATTATTTATTTGTTAATTATATACTTTTAATAGTTTGCAGGACAATTTTCCAAAAAAGAATTTCGAAAAACTCCTATATTGCATCTTTTATATAAATTTACATTATAATAAATCAAAATTATTGAACATTATACATAAACAATTATATTAAAATATGCCCAAATAAAAATCATTATATAAAGACACACATATTACATATATACATATGTTGATATATATTAATATAAGATTGTAAAGACAGATGAAATAGGATAAAGATAGCATAGAGCGAATAGAAGAGCAAGTTAACTACAGTACATTAGATAGAGTAGAACTAACGGACGGGAGTTTGATCTAGATCAGTGGCTAACTGCAAACATACATTTATAAATAAACTAGCGGCCCGGCCCAGCTTCGCCCGGGTACAAATAGATTTCTCTACAATAATATGCACGTATTATACATACAAACCTTTCTCTTGAATCACTCTATCTATTAAAAAAACCGCAGCATAATCCGTTGCGTAGTTTTAAAGATTTAAGCATTCAAAGGGACGTAGAGACAGAGAAAACGACTTTGTACTCATAATGTATTAATTATAGCACTCTGTAAATTATAATTATTCAGATAATATAATAGCAATTTGGAAGAATTTTGTAGTATGTCCATTTTGCCACCCTGCCCTAGACCAGGGTGCAGCTATAATATGGCCTAACTTCTCGCAATCGTAATCTATATTGTAGAAAAAAACCCGTGCACTTCAGTGAGGCGTATATTTGGTGATACAGATAGGTGTAGAAGGTAATTTCTTTTAAACAAACTTGGCTAATTTGCGATATTGAAGCAAAATATTTTGTCGATGATGCCTCATTATAGATTAAAATACTACAGTATCTACAAAATTATAAACTAACTTTATTAGATACTTTGATTCCACTAGCCGATATGTGCATTTATGATTCACGCACATTTTATCTTTTTTATAATCTCTTGCTGCATGATGGACTTTGCCAACATCTGTCATATTAATTAATGTATGAATTGATTAAAATCCTTAATTAGCTTAATGGAAGAATGTCAACACTAATTGTAAAATCCCTTTTGGGTGCTGAATATAAATTAATTAATGCCACCCGACTAACCGCGCCATTCAAACATATTTTGTTCGTCAATTTACAAAATTTCATTATTTTTTATGCTTGTTTCAATTAACCAACTATGCCAACAAGTATGTATGATAAACTGTGCTTCGAAGATCCTATTTCACTTTAAGGATGTTAATGAATATTACAATTATCCATTATTTTTTTATTGCGAATTAAAGGATACTAAATTCTATAATACCAGGTGTCTTGTTATTTGTATTATTTTCTACAAATGATAAAACTTAGATATATACATAAATTCAAGCCTTTT
Source organism: Hyles euphorbiae (assembly GCA_023078785.2). NCBI lineage: Eukaryota > Metazoa > Arthropoda > Insecta > Lepidoptera > Sphingidae > Hyles > Hyles euphorbiae. The sequence continues at coordinate 802,218 of CM041034.1, forward strand.
TCCCAGAAGGGGTAGGCAGAGGTGCCAGGACACCCACATTAACATACAGGACACACACATAGGGGGCGCGCCTATCCTCATCTCGGGCGGACACATCTTATGAAGAGAGAAAATAATATTGTTTTTATACAATGTTGTTTGCTGTTAGACCACATACGAAAATCTTTATAAATAGTAACATCATTAGAAAACACGGAAATATTCTATTCTAGATACACGCTCTACTAGATAAAGATGAATAGATGCACAATTGACATAGCCAAATTAAAAGAATAAGTATTTAAGCGATAAGAAATTATTTATCGCTAAAATGTAATGTTACTGATAATTTGGCTATTTATTGTAGGTTAACTAGTATGAGAAGAAAGATTTTAAAATTTAATGATATTATTAGTGATAATTTGATTATAAAATGATGATTCATGTTATTTAAATTTCATTTTTATAGAATTTTATGAGTCTTTATTTGATGTCATAAAACATATTTTAAAAATAGTGGTGCAAAATAATGAGTTTAGTTTTAAAAATAAAAAAACTGGTAGAAATAATTATAATACATGGAGAGAAAGAGATTGTTGTTTTTTTTTTCAAAATAGTTGATTCTTAGCACCAGTCAAATACACATCTTCCTATAATCCAGTAGGTCCCCCAAAAGTCAAGGTGACTCGGTTCTAAAATCGTACCAAACTTTCTTGTGCAAAATACGAGTGTCTAAAGGCTTTTATATACACTATAATGTAAAAGAATTAAAAACACTAAATCTATATAATATAATGTGCGTGATATGATAGATCCTATCACGAAATACAAAGTATATAGACGATATATGATACAATCCATAAAAGATACACGATATAAAACTAGTAAGTGTATACTTATATACTAATGATATGTAAGCGATATCGGTTCGTTATTGCTGTTTATTATATGTTGTAAGAAAAAATAAACTTGACATTTAGTGTTAGTATTTTAAAGAACATTTTAGACTCATGATATATTTAAAAGAGTTTTTAATTCTATACAGACTGTTATCTTTTAGTCTATGATAATTTTATAATTTTACATGTTATGTCAATTTTAATTTTCCTTACAACACAAATACAATGCAGTAATATCTTCATACGTCTCTATAATTGCACATTCTAATAGAATATGTTACTCATTCACAACATAATACGTAGCTATTGTGTGAAAATCGCTCGTGTATTTTGATGCCGACGAAGAATACCACAAACACAGCTCAAATATACATCAACAAAAAGTAATACGTATATACAAAAAGTACGTAGAACAAAACACGTACAAATTATTTTTAAATTAATTTAAATACTCTACCTAAAAGACTCTGCAAAAAAGACTCGACAATAAAATGTAACAGCAACGTACTATTTGCAATTAAATTGTTAAGATCAATATACACGCAGCAATATACACACATATACTTAATCATACATAATTATGAACCACAAAGTGATCACAATGTTCACTACTAATTAATTGAATTTCGGGAGAATTTGACAAGAAAATTGACTCTATCCTTATATAGACGGAGAGTCCGTTACACACGTAATATACATTATAATATGTTCGAACGTACCTTAATATAGACAAAGTTATGTGAAAATTAGATTATATTAATACGTTAATAAAGAAATTACCTCTTTCGGAGGTACAATGTTCTTAATGCGTTGAGCATCTCCAGAATACTTTTTGATTAATGTTTACATAAAAACTTTTACATCAAACTGCTATTGATTCTGATTATTCTCGACGACAGTGTGAGGTTTATTGGTTGTATTAATACTAGTAATATTTATTTTTTTGCTAGTCCAGATAGATGGCCTCATAATAAGTGTAATAATAATCTCGAATGAAGACAAGGGCTTGAACCTCTTACGTTAGGGTGCCCGATCATGCTGGCAGATCCCGACTAATTTCATTATTATGTAATCCCAATGTGATGTGAAATTCTTAATGTAATATGTAAATGATGGCCCTCACCAAGAGGATGCAGTTTGTTTCTATGGTAATCTGCTATTTTTCTATATTTGTTTATCAACGCATTAAAAATATTGCAAAGTTAACATAGACGTAATTGTGCGCGAAACAATACAGTGTGCGTGGGCAGTCTGATCTACGAATGCTATTGTACTTTGCAGGCTAGGTATTAAATTTTCCTCTTAACCGAACAAAATTTTTATAATCTCCTTAGGAACTTGTGTCGAGTGTCCTTTGAATCTCTATTTATTTATTTTATTTATTCATCCTTTCTTGCATATAAAACCAGTTAAATTAAAGGAATAACATAATAAAAAGGCACAAAAGGCGGCCTTATCACACTGGACATTTGTTTCTAGGCAACCAAATCTTTACAAATATTTAGTTGTTACTGAAAATATCTGACTGGAAATATCAATTTTATTCTTTACGAAGAATCCAACATCATGATACTTTGAGATTTTCAATGGATAATTTAATAACATTTATTAATTTTGTTAATTGCGATTTATTCATTTCATTGCTCATGGTTTCATTGAATTTCCTTTCACAATAAATAAGTTGGATAACATCTTCACTATCGTGGTCTCATTAAATTCTTTAAAAATCTGAAACTCCTATTCTCTTCAACCTTTAATTAGTCACCATGACTCTTAGGCAAACTTCTTCTCATTTCTTACAGTCATGAGTGTAGTCAATTTAATGTCATAATTTAACCTGATAGTAAAATCCATGATAAACTTTATAATTTTGTTTTATTTTGCCATAGAATTTCAAAGGAAGTATTTTTTTCTACTGCCAACCAGCACTGCATCGATGTTTTCCTGGTTGAACAATATTGTAACCCATTATTAACGTTATTTACATCGAGAATGCCATAATCGCCATATATTATTATACTCGCATTCTGACAAATGTCTACTAAGATCTAAGATGCAACTTTTTTGTATCATTACGATACGATATTATCTTCTAAATGCTAGGAGCAATATTGGTAAATTCTGAACACCTATCATATGAAAGACTTTCTCGCTCATGTTGAGTTTAAAAAGGACACTCTACACAGTCAGGAACGAAAGCAACCGGTGTGCGCCACCGCGCCACCGCGCCGGCGACAAACCAATACATCAGCATCAATACAATAATTTTAAGAAATATCCATACGATATACACAATGGACACGTTACTTTATACATTCGATCAATTGACATGTCGGGCTCGTCGCAATATCTTGTACAATTACATTTAATTACAATTGTTTAATATTTTTGAATTGCTATAAAGTTTAGCGAAATTAATTTGGGTTTGGTGGGACGACATGTTTATTAGCTATTGATATGTATTTAGAATGGAATTTGGTTTTGTATTTGAGGATACTTGGTAGGGTCCATGAAGCTAAAAATGATTAATAAAGACCTAAAGATTTTGAAAATAATACTATAGATATATTTTATATATAGATATGCACCTTGACAAAATGAATTATCATTTTCGTCCTATTTTCACAATTTAATGACAAATATATTTAACTTCTTGATAAAATATATATCTGTCTTCTTTGTGTATATTCAAAACGTTGGTGAAATATACTTTACATATTTAATTGAAGAACGCTCTGCTTATGTGTTGCAAAGACGGAATTTAGCGTGGACAATGTTTACAGTATTTTGCATATAATATTTTCACATTAATAATTTACATATGTTTAAAAAATTGTATTCTTTTAAAAATATATTCATTTAAAATTTATATTTCTAAATATTAAGGTGTCATCCCACCAAACGCTGGTAAAAATCGATGTACCTGATTTTTAATAAGCTATAAATACAATGTGGACGATGTTAGTACGATCCACTAAATATACACACAGAGAGAACTTACCCTAACGTAATCTACCTTAATATTACGTGAATCAAAAGATTCTGATATGTTTCGTTACCTTGGTTGCAACTTATCACAAGTTGATACTTACCTACACTAATTGATATAGATTGATATAATTGTTAAGAAGCCTTACACTAGTATTGCTGATATAGCATAGGAATATCTTATAGTACATCTAAAAATATAATGACACTGAAAATATCAACTGATTTTATATACACACGTTTACGTTGCTCTGTGCGCTTTTGGGGAGGGATTGTGGGGACATTACTCCATGTCGTCAATTAATAAATAATTAATGATATGCATTTTCAAAACTTATTTGACGTCTCTTTGATTTTATTCTTTTTCAGATTAAGTACTTATATATTTTGAAGTTAAATTCTTCTCCACAATCCATCCCCTCTTCGTATTACGTAATACTACGTAAAATTTTAACATCGAATAACACATAAGCGAGAATCACAAAAATGTATACGTGTAAGTGCCAAGATTTCACCAATAAATACTTCTTAGGCCCTTACCTATAGTGCAACGTGTAGTAATATACATGTTTATACATATGTATCTATAGACCATTCCACTATGTACACTCCAGTATATCATATATCTTTACCAAGACTTTTTATATCCTTTACTTGAAGTGTACACAGTGATAGCTGGTCGTCTTAGATAGAGTACTTATACATTGAGATACTTATATATTTATCAGAAGACATAATCAACAGTTGTATTAGAACAATACAAGATCAACAAGAAAACAGCTCGACCGGTGTATGCACTCCACGACGTTTCACATCACACTAACACGTTCAGAGGTCCACATACACCCGCCGCCCTCTACAGTTACAAGCACATCTAATAGACACCTAACAGAGACTAAATAACTCGCCGCCGATGTAGCGCGGCTCAGTGATCGAAGGCAATATCTGAGGACTTTTATAATTAAACAACAAGTAAATTCAAAAATATCGACAACAACACTGAATAATTAGAAGCCTTGCCGGAATGGGTTCTTGATGGTGGGTGCGGCGGGGGCGGGCGCGGGCGCTGGCGCTGGCGCAGCGGTGCCTGCTCGGAACGGGTTGCTGGCCGTGGGCTGCGGCTGGGCCGGTAGCTGCCGAGGCTGGCTGTACTCCGGCTGCTGCTGGTACTCCTGCTGCTGGTAACCCTGCCCATAGTTCTGGTACTCTCCCTGATACGACTGTTCGTACGAGTACCCAGTCTGAGCGGCGTCCACATTGGATTCTTGCATTTCTGCCACCTGACCAGACACGTTGGAATATTCCAGGTGGTTTTTATAATCCCCGTTAACGGGCCTCTGGTCTTGCATGCTATACGTTTGGTATTCTTTATCGGGAGGATCAGCCATGAGGATGTTGGCCTCATTTTCAAATGGTTTGAAGTCGTAGATGTGCCTCAAGTACATGAGCACTGGCGCGTACAACAAGTTGCTGAAGGCAATGAGAAAGTTTAGAGCGGTAAAGCCAATGGCCTCGACTACTTCTCCAGCAATAATTGGTCCAACAGCATACGCGAAGGAGTATGATATGTCAGCGATTGCATAGATGCTCCCATATACAGACACATATCGAACGTCGACCAGGTACCCGAGCGTGGGCAGCAACGCCGTGTCTATCAACGCAATCCCAAAGCAGATGCCACAGATTGGAATCATCAGCATCTTATATGAGCTTGCAAACGGTATTATGAAACAGCACAGCCCTTCCAGCGCCAACCCACCTGCTGCCATGACCCACTGTAGCTGTGGATACTTCTTTGCCATCTTAACCGTAATTATCACACCGAGCACATGCGGGAAGAAAGCTGGTAACCATATCATACCAATCTTCCAGTTATCTTTGGTTAAATTGTCTTCCATCCAGGAAGATATTGTTGGCTCGAGAAATGCCAACGCGACGTTAGACATCATGAGTGCTCCGGCACATACTGCGATATATGGATCAATGAGGAGTTTCCAGATCGGTGTACCCGCTGTCTTAGGTTGGTTGGCTTCTTTCATCTGCGTTTTGATCGGCTTCATGACCAACAATAACATAAACCCATCCATCAAAGATATCAAAGCGAGGATCAAGAATGGTACCTCTTTCCCCGCAAATTGGTATAAAGCGCCCCCGAAAGGTGGCGCCACGAGGCTTCCAAAACTTATGAAGGCAAGGGCGATTCCGAGGGCTTTAGATCGTTCACTTTCTTCTGTAAACCTGTCTGCGATCATAGCCAGCCCAGAAGTGTCTGCAAACGCCGACCCAACCCCTTGGAGACTTCTCGCAAAGAATAACATGCTGTAACTCCGGCCACAGGCGAATATAGACGTGGATAGGAACATTATTATGAGTCCTATCATCATAGGTATATCATACCCTATGCGGTCAATTAAGGCACCGGAGAAAGGGTTTATCATGAGTTGTACTATCGCTTTAGAGGCAAAGAGCATGCCTGTGGCGGAATCTTGACCATGATGTGACGCGGGGATAATCTTTGTTGGTATAACAGTGCTGTTGCCTACTGTGATAGGAGGCAAGGTGACAACGTGGTCGTAGCCCGCCTCGCCCCACGCGCCTATGTACCTCAAGTAGTCCGGGATGATCGGTACAATGACCATGTACAACATATTGTCCAGCAACAAGGCTATGGACACTATGACCAGGATGATTTTTCTCTGGGCGGTGGGTTCCTGGATCTTCTCCCACAATATCTCCCGGACCTCCCGCACCTCCAGGTTGATGACGGGGATGATGGAGTTGTCGATCTTCTGCCATATTGTTTGTGGTCCCTCCGCCATGATCGCTTCTTTTTTCACCGAGCGTTAAGATTTGTGTTGGGGAGCAGTGCTCATCTTCTACAGCCAGCGTTCAATGCCGTGGCTGATACGGGACGCTCACAGTACATTTACGCGACGTCCACGTACAGGACTCGTCGACCGTCGGATAGGAGTTCGGAACCTGACAACAAACAGAAATGATCATTGAGTTATCATTTCCTCATGAGAAGGAGGGCCCGATAATGGGCCGATGTGTTGTGTCAAAAGGATTTTGAGTCGATCTTTGTTTCTGTCAGTTGGCATGGTTCCTCCGTCCCGAGCGGTATCACAGGTGTCGAATCCAAAGACGATTCAGAGTCCTTTTGAACATAAACAACATAAAAATTCGCCACAGCTCTAATGCAAATCCACGAAGACACACATTTTGTTTGGTATACTCTATCTCTTATGTAAATAAAAAAATCACGCGTCTATTTCTGTACAGATTTATAAATATGAAACCATATTTACATTCGATTATAATTAAAGATGTTTCAACAGACATTTTGGTCTCATACTTTGCATAAAAAAGTAATGATATTTAAATGAATCAAATAAAATCTATGTTTAGATATAATAACGAAGTGAGGAGTCCTTTTGCTCAAGTCTTAGATTAATCAAAGGCGCTTTTGACCTTGTTTTTCAGAACGTTGAGTAGAATAGCAAGAATAGCAACATAATCTCAAGATAAAAATAAACACAATCTCCATCGGCATGAAACAGCTAATAAGGAAAACTGCTACGTTTTAAATCCAAAAGCAATTTTCAAGATGTCGAAGTGACGCGTTAATCTCGATGGCTTGTTTTACACAAATCCAATTTGGTTCTGCGAGGGGAGGCCGGGGTCTGTAAGATTAATAAAAATACGAGCTGCCTCTGGTCCTCTTTCGACAAGTTAACGAGGTTTTTTCACTACAATGTATGTATATTGCGTCTTGCTTTTATGCTGGTGATACTTTCTTGTGTTCTGAGGGTGATATTTATTAGGGTACTTATTTTGGTCGATCATCGTAATCTTATGTGAAATAATTTGCAGTTACTCTTTCAGACTTTTCAAGAAGTGGTGAGTAATATTTAAAATTAAAAGCCTAGGGGTAATAATGACAATGCAGAGCAAATTGCTTCCCTTTAGCTGCAATTTTTCTTTGCCGAGTCATAAAATTACAATATTCTTGACAAAGCATGGCAAGATTACACTTTATTGTATCTAGTATCCACGACATTCAACCTAATATGCACCCTCCCCAAAAATAAATATACATGGACTAAATCTGAATTGTGTGGGTCACTGCAACTAGTTGCACAGAATTGCCTACGGAATATGGTAGTAGATTTATTAGTAATTTGAGTAAAACCTAAAGAGTACTATCATATAATGTAATAAAAATATTGGTGTTTAAGGCATTGAAATCACAACAAAGTAAAAAATGTATTTCGGTCCTATAATAATAACTAATTTTTACTGAGAGAGAAAATCGTGTTCCATTATCGCATACGATAATCTCGAAAAGATTGACGTATTGTCTTGTTAAGGCTAAATTTTTACATGATGCAATTTTTATATCCGCATGATCGTATCTTCGAGGCGAAAAACTCTACCCTTTGTAAATGGGGCTTAAAGATGAATATTGACGAAAGCCAACAAATTATTCCGTGCAACAATCCCCCATTTTTTCATCACAAATGACCAATAATCTCCTGTTTAGTCTTCACAAAGGGTATCTAAAGCCACCAATCTTTTGAAACCTTACCGATGCTACAGCGGTTTGCGAAGATAAATAGTCAAGCTCAAAGCTTCGCTGCAAGGAATTTAAATGAGCTGGAATATAGCGGCTAACGAGCCGTGTTCTAGTTTAACAAGCTACGCGAAACTTCGTTTGTTTTTATAAATTTTTTTTATAATAAGCGCGGTCATTATTCTGAACAACACCGTTATTAAGAAGTTATGATTTTAAACGGAGAAGGAAACAATAGTTAAGTTTTTCAATCACTAAGTAAACAAAACATGTTTAGATTGATTTAAAGAAATTCGTAGGTTTTGTTGGTAATGTCTTCTGATAAAGTTAATGAGAGCATCACTTTGAATAATAATTAGCCGTCAGCCCGGTCCAGCTTCGCCCGGGTTGAGATTTTTTGAGTGTAGTCCACATTAGAAACATTATTTTGCTTACAACTATTCATTAATAAAATTTAACGTGACTCTCCTATACACTGAATTTTCTATTCCATCTAATATGTTAGAATTTAAACATTTAGTGAATATATTCATTAAGTACAGTCCGGACACATCCTTACTTAATTGATAAAACATATTTTATACGGATTTTAATGATGTTCCTTTCTTCAATTGCCTGATGTTTGGAATAATTTATGTGGTCACGGGGCGGACCGAGGTAATAGTCATCCGCTCAGTGAATGTAAAAAAGTAAATTTCGCTTTACAACATTTAAAGTATTTACTGGTGATAGGTCTCTCATATGTGAAAAGCCGCCTGGATAGGTACCACTGCAATATCTATTTCTCCCGCCAAGCACCAGTGGAAATGCTGTGTTTGGTTTCGGTTAGAAGGAAATTGTAGCCAAAGTAACTACTGGACAAATTGAGACTTAACATCTTATGTGACTCAAGGCACAGAATACTAAACTAACAGAAGTCAAGCTCCATACAAAGCGCGCTAAATCAACGCACACATTGACAGCGTTCACCGACACGATATTTCAAACCAGTCGAAACCACTGCGAGCGCGAGTGTCACCCGTTTCGGGAACGCAAATAGTGAGATGTTTTGTGCAAAGATGGAGCAAATGAATAAAAGTTCTTACACTTGTATATAAAACACCAGATTATAATAATATAATGTAAATATCATTTAAAAAATACAAATATTATACAAAAGCAATTAAAAAAACTTGAAGTATAATGACATACACATTCTCAATGACTTCATAAATACAATTAAAATTTATTTGTTTTATTATTGTGTTTTATATATCTTATTTAAAAAAATAATAAACGATATGAGTGCTATTATAACACGATACGTGTTTTCGCATGGGCCAGAGTCAACAACCCTAGCGCGAGCGCCGAGCGTAGTGTGAGTGTGGCAATAAAAGTGAAGTACATACACAAGCTTGACTTCTGTTAGTATTCTGTGCTCAAGGTGACCAGTGAAAACCAGCGTTGCGCTGTGGCTCGCGTCGCAGTGCAACAATAATCTGAGTGGTCACCTACGTGTCACATTTATGCGACGTAAAACTTTTTTTTTTTTTTTTTTTTTGTTGTAAGTTAGATCAGGGATGTTGCGAATGTTCGCATCCGCATCCGCAAATGCGGAACTTCCGCATAAATTTGGACATCTGCATCCGCATCCGCATCCGCAATAATCGATGCGGATATTTATGCGGATGCGGATGTAATACAAAATGAGACAAGACAGAAATTTGCCGGTGCCGCCGAATGGCGCGTGCCGTTCGGACGTGACATTGACCAATGGGAGTGAAATAAATAGTGACATGATCCGACGCGTTTGTTGTTGCTATGATGTTCGATTCTTCTAGTGAAAATAAGAGTCGAGAAATACCAGAAAATGGTAGCATTGAAGCTGTACTCCAAAAATAATGTCTTTCTTACCCCAATAAAAAAAGAGTCTATGTGGATGAAAATCCTCTTAAGTGGTGTTTATCGAAAGGAATTTAAAGATATTATTGCCGATAGCACAAAGATTTTTATGTACTCCACTAAGAAGTAATCCTAGCGAACAATTATTTGCAGCGTGGGTTTAATTTACGAACCTCTTCCTAACCGCCTTGCTATCAGAAAAGGCGGCGCGGCGTTATACTTAATAAATGAAATGGTGTTCTTTTGCGAGCTCTTGGGGCTACTCAAAACGAAGGTAATGCATTTAATTATCAATAGAGAAGATGGCTAGAACCTTGCACAAGCATGGGATCGAATTCTACACTTAATTATATCGGAACCAAAAAGACCAACTGCCCGACATGAAGACACAGTGAGCTTCTTCTGCGTAGAATGAAATGCAAAATCAGATTAATGTTTTAAGTTAACTTTTTAATTTAATTTAATTTTTAACTTAATAATTATAAATTACGGGTAATTAAATTCTGCCCCGTGGTGACCATGAATCCTTTAAAGTACCTAATCGAAACATCGGGTAGTTAAAAAATATAAAAAAATAACACAGATAAATCGATAAATATTAGTAAGCAATAAAATTCGTAAATAATTGTTTATTTCGATATATATCGAAATTATTTACGAATATTGAAATTATTCGTAAATAATTTCAATATTCATTCCTATACTATACTAGCGGTCGGGCCCGGCTCCGCCCGGGTGCATACACGTTTTAAAATGGCGGTCAAAATGTTTAATTCTGACTATCAGTTAGAATATCGACCAATCGGACCACGAAAAACAAACAAAATTTCTTCGTATTTGCTAGAAATATCAATATTGCTTTCCTCCTATAGGTCATAGCGTGATGATATAGCCTATAGCCTTCCTCGATAAATGGACTACCCAACACTGAAAGAATCATTCAAATCGGACTAGTAGTTCCAGAGATTAGCGCGTTCAAACAAACAAACAAACTCTGCAGCTTTATAATATTAGTATATAGATTTATATAATATCTTAAACATCCGCATCCGCATCCGCATCCGCGGATGTGAGCCTTTGAAAATCCGCATCCGCATCCGCATCCGCGGATGTGAAAAAATCGACATCCGCAACAACCCTAAGTTAGATATATAAATGTATGTGTAACGAGTGTGTGCGTCATCTTATTGTGACTAATAAATGAGTTTTCTTTCTTTCTTATGTCTCAAGATAGCGAATGCAGTGGAATGCCAAGCATTGCTCTGTAATTCAAGGTGTAGTTTGGCTTTGCTACTACCTATGAACGGTCGTATCGCTTATCATCAGGCGAATGGCAAGCTCTTTTCGCCAATAATAAAAGAATAATTCATTAAAATGATAAATGATATCACAAAAATCGTGGAATATAATGAAAATGAAGACTGTTTTTCGGTTATGTAGGCAAGTAGGTCACCACAATACAAAGAAAGTCAAACTAAATTTCCGATAATACAAAGTAACAGAAATAAACCACCATAAAATTCAAAACCACTTGGAAATTCAAAAGGTTTCGTGGTAGGATCGTAAATTGCTAATGACGGCTTCCCAGAGCCTATTGGAAGTTAATAGTTTCCTTACATTGGGGTAGAAAACGCAAATGAGGTTGTGAGAATTTGTGGGCCAAGGCTGTGTCGGCAGGTCAGGGGTCACGCGTGGTTCAAACTAATAGAACATTGCATGGCCAAATAAATTTGATCTCTATCTAACGAGCTATGTTATTTATGGGTTTAGTTTCCAGTTGAGCTATTTTCCGATGTTTTTAGGATTAGATTAGTAAACGATTTGGCGGTTTTCTCCTTATACTGTTACTCTGAATTACTTATATACTTAAATAGCATAAAGTTTTAAATACAGACGCAACTGGACAGATATCGTTTATAGACAAATAAATATCCTAACAGTCACATATTTAATCTTATGTCACACATTATTCATTTGTAAAATGCGTGGTGGCTTATTGGTAACGAACCAGACGCGGCTACCATCATGTTAACGGCGGTTGCGGGTTTAAATCCCAGTGCCCACCGCTCTTTTCGGATTCATGTATGTGTCGACAGTCAATCATCACGGTGAAGGAACACATCATGACGAAACTTGCATACCATAGCCATTTGTATGAATTTCTATGTTATGTAAAGTCCGCCAACACGCACTAGGCCAGCGTGGTGGACTATATGGCCTAACTCCTCTTAATCGTACTTTCGATTGTAGCGGAGGCCCGTGCAGTGGGACGTAGATGGGTTAATACAGACACAGATAATTCATTTTGGATTGAAATATAAATCACTAATCTTCTAAAGCCTTTAATTTTTTAATGTGGTGGGAGACGGTAATCACTTCTTCTTGTATTGTCAATAAGCTGAATGCTTAACTATGTCCTACTATGCCTTAAGTATAAGTATAGTATTCAATTTTTCAATATTCATACCAAACATCGCTATTTATACTGCAATGTGCAAACCCAGTGTCTTATTCCGGCTAGTCACGAGAGCATTACCGTGAGACGTCGGTATCGCGTGTCTACACTAACAATATCTGAAGTCCTTAACTTGGGAGTGTCGCGTGGGTTCCTATAATGTTGGAAAAGAAATACTCATTGACAAATCGAGGAGTTACATTTTGTCTACTTTATTTGGCAGTTCGATCTAACATGAGTGGCACGGAATTCACAAGCCTTTGTTTTCGTAGAACATGTCCTGAATAAAATACATTATAATTGAATTTATGATTAGATAGCTTGTGTATTTCCTGTCCCAAGCATTATCAATTCTGTGGAAGCGTTTGGTGAGATTTGAGTTATTCACAGACACGTAAAATTTGAAAGATAGGTACAGTCCACAAATAGATATATTTTTGGGGCAAACTGACTTGGGTTATGATATTCTATCACATTTTGCAATTAATTAATAACAATTCAGATTTATTTTTTGACTTGTTTTGTATCTTGCTCATTGGCAGCAGAATCGCTCAGAAGACAGTGTAACGTAATATTTAATATTAAGGAATAAGTTGAGACGATGGTAGGAATGTGCCACATTGTATTGAGCAGACTAACTTATAATACTTAAGCAATAAAATATAATATATTACAAGTGAACATAACCCAAGTAACAGTAAGTTCGCGTGTTGCCGAACTGCGAGTAAGGTCACGCGAGCGGTCGATACTGCGCCCCTGGTGCCCTCATGTTTTGGACGGCAAACCAATTGGTTCTAACTTTCTGTACAATGTTGCGTGCTTAAAATATTTCGTATAAACCAAATGTAAGTACCAAAAAAAGCGCTAAGATGACTCGGTCACTTGTCAAGAAAATTGCAGGATAAAGATATGAGTATAATTTATGCCTAGATTACAGTCTTGCCCGTCCAAAACAGTGAAATCGACCAAAAAGGTGACATCATTTGCAATAGCGCAAAACTGTAAATTTAGCTAAAAAGGTGATAACATGATGTCGTCAAGAAAACTATGATAACCAATACTAATACAATCAAGAAAACCTCAACTATCGCTACAAGGTAAGATGATTAAAAAAAGGCAATCACTTTTCAACATTATGAGAAAACCTGCATACCATAGCGATTTCTAAAAAAAAACTATGGTATTTACAGTCGCCAACCCACATTTTGTTACTGCGGTGGACTATATGGCCTAACCACTCTTAATCGTGCTGTCGATTGTAGGCCCGTGCCCTGCAGTGGGACGTATATATGGGCTGATACAGTATAGTACAGATCACTTTATTCAATTAAAGCTTCTTTTTATATACAAAATGCAAAAGGTTTTTAACTATAAAAGAACCCTACTGAACACTATACGCCTAAACCTATATTCTACAAGCACAATCCACAATATGAAAAAAATTATTCCATTCAGCGCTGGCTTATTTAAAATGTATATTCTGTTCCAAGTAATGTCGGGCTACAAGATGGAATTCACAACTCAAAAAAATATAGAAAGAAACGAAAAAACTTTGGCTTAAGAAATTAAACTTTCTGTAACTTTTATATTAAATAGAGGAACAATTCCATTACAAGTTGTGAAAAATATACAAAGTAATCTAATTCGAAATGTGGCTCATTATACAATTTTAATAGCAATTTCGAACTAGACTCGAGTAGACAAGATTTTACTCCTTTATTAAAAAAACCGCGACAATACAAGATACGTTATTATAACTTTACATTTTATACCTTTTGTGATCCTTCAATCATAAAATAATGATTTATGAGTATAATACGTAGTATCAAAAATACCATTTATTAAAGTTCTGATTCTGATGTGGGTTATTGTCTTGGATGCTTGATCTCCGGTAATTGTAAATCACATCGACTCTGGACAAAACGTGGTAACGAAACCAAATGACGTCGATTTTTAGTAGTAGACGTATGTTATATTTCTACGAAGGTTTAAATTATCTACAATTCAAATAGAACGATATAATAGAATATAAGCATCTTGGAGTAATTGTATAAGTATAGAACAGTAAATAAGCATTTTGGAGTCATTGATATTATATTGGCCGGCATAATTATATCGAGTGGTGAGACAAAACAAAATACAACCACTCTCAATCGTACTCTCGATTGTAGAGGAGGCGCGTACCCTGCAGTGGGACGTATTTAGGCTGATAAAAAATATGAAGAAGAACCAAAAAAAACTAACAACATTTCGTTTCCTCTCCCAAAATCTGATATAAATTCAAAAGCCTGCCCATTAAACTAATGCACAAAATATTTAGGGCACGCTGAAACATTTTGCTGGGGACATAAAAGCATAAAAACGTGATAGAAATAAGAATATTCGGCGAGCGGAGCTCCACCTAACTGGATTACGTTGAGAATAAACATTCGTATTAAAATGAAATGAAATTGCAATATCTGTTGGTCTCGGACTCCCTGGGGTGGTAGGGGCGACAGCGGCATTGATTCCCGACTGGGAACATTTGTTAGAAGCAAAATGAAAAACATCTTTTGTTACACTAAAGTGTTAACTTAGCCTGTATTAGTCCATATAGGCTCCACTGCAGGGCACGTCAAGAGTACGATTGGGAGCGGTAAGGCCATATAGTCCACCACGCCGACTTAGTGCGAGTTGACGAACTTTATATACCATAGAATTTTCACCATAGAATTACAAATTCGTCAAGTATGCAAGGTATCCACAAGATGTTTTCATTGTCGAATTGTCGAGAAAAGTCTGAGGTGTGCCCTTGGATTACAACCCACGATCACATGATGCCTTAGTGTACGAATAGTTTTTTTTTTCTATCATATAATGTAGGGTGCAAGAATTTGCTGCCAAATTCCTGATGAAGTTCTGATTTAGGAACAAGTGATTTATTTTAGAGTCAGGACTACGTTTCTTTGCGATTATTTCATAATACAGTAGTTTCAAAATCAAATAATCACCATATTTTTAAAAATCAAATCAAAGCGCTTCCTACAAATCTTTTTATTTCCGTACAACTGAAACCAATTTGCAGTTCCGGCGTACAGTCGGCGTCTTCAAAGGGCAGGTGCGAGAGGGCGAGTTAATTTCGCCGGGGGTTGCGCCCCGTCCCCGAGGACCGGGAAGGCGACGCACCAGGGGGTGGGGAGTCGTGTGTATTGCCAGGTGTAACATGAAGAGCTAAATTTGGAGCTTAAAATTTCCCATCAAAGTTCATTAATAAAGTGCATAATGTGACTATGATGTCCAATGGTTCAAATTTTTTTCCTTATGTAAATGTGTTGAAAATTATATATATGAATAATAATAACAAATACACCCAACAGTCACATACAGATGGAATTCTGACCCCACATTAAGATCAATTAAGTCTTGTATCGTGGGTATCAGAAACTACGAGAGACTTTTCGGTCTCACAAACACCCAGACCCGGAACAAATACTTGTGGGCTTCACAAACATTTGTCTCGGTGCGGGGATCGAACCTACGACCTCTCGTTTCACAGCCGGCGTCTAACCAACTGCGCCACGGAGGCTGTCATTATTATTAAATTATGATTGGTCCTGTGCACCTTATTGATTATAAAAGTCAAAGAAATGATGTGTAGTGAAACGCCATTCCATATGTAAACTATTTCAAAAAGTTCCAACATATATCTAAAATCTACCGTCGGATATCATGTTCTATGTTCCCCGCTATATTTGGCAATGTCACTTCTAAAACCTTTTTTTATTCATTATTTTTAAAACCAGCAACACTGAACGCTAGGGGAGAATTGACCCGTCCCGCAACGAGCTTTCAAGAGAGGATAAAGCCCGCCGGGCGAGCTTTGAATTTTTTATAACTTTTCGGCAAGCTCTCGCTGACGTTTTTACGCTAAATTTGTATTGTCGGCTTTTAGAATTCGCAAATATTTGAATTCGTTCGGAATAGTTCAAGAACGGCTTTGGGTAAATTTCATTATAGAAAACTATTTGCGAACTTATTATGGCGGACTTTTGAAGTTGAACGAATTTGCCTTTTATTATGGACAAGTATAGAAAAAAATTGCTTTGAAGATATTCGTGTTGGTTTTTACCATAATGTAGAATTAGAAATAGCTGGTCGTTTATTGCTCAATAAAATTGTAGAGTGCAGAGCTAATCGTTTAATAATGCATAAAAAATCATATCCACATAGAAAGTGCTTGAATTCAAAATGACCCATAGATAAATTAGTCATGTAATGTTTTCCTAATTTAAAACAATATCTGCAATTTATTCGACATACGTCCTCTTTACCCTTAAAAAATTTAAAAGTAAATTTTTTACTACCATAATTTATTTTAAATTTAATATATTTTTTATTTAGCGTTCCTCTTTATATGCAACTGGTATGAATATAATGCATCAATCTTCCCATCAATAAACCTACCCAAATACATATTTACTCATCTCCAACTTATAACTCCCAATTAAAACCATTAAACAAACATCCTCTACATTAAAGGATACTATTTCCGAGTCCCATGTTGAATATCGACCCCGGAGCGTGAAAGGCGCGGCCGGGGGGCTTTGTGTCTGCACCGTGGTCCCACTGCACCCGACAGCCAATACCACCTGCGTGGCTTTTGTTACTTTAAAGGCTAGGTTAATGCAGACATTTATATTAATTTGTTCAACATATTCATTTATTTATGCTTCATAGACAGAATTTAAAGCCTGAGCCATTATTTCCTAGTCAACCTTTTGATGATGCAAAGAAACAAAGCAGACGCATGAAATGTACATTCAATACATATATAGTATAAGGGCGGACTTAATGCATGAGGCACTCTCTGCCAGTCGATCTTTGGATGTTGCACAGAGAAGACAAAATAGGCAGTATTTTTTAGTAATGCAAAGATTTATATTATTTCTTTTACGTTTTGTATTATTTTAGGTGTTATAAATGGGGTTTTTAATATTGTAGACTGTTGTCAGTCATTACTGGAATTTTGTTAAGCTGTGAATATACACATATAAATGTGTGAATGAAATCATGTCAATCAAATAATTAACATTTGAATAGATGAATGAAACGAACTCAAAATATCATAATTCGCATGATGTGTTCAAAATTAGCAACTTGTGGAATATTACTACTTTTGTGAGTTGATCCAATTTATTCTAGTTAATAAAAGTATTGTTTATCACACCTTTATCTGAAAAAATCATTTAAATTTTAAAAAATCCAAAACATATGAATAAATAAAATAACTTTGATAATATACACAAAAAATGTATGCTTAAGAAGTCCTCGATACCTATTAGGGGGCGTCCATAAATTACGTGAGGTGTTTTTTTTAATTTTCTGCCCCTCCCTCCCCCCCTGGTGAGATGTCGTGAGATTTTATTCAACCCCCTCCCCCATCTCCCAATCTCACGTGAGATTTTTCAAAATGTGAGTTTCTTACGTAAACGTGTTGGATTGTTATGGTAAAAAGAAAAAAACAAATTTGCTTCGTGCTTTTATTTACGACTAGTTATGACTAGTAATCAATGTTGCTGAGAGTTTAATTATAAGTGTAATAAAAATTTAACAATAGAATACTTAAATCGTAACTACTTATATTAAAAAAGAGTATCTACTCTAATTCAGTCCATGGAGAATGATGCACGGTCTCAAGAGAGACTACTGGAACCAACATGTCCATATGATTTTCAGTAAAATCATCTGATCCTTCAACTTCGTTCTGATCTAGCCACTCTAAGCCATTGGCACTTGCACAAAGTAATTCATTAGCTCGTCTTGTGACAATCCGTGTGGGTCGCACTTTTCGGAACATACGCGCTTGCTTAGCTGGTGCAATGTGCAACGAATTAGTGAATGATCTTTATCGTATTACGATTACGCTTAAGATTAAATCTTATGCATGTACAATCTGGATTAAATGGACCAAAATAGTATAATTTATTTTTTGTTTCAATCAGAAAAAAAATTGCGTGATATTTGCCGAGACCCCCCTCTCTCCAACGTAAGATTAGATGAGATTTGACTCGACCCCCTCCCCCCCTTAAACACCTCACGTAATTTATGGACGCCCCCTTACCTACTCCGCACAAAGCCATTTCAATTTATTTCTCCACAACACAAAGTTAAAATATCAAATCAGCGGCCGGGCCCTTTGTACAACGCAGTCTGCTGCTGACAGCTAATGCCCCTTTCTGCCGGTCTACCACCTGCCATGCCTTTATGATACTTCAAACGAACTGTTACTCTGGTAATTGGTTTTTTATTGTACAATGTTTGTGCCAGATTATGAATGTTTTTGTAGTTCATTTGTTTGAGATGAAATGTACATATGAGAATACATTTTGCATTATATGTATTTCATTTAGTTAAAGCATTGATACTCGTAATAACATACATGCACTGTCGTGAAGTAAGAGGTTCCACACCTGCTCGAGTGTTTCGTTCTGAAAAATATCATGTTAATGTTTTTGATACGGTCGTTACTCATCACATCTTGGGATGAAGGGTAGGAGGCACTAATGCTTCCTTTTTTATTGTTTTCAGAATTGAAACCCCATATATAGCGTAAATTTCAAACATTTATCAATGCCGGTAAATAAATATATACATAGTCATAATTTGTATTTTGAAGCAAAACCAAAACTTTAGTGCCTTTTTCATGCTATATGAATGAAAAATTACTTGAACTAACAAAGAAACAAAAAATCCACTTATCGGAGGGGATTATTGTGTAAATCGTGGAGTGCGACGCGAGCGCCCTCTGCGGGAGGTCGCGAACAAAGCCGAGGGCCCTCCACCGGCCGTGCCCTATCGCTGCCGGCTCCGTGCCCTGCATGAGTGCCGCTGGTAGGGTTTACAGAATGAAATTTAAATTCTATAATTATAAAAATCTTAGGTAGAAATGTTGATGTTAAAAAAATGTGTAAAAAAATGCCCGAAGAAAAATCTGTCAGTCACCGTCGGTGGTATGTCGCCCAGGATCTTTTTACGAATAACAAAAAAAAAAATACTTTGTTTACATTGAAGTCCAGTATATGGTTATTAATAAACGAGCTTATTACCTGATTTCCCATCAGCGATATTGAGAGACCACTCTCAATCGTACTCTCGATTGTAAAGGAGGCACGTGCCCTGCAGTGGACGTATATGGGCTGATACAGACAGATATTCAGAAGCCTAGATAATTTTTTCTTCAATTTCAATTCAATTCCTTATTACTAAATTCAGAAATTAAGAAATTCGATACTAAGAGTATTCCTCGTTTCAATACTTTATTAATACCCCTAAAAACACAGTAGAAAAAAATCATCCTTACGTTTCAAGCCTATAGAGGCTTGATATGTCTCCAAAAGTATAATCTTTTGAAAATATATCCAAGGAAAGTAAAAAAGAAATCCCAGTATCTTACAAAAAACGTTGACCGCTATATCAAAACTGTGACATGTTAAGGCGGGACAAGATAACGACATTACCGAAAAAGGACAAGTACAAACCCAAGGAAAAGTTTTAGATCTCCCGGATAAAAGAAAAGGGACCGTTTGAGGATACATTTGCCTTTCCAGGGACTTATCTTGAAGGATTACAGTATCTTTTGTGTTTTTCTAAGGATTACAGATAGTGTTTGTGTACATTAGGTACATGCCATGCAAAATAAATAAATATATATTTCAAACCCTCAGTTTTGGCTATAAGGATGAGTGCTATTTGAGGTCTAAATATTTGTAGTATCTTGGAATGGTCACGTAAATAAGTTATGTATATATTTTTTTATTAATGCCACTACTTTGCGATATAGGTTAAAATGATTATCATAAAGATGTATTATACAAGTCCAATATTATACCCTCGCTCAAACATACACCACACTTATAATGCTTGTATGGTAGTAATTTAAACTATTAAAAAACACGGCCTTATTTTTAAATACATTTGCTTTTAAACAAAAATAAAAACAATTCCGAATAATTAAGTCGCTGTTTAACCAAAGTTAAAGAGCTTGTATAAAGTGACTGTTTTTTTTTCTTTCAAGTCAAACAATTATTTCATAGTATCAGCCCATATACGTCCCACTGCAGGGCACGGGTCTCTTCTACAAACGAGAGAACGATTAAGAGTGGTTAGGCCATATAGTCAACCACGCTGGTCTAGTGCGGGTTGGCGGACTTACATACCATAGATTTTTTTATAAATCGCTATGGTATGCAGGTTTCCTCACGATGTTTTCCTTCACCGTTTTAGTGCGCGGTGATTGACTATCAATACACACATGACTCCGAAAAGTCCGAGGTGTGCCCTGGGATTCGAACCCGCGAACACCGTGAACATGTTGGCAGCCGCGTCTAGTCCGTTTACCAACAAGCCACCACGCACTTTAATATTTCATACCTGAATAAGAAAGTCATAAATGGATAATTGTACTAAAATAGGGACAATTCCATACTAATATACATTAAGGTGTAAACATGGAATAGAGTATAAATATGTCCAAATACAGAGCACAATTCTATTTTCACACCTCAAAAACTCAGACTTCCATGAAAAATATAAGCAAATATAAAAAACACCATTCGCAGACATAGGAAAGTCTGGCGAAATAAATTGCACTTTTCCTAGCTTTCCATTTGGGGAATAGGGAAAACTGGATTATACTGCGTCCCTCGGGAGCCGCAGTTTGGGGAGCGAGACGGTGGCAAAAGTTTACGTAAGCTCAATGTAATCTCGTTTCGAACAGGCTACTGTGTCACGGTACAGCCATTGTGTACTTTTGGCTTTCGTCATACTTATAGTTAGCTTAGAGGACTACAGCTTAAAATGGGCTAGCTATAAGTTGGTTTTTCTATGTCCAAAATATTTAATTGATTGAAATTTCTACCTGATATAATGGTATTTAAAAAAATGAAACAATCTTCTGAGATCTTGCACTCGTAGATTCAGCTGCTAATAGCGCTAATAGCACTGAGTAAGCTAGTGCTAATTGTAACTATGAAAATAGATCGAATTGATATTTAAATGTGTCTCCGTGGTCTAGGTATTATTATAATTATTATCCTTTATTTATTCAGGACAGCCAGTGGTTGTTAAAATATAACGGTGTTACAATTTAACGTTATCTGCAACTAATTGACGTAGCTCCTAAATAGACGATGTTTAGGCCAGATTTGGGAATTCTAGGAAATGTAGTTTGAAGTGTGGGTGTATTGATTGCTACAACCCGTTTGCCTACCCCTTCTAGAAAAAGGCGTGAGTTTATGTATTATGTAATTTGAAATTATTATCAAAGATCTATAAGAAACAAATTGAATACTAAATTTTTATTTTTAAACTAATAACGATTACATACTATTCTGGGAAGCTCGTTGATTATTGCCCAAAAACCAAGCAAGCTCACGGCCTGTACGCAAAAACATAAGCTCATAAAAAGTTCAATAAAACCTGAGCAATTACCTGGCCGCACAAGGCACGAGCCACTCTACAACGCTTGCTCATTAAATTTGCACGGCCGACAAAACAACCAGGGATAATTGCAGACGGAACACGAGGGGAGCTCGGTCAAATGAAGACATTTCTCCTCAGATTATTCTGCCAGTCTAAATTAAACTTTATCACAACGTCTTAAGATCAGAAATACATCAACTGCTTTTGTATGAGATGAGGGTATTCTTGACTATGCCATTTGAATGTAAGTCTTATGTGTAACGGAGAAGGTTGGGAATTGGTTGAGTAATGTTCTCGGTGTTGAATTTCGCCACATGTTAAGTTTGGTGTAAATAATGATATCTCGCGTTGGTAATATTATACAATGTTGAGAGGTTTGGGTGCTGGGTAAGTAATGGGTGTGGTGTTCGGTTCCATGTTTATACAAATTGTTTTCGGCTTTCATTGGTTTCGTAAAGTGAGACTTTATTGTTTGCTGTTTACAGATAGCGAGAAATTAAATACAATGAGCCTGAAGTCAAAATATACAACATTTATTCATGTCTAAATGAAGAAAATGTTCTTAATTTAAATATTGTACATTATTATTCTAATCGCTGTATGATCACTGTATTGTAAACTTATTTTGAAAAGAGCACCGCTAGAGTTTCTTGGCCGTTCTTCTCTGGCGAAAACAGCCTTGTGAACTGGGTGGTAGTGAAAAAAAGTGACTGAATCTAAATATTGTATGACATTTTATGGATTCAATAAATATTTTCATTTCATTTCATCCTATAAAAGTCCTTTATCATAATTCAAAGATGACTTATTTCCAGACGTTATGGTTATAGTCTTAAATCACTAATTAGTTCAATTAACAAACAGCAGTGAACTTTGATTCTCATTACTGCTATCTCTGCCTACCTTTTCAGCCTTTACTGGTGGTAGGTCTCTTATATGTAAGAGCCCGCCTGAGTAGGTACCTCCGCAATGTCTATTTCTCCCGCCGAACAGCAAATGCACTATTGTATTTCGGTTCGTAGGATATTGTAACCAAATAACTACCACAAATATTGAGACTTAACATCTTATGTCTGAGGATGACGAGCGCAGTGGAATTCCAAGCATTGCTTTGTTATCCATGGTATTGTTTGGTTTTGCTACTGTTCATGAGCTATCATATTGGTTACCATCAGGCGAATGAAATGCCCATCTAACTATTCATAACAAAAAAATCCTTTCAGGGAACTTTGACCTATCTTAGTGTATAAAACAATACATCTATTAACCCCACCGCTATAACAATCACGAAAACTCCACTCAAATACAGGTCGTAAACAAAGAAGCGGTATTTCCCTCCATCGCATGAATTACCGTCGTAAATCTTAGTGCCCCGCCGGGACCGAACCCGCAGGCTTGCGATATCAAGCCCCATCCCACCCGTATTGGCCCGAGGCGTTTTTTCCCCGAAATTGACATTTCCCTTTATGTGTTTCAAATGTCAGAGCGGAGGGCCTTTGAAGTGCCGCCCGGGGTATATTGGATTTATTATTGAGTTTTTTCTGTCGACATGGTTTTATTAGAGTAATTATTATAGTTTGTTTTATGAAATAGTTCAGATTATTAGATTGCTAAATATGGAGTTTTTCTGCGACGGAATTATGATTAACGGTGAACTGCTAGTACAAAATAGATATTCTGGGAAATATAAAAAAGTAAATCGGGTTTTCAAGTTCAAAAATGTAATAAAAGTATTATTTCATCTGGATACTCAACTCAGAACTTAATGGGACGTTAAAATAACTTAATAATTAGTCAATCCTTACAACAATTCCGGTGTTGTATAAAAACTTACGCATACCACATATTTTCCCATACAAAATTCAAATTAGCATTATACGATGTAATAAAGACATCCCGGTGCTCCCGGTCCCGGAACAACCCACAGGACACATTACTGACGCCTCATTTCCCGCGAGATGGGGTCGGGACAAGGCTGGACTTACACAACGCGGTTTTAATAAAAACAAACGATTGAAATTATGTTATTAGGATTTTAGTTTTTTTTTATTGAATTGTGAGACGAGCATGTCTTTCGCCTGATGGCAAGCGATATGACCGCTCATGTACAGTAGCAAAATCAAACACCTTGAATTCCAAAGCAATGCTTGGCATTCCACTGGGCTAGCCATCCTGAGACATAAGATGTTAAGTCTTATTATGTCCAGTAGTTACTTTGGATACAATATCCTTCAAATCGGAACAGAACAGTGCATTTACACTGTTGTATGACGGACGAAATTGGCTTTGCGGTGGTACCTGGCTATCCATTCAGCCATCTCACCTATATAAGAGACCTACCATCAATATTCGTAATAATGAGAGTGAGTAATGAAAGGTGCATTAATTATGGAGAATTAAAAATATTTTTTTAGGAAAACATTAGGTTAATTAATTTGATTTGATTAGAACTTATTTGCAATTTTATGTTTGGGATAAGCTATGTCATAAAATTCAATCATCTTAATTTACAGGACTCACAGGTGTCTGTGTTTGATAATATTTAAATTTTATACGAAACTCTAACCCAACTTTTTCTTTCTTTTAAATTACCCAGAGAAGCGATTGTGAAACCTCGGCATTGTCCACTCTATGGAAACCGATAGAGTGACACAAGTTTTCTCCACTCTCACAACTAGTCGTAAGTGTAAAAGAATCCTAAACAGCAATAATCTACAATATTCGTGTAATAGGGGAGCCTATCTTCCATCTTGTAAATATTGCAATAACGACACCGCCACAATATTTATATTTCACGCTCCATTTGCACAGGGTGTGAACTCTCCGCAGATGATGTATTGTATCGACTAGCGGCCCGACCCGGATCCGCCCGGGTGCAGATATACTTCTTTTTAAATATTCTGTAACGTATGTTCATGAGGGATAATGTGGGATTCTAATGGAAGTTGTCAAATCGATCCATTACATTCATAGCCTATTCAATGCAAACAAATAATCAAATATTTCCTCTTTACAATATGAATATATATAGAGTATTGCAATTGAGGCAAGAATTTAAGAGATTTTATTTTTTCCGTTATTTAGGTTACTTCTAGCAGAGAAAGCTTACACGTATTATAGAAAGTAGTATTTAGTTGGCTATCTTCCATATCTCGTATAAATACTTGATGTATATTTTACAACTGTATTTTTTTTTCGTTTGATCATCAAAGCTTGAGGATTGAGTATTAAAAATTAGTATACAATATATAATAATCTGAAATAATGTAAAACAGCCTCTTAAAATTTATATCTGATCCTTTTGTCATCTCATTTTATTCTCACAAAAAATCAAGAACTATAACCGCACACATATAAAATCTCCTAAATAAAATTACCCCAACTAGAAACAAAGAACCCAAATTCTGACAATAACTTCATAGGCCTATTTATGAATAAAATACAAAACAGAATTAAAGAATCCAGCAGCAAAAACATCAATTCTAGATACATCTATAGAACAAAAGGCACCCTCGATTCAGTGAGTAATCCCGCTGGCCGCAGCGCCCGCTGTGCGCCGACAACGCGCGCTGTTAAACGCTTGCGGGTACAACACTAATAAATGTAAGCTCAGGAGGGGAAACCATCTGTACAAAAGAGGTAGGAATGTTTGTTTGCATGTAGTTGAAAAATATGGCAAATTATTTATTTGTAATAGAAAGGTTTTTCGTCCTGTAGTTGAAAATATTTCAAATATTATTTTTTTTATTTTTTTTGCACATCTCTGTAAGATATTATTAAAAATTGCACAATAAAAATAATAGTACATGTGAGGACCCTATCATATATAAATAGGACAAAGAAAGGGCAGATTAAATATGTTCCAGATTGATAAGTTATTGAACGATTAAGGATTTTGCAAACTTCAGATTCAACAATAGGGAATATGCATGCTATTTTTTTATATTTTTAATAAATTCTGTATGTTATTACATTATCAGAAAAAAATATAAGTCTTTGAAAATATCAAAAAAAAAATACAAAAAAATAATCAAAACTGCTATCAGTTTCGAAGCATTTAAACGCCATGTTGGCGCGAACTCGCTGTGACGTCAGAGGGCACGATATGAACAACGTAGTATTTGGATTAAGTTTCTTTCATGAATTGCTACAGAACTGTATTTCGTGACAAAATAATCCATTTTATTTAATAGTATAAAGAAAGCACAAAATAACTCATAAACAAACGTAAAACAACAAGCTAAAACTTCATAAGAACGCAACCATTGTCGTCACTTTCCTTTTCAAGCAATAGATCGCGTTTCGGAAAAAATGCGCGGCAAATTTGAAATGTCATTTTTTAAGTATTTATTTTACCGATTTAGAGTTGATAAATTTAAAAAATATCTTTAATTTATATTTCTATATTAATAAAGATTACAAAAAAAATATTTTGACTTATTTTGAAGTCTGATGCATATTCCCTATTGGAGTGAGTGATTAAGATAAAAATAAAATATTGATCAATAGTCAATCAATTAGAAAGAAGTTACTACAGTTACTTAAGTAGCATAAAAGCATCTTAATTAATACTTTAAGAAAGAGCTCTGAGCTTTTAATTTTAATCCTACCAGTTATAGTAATTTAATGTAATAAATTTTCAGAAGTTTTAATTGAAGTGTTTTCTACGTTCTCGTATGAAATTATTAAATTCGCGAGTGGAATCGCAAACAATAGCTAGTTAAGCCCGAGCCAGTGAGGGGGAGATGTTCATTAAAACTGGGATTAAGTTTGTTTGGTGTCACTTTTGTCGCAGCGTGTGCGGCGGTCCCGGGAAACATTACGTTACAATGTATTCAATATATTTTACATATTCTAGCAAACTAGGAGGATGGAAATAATCTTCAAAAAATCCCTATAGTTTTAAGTATTTATAAAGAACATTTTTCCATTAATTACATATAAATTAAAGAAAGAAAAATCACGCTGTTAACCAACAAAATAAATTTCGAGAAGGGAGCAGCTATAATGCGAAATCTAAAGCCATAAAGCCACGATCTGGAAAGATTAGGATATAAGCGTGCATGACAGATCTTCAGAAGAATCTTAAAAATGTGTTGGTTATCTAGCAGCCATTACTTGGCGAAAGTGAGTGAATAAAGCCTTAATCCCTCTCAATCGTAGAGAGTGACCACAGCAGTTAAATGTACATGATATGCTGATATTATACAGCATTACCACTGTCCGATGGTCAAAATAATATAAAATAGACGCTCGTTGGGTTTATTCAACAGCTATTTAACATAGGATATTTAAAAAGAATTATACCCAATTTACCATTAATTCTACCCTAAAATACTATACCGGCACACAAATTAAAATCACAAAGGAGAGTAAACTGTGACGAATACATTAGCAAGGGCAGTATTTCACGCGAACAATGCGCACGTACAAGGGGAGACAGGGCCGCGGCGGAAACGGTTAGCTACGGCCAGATAAATAGCCCTCGCTGATTGCGCGCGATGTGATCTGCGTGCCGATGAGACGCGGGATTTCGGGTAGGTTGGGCTGTAGGTTTTTGTTCAAATTTTTGGAGCAAGGACTTTACCAAGTGTCCTTGTTGTGTTAGATATTACTCGATTGAATTTATTGGAGCGAACAGAACGAGCATCATTCATTTGAATGCGAAGTCTTTCGACCGAAAAATGTCGAGTACTTCGACTATCTGTTTTGTGTAATTTTATTGGATTGATTGATGTTATATTCAATAAGCTGACCTACCCTCCGTAGTTAATTTCAGTCATGAGCAGACACGAAACTTGGCATATTGTGCTTTATTTTTATGGTTAAAGTAAAGAAAATTTATATGGTAAAATACGTTAAAGGTAATTAGACTTCAACTGTACCTCTATAATAAATAAAACTACGGATTTCAAAAATATAAGAGCGAAACGTATAAACTTTTTAGATGTGTGTACCTGAAACTAGGTCGTATGTTTAGAACTAATGTTCGGAATTTACGTATTCTCACCAAGTCGCAGAATCCTAATCGCTCCGAGACGACACGTCACCAAAGCGATATCTCATAAAATTTGCGACGCTCCATTACCCCGCGTGAGTGGTGTGAAATTTTATCGCCATGTCCATCTTGCACCCCAATTACAAGCCGCTCCCTTATCGGCGGAATTTATCACGTGCTGTCAAAGCAACTGGGGAAACATTGTACCCCACACGCTGTCAGACCAAGTGGGGTAACATTGTACCATTGTATCCTACAATCAATGGAATGACAATCGAAACTATTGTGCTTTGAGGAACTCTCAAAAATTGTTTATGATTGTTTTTTGATTGCTTTCGTCGAGTGTTAGAAGCGATTAGGCGCGAAATTGATTTTTGAGGGGTTCATTTAGGAGTGACCTTAATGGGTTACTTTTTTTTTATAGATTTACGTGACAGATAAAGCGGTAAGGTCATAGTGATTTAAATGTCGTTTCTCCAAGGTTATATTGATGTTTTCGTAATAAATGACTGGCAAAAAAAAACAACTGAGCTCTTGAGCTTTGTTCGCTAACAATATTTGCTGCAATGAAAATTACTTTGATGGCAGAAAATAGGAATTTTCCAGATAAAACTTTTTTTATTAATTTTTTTATTATTATAACTGTAACTGATTGCATTTTGAAAATATATCAAATACTAAAATAGGAGTAATTTGATACTTCTTTTAGTTCGCAAATTTTTAATAGCATTAACTTCGGTCAGTAAATTAACTTCGTGAAATAACATTTACAACCGTTCAAAATATATTTACCTATGTAAGTCTCCTTAAATTACTAAATGAGCAAGTTCATAATACAACCCTTCTGATTAGCCACGGTAAATTAAAAAAAGACTCTAAAAATCCAAAAACATTTTTTTCCCAACAAAAGCTAGCATGGCACGGATCGATACCCGTCAAGGTAGCAAGGTACTAGGTAGGAAGGTAGGCGCGGCGCTCGTTTTGCCAACTGTAAATAATAAAAGAGCCCGTCCGAATCGATTCCCTTCTTTGTTACCTTCGTGTGCTATAAATGGATTCTGAAAATGGCGTCTATAAATACATTCGGAGGTCGGGGGATTATCGTGTATTGTTTTATGAGTGTTACGTTTTGAAACTTTAATTTTATAAATGTTACGTAGGTATGTTAATTTTGGTGTAAGAAATATATTATACTTCATGTTTCATATTCAATAGGAAAGTTTAATATGTTAAGTTTTAAAATGTACCATGCACTAGTTTTTGTCTGCGGCTTCGCCTGCGACGATTTTCATTTTGTCGATTAATTCATAGTGTCGATCAATACAGTAAACATTAATGTTATACATATTTTTATGTATCTATCATTCCATAAAAGATACCCTATTCTTTTTCTGTATCCCTAAAAACGTGTGCACCAAATTTCACGATGATCGGTTAAATAGTTAGGATGTGAAAGCATAATAAACTTTACACTCGTAATATTAGTAAAGTCGTTTATTACTCTTTATCTTTGAGATTAGGTGAAAGATATAAGTGATACTTACATCAATCTTGAAATTAAATAAACTAAAGAGAAGCTTCGGCAATAGAATTTTACTATGAAATAAAATATGTAAAATATGATTATTTATAAAGCACATTTCATTTCCACTACATCTAAAAGCATTTCTCTACGTCTGTCAATCGTTCCGTCTGTATATTTGCATAGAACACGGGTATGGACTCCCGCCCGCGGCGTGGCGCATCAAATATTCATAACGGGGGGACATCCACCCCAGTCTCCCCTACCTGGGGGCCTAACTTTGTACTGTACACGCATGTATCGTGTTTTAGACTTTGTATCTGGTAAATTTATATCTTTTCGTTGTAATGTATTTATAGAAACCTATTTTTGATTATTGAGGCTTTAGAATTTTTAAAAATTATATATTTTTTATATTGTACGACAAAAAGACAGCGCCTGATAGTAAGGGCAGTACATTCCAAACATAACATCCAACGGCAAAATATGACTATGATGTGCACATGTGCGTCGCGTTTCCGTTGAAGCTGTGTACAGATTTCAACCATACCGAAACACTTGTAGAATAATCTATATTTACTGCATTGTATGTAACATTAGATTCCCCGTAGTCACTTTTATATGCCAGGATAAAAAATATTTTCTTTCTACAATGTTTCTCCAATTGGTTGAATTAAATTAAAGGCTTTCTTTGGTCGCTACGAATATTATGTTTATTCCTTTGGTTGATTACATAAAACATGAAAAATCATTGCAAGTATTATGTTTGTTAAAAAACCATATTACAATATTTAAATTTAGCAACACTTTTCTAAACAAAAATATTTCTAAGATCGGGATCGTAATCTCTAGTTCTAAGTTTTATCGTCCACATAAAACCAGCATTAATTTTCGTTTCATAAAACACGGCAAGCCGTGGAAAACCCCAAACCACCCTAAAACAAAACAGCACAATAGCCAACTTCAATAATTTGTTAACATCCCCTACCGTCTCGCCCCCGTCTCCCCTCGCTCCTTGGCGTAATTGCATCAATTACAGGGTCCCGCGTTCGGTTCCCGCTCAAGTTACAGTCGTTACGCCATATACTAATGGATAACTATTTCCAGTTAATTTTTCCCCTGTAATAGAATTATTTACGAGCAATTTGGGGGATTTTGTTAAGATAAATTTTGGCGAGTTAAAATTGTGATAAATTTTTGAAGTCAATCTATTAGAACGTCTATGAAGTAAAGTACGGCGGTGGACTTTACATACCATAGAAATTCATACAAATTCGCTATGGTATGCAGATTTCCTCACGATGTTTTCCTTCACCGTTATAGTGCGTGGTGATTGACTACCAATACACACACACACATACCTTCGAAAATTCAGAGGTGTTCCCTGGAATTGGAACCCGCGACCACCGTAATATGTTGGCAGCCGCGTCTGGTCTGTTTACCAATAGGCCACTACGCACATAAGCTTAGTTCGTTGCTATGAAAACCCGAACCCATCTTTTATTCTTCAAACACTTAAGAGTGAAACCTAAAACCTTGGAATCTTAACCAACACATTATGTTAATAGTAGACTAACGAGAAGAAAATGAGGAAACAATGGATCACAACATATTAAATTCGTAATAGTAGACACCGATTTATAATATTAATGCATAATATTCATTTCTCTAATACACAAACCTCAAACCAAAATTTCATCAGCATTCCGATCCATAAATATAATTTCGCCTGACGTTACCTCGCAAATTCAGTATACATTGCCTTTCATGTACGTGATTCGATTCAGCACGTTCATACAAGTTATTCAATGTATACGTGAACGAGAATTTCATGAATAGTATTCTGGGTGCGAGGCGTGAGAGCAAATTGGATTTGTAACATATTGAGATCGTATCAGAAATCATTTTATTTTCGACGGAGTATCTGAGAGCTGAGGGACTTAAAATATGATATAATATTATTTAAATTTGCCACCGTTTCAAATATATTTCGGTATTTATTATTAAATATTTTTCTGAGAGCTGAAGGTTGGAAGGAAGGGATAAATATTTGTACGGCATATCGATATTCAGGCCAGCATAATTGTATCGCATGGCAATGGACCGCCATTTGCCGTCATTCGATACTCTGGCTGGACGGCAGTTTCATCAAGTGTAGTGCAGTCATTATGACTTGCCAGTGTAAGAAAATGGCTATCTGGGCATGTGACGCACCCTCGATTCAGGAGTATTAACATCGTAGGTAAATGTAAAAAAAAACAGTTAATACATATTAATTCATCTATCAGCAAAGATCACCCTATTTGTACTTGCTGGACCGGACATAAGTAAACTTCTAACGAAACCTAACATGACTCAGATCAAACTTAAAAAGGCACAACCAAAAACAATAATATCATTAAAGGGCTCTTTTTACGAACAAACATTGGAACCACCCTCTACCAAAATACACCTTCTATAGCCAATCGAAAATGCACTCTAATGCCTGGCATTTAAGGACATTACACCCACGATAAAATTTTCCAGGGAGCACGGCTAACGATGAGCAAATATTTGGCAAACAATACTTTGATTGAATAACAAGGGATGACGTAATGGTGACTGCGCAAATAAGGGTGAAGTTTACAAACATGTGTATGAGGATGTCGGAGATATTATGTAGTTATTACTCGAAGGTTCGTTAGTAAAGTTAGTTGATTCAGGTCTGAGAATTCGGAATCGAATATACTTAAAAATACTATTAATTAGTTTTGAAAGTATTATAGCTGAAAGTAATATTACTTTTATTTGAAACTTACGCTTTTAACTGTACTACGCATTAAAAATGAATGAAAGCTTAGCTTATAGTTCAGTTTAAGGTCGCTGGCATATTTAATTTTCCTTTTAATGTAAAGTCAAAATTGAAAGCATAATCTTAGAATACAATCAATATAACTAGATTTCAGAGTCAAAAATAGTAAAGTATTTAATTTGTTAGAGCACTAGTCTCGTAAATAATAGCTGCTTCAAACAAGACAAATAGGAAAAAACCTTCCTTTAAAGGTTAGAATGAGCGCAGGCAATACGCCCATTCCATATTTAACGCAAACTAGTACAAATTGAATCGACTTTAATTATGTCTTTGCGACTTTCCCCAATTGGATAACTCTTAAGTTACGAAAAACTTATCGACTTGGCAACCATCCGAAGTATCTGGCGCGGTGCCAGTGGCATTCCTTCCTTCTATCTCATCAGCTGTATGGAGACTCTGAACATAGGCCTCAGAATTTCCATAAAGAAGAAGCCTACATAAGTCGGTGTGACCAAAGACACCGGTAGTAGTTCTCTCATATGTGAGAGGCCGCCTGGGTAGGTACCACTGCATTGTCTATTTCTCCCGTCAAACAGCAATGTTAATTATTGTGTTTCGGATTGAAAGACATTGTAGCCAGAGTAGCTTCTGGACATATTGAGCCTTAACTTTATGTCTCAGGATGGCGAGCGCAGTGGAATGCCAAGCACAACACGTTGAATAACAAAGGTAATTCAAGGTGTTGTTTGATTCTGCTACTGTTGTGCGGTCGAATCGCTTACCATCAGGCGAACATGCCCGTCTCTCCATTCATTGCAATAAAAATATAAAAACCAACTGACCTGAGTCTCTGAGCTGCAGCGAGCCGACCTTGTTGGTGAGGTAGCCGCGGATGGAGCTCGCGACGCGCGAGGGCGAGGCGGCGGCGGCGCCCCCCCGCAGCGCCCCCTGCAGCCGCCCGAGCAGCGCTCCCCCCTCAGTCTCCACGGTCGCGCCCCGGGGCTATGCCCCACAACAAGACAACCCGGAACTAACGAACCCGGATTTATAATTTACAATACGTGCTTATACGATTATTAATTAATTTTAAATCAGTGCATAGTTTGATATGTATCGGTTTTTTTTGGTTCAGGTCTCGACCATGGTGCGCCAGTGTTGGGTCTGCAACAAAATATTGAAAATTAATTATGTATTCCACAGGCTATCTGTAATTCGATGGAGGTATTAGAACACTAAAACAAGAACTGTAAAACTATCATTTAGTTTCACTATGGAAAATGGAAAATGTGAAAAGAGGCTCTAAGTAGTAATAAATATTATAATCATCAAAAAAGATACAAGGAATTGCATAGTTAACTTCAACATAAAAAAACACTATTACTATAAGCACAGAGAAGGTAAAATGAACTTAAAGTCTTTCCTATTTTAAAAGACAACTTTAGCATCACAAATCTATTTCACAAACCGAGAATATTCTCAAATATCCCTAGTCTCCCCAGAAGAGAGAGAGAACGGATGTATACGGCCGGAAACCGCCACTCGGGCCACATCCGGCCGCCATTGCCGGATGCAGACGAGCTCAACGACTTCCGCTGAGCATTGTGGCAATGCAATGTAACTTTCAAAATAGTACACTTCGCTTTTGTGAATGCAAGAGGAATATTTTATGACACCAATGTCAGAGAGGAAATTTACCGTGTTTTCTTTCATTTTTAACTGTAACGGGAAACTATAGCAATCTTCGCGCATTTAAAAACGTGGATGAACCTTATGCCTATTACTACCCTAAGATTTTATAACATAAATTCAAAATTTTAGATTATCAAATTTTATGCACAGGCAAGTAATACATGAATATAATTTTAAATAATGCACCCCCCAAGAGAACCACTCATATCGAATGAACTTTAGTTTACTAAGAATTCTTAAATTTATAATTTATTTTCAATTTGCTAATATACTAATACTAAAAAGATTGATGCTCTTCTCCTTATCATTAGCAACAGCTTTTAAACGAAAACATAATAATAAAATCTAGATAAAATCATTACAACAGTACTCGACCCAATTGCAGCGAGGGGATGCTGAAGATAGTGGTCAAGAGGTCGTCATCCAATCAAAACCACTCACTCTACATTCCAGAATATTCTACGCTTCAAATAATGTTAAGCCTTTGGAAGCATGCCAACAACTGAATAAGACTTTGCAATTGCCTTCGACAACTTTATATAAAATTTTACTTATATATTGATTGTGTGAACGGTCTAAAACGGTGAAGGAAAACATCGTGAGGAAACCTGCATAACATAGCGATTTATATAAATTTCTATGGTATGTAAGTCTGCCAACCCGCACTAGGCCAGCGTGGTGGACTATATGGCCTAACCACTCTCAATCGTTCTTACGATTGTAGAGTAGGCCCGTGCCCTGCAGTGGGACGTATATGGGCTGATACAGATAAAGATTGATTGTGTTCCCGACAAGTTATATAACGTTTAGAAATGATTTATATGTTGTAAGGTTCCTTCGGGTATTATAATAAGTGGTCTGTATATTTTCACACTATAGTCTCTACCAGAAAATAATTAGCAATCAAAGCTAGCGAGCCATTTGAAGATAACTGACTTAATAACACCTATGATAGCTCAAAACGGCTTAAGAGGCCGTGAAATTTGAAAAGGAAGGTGACATAATGTCTGAGTTTAAAACCCAACATATCACTACATAGTATAAAATAAAGTCGCTTTCTCTGTCCCTATGTCCCTTTGTATGCTTAAATCTTTAAAACTACGCAACGGATTTTGATGCGTTTTTTAATAGATAGAGTGATTCAAGAGGAAGGTTTATACGTATATATTATTGTACAGAAATCTATTTGTACCCGGTTGAAGCTGGGCCGGACCGCTAGTTAATTATAAAGCTGTATTATATACCAAAAATAATGTTATTATAGTATATTTTAGTGCATATCTTAACTAAAGTATTGCCTGTAATATAAGAATGAAACAATTTGCAGTTAAATTGTACAAAGTCCAAAAATGCTTAACAAAGAACATTTTCAATTAACATCACCGACCACGTGACATACTATATTCCACGAAATTTCACTGCATAATATTTCACGTTAGATTGAATTGTGGATTGAATAAATATATTTTGATTTTAATCCGTCATAAGTATTGTGACAGTTAATAGTGCACCATAATGGTTAAGCGGCGTTTGAGTATTCGGTCTTAAATGTTATGAAAATTAATCAACTACTTATTAAAATATACACATACGTAAGAAATTGAATTAAATATTGCAACTTACTTACGAAAAACTAAATAAAGGACAGCAATAACCGTAGCACTAACGTAGCACAGTGCTACGAGGCGCTACGAATGACGTAGCGGCGGGAGTGTCGGTGTAATGTTTTAGATATTAGGCGCTGCTTCTTAAATATTTTCCAAGCTTTACCGAAGCTTAATTCTTTCTGGATTCTGACGAAGTGGGAATAATTATTTATAGCATGTAACGGTGTTGCAAATATTACTCGCGACTGCGGAAGACTTGCCAATTATAAGTCATGCATTATTTACAAATAAAGAATATTTAAATAATTGACTACCGTACAATGTTTTAATTGCAAGTTTTACTGCCTAAATATACTTGAATAACCATGAAATTTGATGCTTCTACTATTTTACGAAGGTTTGGGTGTGGTTTCCACCCCACAACGCGCCAAAACTTTGGGAGAGATCAATGCTTAAAATAAGCTTACATACAGTTCGTAGGTTTGAAAATACTTCATTTTCGCACAACAGTATATTATGAAATGTTTTTATATAATATTCAATAGTCTTTATATTGCAAATCGCATTACATATGCACTGAAACAAGATTAAATCAGTAATGAATAGATTTATAATAATCACATGTTATAACTTCACACCTGAGAAATGAAATCACATAACCGATTTAATATTAATATTTAATATTTGGCGACTATACTGATATTTAAAAGATTATAACAAAAATGCGAAGAAATATATTATTAAATGCTTACAAAATGAATCTGGACCATCAAGTAAAAATAGCCTCTATTACGTCATACGACACTCAAATGTGCCCAATTATAGAAATTAATTGTGAAGTACAAGAACCATTTGAAAAAATATGAAAAAAGCACTTATCAAAAATATACCCGTCTCTGTCGCACTCGTGTACCTACGCATAAATACCACTCCGTCACACCTATTACGTAACCATTACATAACTCAATAATCGGCACAGATTAAAAATAAATACATCGAAATGCACAAAACTTACACTACAGCACTACAAAAAAATGAAAAAAAAAACGCGTTCTAACAACCTTCTAAATTCAAAAATTTGCCTTAAACATTTATAGAAAAAAAAATATTGACCTTTATTTTGTGTCGGGTCGTGCTTGGCACACCTGGGATCACCTCGCCCAGACTGGCATCCCGAGCCAGTGAGCCTGAAAAGGCTCTATTGGCATGCGCATAACGCCGCGCCGTGATTGGCGGAGAGGTCGTTGTGACGTCACATTCGACTAACCAATAGCAGCGACCTGAAATTTTCACGTAGGTATGTTCATAATGGTCGATAGCTAAAAATATGCCCTGAGGGCGTTGTTGCGGGCTGGTCGATATTCCACCCGCGTACTACATTTATCTCATTATAATGACGGCTTTTGACAACTTGAAACATATCTTGATCCAATTATGGCGTAATAGTGTCACCATGTCAACCTAGGAACACAGCTTTGCCCATATTTTGGTCTTTTCTTGATATTTTTGGGAAATGTCTGCGGGTTTATGGTTTATCATTTCATGTCTTATTGAAAGTACATTAAAAACCAATTTTTATAGCTGCATTTTTTATATCTTGACACGAAATTCCAAACAATTTAAATGGGAAAAGGTAAGTCGACCGGATACTACCTTAAAGTCTTTAAATATCACCAAGCCAAATCAATCTTCATATTTGGAAACCTATGCTGCACCGAGCTCATTTCATTATTAAGAGATGCAGCAAAATATGTTTCTATTTTCTTGAAATACATACAATATTTTAAAAACACATCGCGGCTGTCCTTTTATATGAATTCTTTAATTAACCGTCATTACAATTTCATCATTATAATATTTTCTATCTACGTAATTAGCTGGTTTACTTCCTTTTATAGGTATATTTCATTGCATTTATACTATATATTATCGTGCAAAAAATTTAACTTTAAGCTTACAATTCACGTCCGTTTAATTTGTTTAAATAAGGCGCAGAAAAAAGGGAAACCGGCTGTTTATAATTCATGTGTTTTCAAACCTTACATTGTAAATATCTATATAATTTTAATCTAATTTAAGAAGAATATAAGACTGTTAATTAACATCGCAATTATTATTTTGAGTAAGACTTATTATAAATGAATACACCCAACAGTCACATACATAATCCTGACCCCACACTCAGATCGAGTCTTGTGTCGTGGGTATCAAAAACTACGGGAGACTTTTCGGTCTCACAAACACTCAGACCAGAAAGAAATACCAGTGGATCACAAAAATATTTATATCGGTGCTGGGATCGAACCCGCGGCCTCACGTTTCATAACCGGCGTCGAACCCATTGCACCACAGAGGCTGTCAAAACTAGAATAAAAATTAACAAAAATAAATGCAAATAACTCACTAACTTTGAATAAAAAAACTTGATGCGATATTAATATTTGTATACTAACATAAGAATTTATTATATAACTAGCGGCCCGGCCCAGCTTCGCCCCAGTGCATATAGATTTCTCTACAATAATATGCACGTATTATACACATAAACCTTCCTCTTGAATCACTCTATCTATTAAAAAAAACCGCATCAAAATCCGTTGCGTAGTTTTAAAGATTTAAGCATACAAAGGGACAGAGAAAGCGACTTTGTTTTATACTATGTAGTGATAACTAGACGTAGACACTCGTAATTTCAACAAAAACAGATACTTCAGAAAAATGTACCCAAAAAACCACTCTAAATGAAGATAAAGAAATTATGCTTAAAACAAAGGTTGTCATTAGCTGTTGAAAAAGCTCGCTACTAGTTAAATTGCCTCAAGCGGGTAATAACATAATTGTATTACATTTTCCTCAAAAGATAAAATCATATTCTTGATTATTCACAAAGCGTTCTAGTTATTTTAGCAACCTTCTGTTTTCTTTATGTATGAAAGTCGTCCTTTTTTGAATCCGTGTCCGACGGCTTTCAATCATGTTCTGGGTGCCTCGGGTGTATAATATCATCAAAATAGAATCTGAAAATGATATAACTATTTATTTTCGTCCATCGGATAATATTTGTTAGTCGTTAGTTCTAATAAAAAAATAATTCAATTATAAAATTTTTAAATTACCCTCCATATTAATATTAATACTGGTAAGTCAATATCTGGTGGTAGGTCTCTCTTAAGTAAGAGGCCACCTGGGTAGGTACCACCGCAATGTCTATTTCTCCCGCCTTACAGCAGTGTAAATGCACTGTTGTGTTCCGGTTTGAACGACATTGTAGCCAGAGTAAATACTGGACATATTGAGCATTGCTATTAATTTGCTATGTAGTTAATGGTTTTGTTTTGTCTTGCCACTGTCCATGAGCGGTCGTATCGCAGGCAAATTGGAGGTTCGTACAAACATCGCAATAAAGAAAATCTGGACAATCATTTCAGATTTTTAAATCCCCTTAATTAATATTATAATATTTTTATACGCTGTTTTTGTTTTCATTTCATTAATATTCGTACACCTGACGCTTTCCTAACTTTGTTTGTTTTCTCTTACATCCATACCATTGTTGTCTATTAAGTTGCCTTGAGCGATTAGACCACCAATTATACATTTTTATTTGATTATGGCCTTCTTTTTTTGTTGTATATTTAACGTGCAACGAAGCTTGGAATAAATAAATAATCAAGTAGTATATCGCTTTGCAAAGACTCAGATTCATATCTAGTGGAATCTCATTTTCTTTCAAATAATGACCTATCTCACTCTTGATGGACCACCCGTTTACCTTAATGACTGAATTAAAATAATATTGAACATTTTAATGGATTCAATACATTATTTTCATTTTTATAAGTCGCTCTGTGCAGGTTGCGGCGTTTCAAGTTTTGCCAGCTTCATTCTATGAATATTCTATTGCGAATGCATCACAATTTCCATGGCATGCATGATATTCACTGTATCGTGCGAATATAAAAAAAGATTAAATAGTCAAGGTAAAAGTAGTAGAGCCACGCTGTTATCAGTCATAACTCAGCATAAATTGACAGAATCGTCTGAAACCACTGTCTCACAGGAAATCAATGTAAGACGACAGCTTCGCTGTTGCACTTCGTTAGATGATTGAATTGCTGGATGCTCTTATACCCCTTACCTATTCACATAGTTTTTCCTTCCCGCTCTCCTCCTAATTTGATAAGCCGGCAACACGTCTATTATCCAAACGTTGTACATGGGCGGCAAAAATCACTTACCATTAGATGACAAAAAAGATAATTGCACACTATGTTACAAAAAGCTATCTATCTACGAGTATATCGACGCTAAAAATCGTGATTACTGTACAGAAATAAACGGAATACATTTTACCAAAAACCATAACTAAATAAAAATAACTCACATAATGCAAGACATTCTGTCACTTACCAAAATTGTGTTATATTCACGAAACTGCAACAGCTTCCATCGCTATTTCCTCGCAAGATTAGAATGAAAAATCTATTGAATAGCTGAATAAATTCGAGGACAAACTTTATATTTTGCAAAGCGTTGGGACGTGGCGCGAATTGGATACAGAAATACTCTCAAGTTTTGCATTAAAATTTAAAGTTAACAAGTTCTTGCGAAGTTGGCTTCAAAGTGAATGCATTCGAGCCCTAGCAGCTAATGTAAATGCACTTTAATCAAATTAACTTAACGGCAACACGGTGAAGGAAAAATCGTGAAGAAAAATATATACCTGGGAGTTTACAATTATTTACAAGGATTTCGAAGGTAATTTAAAGTCTACCTGAATTAGGAACATATTGTGGGACAATAACATATTGTATTTAACATAACAATGTGTATTTATTATTATATACACATTGTGGGACGGAACATACAAGGCGAAATGTGGGTGTCCTGGCACCTCTGCCTACCTCTTCTTGGGATATAGGCGTGAGTTTATGTATGTATGTATGTACAAATTAGGAACGTTTGTTGGGCTGAAAAGTTTATTTGCATCAGTCAGTCTAGATTAGGTTGCTTTTGGATATGAGGTCACGGATGTAGAAAAGTTGACTAGGTTTCATTGCATTTTTCATATTTTCCATGGCGTAGTAGAAATTTCGCCCAAGATACTGTTGGTATAGTAGTAGTAATTTTAGATACTGTTGGTATTAAAACTATCTGCCCAGAATTGAGTTTTACACACTGCCTAAAAGAAACTCTCCATGGAGTAAATGCATTGTGACCACTGTTTGTTCTGTCTATGACTATAGTTATGACTATGACTATGACTATAATCTAGAGACCTAAGTGTTCCTAATTCATTTCTCTATGACTCCGTTCTGCTTCAAGGTCCACAATAGTTCCCTAGGGTGTATAGTGGATATAACACTTATATTCGTTAATTGAACCACAAATTATCACTTCCATAAATATGACTTTGGTGGACTATTGAAGGCGACAGAGGCATAATTGCCTTTCATTGCCTTTCTGGAAAATGCAAATGATTGTCGGGTAATTTTAATTTAATATAGAACGCAAAAAATAACAATAATCTGCTTTAAATTATGGGAATTAACAATATTTCAACTTCGTACATTATGGTCGTAATTTATTATTCAAGTATTCACATAAGTCGGTAAGTCTTTAAGTAAGTTATTACGCCCGACGTGCAAATAAATCTTTTAATTCATTACCATGTAATTAAAAATTCATATTGTTTCAAACAATTTATGATGTGGCGTGTTTTCGTGTTAATTATGGCGCATTTAAACAGGAAACAGAAATGCGGAAAGTAATTTGTCTGTACGAAGTAAGAGAAAAGAGAAGGTAATTGGTATAGCTAAGGGATTTTCTTGCGCCATTTTTCCTTATAAAGTTGTAACAAGTTGCTGAGCGGTGGCTAATATTGAAAATTCAAGAGTTGTCGATGAAAAAAATCTTTGAATAAAGGATATTTTGATAAGTGCCAGTATATTTCAAAATATATACCACACACCAGAAGTGGTAGTGCTAGATAACTTTCAATCCATTCACGAAGATCTACAGAATGACCGTATTCAAGGGGTCTTTTTCAATGAGCTGGTGGTAGGTCTCTCATATGTGAGAGGCCATCTGGGTAGGTACCACCGCAATGTCTATTTCTCCCGTGAAACAGCAGTGTAAATGCATTGCTGTGTTTCGGATTGAAGGATATCAGGATGGCGAGCGCAGTGGAACTTTGCTACTGTTTATGAGCGGTCGTATCGCTTACCATCAGGCGAACGGCTTGCTAGTCTCGCCATTTATTGCAATAAAAAAAAAGCTAGTCGCTGCCGGAATAGTCTGTTACCATTTATAAGATTTCGTCCTTGAATCTGTCAATTTCAATAATTATTTTGAAAACAAAAAACGTTTCACTGCCTTTTTACTGAGATATGCCATGCAATTAGAAAAACTGATATTGCTTGGATATTCGTATACACCAGGTCAGCGACCACCGTACACGATGGTTCAAATTCTTCCAAATCGAGTTTTAGGAAGAGCCTGTATTGACCGCTAACCGGGATAATTGTCCCGACCACCTATACACAATCTACGTTTCTTTTTCTTTTTTACAATAAATGGCGAGACGAGAATGCCGTTCGCCTGATGGTAAGCGATACGACCATTCATTAACAGTAACAGAACCAAACAACACCTTGAATTACAAAGCAGTACTTGGCATTCCACTGTGCTCGCCATCCTGAGACGTAAGGTGATAAGTATCAATATATCCAGTAGTTATTCTGGCTAAACTGTCCTTCAAACCGGAACACAACAGTGCATTTTTACACGCTGTTTTCCGGGAGAAATATACATTACGGTGGTACCTACCCAGGCGGCCTCTCACATATGAGAGACCTAACACCACACACGTGGATCCTTACCATCAAGTTTATTATATTTTTTGTTCCAGTGTACAAAATCTTGGAATCAAATCAACATTTCTAACCAGCATCCAATTGCATGCTAAACCACCGTGATTGTAGATATTGTCTGCGTTGAAGCTCCTACAAGTGGCTTCATAATCCTAAGACAATTAGTCTCAAGTAATTCCATCCAGCCCGCATTTACGCTTCGATTTATAGCAATGGTTGCCTGCGGTTGAATCACTGCAATATAAATATCTTTGAATGAATTATGTTTTTTATGAACGACATATAAGCCATGTTTCGGTCAAGGATCATTTCTTTTTGTATTTGGTTGCACATCAATGTTATATAGTCGTACGCGTATGTTAAAACTTTTCATTCCTGACTCAATGTAAAATAACTATTATAAAAATCTATGCAATCTAAAAACCAAATCGCTCTCACATACTATCCATAACAGTAGAAGATAATTTTCATAATTGTTCTAATAATTGATTCGTTATTTCTTAAATAAGGAAATTGATACATGACAAATTAGTATAATGTAGTTTTTGTGCATTCCTAATAACAATCTGTATCAGCCCATATACGACCCACTGCAGGGCACGGGCCTACTCTACAATCGAGCGTACGGTTGAGAGTGGTTAGGCCATATAGTCCACCACGCTGGCCTAGTGCGGGTTGGCGGACTCACATACCATAGAAATTCTTATAAATCGCTATGGTATGTAGGTTTCCTCACGATGTTTTCCTTCACCGTTTTAGTGCGTGGCGATTAACTATCAATACACACATGACTCCGAAAAGTCAGAGGTGTGCCCTGGGATTCGAACCCGCGACCACCGTGAACATGTTGGCAGCCGCGTCTAGTCCGTTTACCAACAGGCCACCACGCACTTACTAACACTAATAACAATACATCGACTTATTTGGATCGACCAGCAGAAGAAGCCGTCTCATGAAGGCACTATCAGGTGTATTAAAGTGACTCTGTATCAGCCCATTTAAGCCCTACAACAGGGCATGGCCTCCTCTACAATCGAGAGCACGAGTGAAAGGGGTTAGGCTACATAGTTCACCACGCCGCGCTGGCCTAGTGCGGTTTGGTGGATTTTACATACCACTGATATTTTTATAAATCGCTATGGTATGCAGGTTTCCGCAATAAGATTTCCGTCGCCGTTATAGTGCGTAGTAATTGACTATTAATACACACATGACTCCTTAAAATCAGAGGTTTCCCCTGAGATTTGAACCCGAGACCACCGTGAACATGTTGGTATCCACGTCCGGTACATTACCAACAATCCACCACGTTTTGTCGACGCCTTGTAGTCACTCAGTCATGCTAATATAAAGATATACACACATTGTAAACTAAAACTTACGTGCATTGAAACTCATATTCATATGTACATATGGGGCTGATACAAGGGCTCCTTTTTTGAAGTCGTTTAAACATAAATCTATTTTTTTATATTATTTTCTTTTTGGCTGAAATATGAGCACAATTGATATAAACTCATATATGCCAGATAGTGAAGATCAGTGAGTGGTGGTGCAAAGATCTGGTGGTGCAGGGTGTGTGAGGCGCGCGGGAGGGAGGGGCAGG
Organism: Hyles euphorbiae; assembly: GCA_023078785.2. NCBI lineage: Eukaryota > Metazoa > Arthropoda > Insecta > Lepidoptera > Sphingidae > Hyles > Hyles euphorbiae. The sequence continues at coordinate 846,537 of CM041034.1, forward strand.
TCGATGACGCGGGGCATGCGCGCTCACCTACCACGCTGAATATGAGCTCTGTCTACCCATGGTGGTAGATAGCGTGGTGATATTTTTGATGGATAGTTTGGAGAAGATATGCTTGCTTAAATTTGAAGTTGAAAAATAAGTATAAGAAAACTGTACAAAATATAAATTAATCCAAATCCACCTAAAATTTAGCATGTAGTCCATGGCACGGCAGTATAATAAAAATAGTCATTCTATTTTGAGATAATGTTTTTTCAATTCTAGGTTCTACTTCTCTTATTTATAGACGCTCTGAAGTTTGCTTTGACAGTATTCCTTTTTTGCCTCTTAGATTCTCACTACCAGTATAACAACACAAAAGTTGGTAGCAGCTTCTTTTTTATTTAAAAATTGTAGTCTTCGTCTGTTTTAGAGGACATTAAAGCCAAAAACGTTTAAATTGACTCCGGATTTTTACAATTTTCACCCTAAAGGTCTCTGAGTTAGTGAGACGACTTCAGCTATATTATGAAGCAGTCCCATTTTTCATTTCACACTCACGTCGACGTCCTTTTTATTAAGGATTTCTCATTTCACGTGTCCTAGCTTCACTCTCATCAAGGGTTACTACCTTACAAATAAACCAAAAAATAAAAAAGATAATATTGTTAATAAAAGCTTTTCTATGGAGCGTCACACGTGTTATGTAGAGACTTCGTACGGTTTTTTTATTGCAATGAATGAGTCTTAATATATCCAGTAGTTACTCTGGCTACAATATACTTCAATCCGAAACACAACAGTGCATTTACACTGCTGTTTGGCGGGAGAAATAGACATTGCGGTGGTACCTACCTAGGTGGCCTCTCACATATGAGAAACCACCAGTACAATAGTAATAGGTAAAACGTCTATTGAGGAAAGTTCTAACTACCTATGTCCTTCTCCCTATATCGATAAAAATGACTGCGCGATTTCATGATGGTCGGATTAAGGTGTGAAAACGTACCAAATAAACAAATATAGCTTCTTCCATTTGCGAATCTATTATTAGTTAGGATTTCCAATAGCTTTTGCTATTGACAACAGCTGCTACAACGCAGGAAACCAACCTTCAAACTAGATTAGACGTGCCGAGAATATGAATAAAAGGCATCAATTTAAGAGTCAAATCACTTGAATTTGATATGGATTGCCAAACCTGAGATTGCCGGTCAAAGTCTAGGCACCTGACAACACTTCTTATCTCCTATGCATGACATGAATACCTATATTAGCTAAGTTATGTATGTATGTATGTATCAGCCCATATATGTACTGCCCACTACATAGCACGGGCCTCCTCTATGAACGAGAGTACAATTGATTGAGGTAAGTTGTAGCTATCATTGGGTATGGGTCGTTCGCGATTGAACGGGTCAAATAAACCAGCTCGCAAGAACCACGCGATCGATTCGATCTTTATGTACAATAAAACTCGTTCATTCGATCGATCGCGATAGGAAAATCGCGTCGGTTCAAACGAACCGAGAACCGAAAACCGAGAGCCGAGAGCCGAGAACCAAAACCCGTGAACAACGGTTCGCGAGCCGTTAACGTCCTGTGAAGTGCGACCCGACCCGAGTCGAGCGCAATCAAGCCAAACAAACGTTCGGATATCATCGGTTTTAGAGACGAATACAGACACTAAATAGTTTGAATGTAAATGACAAGGTTAATATATGCTTTGAGTGGTAGGCTTTAAAGTTTTTTTTGCGTTACAATTTTATAGTTTTGTCTTTTTGAGTGAGTTGAAGTTAGTTACGTCTTGATTTATGATTACTTGCGAATTGCGTTTGAAAATATTGTCATCAAGTAATAACTCCTTTTTGTTCGTTTTTCGTAATTAGTATCCCATTGTCCTAATATTTTGCCTATTACGTTTGTTGTAAAATTGTTTTTCACGTGTTTCAGTTGTAAAAGTGATATTTTTGTGTAAAATAATAGGTAATATGAACTTTAAAACGTGTTTACCTACCTATACTTCTACTAAGGGCCTATTCATTTATATCAATGACTTAAACGGAACCAATCGTTCGATTGATCGAGTCATTTGAACCGGTTCATTTCATAGTTGGATCAGTATTGATCCGGGTCTTAAAAATTGAACGAATTGCACATTGCTAGCTATCATTAATAATACAGGAAGATCATGTGAAAAAAATTCATGAAAATATCAAATCTACATAATGGTTTCTTAGATTAACGCGAATGTTACATATGGGTCTCGTGCCCACGGAAGTTGAAAAGAAACAGGAACGTTGTGAAGTAAAAAAAATGTAAAAATTAAACCACCTTCGCGATAAAATCCGTAAATAATATTATAGTTTTACTTCAATATCAAAACGTGGAGGAACTCGCGTTTCCTAATATTAAACTAAGTGTCAAATTTTATTAATTTTAAATTCACGTGCATTTCAAATAATCCCTCAGTACTAAAGGTTATGATAGAAAGAGACAGCTATAATTGCGTCCTTGTCTTCCTGGCACACGTTGGGGGTTCCCAGGGGAGCAGTATCCGCCTCAGTATTAGTTTATTTGTTTATGACCCCTCGACGCCACCAATATATCATAGACAATTTTAATACGTTTTTTTTTTCTCTTAATTATTATGTTAATTCGAATATTTATTGTTTTATTTATTTAGTTGCTTCATTGTTACTAGCTGCTTTGTAAGAGCTGTGAACTGCGAGGTCTCGGATTTAATTCTCAATATGAGCAACCTTACTTTCTTGTTTATTGCTTTGGGTAATTATATAAGAACTGCTCTAGAATTTTTCATGATTTTTTCTTAAAAGGAGACGGGCTCCTTATTACATGTGTTAATTAGCTCGGCGCATTGCGACCCATTGTGCGCACTAACTCAATATTGTGACTCTAAAGGTACTTTTTCCTCACTCCTTATCTTTTAATTGACAGCCTCCGTGGCGCAGTTGGTTAGGTTAGGTTAGTGTGAATCATGAGGCCGCGGGTTCGATTCCCGCACCGAGACAAATATTTGTGTGATCCACAGGTATTATTTTCGGGTCTGGGTGTTTGTGAGACCGAAAAGTCTCTAGTAGTTACCCACACAAGACTCGATCTTAGTGCGCGGTCAGGACTATGAATGTAACTGTTGGGTGTTTTTTTAAATTAAATATTCGTACAACTACTTCAACCTATGTTTGCATCACCTAAAGGTCGACTGGAAGATAATACCACTGGCATTAAATCCATATTGTATACTTTTGTATATTAAACATAATAAAAATAAATAAAATGAAAATTCGGAACTGTAAATTATCTTCTGGGCTCAAATTACATTAACATCATCCAAGCCCATTAACATCCCTTGGTTAAATTGATTGCAAATATATTCAATGAAAAAATTTAGTAGGTTATAGTTCCCTCTTATTCTAAAAGCGCACTGAGTACATGACAATTTGATTTCTTATTTTGTATCCAAAGAATAGTCTGTAGGCTCGGATAAATTAAATGTTACAATAAATGAAAAGTTAGCAAGCCATTGAAGCTTAAAATCTAAAAACTGGGGGTGAGGATCGCAGTGCAGTGCCATATAATGCTTAATAATGATAATTTCTCGGTGGTTTTGCTTATGTTTCTAAGCAGGCGTAATGCTTACCATCAGGTGGCTCTCCTGCTCGTCTTGCCATCTGAGCAGAGTTATTTAAAACTACCAAAAACATTTAAGGAAAAAAAAGAATTACTTAACTCGATTTAAAAGGATCCGATTAACTTAACTAGCATAAAATATACCAACTTTGACTACAAAGTGAAATACGTCTGACAACCCTTTCACGGGAGCTAAAAAGTCAATTTACTACTAAAACGTCATCTTTTATCAATTCTGTACTTTACGTATACAGAAATAAAGTGCATAATAGTTTACGAGAAATTTCAAGACTAGCTACTATAGAAAAAACTCTTGACTTAAGACAATATATCCGTGAATCCAAGTCTTATTGCAATCCGAATAAGGTTGTATTTGGATTGTAGTTATTTTTTTCTTATGATTTAAAGCGAATCCCTAAGATGGTTTTTAGCTCGTATCCCAGTTGAACGGTTGGCGCTGCAAATAGAATTTTAAACGAGTGTAAGCTGTCTTTGCAGGAACTTGTTCAAAAACATCTTGTGATGTTAAAACTGTCGAAAAAAGGGTGAAACGTGCTTTATAACTGCGCCTTCTTTTCTATTAACACTCAATTGTGCTCTTTTTACCGTCTTCACAAAAGGAGGAGATTCTCAATTCTCTTTTTTTTAGATTTTTTTTATGGAATAAGAAGTGAATGAGGAGACAGAGCACCTGTGCTCTGTCTCCTCATTCACTTCTTATTCCATATTCCAAGGTTAATCAGGATTAACCTTAACTCATCATACGTTAAACGACAATCAAATGAGTTAATAAGTATTGCGTTATTGTCCCCAATTATTCATTTATTATTTGTTTGGTCGCCAGCAATTGTCTGCACTAATACTTATCACTAACTCTTTTATACATATTATATAAAATAGAAAAAATATAGAAAAAACAATCAGAATAACCAGTATACAATACTGCGGCGGGTGATCACGTGGAAAAATCAGGGACGCTTCACGCCCTTGGATTTCCAGTACGGCCTATAATGAGCATGACGGCCTCCTAGGAGTTTTAGTCTGTATGTTGCCATATGATTATTAAGGAGCCAGCCGTACCACAATACCTAAAACCGTGCCGGGCTGGAAGACCGGTGAGATTAACATACTTATGGCCGTTCTCCTATATCCTATCTATCTTTAACAACAGTTTAAAATAGCTACCATGACCATGTCGATACGACTCTACGCTTCATTAAACACATATAGACATACATATATACATATGTTTATCTAATCTAAATATCTATAAATATATGCACCATATCTATACCTCTCTATCTTTGTTAACTGAAACATAAATTGCTTAGAAATATGTAATGAAATCCCTTGTTAAAGTTAGATAGATTAAAGAGAAGGTTTGTAAGACGGGATTAACTTTAATCCGCCACGTCGGATTAGAGCTAAACTTCACATACCTTTTAAACTCTTGTGAAAAACCTTAATGTGTGCAAGTTTTCGCGCGAAGGTCTCCGTCGCCAGTAAAACTGCTTTAATTAAATAAAATTAAAAAATGTGGCTTAACAAGTCAAGCGTGCTATTTTATTTTATTACTTAAGTACACGCTCGTGTTCTCGGATTCGCAGAGGTGTTATTAGTCCCACAATTTACGAAGCATTTTTATTTTTTTATTGCACTGAATGGTTAGACGAGTATGCCGTTCGCCTGATGGTAAGCAATACGACTGCTCATGAACAGTAGAAAACCAAACAACACCTTGAATTGCAAAGCAATACTTGGCATTCCCCTGCATTCGCCATCCTGAAACATAAGACGTTCAGTCTCAATATGTCCAGTAGTTACTATGGCTACAATATCTTTCAAACCGAAACATAACAGTGCATTTACACCGCTGTTTCGCGGGAGAAATAGACATTGCAATAGTACCTACCCAGGCGGCCTCTCATATAATGAGAGACCTACCACCAGTAAATGTAGTTCCAAGATATGCCTCGACTCGACCGCCTCGTTGGCGCAGTTGTACTACGCTACGGTTACAAAACTGAGATCTCGGGTTGGAATCCCGGGTCGGCCAAAGTGATACAGGATTGTTCTATTTAGTTTCAGCCTGGACTTTGTGCCCGATATAGCGATAGGCTCATCCCTATCACATCGTGGGACGGAACATACAGGGCGAAATTTAGATGTCCTGGCACCTCTGCCTTACCCTTCTGGAAAAAAGGCGTGAGTTTATATACCGGGTATATCAAGACTGCCCCCGAAAACGAAGCCGGGTGGTAGTTTTAGTGACTACAAACACAATACAACTAAAAATTTCGCTAAGAAACGCGACAATTATTTTTTATGATTTTTTAAATATCGTCATTTTTGGGTGACGACGGCCCTACGACGCCAGTGCAAAATGGCGCCGAAGGCCGGGATTTATTGTGTAACCTATAACTTATTGATGACTGTCTTTCGCTTGGATTTGGATGGTACCTATAGGGCGCCGTAGAAGTCTCGCCCAGGGCGTCATTAATCCTACATCCGCTAATGCATTGGCATTCCTCTGCGCTCGCCATCCTGAGACATAAGATTCTAATTCTCAATATGTCCAGTAGTTACTCTGGCATATTATATACATATTTATACATATTCCAGCAATCCATTATAAAATATTTAAATTGCGAAACCACTGGCTGTCGCTACACCAATTAGACGTCCCTTATAAAACGGTATTAGCTTTCAAAAGGACTATAAAGATCTCAAGTAGGCTAGGCACGCGCCATCCCTCTCCTAATAGGGTCACGCGGAGACATTTAGGCCCCACTTTGTAACCTATGTACCTGAAATGGAACTTTTAGTTCTCTATTGTGGTTGTGAGAGCGCTTTGCCTTGTTCGTGCTTAGTTAGAGCTTTAAAGCTCGCTATATTGTTATTATTTGTTTAAGTTTTCATTGTCAGATCACTAATGGTCAGTATAGTTTTTTTAAGTAGAGCTGAGGAAAATTTAATATTTACTAATACGTACAATGATTGGCGGCTCAATTAAATACATAATATCTTTTTTCAATAAAAAAGACAATATCCTGAAAATTCATTCTAACTTGTTTGTCACTCACAGCAATAATACACTACACCACTGAGGGGGGAAACCTTAATTAGCAAATTCTTTGCTCAAAACAAAATATTTTGGACTAATCTTATAAAAGTTACTTCTTGCATGTTTTCTTACATGACCAATTAATACATTTTATTTTATTTCTTTTGTAACCTTACATAATAGTGTTGCATCTGTGACCAAACATGATACAACATATTCCCGCAGACACAAGAACTGCCTTCATTATTTTTCTTATGACCACGTATTTGTAATCATTTTCAAATTTATTGATTAACCAATAATATCTACTTAATAAGCAGTAAGCGCAAACTACATGCATCGAATCAAAATCTAGCCGTGTGAGATAACCGATAGGTTCCGGTCGATAGCAATTACGGCGCGGCGTGCTGCGGTCGAGCGGGATCGACGGGGATTACTCGGGATAGTTAGGGATTACGGGGGATCGCCCGTGTCAGCGGGACGCCTGATAACTAGACTTGTGTTAGGATGTCATGAAGGCTGTGATTTTCGTGTTGACCATTGTTGGTAGGGGAATATCAAACATCTTATAGTTTGCTAATCAAATTTTTATTAACCGTAGTATTAATTGCCGTTTATATCCACCTTTTCCTGCCATAGGAAATATATATCTTTGAATAAATTTCCTACAAAATGTTTAATTGTCACTTTACAAGCGAGCGCCCTTAAGTTAACGCTTGGGAGATAATTTTAATCTCGAGCAACGCATGGGTTATAAAAACAATATAAATGAAAGAAATTAATTATGGAATTGAATTCATAATTTAATGATTATCATTGTATTTGCGACTAAGCCAAAAATATAAAAATTTTAATTATACATATATGCAGCGAATTGTAAAATTATCATGTAAATAAGTAGTGGTGGTTGATCTCTCATATATTATAATCTCATAACAATAAAAAATAATAAATATCATCTTAATAAATATCATCTTAATAAATATACAATATTCTTAAATATATCTTACACCCCACATAAGTTGATGAAAAACCATAAAACAAACTCGCCAATGCTACCACACAGAAAGTAATAAAGTTTTGAGTATTGCATTCTGCCCACGATTCCGTTGCTATGGATGACTGCGTCTATGTCGACGTCCCGGCAGTGAGCACGTCCGTACCTTGTTATCTTAGCGCAAGTTTTATTACTATTGTTTTCGATACATTTCACCATTGGTTTTTAGGTAAAGTAAACATTGGGTTTTTATGTAAAATGCATGGTGGCCTGTTGACCCTTTGAAACGGAGCAGACGCGGCTGCCAACATGTTCACGGTGGACACGGGTTCAAATACCCCCATTTCGATCGTACTCTCGATTGTAGAAGAAGCCCGTTCCCTCTGTGAGACGGATATGAGGTGATACATACATAACTGGTGGTAGGTCTCTCATATGTGAGAGGCTGCCTGGGTGGGTACCACCGCAATGTCTATTTCTCCCGTCAAACAGCAGTTTAAATGCACTGTTGTGTTTCGGATTGAAGGACATTGTAGCCAGAGTAACTACTGGACATATTGAGACTTAACATCTTGTGTCTCAGGATGGCGAGCGCAGTGGAATGCCAAGCATTACTTTGTAAATCAAGGTGTTGTTTGGTTTTGCTACTGTTCATGAGCGGTCGCATCGCTTACCATCAGGCGAACGGCATGCTCGTCTCGCCATTCAATGCAATAAAAAAAAAAAAAAAAAAAAAATACAGAAATCTTGAGATTATTGTGTCGGTACTATAAAATTCAATATTTTTAAATTAATATTCTAGTGAACAAATAAGTCTTTCTTTTCCTTCCTTTCTATTTCCAAAGATAGAGATGGTATTTCAAATAAAGTAGAACTTCAGAAGCAGCGACTATTTCCTATCATTGTGTAAAAAATATACTCTATGATTGTGTATTTGTTCTCATTTATTAATTTATTAACTACCCTATTGGATAATTAAGGAGAAAAGTATATATTTATGACATGTTCGCAATTAAATTTTCGATGTAACCTACGTTGTTCGTTGTAAATTTCATTGTCCTTAATTCTATATTTGTCCCTGCTTTAAATGAAATAAATATGTCATAAACATCCAAGCATAATGTTGAAAATCCTCAGTGGTCCTATTATTCACAATACACGAAGCCCTATGGGACCAAAGTTGTGTATAAATACGTTTATAATTAAAGCAGAGCGTATTTGAATCTATGTAATATTTCGAGCGTGAACTATAAAGCACGTATGTACGTCATTAATTTAGAAATTAGAAACAATATGCAAAGAAAAAATATTATACCCACGTCTGACCAAAATATACATTACTAGCGGCCCGGCCCAGCTTCGCCCGGGTACAAATAGATTTTGTACAATAATATGTACGTATTATGCATATAAACCTTCCTCTTGAATCACTCTATCTATTTAAAAAAATCGCATCAAAATCCGTTGCGTAGTTTTAAAGATTTCAGCATACAAAGGGACATAAGGACAGAGAAAGTGACTTTGTTTTATACTATGTAGTGATTTAACATAAGAAAATTTTCACGCCTTTATGGCCAGTCCCTCTAGGATGGTTAACTTGTGGTCTCTCATATGTGAGAGGCGCCTGAGTCACCACCACGGCGACGTATATTTCTCCTGACAAACAGCTGTGTAAACGCATTTGACTGACGTAAATAATGTATTTCTTTGACAAATAAATTACCATAAAGTAAAAACTAATACTTTAAATAAAATATGAATAAAAACTAAATAAATAAATAAAACTTATTATAAATAAAAATAAAATTAATTTAAAAATAAATAAATTTAATAAATAAATTGATAAAAGCAAGAAATTAAAATCAGTAATACTAAGTATCCTTACTAATATTATAAAGGTGAAAGTTTGTATGTATGTATGGATGTTTGTTACTCTTTCATGAAAAAACGGCTCAACAGATTTTGATGAAATTTGGTATAGTGATAGCTGACACCCTGGATTAACACATAGGCTACTTTTTATCCCGAAAAATGTAGTGTTCCCGTGGGATGAGTCAGGAAACCAAATATACATATTTTCTACTCTTTCAAATTCAAATTGTTGGCACGGGATGTCCTCTCCTACGGAAGGGAAATATAGTCGACGGCACGCGGGAAATATAGTTAGTAGACACGCGAAATAATATGTTCTTGATGTGGATTGGACTCAAAAACTATCTGCACCCGGGCGAAGCCGGGCCCGACAGCTAGTAGGAAATATATTGTAAATAGAGATTAAGTTCTATGTGTATTGACTTGTCATAAGATCTCCTTAATTGCCTACGTGACCAATAAATACATTTCATTTCATTGTTGTGTTCCGGTTTGAAGGATAGCAGCCAAATTGGACATATTGAGACTTAACATCTTATGTCTCAGGATGGCGAGCGCAATGGAATGCCATGAATTACTGCTGCCCATGAGCGGCCGTATCGCTTACCATCAAATGGCATACTCGTCTCGCCATTCATAGCAATAAATAAGGATAGGTGCCTGAATATTCTATCATAACTCCTTTATCACCTCCTTTGCATACAATCGTAATGGGTTGTAACTCCAGTGCTAACATTGCAAGCGCTTAAACAGCAATCTTGTATTTATATTTAAATTGTGTATAGTGTAAGCAATAGTTTTCTTGTTTTATGTGCTACATTTTTGTCTTTTCAATCGTCAATTATTTAATAAGTTAGGTAGATTTTGTTAGTATTATTGAATGCTGTATCTGGTTTTGTATAATCATATATGTACTTATACAAAGTAAATTATATGGTTTTCTAATTTTTAATGTATTAGTATGTGATTGTTAGTAGATCTTATAAAATAATGACATTAAAATATAAAATGAGTCATTTCTTTTTGTCTTTAGATAATATTATGTTTGCTTAAAGTTGTATTATTTGTTAATTTTAAGGCAGTAAATATATATTTTTAAATATAATAAAAAATATAAACCTACATTAAAAAATATCATTAAAAAGTAACAAACAACAATTATCTATGTCATTACACTTGTAAACTTTAATTATTTTATTTTGACTTGACTTGTCAAAATTCGCTCTAATTAGCTTTTCTATTCTAGGTGTAAGATAGAATCCTTATGATACGAACAAATGATCACAATCCGCCCTACAATAAGTGCGATAAATATATATATATATATATTATGTATATATGCGATAATAATATGATAGTGCGAATCGTGTACTTTTAACAAAATTTTACCCCTGCTAGAAATATACAGTATTATGTGACTAAAAATGACTCATAAAATATGATTTCTCAACGACATTACCTCGTGAAAAGACCTTTTCATCTTTAAAAGCTACATTGAGCGAATATTTGATGAACGGTAATGGTAAAAGAAAGAGACGGCAAATGTTTTGAAAATAACCAAACGGTACATCTATCATCATTAATTATTACTGTACTGTGGCGCCACCCCACGCCATGCCACGACGTAGAATACAAAATGAATATATCCTTTTTTTAATAGTTTGGGTTTTTGTTTTGGGCTAAAATTTAATCCCTCGCTCATCCGAGTTTATTAATAATGCCCTGAGAGACCATACAATTAGATTAAGTTTGCACATTAGTTCATTGTTTACTTCTAAACATTTTTTACGTGGTCCTTCCACTAGGTGTGCCTGGATCAGGACCAATACAAATCTATAATAATATTAAATTACATCAATAAATTTTATTTGAGCTAGAACACGGGACAAAATATTTATTAGGCAAAGAAAGTATAAATAAACTTATCAATCATTCAAATATAAAAAAAATATTTGAATGCTTGATATTTATTCATATTGCATTACCTGACGTGCCAACAATATATCCAAAGCCGGCTCAGATACAGCTGAAAGTGACCCCCTAATTGTTAAACGTAAAATAATTTAACCCCTGATTAATGACTAATGAAATGCAATACTTTGTTAATGACACGATTCATTTATCACAACATAGCGAGGAAAGTAAATTTAAGTTAGGAGCGAAAATGTCGGTGTTATTTTTTGCTAGAGGACTTGTAACTTGTTGTCGCAGTACTATGGTAATATTACAACGGTGACGCCTGGGTTCGAATCTCGGGTCGGGAAAAGTAATGTTAGATTTTTCTATGCATTAACAGCCCAAAGTCAGGAATATGTGAATGCTATGGCAGTAGGCTCTCCCCTTATCACATCGTGTGACGTAACACACAAGGTGAAATGTGGGTGTCCTGGCACCTCTGCCTACCCCTTTTTTGAAAAGGCATGAGTTTATGTATGTATATATCTCAATAACCAAGATAGAAGTGGTAGAGACACGCTTTTGTCAGTCATGACTCAACATAAATGGCTCGCCTAGTGCCACTGTCGCATAAGAAATCGACGTTAAGCGACAGCTTCGCTGTTGCGTTTCGTTAAATGAGTGAGCTTCCTGAATACCCGATACGCATATCCTATTACCATCGTTATTTCTTCCTGGGTCTTCTGCCTACCTCTTCTAGGAATCAGGCGTGAATTTGTGTATGTATCTAAAATGATTTATTTTTCTCCTGTTTATTCATCCCCTTTCCTGTTTAAATGGCCGGTAAACCACTTGCGTTATTTTAGCGTTGTGAGTATTAATGGGCGGCGGTAATTTTTTATCTTCCATCGTTTACCATTCGATTATTAACTATCAGACTTAAGTTTTAAATTATGATTTAAAGTTATTTATTCTCGTATTTATGAAATGTTAGCGATATACTTGATCGTAATATAAATTACGGTTTGCTATTTTTTTCTATAATACAAAAGAAATTAAATAACATCCAAAATGAGTCGTTTAAATCTATTATTCTTCAGAAAATACTGCTCATTCCATAAATCTTTTGTTCTATTACAAAACACTCAAGTTCAAACTAAGCTCTAAGCCTCTCAACTACGACTAGAATAGAATCTAAATACTGAACATTGTTGTATTGAATATTCTCAGATATCGCCATATGCCAAAGACAAAGTTTCCTCGTCTGGTAGGTTCAGCCATTTATCGACCGCGGCCACGCCCACTGCGCCTTCCTCCCCTCCTCTACACCTCCCCCGATCCTCTTCATCCCCCGCAACCCTCTCGCTTCCCCCTACCCATCCTCCAGTGGTCACACGTACAGATTTAGCATCAATAATCGAATTAACGCCAGTACCTATTCCAGACATGTGTCTGGTCCGAACTGCATGTGATTGGAACTCATTTACTACATTTAAATATATAACTGGTGGTAGGTCTCTCATGTGTGTGAGGCCACCTGGAAAGGTAACACCGCAATGTCTATTTCTCGACAAACAGTAGTGTAAATGCACTTTTTGTTTAGACATTGAAGGACATTGTAGCCAAAGTAACTACTGGACATATTGACACTTGACATCTTATTTCTCAGGATGGCGAGCACAGTGGGATGCCAAGCATTGCTTAGAAATTGGTGTGTAGTTTGGTTTCCTACTGTTCATGACCGGTCGTATTGCTTACCATCAGGCGAACGGCATGCTTGTCTCGCAATAAAATGCAATAAAAAAATTATACTTACTTCTGGCCCATTTAAATAGGTAAAAAAATCGCCAAACGTACCGTCCAAATATACCTCTTTTGCTTTGGCAATGATAATTAATCTCTTTCACGCTCGTCCGTAACGAGCAGTGCTAATGAGAAAAAAAACCCTATTCATAGACAAAGACCTTATTCATATACAATTATAAAAGCTATTTTAACTATCGAATGTTTTGTCCCAATGAACGATTTTGAATTCAGTTTGAGTAAATGTTGTTTACATGTATAATATTCTACGACATGCCTGAGACTGATCCTGCGCTGGCTTAGGTACTCATATTCATGGTATAAAGACAACTAAAGGAAGACATCATAATATATCTTGATTTGAACAGTAAATTCATGCCATTTTTATTCACACACACCATAGATAATACACTATGTTGACCACTGGATATTCTATTAGGACTTAAAAATACACCATCAGGTGAACTTAGTCTTCTTTCTCTACCCATTTTATTTATTTATTTAATAACCTAATGTACATAATTTAAAAAATATATAAAAGAGTGCAATAGCAGCCTTGTCTCTCGAAACGATCTCTTTCAGACAACCAACCATAGGATGGATAAGACAGAAATACAGTTTATGTCACTATGAAGTGTAAAGAAAAACACAAAGAAAATAATATAAAGAATACAATCATAATAAAATATATAAAAAATGCAATTTTGAATCTCTTTGCAACATCATACACAATTTTTATTTAACCAGTGCCCAAAACATGAAATAGAAAAACTCATACCAGCAAAATCTTAAAATTCTATTATTTTAAAAGCCGCTTTCCTACAAACGTAAAAAATAATATATGCTTTCCGCTTTGTCCGTAAAGTAAAGCAATTTCCAGCTGTTCCAGTAAATGCAATGCTAAAACAATTACTCGTTAGAACTCGGTTACAAGGGAATTCTATCGCATTGTTATTAAAACTTATTTCACTTTTATTGTGTTCTGTATTTACTGTTGTTATTATGTCTCATGCATTTATTTGGAGACATTTTTAAGCAAAACATGCTATGTGCGGACTGTCGGGGATTTTGGCAATCTGGTGATATGAAATGAAAGAAAATGTATTTATTGCTCATGTAGGCAATTAAAGAGCTCTTATGACAAGACAATACACCCAGAACTTAAAATCTATATACAATTTTTTTTTCTATTCTGTATCAGCCCATATACGTCCCACTGCAGGGCACGGGCCTCCTCTACAATTGACAGTACGATTGAGAGTGGTTAGGCCATATAGTCCACCACGCTTTTTTTCTATACTTAGTATTATTTATATTAATTTCTTACTTTAATTTTATAAACTAATTTAAGGTAACAGGCAAATCTAAAATTCTTAATTTACTTTTAGCGCTATTAATAAAGAAAACGTAGTGGCTTGTTGGTAAACGGACCAGACGTGGCTGCCCATATGCTCACGATGGTAGCGGTTTCAAATCCCAGGGCACACCTCTAAATTTTCGGAGTCATGTGTGTATTGATAGTCAATCACTTCGGCACTATAATCGTGAGAGAATCTGCTTACCATAGCGATTTGTAAGAATTTCCATGATGTGTAAAGTCCGCTGACCCGCAATAGGCCAGCGTGGTGGAGTATACGGTTCAACTCCTCTCACTCGCACTCTTGATTGTAGAGGAGACCCGTGCCCATGCAGTGGAACGTATATGGACTGATACAGATAATTCTATTACACTGCTTGATTAAACTAAACCCAAATTGATTATAGAATTACTAACGGGAATCCTTTTGCAAACCAGACCTATTTATATTCTCAAATAGTGAAAATTATTTTTTCGTAGTCATTAGATACTTTGTATCACAGAACACTACCATATTTGACTGTTCTGTGCTCTATATAAAACGGTAGACTGACCTTCAGGCGCAGTACCAAAGCACTACATTATTGACAATGCTTTAAATTGTTGCTCTATGGCTAACGTAAACTATCGAAACTGTAAAAATAACATTTTTTTATTGGAGTAATCGTAAGTACTCTCACTAAGTAGAGAAAAAGAGTTATAGTTCTTTATACTAAAATTTATGTAAATTTTATACCTTCAACTGTTTGATATTCAAATAAAATTGAAAGTGCATAAAATGAACATTGCCGGAAGACGCTGGATGCAGGTCGATGTGGAAATCCTTGGGGGAGGCCTATGTTCAGCAGTGGACTTCCTGTGGCTGAAGAGAGAAAGTGGGAATAAATATAGTAAAATTTCGAATGGCACACTTTCAAAGCTATTGGTTGGTCTAAAGTAGGGAATTTACAGCATATTTAAAAATATGTAGATAAGTGTTGCAAGTATACACATACTTTGAAGACTTACATATAATGGCAGTTCTTTGCCCTCTATAATATTTTAAATCCTAAAAATCCAAAGGGCGGAGGTTAAGTGTTTCTTGCCTTTGCGAGAAATCTCCGAGACTATTGTTTAAGGAAACTCGGCCATAAAACGAAAACCTTTTTACACGTTATTATAATACTAAAAAAATATATGTGTTTGTGTGTTTGTTAATACTTTTAACGTAACGGAATTATCATTAGTCTAGTTCCAGCTCGTATGCATCGTGAATTCATGAGTTCGGTGCTCGAGTTGGGTATATTTTATATTTGCATCAAATTTAATGGCAACTTCAAAAAAGCTATTAAATTTAGTTGGAGCTGATATGTGTGACAGACATTGCAATAGTTTCACCACCGTTAACATCTTGAAGTGACATCAAACTCAATCACCTGTGTGGTACTGATATTTTTTTATTACTTAGGTCCGGCAAACGAGCAAACGGGTCATCTCATGGTAAGTGGTCACTGCCGCCCCTAACTATCCACAACTTTTGAATAATAGAGGTGCTGCCGGCCCGCCAAATCAGGGGGTAAGCGAGAGTAAAAAAGGATACTAAAGGATAAAAGATACTAATAGGAAGGAAAAGGTGTATTTTGCATCCGGCAATCTCACTCACCGAACGAAATGCAGCAGCAAAACAATCGCTTCACGTCGATTCTTATATTGATAGTGATACTGATTAACTACTTTTTAAGACCAAATTATCACTCATTTTAAAACCGTATTGTAAACACAAAAATAACTATTTTAATAAGAGTAGTACTTAGAAATCAAGGTGAAAAACAAAAATAGCAATTATTTAACAAGATAACAGTACAAAGAATTCCGGATGCAAACAGTAGCAATTTTTTTTACCACGAAGTAAAACGTTAATGCTTTGCACTCTGATAAAAAAGAATAAAACCGGTTTTACAAACGCACCGCGAATGTGCAGAATGTAAAGAACCGGTTTATTTTAACTTGGTTTACAGGGCAAAGAACTCGTTTATGTCAAGCATCAAGTTTAAGGATTTGGATCTTATTGTTGTCGCCCTGGTTTAAAATTATAACAAAGCCTTTTCACTCTAGCGTTATGCATGCTGGCAAGGGAAATTATGCAAAGTATTGTAGTTGATTATTTTTAAACACAATACGTGCAACGCAATTACTACCAAAATCATGCTATCTAGGTTTTATTACTTCTTTATTTGTGGAGATGAGTCACGAGCATGCTATTCGTATGCTAATATATGACCGCTCAGGAACTGAAGCAAAACCAAAGAATACAATGACTTAACTATAAAGCAATGCGTGGTATTCCACTGCGTTTGCCATCCTGAGACGTAAGATGTTATATGTCCCAATATATCCGGTAGTAACTCTGGCTGCAGTGTCCTTCAAACTGAACCACAACAGTGCATTTACACTGCTGGTTGGCGGTAGAAATAGCCATTGCGTTGGTGGGTTCTCCAGTAAGTTCACTAATCCTACTGAATTTCATATGATTATGACCAAAAGAATGCCTATGGCTTTTGCCATGTTTACACCAACTGTAGATCCACTAACAGCGAAATCTAATTATCATTCTACAGTCTTTAATACGGAACACAATAACGTTTGATGTTTAATGTACCTGTATTTCTAATCGGAAGCGGTAATTGAGATCTGCAATAATAATTATAACGTGACCTCTGCATGTGAACTATGCCACAAATATTAGCTCAAGAAAACGCTTAATTATGTAACTTTTTATAGAGGCAGCTAAGTGCGCAAGATGATTCCGCATGCAGTTAAATTAAAATCTCTACTCCCATATTAATATTAGTAGCTCTTAGAATAAATTAAAAGTTAATGGAATTACAAGGATTACCTTACCATGTTTGGAATTGCCCCCTAGAAAAATACAAAGGGTTAAATTGTATAGAATTTATTAAACATTTCTACTTTGAAAATAATTTAATATTTTGTCTTAACTTATTTACATTTCATTTCTAAGTCCACGACTCCCTAACTTACATTGTACATATTGTGGTAGCTTCTACAAACTATTGAATGGAACCCAAAACAGAAATAATGTTCTGCATTATCGAGCTCTTACACATGATATAACATTATAATAAAATAATAGATTAAACAAAGCGGCGCGGCGGTTACGCGGCTGTTATATAACAAACACACGAACACCCTAGCTAGGGCTAAAGAACACGTGACAATGATATATGAGTATTTCATATATTTTTATGCCTGATTCGGCCCATTGGTGTAGTGGCAACGGTTCTATTCCCATTCACTACGCAAGGTGAAATGAATGTCCTGAGACTGAAAATAAACCCAACGGCAGTGAGATTTTCAATTTTAAGGGAGTTACTTTAAATTTTATATATGCGTTGATAGCCTAGGACTTCTGAAATCTGGGAGTGGGGAGAAGTTTGTTGAATTTTGGGAAGGACTAGTAAGGCATCTTTTCCTAGTTCCGTATTGATGTCGGAATAACCAAATTTTTACAGTCTTTTGATAAATTTGACGACAGCGGAATATGTACGAATGCTGATGTGGTAACAGAGGACTAGAATGTGCTGGAGAAAATCTCAACCGCGAGGACTAAGAGAGAAACCATGAGATAAAAAGCAGACATAATTTTGAATGAACATCAACAATTTGTGGAACATAAAATTAATAAGAATTATGTTTAATTTAGTAGATTATTCATCAATCTCAACGTAATTAAAATTTCGAATTTAATTTGCAGAGGCGAGGAATTATCATTTAACTTTACTTGGTATTTAAGAGCTCAGACTCGACCCAATTCTCAAATTAACTGGCCGATATTTTATTCGAAATATTTTTGATGTAAATATTTTTAATAAAGATAAAATTTAAAATATTTTTAACGACACTGCTTAAATATAAGGTCAAATAAAATTAAAATTCGGAAATTTATCTGTTATATTCGTTTCTGTTAACTAATCTACTTTACAAGTAATCAAGAGTAATTGTGTGATGGTTAAACGTACTCCGCCTTATTAATAAAAATTGCGTCTTCCACGGTTACGTCAAACCTTAAACTCAGTTAGTTATTCCCAATGGATAGCGAGGTAATAACGACTTTATTAATAAACACGGATGAGCTTTGGCTTAACATGACAATCCTGTTATGGCAACCCTCTGATTTTAAAAGTAAAAAGAATGAACGAAATAACCGAGTCGATCTTAAAGACTGGACTTGAACGTAAACAAATGTATTTGACAAATAAAAAGCAGATTTGTCAATCTTGTACGTATTTTCAAAGATTAGTGATTTTATAATTTCTTTCATTGGAAATGATTCAAACAGAAAAAAACGTACTCGTTCCATTAACTGGAATTAAGAAGAAAACGTAAGCAAATCAACATGTTGCAATAATTTTGTATTTTATTTGTCAGTTCCTATATTATATAGTACTTAATGGCATGTTTATTATTCTTCCAGCTATTTTTTCGTTTGTTGCTTAAAACATATGTATGCGCCAATCATTGAAAATAAATCTTTGGACACTAACTCGCATAAACCAAAAACTAAAGCTTGGGAGGATTTGCATGAAAAGTAAAAGCTTGCTTGGTTTCTTTCAGCGTTTCAATCACTTGCCGTGTAAGTAGTAAATAATAATTATTATGCAGGTTTAATCAATTAAATGCACGTCCACAAACTGTAAATCAATTAAAAGCAAAATGGAAACTATTAAAAATGAATGCACGGAAGAATATGAGTGCATTTAGTTTCAACAAGACTGATGGCCGTGGAGAATCAACAATTTTCATGACTGTATTTTGTTCACATGTAAGAAACACGCACATTAAACACTTTTCTAATATACATTTCTTTGCACATGTACATGGCTACTCCACCAACAAGTACAGTTGAAACTGTGAGTGAGATTTCCCCATTTCAATTACAGATGAATTGCTAATGAATGAATAAAAATAATATAAATCTCTTGAGTATCAAATGCATATTTATGACATATTATTATTATCTTCCTTCTCCATTTCAGGATACCAAAATAACAAAATATAATATTAACATACTATTAGATTTGGGAACTATGCAGGCAAGCGTAAGTTGCTTTCATATTTTTTTTTATCAGTAAAGCAAAAAAGCGTTGCATGTGAAATATTGTTACCATAAGTTAATATAATTTTAAATTGCAGACTTCACAAATCAACATAGTAACATAAAATATGGGAGAAATGTTACCAAAAAACGTATGCACAAATTTCACATCTTTTATTTACTTTTGCAAAGACTAAATACATATATTATTCTCCTTTTATTTCAATTTTACAGATGAACATAAAAAAGATAAATAATCAAGGACTCATACTAAATCTGGAAAAGTAATTTATTAATTTGTTGTATCAGCCCATATACGTCCCACTGCAGGGCACGGGCCTACTCTACAATCGAGAGAACGATTGAGAGTGGTTAGGCCATATAGTCCACCAAGCTGGCCTAGTGCGGGTTGGCACTTATTAATTTAATAATCATCAATTTATCATTTATGCAGCAGAATTTTAGAATGTGTCATATTTTCATGAAAATTTAAAAAAAATATATAACAAGATGTTGAATTCTGTAACTTGAGAATGGATTCAATCTCTAATGATTCATTTGATGTAATGGAGGCATATGTTTTCTTTGCTATTAAACTTCATCAAAAATATATTAATAATCACAACGGAGAATGCTTTGTGAATGTAACTTACTAAAGACAGGCATTTAAAACGAAGGGTTAGAAATAACTGTTCCGCTGAATTTTGAATTATTACCTGATAAATCAACTATAAAAATAAATGATGACCATAATGGTGACACTATTTAATACTTCCAGAGCAATGACTGTATAAACACCATGGCCAACTATAGCAAAAAATTATAAGCCGAAGAAAATGAGAGACGGAGGGGGATCATGGATCAAGCGGAGTATAAAATTTGTATGGCCATCCAAGAAAGAAAAGTGCAATATTTGATAGAAAAATATTGGAGTTTAAAAAAATCACGAGAGATGACTACCAAGTCATTCATTATATCTTAACAACTTATCAATTTCCTCCAAATTTTCAGTTTTTTTATTGCTATGAATGGCGAGATCAGCATGCCGTTGACCTGATAGTAAGCGATACGACCGCTCATGACCAGCGGTAAAATCAAACAACACCTTGAATTACAAAGCAGTGCTTGGCATTCCGCAGCGCTCGCCATCCAGAGACAAGATGTTAGGTTTAAATATGTCCAGTAGTTACTCTGGCTATAATGTCCCACCGAAACACAATAGTGCATTTACACTCCTGTTTGGCGGAAGAAATAGACATTGTGGTGGTACTTACTACCTACCCAGACGACCTTTCACATATGAGAGACCTACTACCAGTAAAGTAAATACTACCAGTAAAGTAAATACACTTGTACTACTTTCCTTTTTTCCTTTTTTGTTTTTAATTCTATTCTAGTTCACTTGAACAAATCTGCATATTATGCATTAAGATTATTAATAAAAAGTAATAATTGTTAGTTTGTTTCTAGAATTCACATATTATTGTTTTTTTGATCATTTAATTATATTTTTTTTATCTTAATATGATATGTTTATTTGGAAGGTCAATTAAATAAAATTTCTTGTAATTTATGCATGTTTTATTTACACACTTATCATCATATAATATTTATTATATATCAGTATATGCAAGGTGACGAATAATGAAAAATGCAGTATATGAATATGCAAATAGACATAATAGTCACGTATGGAAGATTATTATAAAATAGAAAAAAACAAATATAAAATAGAAAAAAAAGTGTGTAGTGGCCTGTTGGTAAACGGACTAGATGTGACTGCCAACATATTCGCGGTGGTCGCGGGTCCGAATCCCAGGGCTCACTTCTGACTTTTCGGAGTCATGTGTGTATTGATGGTCAATCACCAAGTAATAAAACCGTGAAGGAAAATATCGTAAGGAAACCTGCATAGCATAGCGATTTGTATGGTATGTAAAGTCCGCCAACCTGCACTAGGCCAGCGTGGTGGACTATATGGCCTAACTACTCTCAATCGTACTCTCGATTGTAATAGGCCCGTGTCCTGCAGTGGGACGTACATGGGCTGATAACAGAATTCTAAATAGATAATGTACACACGCTTCATGTCTTTACATATTTTTCGCTGGTTCTCGCCTTGTTCTCCGATTTGTGTCGGATTTTTGTCTCGAGACAAAGAAACTAAGAACGCGAGAACTTGCATTAACTCCACACTCGCATGTTTCTCAGTAGCAAGCAAGTCGTCGAGAACAGTTGTGCGTCGTAGGCATATAATGAGCGAATATATGAGCTAGATCCTTAGGGCCGAAACTGCGTTAAGCGGGCACTCGCGCGGTTTCATACAAAAGTGCTCCGTCGCGGGGATCCGCGCGGGCGTCCAGCACGGGGAGGCGCGTCCCGCACCCGCGCCGCGGGGCCCGCCTTCGTGCGTCGGAACCCGTCGCGGGGGCACGCGCGGTAAAGCGCGCGGTGTCCGCCAACGGTAACATGACGGTGATGGCATAGGGCACCGAGACATGGCCTCTCACTTTGGGCTTCATTAGAAGGCTCAAAGTCACTCAACGAGCAATCGAGAGGGCTATGCTCGGTATTTCCCTATGAGATCGACTCAGAAATGAGGAGATCCGTAGGAGAATAAAGGTCACCGACATAGCGCAAAGGATTCTATAGATGATTCATAGCGAAAGGTTCTAGAGTGGAGGCCACGTACAGGCAAGCAAAATGTCGGACGCCCGCTTACAAGGTGGACGGATGACCTGGCTACATTTGAAGGAAGTCGCTGGATGCAGGCTGCTTCCAACAGGTCGATGCGGAGACCATTGGGGGAGGCCGATGTTCAGCAGTGGACTTCCTGTGGCTGAGATGATGATGATGATGAATATACTTGAGCAAAAATAAAGATTTTTTAGCCTTTCCGTTGGTGATATGACTGATACAGATTTTACCGTTAAGTTGTTGACCATCAAATATGGTTCCAGTTTCGAAGATTTCGCCATAGACCGGTATCGAAATTTTAAAATATTTGTACAATGAGTTTTCATTTTCTCTTAATTTACTGAACTTTACAACAAATTTTCCGCCTAGCAACCTAAATTCAATAAATAGCCTTCCTGGCTGTCGTTTTTTTTTGCTAGTCGTCGTTTTGCTATGTAATAATATATTAAGCTCTCCATCGACACGACTGTACATGCACACCTTTAAAATTGAACCAGCGACACTGCGTAAATCCGGTCTCCGCGACGGGTACCCGCGACGGGGACCGTCGCGTTCTCACGGAGCCCGCCCGCGTGTCCACGCGAGGAGACGCGCGACGGTTGCCCGTCGCGGGCGCCCGCTTAACGCAGTTTCGGCCCTTAACTGATTTTTTATCTATAATGAGTAAAAATACATATTAAAATGAAGCCTACATTTTAATAGATTTCGGTAATTTTATAACTTGTGTAAAATTTTTGAATCAAAAACGTTTTTTTACCGGTTTAGCTTTCTTTATCGTATTTCGCATGTCAAAAATGCCTATTCCACTCTTACTTCAAACAAGACTTGGAATAGTTAAGCTGAGGAAGTAGGAGGTTGGAAGACGTTATTAATAAACGCGTTATTACTTCGGCCTAACGACACCAACCTTATGCCGAGGTTATAGTGTGTGTTATGGCAACTCACTGATCTTAAAAGTAAAAAGAATGAACTAAATGACCGGTCGATTTTAAAGATTGGTATAGATCGTCACGGAGCACTGTCTCCCGAGAGCGCTGTTGTGGAAAATAATAACTAATAATAGTTTTTCTCTTTTGACATTATATAACATGGGACATATTATCATAGATCACGAGTTTTTTTATGTTCGTTGTTATATCACGAAACCATAAGGCAAACAATAACTTAACATATATTTTTATCTTTTCACTTGTAGTTCCTAATGTCTCCACACGCTAACTTATTGTAGATGCGTTGTACTTGCAGTTTCATCAAATGTGACATTTGTCATACATTATTTATAAATTTGACGTCCATCAAGATTGGGTTTCAAAACATTTTCAAACACGATTTTACAAGTTGAAAAGTTTTTCGTAACTTTGTGTGGTATTTTATTAGTTACACCACATGTTACTACCCACATGTTCGGCTCTTATTATCTTGAATCTTCTTATGAATATATTTTTGATTTGTTAGGTAGTTAATTCTATAAGCAAATTAATCAATGTGTACAAGTACAATTAAATAGTTATTATTTGTTACTTCGTTTACATTTTTACTGAAAATATCGTCTTTCCTTTTTATTTATTCGTCAGTTGCTATAAAGTAAATTTGAGTATTTCTTAATTAATTATTTCCACAATTATTTCTCACGGTGCTGAAGGAGTATGCACCGAGCAAGTAGCTGAACACAATTTTTCTGCGACCATCCAAGACTACTAATTTGAAAGTGCAATCTTAAAATAACATCAATTTTATGTAAGGAAAGCGAGACAGGTCAATGTAAAGTAAATAAATAACACCCAAAAGTCACATACATAGTCCTGACACCCCACACTAAGATCGAGTCTTATGTCGTGGGTATCAGGAACTACGAGAAACTTTCGGTCTCACAAACACCCAGACCCGGAAGAAATATTTGTGGGCCGCACAAACATTTCTCTCGATGCGGGGATCGAACCCGTGGCCTCTCGTTTTACAGGCGGCGTATAACCAACTGCGCCACGGAGGCTGTCAATAAAGTAATAAAATTCTGTAATATTCACAAGTTTTATTCTCAAAATAATATGACATAGGAACTCGTCGACTGCATATGAAACCAGTGACCACTATTGAATGAATGTATGCGATCGACGAAACAGAAAGTACAATGGCCCCGCATAGAAAAAGTTTATACACCGTTAAACGGGGCGAGTAGAGATCACGGGGCTAATTGATATATTTTACGAATAATATCACAAGCAAATATTCTACTGAGAATTGCATTAATTTTTAATTGGTTTATTAAACGATTTTTAAATATAACGACATATTAATAAGTATATATCCATTAAATAAGTGGAAGTGGCAGTGGGCCGCATATGGCGCGTAGAACCAATGGCCGTTGGGGCCGAAAGGTTCTAGAGCGGAGGCCACGTACAGGCAACCGAAATGTCAGACGCCCGCCAACAAGGTGGACGGACGACCTGGCTAAAGTTGCAGGAAGTCGCTGGATGTAGGCCGCTTCCAACAGGTAATTGTGGAGGTCCTTGGCCTATGTACAGCAGTGGACTTCCTATGGCTGATATGATGATGATAATGATATATCCATTTGCCTCAATATAAAGAATTTGTATATTTTTCGTGTTTTTTACAAAGAAGAGTAAAAATTTGTTAATGTAAAATGATGAACTCGTAAAACAACATGCTATGTATCAAATCAAAACAATCCTTTATCTGTACAGGCAAACATTTATATGCTAATTAAGTTAAAAATGACTATTCTTCTAAAAATGTAAATTCATTTCATTCCTTAAACCATGTGTCTCGGCGGTATAACTTTAAGTCAAAAATTAGGCTTATATTGGTTTAGCCCCTCCTTATTTCGTGTTTATTAATACAGTTTTGCACATTCTACGCGTAAGCCTTGGGTTAAAGTCAATTTGACACAAATTTTGCTTCGATATTGAGACGTGACAGCTCGTCGGAATAAACTTTAGACAGAAAGATTAGGTTACGCCATGTTTATTAATACAAAATTTGTTTAAAACCTTGACTTATCGTTAAATCCTCGCTATTTCGAGTTTATTAATAAGAGGGTTTATGTTTTACTTCGATCAAAATTTTATCTAATAATATAATACACATATCAAACTTGTACACATTACACACAATGGTCACTGTTTACCATCAGGTGCGAAGAGCCAATACCCGCAAGTGACGGTCACCATCTACCACCACAGTAGGTCGCCGCGGTCAGCAAGTCAGTTACGTCACGCATACATACGTCACTGTAATACTGATTTCACATTTTTAATTCTAATGGAGATTTTATTGTATTGTCTGTATATTGTGAGTTATCTGGGATTGCGTCACTCGGTAATTGTTGGTAATAGACATACCACTATAACCTTTATGTTTTGTCCCTTTCGAGCGACTATTGAATTCAATTTGACCGAAGGAAATATAACATACGATAGCTAAAATAGGTTTTACAACTGTCTTTGAATAAGGCCTTAATATTTTGTGAGGATATTTTAATGGTTCACCTTATATCTCTTTCCTACGTGCGTCTCACTGCACTGGCCTCTACAATCGATGGCACGATCTCTCGTCAGTCGACAAAATTATCCCGGCTATTGTTAACTAGGGATCTAAATCAGACGATGACGTGAGGGGTTAACAGACTAACTTCTAGTTCAGCAACAAGAAGTCAGCACAGCTCTTCCCTAAGGATCTCCACGGCAACCTGATTAGTGGTGGGCAACATGACTTCATTTTTTTATTGCGCTATTTGGCGAGACGAGCATGCCGTTCGCCTGATGGTAAGCGATACGGCCGCTCATGAACAGTAGCAAAACCAAACAACACCTTGAATTACAAAGCAATGCTTGACATTCCACTGCGCTCACCATCCTGAGACATAAGATGTCAAGTCTCAATGTATCCAGTAGTTACTCTGGCTACAATGTCCTTCAATCAGGAACACAATAGTGCGTTTAAACTGCTGTTTGGCAGGAGAAATAGACATGCGGTGGTACCTACTCGTGCGGCCTCTCAAATATGAGAGACTTACCACAGCTTATTATATATCCAAATTGTTTTAGCTTGTTACGTTCATAGCACGGGCATAGTATATGTTGTCGCGAACTGAGAACTTATCCTAATAAGACATAGATATTTGCAAAATACGTATTACCAATATTATTATTGACTTTGTTAATGAATACATAATGGAGAGTTGTCTCGACCGATTTGTTATGTATAAAGGGATTTCAAAGACAAACAGTGCTTGAGTGATGTAAATATGCTAATCAAGTATTGCTTATGTGGGTAAGTTAAGTGGTTTTTACTGTGAGTCGATGTAGAGATAGGATTAATTGACAATGAACTATAAAAGCGTTATTCATAACCAGTTCTTAAACCTATTTTAGGTATGAAATGTTTATAAAAATAAAAAATAAATAAACCAATTGCGTTATAAAATCTGTAAAAAATAGTATTATTTCAATGAAATGAAATGAAAATAATTTTAGGGATCCATTAAAATTTTCAACATCATTTTTATAGTCATTTTTTGATCTCTCACCCGGTTCGAAAAGCGGTTTTCACTAGAGAAGAACGGGCAAGAATTTCTGGTGTTGGTCTTTTTAAAACCAGTTTACAATATAGCAGCTCTATTACAAAAGTTACAAGTGGTATAAATGAGAGCGGTTCATAAATAATTTCTTATAACAATGAGTAACATTCGTGTAAATATGAATTCAAAAGACGTTTGCAAGGGACAAGACATTCAGTAACAAAAATACGTTTATACAGGGTATCTCAAGACTGTTACCGAAAACGAATCCGCGTGGTAGTTAGAGATACCCGGTATAAATAAGGTAGTGACTATATACCTGCAGCCATTCAACTATATTTCAAAATTACTTTCACAAAATAACTTCAATTTTATTTGCTTTGATTTAAATTGATACTTTGTATAATCTGTCTGTATCTGTATCAGCCCATATACGTCCCACTGCAGGGCACGGGCCTCCTCTACAATCGAGAGTACGATTGAGAGTGGTTAGGCCATATAGTCCACCACGCTGGCCTAGTGCGGGTTGGCGGACTTACATACCATAGAATTTTTTTATAAATCGCTATGGTATGCAGGTTTCCTCACGATGTTTTCCTTCACCGTTTTAGTGCGTGGTGATTGACTATCAATACACACATGACTCCGAAAAGTCAGAGGTGTGCCCTGGGATTCGAACCCGCGACCACCGTGAACATGTTGGCAGCCGCGTCTACCAACAGGCCACCACGCACTTACTTTGTATAATGTAATAAGATTATTTAAATTTACTTTTGGCAATGAAGCAAAGCATGTTCTTTCGTATCGAATATATAAAAAGTTATCCTACTTTGTGAAATCGGTGCTAAATTAATTATCAGTTTCATAAAGGATTTGAAATTTATTTTACGACCGGCTGCCTGGCGCAATAATTACGATGAATTATAATTAATTATGCAAATTTTAATTATATGACCTGGATATAAAAATAATTATCTAAATATTCGTATAATTCATCCTTTGTTAAATAAGCGATGATCAGTTATCCTGGGATTGATCTCAAATTAAGTCTAAATGTCCCACAGAACAAAGAAATTTTCTGATTATGGCTTCTTATACATATGTATAGTGCGTACTTAGTAAGTGCGTGGTGGCCTGTTGGTAAACGGACCGGATGCGACTGCCATGTTCACGGCGGGTTCGAATCCCAGGGTACACCTCTGACTTTTCGGAGTCATGTGTGTATTGATAATCAATCACCACGCACTAAAACGGTGAAGGAAAACATCGTGAGGAAACCTGCATACCATAGCGATTTATAAGAATTTCTATGGTATGTAAGTCCGCCAACCCGCACTAGGCCAGCGTGGTGGACTATATTGCCTAACCACTCTCAATCGTACTCTCGATTGTAGAGGAGGCCGGTGCTCTGCAGTGGGACGTATATGGGCTGATACAGTACATATATATAATAACGGTTTTTTAGATTTATGCGAATGTTACACAATGAAATAATATTATTTTTTCCACCCAGTCAGCCCTGTAACTATGAAAACTGTAAAGTAATCGAAACAACGGAAAATTACAAAAATAATTAAACTAACTCGGCAATAAAATCCATAAACAATTGTTTTATGTCAATATTTATATGTAGTAATATTTACATATATGTAGTTTAGATATTCTAATCGACCCGGATATCTGAACACAGCGGTTGAGATCCCATCATTATGGCCGACGTAAATATACAGCGTTTCGGATTCCTCCCGTAAATATCTGGATATAATCAATAATTTTCTCGTGTCAATAAATTCTCTATTTATACTGTAATATAAGTATATTATTCATGTAAATAAATTACTACGGTGCGGTTGCAACAGTCTCGATTCTCAGGTTCGAATCCGCGGTCGGGCAGTTTTTTTGACGTGACAACGTCTTAAATTAGGTTGCGGCTGGGAGTCACTTATGAAAAAGTGTAACGCCCGGTAACGTTACGATGAGTCACCGAACGAGAGAGAGGCCCGCCGAATGCCTTGCGTCTCTCTCCCACTCAATTTAATTATATTTTTTTTCAGTTTCACCCACTTTTTCCAAAATTGTCCCATAGCCCCCCCCCTGCCTTCCCCCACCCTTATTCCGAAATAGTGCCTATTAGCCTCCCCACGAAACCTACCCCCCCCCCCCCCCCTCCCCTACCCCCACCCCGAAAATTTACCTCACCCCCCCCAATCCTATCTCGGCCAACATAGGTCGTAGACCCACCGAGTTTGGTATCCTCGGAACCGTCTTGGTGAGGGCTACAAATTGACCCCGCCAGAAATCCCAAATTACGCAAAAAATTACCCCCCCAAAAAAAAATATTTTACCTCCGAAACAATTAATTTAAGTTAGCCTCCCCACGAAACCTTCCTCCCCCCCCCCTCCCTTACCCCCACCCCGAAAATTTACCTCACCCCCCCAATCCTATCTCGGCCAATATAGATCGTAGACCCACCGAGTTTGGTATCCTCGGAACCGTCTTGGTGAGGGCTACAAATTGACCCCGCCAGAAATCCCAAATTACGCAAAAAATTACCCCCCCAAAAAAAAATATTTTACCTCCAAAAAATTTATTGACGTGACAACGTCTTAAATTAGGTTGCGGCTGGGAGTCACTTATGAAAAAGTGTAACGCCCGGTAACGTTACGATGAGTCACCGAACGAGAGAGAGGCCCGCCGAATGCCTTGCGTCTCTCTCCCACTCAACTATGATCGGTCTGCCGCGCGCGCAGCACTAGAGAATTAGGCGCATTGAATCGGCGCATGCTTGTGTCTCTGTCTTTGTCTTTCTCGAACGTTCTTGGCGTTGGAAAAACAAGAAAGCGTCACAATACAAGTTCACACGTGTGGTTAAAGTATCGTCAGCTGTGTCTGTAGTGAAAATATGGAGTGCTTAGATTCGTCATTACATGTACAATGTTTTAGTAAACAAAATATATTTCTATAGTTAAAATTTGTGCAATTCTTATTTTCATTCAATTCCTTGTTCCTATTGTGCAATTTAATTATATTCATATCAATAAATATTCTACCGAGAAAAAGACGTTGTCACGTAAAATCTTCGCCCGTAAAACCGACTTTACAGGCAACCATTTTTTTTTTTATTCATTATTAGCCCAGAGTCAATTCATGGTCGATATAATGATAAACTCGCCCTCTATCCTATCGTGATATGGAACACACAAGGCGATATGTGGGTATCCTAGTAGCACCTCTACCTACTCCTTCTCGGGAAAGGCGTAAATCTATGTATGTATGTAAATCATTACATATTTTACTCAAGGCCATAACCAACTGGCACCAAAAAGAAAGGTTGTAAAATGTTGTCGGAAGCGTTTTGTTTCCGCACTATACTGTTACTGCACGCGAGAACTCTTGTTACGTCAAACAAAACGAGCGGCTAAGTGCATTATATCATCTCGACAATGTACGCGGCTCCTAATCGCTGCATTAAATGTTGAGGTATTGTTCTTTCAGTCATTTAAATTAAATAAATAATTCCATAGAAGACTGTCCCGCCTTAATACCCACCGACCTCTACAACC
Organism: Hyles euphorbiae; assembly: GCA_023078785.2. Taxonomy (NCBI): domain Eukaryota; kingdom Metazoa; phylum Arthropoda; class Insecta; order Lepidoptera; family Sphingidae; genus Hyles; species Hyles euphorbiae. The sequence goes on from CM041034.1 coordinate 877,049, forward strand.
CCTGTAAGCCAGAATCGAAAGTAGCACGCATTGTGATGACACCGAGCAATGAAGCTCGGCGAGTCTCCGGGAATGTGTAACTTGTCTTTAACCCGCCACGAAATCAACTGGACATATTGAGACTTAATATCTTATGTCTCAGGATGGCGAGCGCAGTGGAATGCCAAGCATTGTTTTGAAATTCAAGGTGTTGTCAAAACTCTATCGGCTTTATTCATAGACAGTTTCAAAACCGATTCCAGTTACTTATATGACCTGATACAATAATTCTATAGCTTTTAAGGATTGCCAATGTCCTTTGCTCTAAGGCCGGTCATTCCCCTATCCTAACGCTTACGTCGTGTCTTCATACTGTCTATTAAGTAGTAAATTGTAAGTTTTACGTCATCGTAATCTGACACGTTGGTAGAATATTGATGGAGATGACGTGTTGGTTGCTTTGTCAGTACTGCAATATTGCCGTGGCATAAATATTCTCACATAGATTACACATGTCTATGGTATATCTAGACCGTAAGTGATATAGTGACTTCAGACACAAAAATCGCGACTTTTTTTTTGTTTTCCTATTGTCCTCTTTGGGTGGTAAAAACAAAATAATAATGCACAGCCTTTTATTTTTAAAGACGCTCTATTATGCAAGGGTTTTAATGATTATTATAGCAAAAATTTTACCACCCAAACACGATGATTTCTAAAACATGCCAAAAAAATTGCATTGTGATTGTAGTCATTAAAACTACCACTCGGCTTCGTTTTCAGTAGCAGTCTTCTTTTTCCTATTGTGCCTAAATGATCTTAAAAAAAACAATGTCCCTCTCATCTCAAAGCCGGATACAAGATACAGCGAGAATGCGATTTAATTCCATTTTTTTTATTATCTTTTTATACCCTCACAGACAAATTACCACGTACTCTGGCAGTGAAAGAAAACAAACAGGGAACTATACAGGGTATATCAAGACTGCTACCGAAAATGAAGCTGAGTGGTAGTTTTAGTGACTTCAGACTCTAAACTAAATTTTGTGCAAAAAAATTGCGACGAATTTTTTTTGGTATTTTTTTTCTATAGTTGTATTAGGGTGGTAAATACATAGATTTTTCTTAAATAAAAGTGTACACCCTTTTATTTTTAAACATGCTATGGTACGCTAGGCTTTAAATTATTATTTTAGCAAAAACTATGGATTTACCACCCAAACTCGACGATATTAAAAAAATAATTTAAAAAAATTGTCGCGTTTCTTTGCAAAATTTTTATTTACATTGTGTTTGTAGTCACTTAAACTACCACCCAGCTTCGTTTTCGGTAGCACTCTTGATATACCCGGTATACCACAGATATTTATAAGAATGTCTATAGAATGTAGTTTGCCAACACGCACTAAGCCAGCGTGATGCACTGTGACTTCAGCCCACTCGATCCAACTATTGCTCAGTTAACAATTGGTTGATATAGTACAGCATCCGCATACTGATTGCATTGAGAGTTCAGTGCAGCCTCCATGGCGTAGTCAGTTAGACCCCACCTGTGAAACGAGAGGCCGCGGGTTCGATCCCCGCACGGAGAAAAATGTTGTGTGCGGCCCACAAATATTTCTTTCGGGTCTGGGTGTCTGTGAGGCCGAAATGTCTAGTAGTTCGTGATACCCACGACACAAGGCTCGATCTTAGTATGGGGTCAGGACTATGTATGTGACTCTTGGGTGTTATATTATTCATAATATTGCGTGGTTTTTATGGTCAATAATATTGCATTTCCTTATGTCACTTATTTGACCTCATCATAATTATCGCGTTCTGTTTAATATTGGCGTAATATATCTTACATCAGCGAATATGAGGCTACATAATTACCTATGCACATAAATAAAATAGCTTTACTGCTGTCTGTCTGTTACTTTTCAATTTTAAGAGGTGGTGTATCTAACGAATAATAATCATTAATAGTAATAACTAAGTAGTTATTACCACTAGTAGTAGCTACCACTGGTGGTAGGTCTCTCATATGTGAGAGGCTGCCTGGGTGGGTACCACCGCAATTTCTATTTCTCCCGTCAAACAGCAGTTTAAATGCACTGTTGTGTTTCGGATTGAAGGACATTGTAGCCAGAGTAACTACTGGACATATTGAGACTTAACATCTTGTGTCTCAGGATGGTGAGCGCAGTGGAATGCCAAGCATTGCTTTGTAAATCAAGGTGTTGTTTGGTTTTGCTACTGTTCATGAGCGGTCGCATTGTTTACCATCAGGCGAACGGCATGCTCGTCTCGCCATTCAATGCAATAAAAAAAAAACTAAGTAGTTTATCGAACACCTAGCGGATAAAAATGTAGGTTTTTAGTCCCATTTCTAATTGCTAAGTTTTTTTATTGCTGTAAATGGCGAGACGAACATGTCATTCTGATGGTAAGCATTACGACCGCTCATGGACAGTAGCAAAGCTCGGCATGCCACTGCGCTCGCCATCTTAAGACATAAGATGTTAAATTTCAATATGTCCAGTAGTTACTCTGGGTACATTGTCCTTAAAACTGGAACACAACAGTAAGTTTACACTGCTGTTTGGCGGGAGAAACAGCCATTGCGGTGTTACACAGGTGACCTCTCACATAATATGAGAAACCAGTTGTAATTAATATTATTATTTATCAATGTGTATTACAAACATTTTTCAATTAAATACACGCCACGGTGATCGGTAGCACTTCCGGGATTAATATGTGAATATTCTACTTTCTACTTACATCAAACAGACCGCCATATAAGTCCAATATCTGCATACTATCCATGGCCTTCACTTTAATTAAAATCAAGAGGATTGCAGTTAATTTTTCGTACTAGAATAAGATGTGAGTGAGCGAAATTAAATTATATCAAACAGTCGCATCAGACAGACGGCTGGTCGTAAATTCTTTGCGCAACTTAACTTATGTGTGCATGTTTAATGGCGTCTGGTATAGAATTAGATAAGGTATTAAATAGTAATAAAAGATAGATGTCTAGCACGAGGTCGATTTGTTCAGAATATATTAGAAACTGCTTAGATATGTAGCAACCAAGTTGACAACGCAACTTGTTGTGCACTAACATAGGAATTTGAATGTTGATACCATGACCTAGGATATCGCCTACATTGTGTTACCACAGATGTCTCAATAACTGTAAATTTATTTTTATCAGATTTATACGTCCTACTGTAGGGTACAGGTCTTATCTACAATTGAGAGTACGATTGAGATTTTAGACCATTAAGTCTGCCACGCTGGCCTAATGCGTTTGTAGTTTGTACCGAATTTACATACCACATTAATTCGTACAAATCGCTATGGTATGCAGGTTTCCTCGAAATATTTTTCATACACTACGATACAATACACAACACTTTATTGAACAACACGTTATAAAGTACAAACGAATGTAACAGAGAGACCTTATAAGGAAGTGAGTGGCGGTCCTCTTCGCGAGCGATCTCTTCCAGACAACCATATCAACTTTAGAATCAGTCGTAAAAAAAAAAAAGCATTCACCCCTATTGATCGTGGTGATTGAGTCAGAGGTGTTCCTTGGGATATGGCCTCACGACCGTCATGAATATATTGGTGGCTTATACTGGTCCATAACCTACAGGAAACCATGCACTTCCCCTCGTCTTAATATCTAAAGCTATTCATCATATTGAAACGAACATCCTACAAATTGCTTTTAAGTCAAACGCGTCAACAGAGCTGTTATATCACTCTGGTTTTCTATGAAACAATGCTACTACATATAGATTGTTCACTTATTTATTTTGTCCAATTTTTAATTAGGTTAAATGTTTACCAATATGCTCAAAAAATAATATTTATTAAAAATACAAACAAAATGTCCTCAATTCTCTTTATGCCAACCGATCAATGCACCCACTTACAGACCGTGCAAATGATCACAATAAATATTTAAACATAAGTTACATTTGCTTCCGTAAATACGAAATCGAAACCAAATAACATTTAGTTACGTGCAGCCAAAACACACGTTAATAACTGTTGCCAAACACATAGGTCTACTGTTTCATAAGCTTTATGAATTTATTACTTATTTACATTGCACATAATAATGAACTCAAAATTTAAACTTAACGGCATTGCTCATACAGCCAGTGATATGTTCATGAACGGAGCGGACAGCGGTCTAGTAATAGCTTCCATAAGCAAATTGCAATTATAATTGCGTGGTATTGGATATAAATTTCAGGATAGGAAGTCTAATCTAAAGGTTTTTCGTTTTTGGCTCTTATATAATATGTTAACAGTAGAATAAATCACACCACAAAAATATCATGAAAAACGTAAGATACGTTCGATACACATCACATCGTTATTTATTCCTTCAATTGATACAAAGGGTATAATTGTACGTACTCATTTAGAATATCTTTTGACCCTTAATAGAGATAATTATGTTAAATAACAATTCTCAAATCTCTTCGAAACTTAATGAACATTTAGACAAATTTGTTACTATTCACTAAAAGCAGCAACAGCTGAACAGCAGAAACTACAGTAATCCAACTAGCTATCAAAATATACCAACTACAAACCCAAGCCCGAACTATAAAATTATTACCCAAAATGAATTAAGGAAAATCATAGTCATTTTTTTTAAAATCTCGCCGTTTTCGCTACCGCTTCTACCCAAAACACATTCCAACATTTAGAAATAAAACCGATGCCTGTACACTATCATTAAAGATAGCGTAAAATTTCGTGTGAGACAACAGTGTGCTTCCGTGTAACATTACTGTACACAAAGCATTACGTCACCAGAGGAGGGAGGAGAGGACGCATATCACGCCTCAATCCCTTTGAATAACATTTGCGTGCGTATGGAAACTTAGTAACCCTTAGTAAAGAGCTTGATAATAGTCATAGTATTCAAACGTAATCAATTTTGCCACAAGTGTAAGGGTCAAGCCATATCGACTATATGATGAATTAAGGACCAGTTCTTTTAGAAATTACTGTCGGAGAAAGCATAATATGAGAAGTGACAATACGCTGTAGCTTTTCGTTTGCTCAGTGTAGTCTCAACGCATCCCATCGTCTACTTCACTGGTATTCAATCACTAACATTACTCTCACAGTACATACAGTACAATCCGTCGGGTATTGTAGAAGTTCACGGGGGGTGGTGATTTCCGATCAGATACATAAATGTTCTACCACGTCGGTTGACTGAGAACAAATCTTTGAGAACTTCTGCAAACAGCACATTATTTTTGCCCCTAACAATAGTAAAAAACTCATAAGTTGGTCGTAAGTGTCTCATATGTGAGAGGCCGCCTGGGTAGGTACCACCGCAATGTCTATTTCTCAAGCCAAACATTGTTGCAAACGCACTGTTGTATTCCAGAGTAAAGAACATTGTAGCTAGAATAACTAATAAACATAATGCATCTAACATCTCATGTCTCCGAATGGTAAGCGCAGTAGAATGACTAGCAATGCTTTGTTATTCATGATGTTGTTTGGTTTTGCTACCGTCTATGAGCAGTCGTATCGCTTGCTATCAGGACATGTTCATATTGGCATTCAAAGCAATAAAAAAGAAGAAAGTATCCAAGTGAAAAAGCGCTCGTTCAATCAGCATTAATACATCTAACACTGCATCTAATAAAACCATTCTAAGATCATTAATAGTATTTTTACAAATATGACACAATTGACCTTTATACACATATTTCCCATGTTGATGCACGCACCTAATATTCTCAATGTATGAAATTGCCGCGGAATCACCGTCATTACTGCTTAACGCTCTACATCAACTTGCCTCACTGCCACAATGATGTACAAATGACCTGACATAGTTATTTAGAGAGGTGACCTCTGTTTATTTTATTGTCTTACGATTGAGGAAGAAAAAAAATCGGGCAGACTGTAGCACAATCACGGTGAAGGAAAACATCGAGAGGAAACCTGCATAGCATAGCGATCTGTAAGAATTTATATGAATAAAATAAGAAATTCTAGTATGTAATGTCCGCCAATCCGAATTAGGCCAGCGTCTTCCGTCATCTTCCATAAGGTTATCTCTATTCTCATCTCTTTCACACAAACTTTGTTCCATATCAGTCATTTGTCTAACGTTTAATTCTACACATCTTTCTTCATAACATTCAAATCGTACATGACTATATGGCCTAACCCCTCTGATGATCTCTGACCCCTCCCCTCTGGACTGATCAGCCTCTAACTACTTTCGTGAAAGTTAATACAATTTAATAAGTGATTACGTTGAGTGATAACAATATCTGCAGGATCTAATTTGCATATTTATTTTTTGTTGCATTGAAGTTACCATCATGTATTGCAGTCACTTTGTCACGACAGTAAATCACCCGGGGATCAACGCCGGTCTTAAAAGATTTATGTGAAAGGGAGACAGCGAAAGGGGAGGGAAAGGAGGCAAGGTAGTTGAGCCTTTGCCAATTTTGCCAACAGTATGTTGCAACATAGCTTCACGCTGATTTTACGTAAAATACTAAATCGTAAAAAGAATCTCGAGTTAGCTATCGAACCCAGACTGTTACAGTTTATAGCCCATGATAACCTCATAAACCATAACAGTAAGCGATCTCGTATTATGAAAGAACACCGTATTAAAATACATGTTTATAATAGTTATGACGGCAATTAAAACTGAAAATAACAAGGCTAATTTCATCATTAATATTAATAAGATTCAAACAAAGTCTGATTCAACGCATTTAATATCATAAATACAGGTAGAAGAACAACATAATAATATAAATATTTTTAATAATACTGTCAGACATGTCCATCAACTAAAACATACTACGCACCTATTGCAAAAACAATTCCAAATAACATTCAAGTTCACTCGGAATAAATCGATTGATTCTTCACGGCGATAATAATCGTTAAATGTTGCTAAATATAACTCATGCAATAATGCAAAAAGGTCAGTTTTTAACACACCAATAATTATATCCTAAATGCTAAGTGAAGAAATTATCCCTGAGTTTAATTGTTTTTAAGAGAATGAGGTGTGTTCGCGATATTTTTCATCAATGCCAATACCAAGCTGATAAATATAAAAATAAATAAACCGCATGAGAAATAATGGAAATACTACTAATGACTAAAATACATAGTAAGGCGAGTAATATCTCACATAGAACCGATGTCGAATGAACAACTTAGATATTTAATCCTGGTTTGGTTGAAATCCTTTGATTTTGAGCACAGATAACAGGCACGCATCTGTCAAGCATACGTGTGCCCATTCACTTTTTACATCAGTAGATGACTCGCCATGTATGACTATTAGAAATACATATTTATAATATACTAGTGGTCGCCTAGTGGTCGAAATTCGACCAAATCAAGAAGAGAAAAAGTTTTTACCTGTATGATGATGTTGTTATTCTGATAATTCGTGCACATTTAAATGTCCGTATCTCTCAAAATCGCTTATTTCCCCTGAAGTATATGCAATTACTAAAATCGTAAACTACAATAATTGCTTTGAACCAGCAATAGTAAATTATATATTTTTTTTGTACCTGAATGTTGTTATTGCAGATTGCTGCTACAGAACTTTCTTTAAGCATATAATGAATGATAGCGCTCAGTATTTCACGTAGTATTCGTCAAATAAATCTTTTCTGTTTGATATTCAACAAAACCACAGTAAACAATTTTTTCTGATTGACATTCAACTACATATGTCTATAATAAAGCAAAGAAACAATTTGACCAAAGAGTATGTATACGTGTACAAATACTTGTGTATGCGTGTGTCAAATGCATGCTGGTTTATTTATTGATTTAATGTACTTTTTATGCATTATTATTAAAATCTTGTTTTATATTACATTTAATATTAGGCTTAATATTAATATTATTGCCTCATTTAAAATTAATATTCTCATTTAATATTAATATTATTACCTCATTAGGCAAATAAAACCTTTTTTTTGATATGTCTATGTCAGAAGAACAAAATGAAAAAGAAAAGTAACAATTTGACACCAGAGTATGTATACTTGTATATGGATGTGTGCGTGAAATGCATGGCAGTGTGTGTAATGTTTTATTTTTTGATTTAATGTACTTTATAAGCATTATTATTGAAAAATATTAGCATTCTCCACTTCTCCTACACATAAACTATAAGGCTCAATTGCACAAACTAACTTTGCCAATACCTTTGCCCTTGAAACTGTCAATTCCATACATTCGCAAGGTCAAATACATCTCAAATGTATGGCAATGACATTTTCATAGGCAAAGGTATTGGCAAAGTTACTTGGTGCAACTGAGCCTAAGTGTGCCAAATTTTATGCTCCTGCGTCCGCGCAATTTTCGTAAAAAGGGATCTAAAGTTTTTGCATCACGTATTAATATATAGACTAGTGGTCGCCTAGTGGTCGAAATTCGACCAAATCAAGAAGAGAAAAAGTTTTTACCTGTATGATGATGTTGTTATTCTGATAATTCGTGCACATTTAAATGTCCGTATCTCTCAAAATCGCTTATTTCCCCTGAAGTATATGCAATTACTAAAATCGTAAACTACAATAATTGCTTTGAACCAGCAATAGTAAATTATATATATTTTTTGTACCTGAATGTTGTTATTGCAGATTGCTGCTACAGAACTTTCTTTATGCATATAATGAATGATAGCGCTCAGTATTTCACGTAGTATTCGTCAAATAAATCTTTTCTGTTTGATATTCAACAAAACCACAGTAAACAATTTTTTCTGATTGACATTCAACTACATATGTCTATAATAAAGCAAAGAAACAATTTGACCAAAGAGTATGTATACGTGTACAAATACTTGTGTATGCGTGTGTCAAATGCATGCTGGTTTATTTATTGATTTAATGTACTTTTTATGCATTATTATTAAAATCTTGTTTTATATTACATTTAATATTAGGCTTAATATTAATATTATTGCCTCATTTAAAATTAATATTCTCTTTTAATATTAATATTATTACCTCATTAGGCAAATAAAACCTTTTTTTTTATATGTCTATGTCAGAAGAACAAAATGAAAAAGAAAAGAAACAATTTGACACCAGAGTATGTATACTTGTGTATGGATGTGTGTGTGAAATGCATGGCAGTGTGTGTAATGTTTTTTGATTTAATGTACTTTATGAGCATTATTATTGAAAAATATTAGCATTCTCCACTTCTCCTACACATAAACTATAAGTGTGCCAAATTATATGCTCCTGCGTCCGCGCAATTTTCGTAAAAAGGGATCTAAAGTTTTTGCATCACGTATTAATATATAGATTAAAAAAAAGTGCTTGGTGGCCTGTTGGTAAACGAACTAGACGCGGCTGCCAACATGTTCACGGTGGTCGCGGGTTCGAATCCCAGGGCACACCTCGGACTTTTCGGAGTCATGTGTGTATTGATAGTCAATCACCGTGCACTAAAACGGTGAAGGAAAACATCGTGAGGAAACCTGCATACCATAGCGATTTATAAGAATTTCTATAGTACGTATAATAAAAAATATATTGGACGGACTACAAAATTAAAATATCTAAAATAGTAATTAATAAAATATAATTACTTCACCAACAATTACATAATACATTATCATCTCAACGAGACTATTGTTCAGTTGCACAATGTAGTCCCTAAATATGTAAATTATTCGGAGATGCGTAAGCCTCCGTGGGGCGATGCAATTCAGTGAAAACACAGTTGAAGGGAAACTTAATTTATTCATATGATACACCGACCGTTTAATTTTATTACAAAAGTAAAATACGGTGTGTTGCATAAAACAATCATTGAAGTTGTTTACACACATCTTGTGGGCCGGGTATATAGCACGAAGAAATGATGCCCGATGGAGCCGAATGGTTCTCTAATGACGGCCACGTATAAGCAAGCGCTATGTCGGACGCCCGACTACAAGGTGGACGGACGAAGCTACTAGAACGTCCACTTGTCAACGGGCCAAATGTCAATTTCTTTGAAATATATCCTATTTCTATGGTCAATGTGGAGATCCTTGGGGGAGACCTATGTTCAGCAGTGGACTTCCTGTGGCTGAGATGATGATGATACCCTATTTCTATTATCATTAAAGCTGTCAATATATTGACATTGACAAGTCTATAAAGAGGTCGAGACGTTAGACCACTAGGTTAAAGTTGCAGGAAGTCCCTGGATGCATGCCGCTTCCAACAGGTTTATGTGGAAATCCTCGGACCATGTGGATGAACAATGTTCAGCAGTGGACCTGTGGCTGAAGAGAGAGAGAGAGACACATAGCGTTTACTACACACACCCACATATTTTGACTAAGTTCGATAGCAACAGGAATTTATCGAATACCAATAATGAATGGGCTTAAAACCAAACCCGTACTGCGTCATTTATGCTTTTCACAGGGAGATTTATGACTGTATCTTTTTGTTGAATTGTAACAATTAATATACAGGAATCACAATTTATATACAAATGGTGGTACAACTCGGGAAACCGGAAAATGTACAGGATACTATTTGATTAAAAATTTTGTCACGCCTCTTAAAACAAATGAGACATCACATCGAATGTACTTTTATTTATATTAAGGGTGGCTTTGGTGGAGGGTTAAATGTTTGCTTAACGTGCATGTGTGCTTGTATGTGTGAAATGCTATACGTAAAACATTATTTCGTTTTTTTTTAATATTCTTTTAGATTAGGGATACTTGATATTGTTTGCTAGATTGTAATCCTCCTTGAATACTCAAGATACCACATGTTCTAAAAGTGTTTTGCTGACGTTTCGTCACGGTAGTGGAAGAGTTTTGGTTCATCAAAAATCCACATGGATTAAGGAAATATGACGTTGAAGCTTTTACTCTAAATAACTTTTTTTATTTATTATTTATTTTTACTTGTAGGAAAACTGACAGCTATTATCAATTTAATACAAGCTTAAACATAAGAGGCTAATTATAAGTTGTCACATCTTTTGAGAATTGTGCTAAACTAGCCTAGGATAAACAACTAAAGAAAGTTGACAAAAATACAGGTCATGTTATTACATAGCCTGCTAAAAGTATAAATCAAATATACTCGAACAACTCTTCAATATTTCTATAATGAATGTAATGAAATTAAACTTGATTCACGTTTTTTTCCATTGATGCCTTTACCAAGTTACCTAATAGAAATATTAGTACAATATGCCATGGCAATTACGACTAGTAATTACAATGCAACAAAAATTACGAAAGCTATTATTTGGATTCACGTTTAGTATGTGACAAAAGGGCAAAGTATTTTTATCCTATTCATAACTAACCATTACATACTTTACTTTACTTTACGTGTTCCCTCCTTCCTACAATCCTGGGTCCTTCCGCCGTGGTGTGAAGAGGCACCTTAGCAGGCCGGCATAATTGTTTCTACCGTCCGATGCCAATGGATACTCTGCCTGGGCGGCATTGGCACTTTCCATCAGTTACAATGCCGCCACTATGCCAGGCCATTGTAAAAAAAAAAAAAAACATTTTATACTAGTGGCCAAAAAATTACATACATTGATAGAACATCATATCACAATTTTGATGTGGGCGCACATCCTATAGTATTAATTCGATAAACGACGAAAGGATTCATATAATATTTAATATTAATTTTCACTGTCTAATTATTTATGCAGTGCTAATAATATGTCTGGCACTAAAGGAATGAGGATAGAGATAAGATAGTTGAACCACCAGCTATTTCACCTCACAATTTTAAACTATGACTCGCTTTTGTTTTAATCCTATAGGTCAGCAAGCTATCAAACTGGTCACCTCATGGTAAGACAGATATGTTTTTGCGGCCCACAAATATTTATTTCAGATTTGGGTGATTGTGAGATCGAAAAGTCTCTCGAAATTCCCGATACCTGTGACACAAAACTCGATCCAGTTAGTATGGGGTCAGGACTATGTATGTGACTGTTGGGTGTTATTTTATTTATATGTGTTACTGGCCCATAAAACCAGTATAGGAGTGGAAAGGAAAAAGATGGGAAGAAGAAATATGTAATGGACATCCGATAATCTCAATATCTGAATGTTTCTGAGACCCAAATGTCTCTCGTTGTTACCCACGACACATGACTTGATCTTAGTATGGGGTCAGGACTATGAATCATACTGCTGTTTGTATCTATTATACAAAATTCCGGTAATTAAAACAAATTACATTAACTCAATATGGAAAACATTAATGCGGGTATAATTACATCGTCCTCAATAGAGTCCAAATTCATTGTTACATTTAACATACGGTTATGTAATATTACATAAGTAATAACCTCTCTAACGGCAGTTAACTCGCATTGTGTTTCCTAGCCGGTAATGTCGCTAACCTCTTCCGATGTCGTTGAGGCTATTAATTCTTTAAGAAAGGCTACAATTTCTTTATAATACCTATCTTATGTGAAAGAAATTCTCAAATCGATATCCCTCACAGAATAGGAAAAAGTGCAACAAGAAGTGGTGAGCTTAAAGCCATGTCGGTCACAAATTCTCGTCCTAAACAATTATTATAAGATTTTCAAAATCGCTAAGTCAGATATAGTTAATGACCAGGGAATCGAACTCCAACCCACGGCTCCACTATTAGACATACTGACACTCACCAAATAGTCGATCTTTTTTATGCCGCCTTTTTGGAACATATTAAAAGAGAATTACTGTAGTCTGTTCAATACAGCGTTTATTGCTTTAACTTATAATTTGGTGTTTATTAACAAATTAATAAAAGGAAGAAATACTTAGAATAGACTTAGTATACTTCTTCCTTATATCATTTGCGTATTTAAGCGCCGACTTTGATTTATTCGCATTTCATATTTCGATATCAGAAAATTGCTTTGGCAGTCATGCGTTACGAAATTCCTAGAATTAAATAATAAGCAAAAGCTTTTGTGTTTCGTCCATTAAGTTTTCTAGATATAAAGCATTCTAAGGACGATAAACGAATAATGATCCTACTACAGTATTCATGAATAATGGAAAATAATGAAACTAAATGACTGCCTCGGTGGCGTATTTGTACTAAGGTACGGTTACAAAGCTGAGGTCTCGGGTTCAAATCCCGGGTTGGGCAAAGTGATATTGGATTTTTCTATTCATTATCAGCCCAGAGTCAGGAAATTGTGCCCGATATGGCGAACGGTCGCCACCTATCACATCGTGGGACGGAACATACAAGGCGAAATGTGGGTGTCCTGGCACCTCTGCCTACCCCTTCTGGGAAATGGCGTGAGTTTATGTATGTATGTATGTAAATGTTGCTATTCGCCGCTCTTCTAAAGAAAAGCCGTCTCAAGACTGTTGTCACTTTTATAAAGTTTCCGATAACATAGTTTTTTAAATACCGCAAATTAACAACAGTTTAACATATATTCTAACTTATAAATAAAACCTTTATACGAGTACTTGCCAAAAGGACACTTACTGTCTATTACAAGACTTTCACAAAGATTTCCCCGTTTCCATAAATCCCCTTAAACTTGTAAGTGGGTAGAAACATAATAGCTTGAAAATAAATCATTTTTCTTTTCGGACTTTATTGTGGATTTGATTTAATTACGCTATTTTTAAGCAGACCATTCATAAAGTAGGTACACAAAATAGTAATATACTAGGAGATCATAACATTAACGGCCTTAATCATGGACAGGTGGTACTGGTGGTAGGTCTCTCATGTGTGAGAGGCCGCCTGGGTGGGTACCAACGCAATGTCTATTTTTCCCACCAAACACCAGCTTAAATGCACTGTTGTGTTTCGGTTAGAAAGACATTGTAGCCAGAGTAAGCCCTGGATATATTGAGATGTAACATTTTATGTCTCAGGATGGCGAGCGCAATGGAACGCCAAGCAGTGCTTTGTAATTCATGGTGTTGTTTGGTTTTGCTGCTGTTTATGAGCGGTCATATCGCTTATCATCAGGTGAATGTTATGCTCGTCTCGCCATTCATTGAAATAAAATAAAAAATAAATCGGTTTCAAAACCTATTTTAGCTAACGAATATTTTGTCTTCTAAGCTCAAACTGAATTCAAAAAATCGTCCAAAAAGGATAAATTAATCGATAGCTAAAATAGCTTTTTAAACTGGCTATGAATAATGCTTTTAAATTATAGCCAGTTATACTCAGCATAACAGAAATAAGACACTAGCTTTATGAAACACAAGCTTCTGTATTTGACATCCAGGTCTTAGATAACTTTTTGATAATTATCATCAACATCTCAGCCACAGGAAGTCCGCTGCTGAATATAGGCCTCACCCAAGGATCTCCACATAAACTTGTTGGAAGTGGCCTGCATCCAGCGACTTCCTGCAACCTCGCCTAGGTCGTCCATCTACCTTATTAACAGGCTTTAACTATCGTCCGAATGAAAAATGTTCCATGCAAATTTGCTTTTACGTTGGAAATAATAGTTTTATTTTGTATAGTAAATAAATCCTTCCTACGTTAAGTCAACCACATTACTTTAAAAAACTAATAGGGTAAAATGGCAAAACTAAACAGACCTAAAAATGAAGCTACAAAGTCAACAAAAAGTATTTGATTTCGCTTATGTGACCGGGTAATAGAGAGTTGACAACACGTAACAAAACTACACATTATTTATCAAACTGAGATTATGATTTGGTTTGTCTAAATATTACACACATTTCACACTTCGACCACAAAAGTATCCTGTAATATGAACACGTAACAAGACAAAAATTTACATTACATATTTAAATTAATAATACGTGTATGATAATCAATGATCTATAATCAAATAGTTGTGTGCATTTTGTTGGTAAATATATCGTTGTAGCACTGCGGTTCAGTGAGATTAGTTTGATCACACATTGAAGAAGCTGCATCTTGGGCAGAAACGTACGTCCATATGCAATGAATCCTTTATTGGCAATTAGTACAAATCGCAGAAAATAACAGCATTTGTAGACCTGTCATAAATATTTCACATACCGGGTTTATCCTGTGTCTCTGTATCAGCCTATATACGCTCCACGTCAGGGCTCGTTCCTCCTTTACAATCGAGGGCAGATCGAGGGCCTGTGTAGTCTACCACGCTGGTTTGGTACGGCTCGATGGACTTAAAATACCATCCTGTGTATATCAGGATACAACAGACCTACTTTATCGTATCGACCAGCAATAACTGTTTTATGTCAGTGGACATCCTACACTTGAGATTGCCGAATGCCGAAACCCTTTCTTCTTACCAACCTTTTTCCTACCCAGTCTTGTCCTGATTTGATGGACCAACCTCCAAGCGTTATAGATATTCACGAACTGTACTGATCAGTTAACATCAGTTGATCTGGTTACCAGACCTAAGCAAAAAAATACTATTTTACCATAATATGCATTATTATTACAAACATTTTTTTTCGTGTCAGTAGAAATGATTTATAAGAAAAAAAAATCATAATCAAGGTCTTTTATAATCGATAAAATACACAAAGCTTGCCAAGTTCATTCACACACATACACACATTGTAGCACAAAAGACTATTAGAAAGCGTCTTCATAATTTTCATATTGCGTAACTTTCTTTTTATTCGTTTCAATATTATAGATATGTTGCCGGCCCATCAAAAGGAGTGTAGGAAGGATGGGAAGAAGAAATGGGTATTGGGCATGCAGCAGTGTCATTCATTGAACGACAGACTAGCTGTCTCTTCACGTCGATTTCCTGTGAAACTGTGGTAGCACTCCGGACGAGACATTCATGCTGACTCCTGACTGACAATAACGTGGCTCTAGCACTTAGAAAATAACAAATGACTCCGAAGAGTCGAAGTGCATTTAAACCTTCGACCATCGTGTAACCAGCCTCGTCTGCTCTATTGGCAGTTGGCGGTTGGCACTACGCATTTATTGCCTCTTAGTTCATAGAAGTAAGGAAAGATCTGTGATATCTCTATCCATCAGATAGGACAGTCGTGATGACGAGATAGCATCGGCCTTGCGCTGATCGTCCACTGCCGGTTTGTGCATTCTGCAATCATTTGCACGATTTTCATGCGTACTTTGCGAAATAGAATTCTCACAGAACATGGTTTGTGTGATGTGAATGATATGTGTTTTATGACTTGATTTACTGATATCATATACGCATAGCCTTTAGCAACCGATATACCAAATACTTTATAGCCTTAAATAAATAAATACATCCAACAGTCACGTACATAATCATAACCCCACACTTGGATCGAGCCTTGGTTCATGGGTATCAAGAACTACGAGAGACTTTCGTACTCACAAACATCCAGATGCGAAATTAATTCCTGTAGATTACACAAATACATATCTCAGTGCGAGATTCGAATCTGTGGCCTCACATTTCACAGCAGGTGTCTAACCAACTGCACCAAGAAGGCGGTGATAGTCGGATACATATTTGTATGCGAGGACAAACATTGTCGTGCATATTATGTAAGATTAATTAGGATATTCCTAATAGAAATACACGCGGTCTCAATTCCCACGATCACCATTCATTATTAGTTTTTTCCGTCAATCATGGACAAATGTGCGTCAAACAAATCTGCAGGGTAAATTCGTAAATGATTCGGCTTGTAATTTTATTAGCGACCACCAAACATTATTTGTAAGATCATTATCAATTATCAATGCTACATACTACGTACCCATGAAAGTTACAAAATGCCTGCATCTATTTAAAACGGAAAACCACGAAATCCTACTAGTTTCCTAATTGATTATAAAACCATACGAATGACATCCAAAACATAGTACTCCCATAACCTTGCTATTGCTTAACTGGTAATAGGTCACTACGAAAAACAGTCAAGAAAGACGAAATCTCTCGACTCGATGGTCCCGTACCTGCGCATGTGCCGTCATAATGATTTCATTTCAAATGGGACATTATTCTTTAACCACGCCTCCAATGTCGAAGTTCGGAATAGTGGAAGGGTACATTTAATTTGAGAAATTATATTTTATGTATAGGTTAAATGGAATACTTAGTAAAATGTAACTGGCAAGTAATTAAGGAATGCATATTACTTACCTATATGATCGCCGTTTTCAATTTTCATTCTTTATTGTATATCCATCCCGTGATTGGGAGAAATTGCTTTAAGGATAGACCGCTTGTACATATTTTTGTGTTATGTTGTCTATGTATAATTGATTTGGTGTACAATAAAGTGTTAAATAAAATTAAAAACAAATTCAGATTATTTTCAGAGGATTAACCATCAGCATAGTCTCTGCCTATGACTTTACGGAATCTACATAGGTAGTGTCATTGGACAACCTCCCAAAATATAGACTATACGGTCTAGTATGGGTTGCAGAACGTCTACACCATACGACCTTACCACAGATTGCTGATATCGTAAGAAAGCTTATGTTCAACAAATTCTTGTCGTGGAAGGTGACAATGAAATTTAATTTCACAAGCAGAAATAAAAAAGGAGTACTAGTACACAAGATAATGTGAGATTTATATACGGCATATTAACAACAAGTAATAATAAACCTATATGTAAAAAGTTGTTATGCATCACAATAATTTTTCAACCTGAAATGCAAATCGCCAAGTTCATAGCCAAATTAATCCAAAGTTAATATTTATATTTTTCAATATTAAAATGTGTATAAAATAAACATTACACTTAAGATTCAATAAAAGATTTACTTTGTCGCTACAACATTGGCACTTTCAATGTTTTATTGTCAAAATCACGGCCGTTCATGCTTCATGCCGCGTTTAATATTGTTCATCGTATTTTTATATCATTGTTTATATCGTGAACTAGCGTCCCGGCCCAGCTTCGCCCAGGTACAAATAGATTTCATAATAATATGTACGTATTATACATATAAACCTTCCTCTTGAATCACTCTATCTATTTAAAAAAACCGCATCAAAATCCGTTGCGTAGTTTTAAAGATTTAAGTATATAAAGGGACATAGGGACAGATAAAGCGACTTTGTTTTCTATGTAGTGATGTGCCATATTATTTTTAAAACAATTTTGCAATACAGAGTATTCAGCCATAATTCTATGTATTTAAATGATCATTCCATTTTATTCAAGTATTTATAATATTGAGATGAATGATTTGATAGTATTAACACACTTTTTAAAAACAAGGTCTACCTATTTGTTAGGTTAGGTAACACCTATTTGTTTATTTCAATTGAATTTGATGCAGCGTATAAACCATTTCTCTCGTCGGAAAATTAACTTTGTTTTATAATTCCTAGAAGTATTGAATTCTGCAGAAAGCGGATCGTAAAACGTCATACTAAATAATAATACAATATGCAAAATATGTTTACATAACGTGTACGTATTGGTACGTATGCAGTATGTGTACATGTCCAGAACCAAAATAATGTTTCAATTTGGACTGTTCCTGAGATTAACACACATTAACGGGCACAAAGAGACTCTTCAGCTGTATAAATATAGATACATTTTAATTACTATACAGCTATATTAGAATTAACATAGGCCCGTGCCCTGCAGTGGGACGTATATGGGCTGATACAGATACAGATACAGATATTAGAATTAATGCCATCTAAAATCGCGTTTTTGGAAAATAGGTAAGCAACCCTACAGAATTGTCGCTAAGTAGCATCGCAGCAATTCGAACATTTTAGGAATATGCGTTTTGAATTAAAACGACGTTTGAGCCATAAAGGCTTGTTGAGTCGGCATCAACGCCTCCGCGGCATACAAACGTCTTATTAATTCTCTACTCGTCTTTTTCACTGTCAAGAGAGAAAAGTATTTTTGGATACATTATATTGTACAATGCGTGGGGTTACTCTGCGGTACGAAACGAAACTCAAATATTCAGTCTTCGACGTCCGAAGTAAGTTATAAACTTTTCACTTCCAAAAATCAATGCTATGATACTTATTATTCACTCTGAACTTAGTTTATAGTTACAATGTACTAAAGAAATTTCAAACATTTTGTGGAATACCTAGATACATTCGTACAGTTTTAGGTACAACATTCGAACAATCGAGTGTCTTTTCGGATCGTGGAGTAACCCCCCTGGATAGTGGATGCACGCAACGTTAACTTACGGAAGTTATCTTACGGAAGGCCAGATAAGTAGATGAAAAAAAGTAATTTATAGTTTTCTCCGTACGTTTAAAATTGTGATTAAATATTTTGCAATTGAATTACGCCTAATTTAATGATATACGATGGTTGGAATCCCGCAGTTGCCACTTCATTGCCAGTGTGCTAGTGTTCCTTTACCGTATCTGGATAAAAAAATAAATCGGGTTTTGCAATCAGCCTGTTCAGCCCAAGGGTAATATGTTCTCAGTCCAAAATGTTCAGCTACCATACCTCAACAAACCCTCAATTTGACTGTTGTATTTCTGCATCCAATTACTTTAGCAGTCTATAATCTAACAACCTAGAACGCCAATGACTTGGCCGAAATAAAGCAAATAATGTATTAAAATGAGAGGTTAATATCTCGGAACTCCGTAAAATTATATAACTAAATAATGTATTATACGTAAAAACGGGATGGATAATGACAGCATTAAAGACGTAACAACATTTAACTACATTTATAATCGACATCATGTGTTTATTTTATTCTATAGGTCAATCAGTCTATTGGCAAATGATCACTGCCACCCATGAACATTCACATCGATTGGATCCTAAATGTGTAGCCTGTCCTCAAATCGGAGGAAAAGCGGAAAGGAGAAAAGACAGAAAGAAGAACGGGGGAATTGGACAACCAGCAATGTCATTTATATGTTTTTATACTGTTAATGTTGTTTAAATTTATATTGAAAGAAGTGTGGAGAAAGAGACTGTGGCTTAAGATAAATTTAATTATCAATTAAGCAAATATTTATTGAAAAAGTCATGACGTAAGACCAAAAAACTTTAGTAATTACTTATTATTGTGATAAATTGCAGACAGAGATTACATGATTAGAACATAATAGCAATTACTTGACTCCAATTCCTTTTCAACACTAGGCATTACACGAAACCCTAGAACTTTGAAAACCAATTACCAAAACACAAATTCGCATTTTAATATTTGATGAAGGAGCCAAGCTTAATCTTGGTGAAACAAAAGTGGACAAAATGCCTCGAGCGTCCAACACGGAATTTTTGTATTAATCGAGTTCCAAAAACGTTATACAACTTGATATTTCTTTAACAATCGTAATTTATGAAGTTTTAATTAAATTGGATGATGGCTTTATGAATTTTTAGCGGGAATTAGGTCTTTCTAAAGTTTAATGACGTCGTGATTGTTCAGATTTCGAATATATTAAAGTCAATTGTAATGAAAAAGTAAAAATTAAATATTTGTCTTTAAAACCTTATTAGGCTTAACCTTATAATATTTTATTATATTTACCTTTTAACCTATTTTTCTCCTAGCCAGAAATAGTCCACTAGTAAGTATAAGCTTCCCTAACTATGTTTACAGTGACCTGTTCGAAGCGACCAGAGTCCCGTGTTTACTTACAAACTTTGTTGAGTCAGAAGACTTCCATTTTCCGGAAGGGATATCCATTTTGACATTCCTAGGTTATTCATTCAATCAGGAGTAAATATAGAGTATAAAGATATAAAATTTATAGTCGCATTCGCGACTTGTTTAAAATCGATTTACGAATCAAATAATATTAGGTTCTCAATCAATAATTAAAACATACTATCAACGTGCCCATAGTACTGGCAGTACTGTGAGTTAAACATTCTAGAAAAAATCTAGGAACTTTCGGCCCTGTCATTCATAAACCATTTTGTGTGGGATACACACAATATTATTCTTGACCTAATTAGCTTTGCACACAGTACCCTACATAACCTTTCCAAGGTTAAAAAAATGTTTATTTGATTTAGAATTTAAAAAAAGGCAAAGGACACCTAGGACAAACAGCCTAAAATCCGAAATTAAAGACACAGAGGAGATGGGTCTAAGAGTGGGGCCGGGTATATAGCGGCGCCGCGCGCGACGTGACGCGAGAGCCGCTTTCTCGCGCAAGTGTACAGGACAGTCGAGCGCATTAGTGCAGTGTGTTGTTTGTACCTGTCATTGACTGGTGAGTTTGTTATTTTTGTTTTAAGTTTTTTCGAGGTTTTTTAAAATTTGTGGTTGATTACTGTAGCTTTAAGGGGTGTTTAAAAAATAATTACTTTTATATTTTCTTTGAGGTTTTATAGAGTATTAAAAAAAAACAATAACCAGTGATTTAAATATAATTATTTCCAATACAGTGCTATCAAAAAATCCCATAACAATACTTTAACTAAACATAAACCTTTCTTAGATTTAAAACTGTCCCAAAGATAATCTTAATAAATAAATACAAGATAAAAAATGGGTTATAATATTCGCCAATATAAAAGATTACCCGTGCCTGTGCGGATTACTACATCATGTAAAAACATCGCCGCAAAAATAAATACATACAATATAGTCATTCGATAACTAATTTCAACTTCTTACAGCTTCAAATAATGATTTTAAAACTTAATACAATTTTATTGATCTATTATAAATATGTCATATTTTACTTTTAAATGTAAAGTTCTGTAACTTATGTATTAAGTATAGTTTTAAACGTGTTCGCATCTTTATTATTATGAGTATAAATAGACCATATTTGTAAATAATAACCCGTTTTGTAAATTTTTATTTAAATATTTGATATCAGGTTCATTATATCCAACTCTATTTTTATATTTAGTGAAACGTTAATAAATTCACACAATTTAGATCAACTTCTTTCTTGAAATATTTCGAGATAACTACGTGTATTTTCCCCACAGTATTTCAATTTTTGAGTAATCTCTTTAAAGCGAATACGCATGTACAGTTACTTTTTCTATTTTCAGCCGGCGCTTTAATTAAAAGTTTCTATCCGCATATTTGCAAAAAAACAATTTCCATGTTTCTCTCTTCCGGAAAATATCATAGCTTTATAACAACAATCATATCAGAGTTATTTATATTGCTGCTTTTGAAAAGAATAGATATACAAGTTTCAATAATAAGTTATTTTGTGTGTCATATTTTCTTCTATAATACCTATGTACGTACAATTAAATAAACCGCAAATGATTGTTTTATCTATATGTCTACTTTTCGGAAAACTTTCAAAGTAAAAATAAAAATAAGATATTTTTGTCTTACTGATAATTACAAGCCTTCACCTATGAATACAAATATGAATATCTAACCTAATTCACATTATAAAATACCATAATTATAATATTACACTACAAATTTCCTAATATAAAAATGTATATTATGTTTGAGTTTACTATGAATTTGGAACGGTTCAAAATAACTTGGTTATCAAAAAAGTTCTGAGCTAGCATGCCTCTCGCCTTTCCTACACTAGTACAGAATAAGTCAATATCAAGATTCGGTGGCAACTCATTAACGGCCGGTTTCTATAATATATCTATCTTTAACAAGAGATTTCCCTCGAAATTTCGATACATTTTTTGCTTCAGTAAAGAAAGACAGAGATATTTAGATAAGGTGCATATATTTATACATATCTAGGCAAGATAATATTGTATGTCTATCTTTGTTTATTGAAGCATACAGTGGTATCGACATAGTAACGATATCCATTTTAACCTCTTGTTAAAGATAGATAGAATATAGAGAACGGCTGTTAATCTATTACTGCCCAGCAAGAGAAAAGCATTTCGTCTAGGGTGTGTATTAAAGGATTTTGCCTAAATTTGAGCTGGTTGGTACGTAAAGTAATTTTAGACATTAGTTCAGGACAATCAACAGACCCCATGGACCACTTTCATCAAAAAACTAAGTCTTTACTAAGTTAGGTCTTTACTATCACTTCTAATAGTATTTCAATCATGTGAATTTGGAATAAATATGGATAGTTAACAATAAATATTCACACATTACATTAAATTATGTGTTTCGTCATCAACGTTCATACTATCAAACGAATATGTGTTATCATGGATTGATTTGCATAATGAACAAAGGATTTACAAGGTAAATTCATATTAATTTTAGTTATTTAATAAATCGTAATTTGTTTGTTTTTAAATATTATCTATTAAATTATAAACTTTAACTTATAATTATTTTTATGAGACATCTATATTATCAATATACAAAAACATTTTCCTAAATCAAATTAATCATAGTTAGAGAAACATAATCCCTAAAATAAATTATTTATATTTTTTACTATTAATACATAAAACAACCTCACGCAAAATTACCAGAAAGTGTAGGCAGGGTTGCTACTAAGGCTCCCACGTTTTACTTTATGTGTTTCGTCTCATGATGTGATAGGGGGCGAGCCTATCACCATATCGGGCACAAATTCCAATCATTTGCCTAACCTGGGATTCGAACCTGAGATCTTGCCTTTGTAATCGCACCGTAGTACAACTACGACACCAAAACATTATACTATTAAAGATTCATGTGAATAAATTAACTTTTTATTTTCAGATATTCAGGAGCTGTGGGTCTAAATATGGCTCATCTTAAATTAGTGGTGAGTAATAGTATACTTTAAATAGTCTTGTAATAAATTCGATGGAAATTTCCATCGGGAACTTCCTGGAACCCTCCGACTTTTATCAAATATTGACTTCAATATGTTTTAGCATAAATATCTCTGAATTATTTTCTTTCCTGTCAGTTTCTTGGCGTATTTCATATTTCTATATTTTTATGACCATCAAGTTTTGTTATAAATATTTTTTCGTGTCAATATTATCATGAATTAATTCCCGCTATGGCCTAGAAAGATTTAGTTTAGTGTTACAGACTGTTTGGACTTTTCCTTGTTGAATTGTCCACATTTATATGATAATTGAAATGCTAAGAAATGTTTGTAAAGTTATATTTACTAAAGTCTAGTGAGATGAATGTGATATGTAACACTTGATAATTATGATTTGATAAGCGAGTGCGCGCGGCCCGTGGTGGCTAATTGCGAACTAAAGAAATGCATTTTTATATTACAAAATGTTAATTAAATTGGGTTACACGCGCCGCGTGTAAACGCTGACATAAGAAAATGCACGGTTGCACCGTACATGCTCCCAGGGACAAAGGATAAATATGTATGAGAATGTTACAAGGTGATATCACTGGGTCCTTATGCTACTAAATAAAAGTACTTTTGCTACTATATAATGTAAATCTTGTCCTAAGATATCACTTTATAGCGCAAAACTAACAAAACATTAGACAACTATTACTTTTTAAGTATACTATAATTAGAAAATTATACAAACGTTAACAGATGTAAATGTGGCTAACACATTTTACAAAGAATTTAACCGCCGCGCCGGTATAATGTTGGCGACCATATCACCTCGAACTCCTTGAAAATATGAACAATATGACAAAGATATATATTTTTTAAGCGATTAAAATATATTTTGGCTTAAAAAAATAGTAGAACGTCGTTCCTTCAGGTTTGTTCAGGAAATCTCTAAGGAAAGCTTCTCTTAACATATATTTAGTAAAAATCACAATGAGGCAAGAGTTATTACTTCTCAGAGCCATATTTATCTAGCTCCAATTCCAATCTTTAAAGAAAATACTCTATGACAAAACATTACGTAAAACCCAATGCTAATTTTCCATTGCCTAAATTTCAAACTAGCACAAATATTTGTCGAACCCGGGACCTTTCGCACTTTCGGCCCGGCTTGCCCAACACTTACGTCACGAGGTCACTAAATTCTCGCACCTTCATTGTCCAATTTTGTTTGTCATTTGATTATGTCGGTATTTGTGATGAGTCTTCACTTCGTCATAGGCATTATTTCTAACAGGAAAATTTCTGGACGAATTAGTCAACATTTTCACGTAAAGACATTTAGAAATTGTTGATGGCAAGGACTTATCATGCAAGTATAAAAATAAAAGACAAAAAAATATTTATCTTTCGACTGCGGACCACAGATTCCTGGCCATTTCAAAATGGTACCCAAAGTAATTTTTTGTCGGAGTTGATGTTCGGTAGCGGACTTCCTGTGACTGAAAACGATCGTGATGTTTTTGAGACGTTATTTATTTTATATCCAAACCTTATGTGATAAATGTATCAGAGTAAACAGTATAAAAATTGTAATTTTCACTTAATTGCATACAGCTATAATATAGGCAACTTCGCAATTCAAGTACTAATACATAGTTTATATTTACCCTTAGCAATGCAAAAAGAATAAACAAATACCAATCCTTTAAAACAATAGTTTTAACCTAAATCATGCCTCCTTTACACCAAGTCACACATGTTTGTCATTAACTAAATACCAATTTGTCCGTTCTGTTAATACTAAAGCATCCATTAGTCGATTGAATGAACGAGGTCGCCGTACTGTATTCAAATACATCATTTCGCACGTGTCCGCTAACCAAACGCAATATGCAGCCGTGTAAACAATGATTACGTAAGTGCACACCAAAAACTTTTTATTTGGCTGAACAGTAGCCATACTTGGCTGATATAAATCATTGTCTTATTTGTGTAATTTAACTGCTTGTTTGGTATTTTAATGTACCGTTGTATTTTTTATGCACAAATGACTGTGATGCACGTGGACAGTGGAGTTTAGATTGTATCCCCGAGTAAGGGATAGAGCTGGATGGATCCGGCAAAGAGAGTGTAGTCTGACTGCTCCGACTGTAGTTCGAGCTCTAAACACTAAGCCCTAAAAAATTAGGACTCTTATCGCTCTGAGGTATCCCATACCATATCCAGTGACGCGCAAAATGAGTGCGATGGCCACCGAGGGTTTTCATTGGTATGCTGGTGTAGGATTTGTCAGAGTCTCGGCTTGGCCGCATTATCCGCAGCGTTCCGGGCTGGCAAGCCAGTGACACTAACATATCCCTTTCGGCCTCCTCCAGATTACCGAACGGTGCCTTGAAATTTATCTTCTCGCCACAAAAAAAGGCGTTACCACTTGTGTGAGCCACTATGAAGGATTTACAACCATCATAATATAGGGTAATCTTTAACCGGGCAGACACTCAGTATCCACACTTTAACTCCCAACTCTACAATAAATAAAGTCTTGACAAGGGTATTTGAAACTACAAGGAAATTTTCATTTACAACATAGACTCCGAAAAAATATAAAAAATACCCGGTAACTCTTTTACATCCGGCCTTCTTCACTACACCGCAAAAGTTGTTAGAATATAATAATTTGCAACGATAAAATCAACAAGTTAATTCCTCATTATTATATTGACATCTTTTGACATTTATTTGATTACATACAAAGTTTTATTTGCTCAATTTTTTATTTATTTTTTCTAGTTGTTACGTATAATGCTAACATTAATGTAAACCAATTTCTTAAAATATTTGCAAGTCAACTATGACAGATTGTGAGACTCAATGGAACAAAATTTTATCTTTATGTAACCACATTCTTGCAAATAAATTTTCATTTCATTTCATTCCACATATGAACTCAAATACTTTCGTAACACTAAAATTAACATTTATCTAATGTTACGCGAAATAGTGAAAGGCGACATTGTAATCACAGTTCAAAATAATTAGCCAAAATCTAGGTTTTATACAAAATACCAAGTTCTAAATCGATGATACTTGCAATGCGGGCGGCGCGACAAAAATACTTTCACTTTTCATTGTACATTATATCGTGGATAACAATGGCAAAGCAAATAAAAATAAAACAATCACGCGCGTATTTAATCCATGTAATCATTTCATACTTAAATATATTCAAATGTGTATAAAATTGCTTCAAAAAAACAACGTACAGAAAGTTAGAATCACTAGTCAACAATCACAAAGACTCTTCAACTTTTTGACTCGTTTTCTGTAATTGTTGTGAAGTGATATAATTTCATGGCACTAATTCCGGATTTTAACATTATTTGGTCCTATTGTCACTATAATAAGCCTATAGAAGTCTAATATCTTTCGAATTGCCAACCACCAAACCTGGGCTTTTCTCAGTCATCCTAGCCAAGATACTCTTTCAAAATTGTCAGTCATTAAATATTTTTAAACACCCTAAACCGAACTACACAAACAATATTAAAGCAATAAATGACATTATTTATCCATTTATAAATCTAAATACTACTATCCAAATTCATTGATAAGAATAATAAGGGAGACGTGACAGCGCGCGAATGCAGTTCCGCCGCAGTTGCGTCAGGCGACAATCCACGACGACCGCAGTGTTGCGTCACTCTCGCACGAGTCTAGCACAATACGCCTCATCAATCTTACCCGTTGCACTAACCACCAGGCACAATGGCCACGGTTTTCGGCACTCACACCTGTCTTTCGCTGAGATATTCCAAGCTAATTAGTTCTGTAAACAAAGCATAGACGCAGAGTGCGAGTACGCAACAGAATCCATCTTTTTAGACAATGCACTGTTAACGTGTGTAATTTTGCATAGTTTAAATGCTGGAAAACGGTTTTCTGTTTTAGTAACAAAGAATTAATATTGCAGACGGAATAAATTATTTCATAAAGTTTTATTAGTGCAAAAAATAAATTTGTTCAGAGATTCATAAATGTCTTGTAACGAATGAGTATTTACAAATTCACCACAGTTTTTGTAAATTAATAATTTATTTTATGGTTATGTTCAACATAAAAACATACATTTGCTCATATAATGAAGTAGATCGTGACATGGATGTTAAGCTTTTTACAACGTGTAACAGGATTAATTCACAACCTCAGACACCCCAACTTTAAAATATTATTGCAATCATAGTTTATGCTTTGAAATCGTACTACCATAATTACAAAATATTTTATTTATGAAATTAGTTATACCAAATGTAGGCACTTAACATGGTCACCTCACGAGTTACAAATAAGAGAGTACTACTACACACGCTCGCGGACACGCACACATTTACACAAGACCTATTCACACGAGTACCTAACGCCGATCGCTGCGACGCGCCGCGCTGGCAGAAACAGCTGACAATAAACGAAATACAAATTACGTACGTAACTGATTACTGGGTGGTTTGCTAAACAAATTATTATTAATTTAATCTGTAAGCATAACATTTGTGTTTTAGCTATAAAATCTAAATATTTTACTTACTAGATATAATGTGTACGAACCCAACGTAGGTAAGACAATATTTTGCATGAATCGGCTATAAAATATTACTAATTTCACTTCCGCTAAACTTCGTTCCTACAGGCGGGCAGGATACGGGCGTCATTTATTTTGCATTACTAATGAATAAGATAATTAGATAATGCAATATCTAACAATGAAGACTAGATTGGAAATCACAACACAAAAAAATACAACAAAATTAACTTACGTGTTACATGGCACTCATGCGGCGATTTCTTTTTAAAATATGTTCGAAATGTCCACCACCTTGATACACTTTGATGCACATTTGCGTAATTGTTCACGTAATTTATGTAAAACTTCACTTTGTCACTTTTCACTTTTAGGAAGGCTGCCACTATTCTACTTTTTAGTAGTCTAATTATACCAGAGATTTATTACGTCCCCACAAAAAAAGTCAAGAGGCGTCAAGTCGGGTGACCTAGGAGGCCATTGCACAGGTTCGCCGCGACCTATCCAGCGCTCTCCGAACTCAGCATCGAGATACTGTCGGACACTACACTGGTGCCGCGGCCGTGCCTGTTGTTAAATGTCCTGCATGCCAATGATACATTATCACCACACAGTGCCAAAGTTCTCACCATTTCAGTGTATTCAATATTCGAATACCGAAAAGACATCGCGCGCGAAAGTTATCGAAATATCTACTAAACACTTAAACACAAGTAGACACAGATAACTGCGGTGCACGACTGGATTTTTTTCACATAGTCGGTGCCCATTTAGGGATTGCAATAACGGGATATTAGACACACCGGGATTCCGCATACATTGTAGCAAAATTACAAACCGAATTTAATCACCATTTTAACGTTCCGCGAAATTATTTTTCATAGAAATACCTACTTGTTGTTTCATTTCATAGTGATTTTGTTACAATTTAATTTGTTTCATTTAAGTGCATGTATTGCGCGGGATTTAGATCGCCCGGTCTTGCAAATACCGGGAGTAATTTTTATCGCGGCGCATCCCTATACCGGTTGCCTTTTGATGTACCGCCGCGCCGCGCCGCGCCGCGCGCGCCATCGTTTGTCGGATGGATCAAATTGCAATAAACAATAGCTGCATCCTGCTCTATCTAGTTGTAGTTAAATGTGCGGAAAAGAGAATATGATAGTTATTTATTTTGGTAGCTTATTACGTTTATTGAGGCCTATCGTTGTGTGCGTTTGATTAATGATAGATTGCTTAAATAAACTTTATGACTATCGAAATAAAGTTCATTTTTGTTCATTATTTACTTTATTAGAGTATTCGTTTAGTGATTCATTTAAAAATGATCTTATGTCCTGGAGTTACGTTTCAATTTCGTTTGTTCGGAGTAGTTAATGAGAGTGTCTGTAATTTACTTGGTCTTAACTAATTATTTTGAAAAAAAATACCTACCAAAAAAAATGTTGATATCGGTTCAGTAGCTGATTCTGAACGTACTACTTTCCGCTTTTACATTTAAATCTGTTACATGTTGTATAATTTCAATCATCAAACCATCGTTTGACGATTAACATCACGACAAGACAAAAAACAGAGTATGCGACACGTTTTAACCATATTCAAATTTGATGTTTAAGTTTTTGCTGTGTTATGAAAGGAGCCATAACCTTGTTTTACAGAGGCAACAAAAAGAGACATTTAGCTAGTAAAGAAAAATAATCACCATGTTTACTAGGTTTGCTACAAAGAGCCTGAAAAGAACCTACGCATCCACACACAGCTATCGACGTGCGATCTAACTGCTGACGTAACTCGGTCCGTACTCAGTACCGGCTCGAGAAAGTAAAGTCAAGGCCGCGGGCAGACGCGCCGTGTCGCGGCACTTCCGCGCGTTGCGTCACTATTCGCGAGCTTACCGCCTCGTGTGCGCGCGCCCTTATGACCTCTCATTTAATTCTTACACGCACGGATGAAGTAATTTCTATCAATGGATTTGTCAAATAATTGCGAAAGGTCCGGGCAGTTTGTATGTGTTTGCTCGGCTTCCGGTTTCATAATTTAATCATTATTATTTTTCTGACAGACGCAAGTATGGAGATCAGATGAAAAATAATGATCTAGCTATTGCTATGGACTTAATTAAAACAAGTTTGTATTATAAATAAGGTGCGCGTATTATGTCACATACGCCAATGAATAAATACTATTTTGAGATAAATTCCAATGTAGAAGAATTAGCAAATGATTTTTTAAAATTAATTTGCTAATTTATGCAATGGAACTAAGGCACATTAAACATCGGCTAATATTTTCTAAATATTTTAAAATTATTTTGATTAGCATATATTTAGCATATTTAAAGTGGATTCCATAATAATAGCAATAAGAAAGTATTTGCGTAATCCTGCATAATAAAACTTGAAAGCGTAAAAGTCATGAAATTATTCAACCATAGACATAATTCTGGTAGTAGTATAATATAAGTAGCCTCCAGGGGGTTACTCCGAAACGAATTTCGAATATTCGAATTATGAACGTTAACATATAAGATAAATGTTTTCCATTTCTAAAAATCAATGCTATTGAAATTTATCATTCACTTCGAACTCGAAGTGAATGATAAATTTCACGAAGTGCGTGGTGGCCTGTTGGTAAACGGACTAGACGCGACTGCCAACATGTTCACGGTGGTCGCGGGTTCGAATCCCAGGGCACACCTCTGACTTTTCGGAGTCATGTGTGTATTGATAGTCAATCACCACGCACTAAAACGGTGAAGGAAAACATCGTGAGGAAACCTGCATACCATAGCGATTTAATTTCTATGGTATGTAAGTCCGCCAACCCGCACTAGGCCAGCGTGGTGGACTGTATGGCCTAACCACTCTCAATCGTACTCTCGATTGTAGAGGAGGCCCGTGCCCTGCAGTGGGACGTATATGGGCTGATACTTCGAACTCAATCTAAAATTACGACGTACGATACAAGATTCCAACATTTTGTAAATGATTCAGCCATATTCTTACAGTTTTAGGTGCGACGATCGAACAGTCGCCTTCGTGTCGGAGTTCAGTTCCCGTCGAAGAAACTTACGTCAATATGACGGTGTAATTTGCATAGATCCCATTTTGGACAGACTAACATAATGTTGCCCATGGATTCACATTTCCATTCATGCCTTAATCCTATTACCTTATAGTAACATTACTCTGGCTATATTTATATTATGAAATATGCGTAATATTGTATTTATATTCAAACACATGTTACGTCAGTAATTCCATAAACTACAATACACGCGACACTACACACGACGAAAGTGGAATGTGTGTCAGAATTGACATCACATATCTCTAGCTTTAGATACCATCTTAATGGTATGTTACATGCACATTAAACTCATCTTGGTGGCTTAAAATGAGAGCTATTGACCTCAAAATTTTGGAGTTTTTGCGGATTTAAAAATAATTACTTTACAGAGAAATTACGTCTCATATGTTACAATGATGTAATAGCGATTAAGAGGTGATTTAGTCAATCGCTAATTATTTCCTTCTAAAGTAAAAAATAAATTATTTTATATTGCCCATACTATTGATGAAATAATGAGCTATATATATTTCATAAACTCACGCAAAGTAAATTAATAAAATAACTTCAAAAGTTTCATGTTTGTTAACTACCAAAGTTTGTTCAAATGAGACAGGATTTTAGTGTAACAAAATAACATAATATAAGATCAAGATTATCATTATATCCTCGCACTCGGTACATTGCTCCTTTCTTTAACCTTGCAAATAAACCAACATCCTACGCGAAATGAGATAAAAAGTCCATTATCTCCCAATATGGAACAATTAAAGTCATTACAAGTATTGTCACGTCCGGATACCGCCTCTGTATAAAACCTTCACGAGAAAATATTTGTATTTTGAAAAAAGATATAGTCTACATTCATAGTTTGACTTCTAGGTTGCTACACAGCTTTTCAATACAAAACCGTGATTTGAGAGTTATCTTAAAAGTGTGATGTCAGACTAACATCTCGGTATTAACAACATTTTATAATATTTATTTTATTTTATAATTTTATTAAATCAATTCTTGAGATACAAAACCAAGTATTTTTATCATGAATGTGACATGGAGCGAATCTATTAGCGAATAGACACAAATACCAATTCAAGGGCCACTCATGTTCGGATGGGTAAAATTTTTCAACCCGAAAATCTTGGCCCAACCGAATAAATGTGAAGAGAGCCTACGTATGTACAATAGGGCACATGAGGGACGAATCATAATTCAATTTACCAAGTTCTACAACAAAATAAAGTTAGAAGGTTGCCAACTAGCAAGTTTTAAATCCGTATAAGCATAGTTCAGCGTACGAGCGACGTAACAAGGCTCGACCGCGGGCACATTACCTGCATTATGTTATGGCTAACAGGGTTGTCACACGAGAGTTTCAATACTGATTTAATGACTTATTGGTGGTAGATTTCACATATGTGAGAGGAGTCTAAGTAGGTATCACTGCAACGTCTATTTCTCCCACCGAATAGCGGTATAAAATACACTGTCATGTTCCGGTGTGAAGGATATTGTAGCCAGAGTAACTACTGGACATAATGAGATTTAACATCTTATGCCTCATAGCTTTGTAAGTCATGGTGCTGTTTGGTTTTGCTACTGTCTATGAGCGGTCATGTCGCTTATACTTAGGCGAATGGTTTGCTCGTCTCGCTCGATTTACGAGAAGCTATTCGCGATATGAGAGGCCTTTGAGTTACCTATAGAATATGCATGTTTTAGGTCCTGGGACCAAAAACTCGTTTAAAGTATAATGTATTTTGATTTCTGGAAAAAATAGTATTAGTACTTAGCTTATTCTAACATACACGTTCAAACAAACCTGCCCTGGTGTATGTGATAATTCCTGGTGATTTATTCTGTTATAAATAACACAAACCACGATAAACTCTCTCTGAATTTAAGTTTTATCATAGTTTATCTTATTTGCCCCATAAACACATTAAATTCTTCCTATTTTCACACCTACATGACTTAACCTCTCAAAAAACATGCACCAATTGTCTAAACCCCTATACCTATACCTATACTTTGCCTCACAACCCCGGTATCTTCAAAGCTATGCTAAAATAAGTTCATTGTTCCATAGTCTGCGAACCCTGTGAAACTGGAGCAGAGTGCCTCTCACTAGCGAGAAGGGAGGTGGACACGACACCTTTCCAAAACTATGCTCTAGTTTGTGTTTAGCCTCATTAGAGTTGTAAACTTGGGAATTTTAAGAGGTTTTATGTAAAAAGGATTTGTGTAGTTAGTCGCTTTGTGGGTTAAATGGCAGAATTTATCTGCTAATCATTAGGTCTCCAGTTTAATTCCCAGATCGCGTAATTCATTTTTAAAAGATATATGTATATCATAATTGGAATTTGTTCCAGAAAACAACGCATGTACAATACCTCGTAATGGTGTGATTTCATAATAAGATAACACTATCTAAAAATACGTCAAAAGTTTCGAATAGAAATGCTGTATAACTTCAGATTATTCAACTCTTCCTGTAAAAGGCAAAACAATTTCAACCGTCAGAATCACACGTCACTTCGATGTATATTATCAAGTTCTGACAGTTCCCTAATTTGTTTGACAACAGGCATTACTCAACCTGCTCCTAACTTACCTCCATACATAATAAATCGTTTAATTAAACCCTCACTAATCATGGGAATATTAATTACGTACACGCAACCACAACTTGGAGTATTCGATTATGATTTAAAATTCAAATCGAATTAAAAGTCAAACCTTTAATCGATCAGGGAAATTAATAGCACTGGTTTGTAAGTAAAGGCCTGTGTGATATGTGATTATAAAGAATCATAGTCTTCAGTTAGATTATGTCTGTATAATTGCAGGGGAGTTACTCTGCCATCCGAAATGAAGTTCGAATGATCGAACGTTGTACATAAAACTGTAACCTACATAACTCCACAAAATGTTCGAATCCTCTATCTTACATCGCGTCGTAGGCATAGACTAATTTCGATAAAGTAACTACTGTACATATTCCATTCCACTGGCAAGCATTGGTTTGTGTTTCATAGTCTTGCTACTGTCTATGAGCGAACGTATCATTTACCATCAGGTGACATGCTTGTGTCGCCATTCATTGCAATAAAAAAACTATATAACCATAAAAGTAACCTCTATTAACGGTCCACAAGTAACTAAGATCATCATAGGAAGTTTCAACCAATCTCGCAGATAATCTGATGTGAAATGATTTCCTGTAACCGGATCGTGAGTTCCTCTGATCAATTACAACAAAATATAATTTCCATGTATTGTTGCGTCACTAGTTCCCATGCGTTTGGGCTGGGGGTTCAATTCCCCACTTTCTCCCATCACAATGGAAGCGCATCGCGTGACTTAGGACATTGAACTTGCGTTATGAAGGTCTTATGCAAATGCGATTGATCTAAACATAGCAACGTTGACGATATTGTGTTATGTTTGTTATGCAGACTGCAGTAAAGTTAGGAAATATAAAGCTGATTTAAATTCTCAAATTCAAAAAAATGTCTAGGACACAAACTGTGTAAATGCACTGTTGTGTTCCGGCCCGTAGGACATTGTAGCCATAGAGCTACAATACAGTGTACAGTTACTCTTAGAAACTGGATATATTGAGACTTAACATCTTATGTCTGAGGATGGCGAGCGCAGTGGAATGCCAAGCATTGCTTTGTAATTAAATGTGTTGTTTGAATTTTCTTCTATCCATGAGCAGTCATATCGCTTACCATTAGGCGAAGGGCATGCGTAAGACTAGCACCCCTTTTCTCTCTCTTCCTTCCACCTTTCATTTTACGAAGTCTACAAGGCATCTGTGATCCAACCATTGTAGATTTTCATGGGCGGTAATCATCAGGTGGCTAACTCAAGGCAATCCCCGTTCTTTCAATCCGGAACTTGTATAATGACTGTAATTACGCATATCTTGCTATATAATGTACAACTCGGATGGTGCGGCGTCGAAGATTTTGTTCCTTCCGTATAAAAGATTCCTCATTTATCAATGTAACTGCAAATACAGTTTTTTTTTAACAATATGGTTCGGACCCTTTAGCTCCGATCTCGTATATGTCCAATACAAGGGCAATAAGTTTTTCCAAAAATATGTCATTGTGTGCAAAATGGCGAAGACTGCCTGGGTGCAATTTTTATCCATTTAGATTGTGTATTTTGGTAAAACGAGACATCGAGGTTAAAAGTAGCTAAGAATATTTTCAGCTAAAGTTTTACAGATGAATGAAGATATTCATCTGTAAAACTGATGATCTGTAACTATATCAGCCCCTATTCGTCCCACTGCAGGGCACAAGCCTCCTTTACAATCAAAAGTACAGTCGAGAGGGTTTAGGCCATATATCACCACGCTGGCCTAGTGCAGGTTGGCACACTTTATATACCATAGAAATTCTCACAAATCGATATGGTATGCAGATTTCCTCAACATAACAATTGAATATCATTATGTAAAAAACCCAATGGACAGACACAACAATACGGTACTCAGTTGTATAAAAGATGCGAGAAATAATAGAAAACAAACAATAATTTGTGTGCAGAACCTCGAAAGTGCTGCCTCGGAAGAATACACCTAAATACGTGATTACTATCATTACATAAGGAGGTCATACGTTATTATAACGTGGTACAGAGACTTAGGCTTAGCATACACTAACGATTTTTTTATTCATTAAATGTAATTAGATGAAATAAATTCTGATTCTAGCTAATTGGGCTAGCTAGGACTATATGGGCTCTATTCTCGTTTGTTGAAGGAGGCCCGTGCCCTGTAGTGGGACGCATATGGGCTGATACAGTACAGTTCTAGCTTATTAAATTTACAACCAAAAATAATCGACTTAGCGGGAGAATATAACTTCTTCTTCCCTTTAGCCAGCCCTTTACCCTATGATCAGCAGTGGACCAGGGATCGCCACATTGACCTGCAAATGGCCTGCATACGACTGAATACGACTATACCCTAGCAAAATGTCATGAATTACAAGTATTGCTTTTGTGTTTCGTTCGGTTAAAGTTGCCAGAGATCCTATAGTTCGTGATGGTATGTTTTTATTTTCATGTGCAAATACTTTCAAATATTTAGAATATGGAGACTCATGCATATATTGCACCTAAGCAAATTGGTCAAGTATCGGCTTCTAACTAACTAACAAGCCAATACAGTGTTTACATTATACAAACCTTAGAAAAAAAGAAAGACATGTAAATGTTACAATGGTTTATAGCTTTAAGTAATTACTACTATTAAAACTGTCACCAAACGGCTCATGCTTAGCTTGTGTTTGCAATAAAACCGACGCTGGTCTTCCGCAAGGCCGGTAAGTAAATAAAATAAAATAAATTTAGTAAATTGTTGCGCATAAAAGTCGGACGCATACAACAGGCCTAACCACCGGTATAGCATATAGCACAGTGCACAAGCACTTGTGATCTTTATGGGAAACTGTTATATAACAGTTATGAGTTACGACGCATCGCCGCAGATGCTGCATAAGATTATCTTAATACGAATATGTACAGCTGTACCGTTTATATAACTGCTAATTGCTTTTATGCTAATTAGTCTGCTATTTTTGTGATAACTGGTTTTTTAACTGGGACGATAATTGACATTGTACGGCCGATGATATAAGCAATTTTTTGTCCGAGGTAAAGATGTTATTACAGTTTCAAACCCTTATTTTGTATACAAAGTCATTGAAATACAAGTAAGGGTACGGGCAGTATAATTCAAACACAGTAGTTAACAAGCGACGGTTATCTCTCTAGTCGCCAAAATTTTGTTGGCCTTATCGAAACTACGTACGCCATAAATGTTTTCTCTATACAAAAACCACTTGCAACAGAATATTATATTATAAAATGTATCTGAACCATAACAGTAACAACTGAAAACATTGGTTGAGTATTTCCCCGGGGACGAAATTCGAAGTGAGCCAATAATTGCTATACAGCCCATATTTTATTTACATTGTACATCGGCTTACTAGGCCTTATCTATTGGTTTTTCTTTCAGTATTTTTATAAATAATTTTATACCCATTGAGGTATTATACTAGAGCGGACATCGGGAACAAAATCTCTGCGTATGGTGCGTGCGCAAGGGTACACATTGAAGCGAGAGGGAAGATATGTTACTTCGTAGGCGTGACAGAGACAGAAATAGAATGAACCCTTCATTTTGTTACAAACTTTTTGTTTGCAGTGTCCCCTCTAGTATATTATCTCAACGTTTATACCCAATATTTCACTTGCGATTTTATAAAACTAAACTAAAACTATTGTTTTCAATGTCAATACTCTGGTAGAAATTTGTCTTCATTTCACAGTTTTGTTATCACTCACTCAGATACTAAATAATATGAATGATACTTGAGATAAACTTTATACGATGTGGGTTATATTTTAATTCCTCATTGAATGTTTGCGAATTGGCGAATCCATAACTTCTGCTGGACATTAAATGCGAAGAAAATCTCAGCATGGAGACAAATATTTGTGTCACCATGTCAAGATCAACTGATCAAGATTATTTAAGAAACTTTTATCTTTTTTGGTTATTGTCAAAATTGCATTTAAAAATCTTGTCTATATTTTCTTCAAGCATTTTTGCTACAAAAGACAAGGACTCCCAAAACTCATTCAGAGTGGAAGTCCCTTTTTAATATATTCTTATACATTAATTATACAAAATATTACAAAACAGGACTTGCAGACTTACGAGCACTTATATTCCTCTTGTTGAAATTTTAATAATACACCAAAAATAATGTTAATTTTGCTTCAAAGTGACCCATTTAATGACGCGGTTGCGCAAGCGAGAAAATTGGCGGGAAAAACGACGTCGCCATTTCATGTATTGGAAAGTAAAATGGCGGGTTCCGTGTAGCGCGTCTGTTCGTGACGTGTGTCGCCATGGATTGTCTGCCTGTGAACATAGTTTGACATTAGCACACTTGACTTCACCAAATGTTTGATTGGCTGATTAGAAAGTATGGTAAAAATGCATAATTTTACATTAAATCTTAAAGATCGTTGACTACAATATCTCCTATAAGATTGAACACAAATATTGGAGTAAGACTCACAAAAGGACAAATTATTGAGATTCCCGCCAATATAAAATAGTAGTAGAGTAATCTTTATGAATAAAGAAGACATAAAGATATTTCATGATGCAAAAATATAACATTCGTTACACCCAAATAAAACAATAGTACGAAAAAATATGTGCATTATTACTACACCTGTGAATTTATTTAGAAAATGTACCCACATGAAACTCGTCCCAGAAACCTAAATTGCGACTTTCTACCAAAATCTAAACTAATATTATACAATACTTCGTGTAGATTAAATATAATGAATGCAATTTGTTTTTATGTTAATTTCCGTTTAACATCCGCTTGTCTCAAGCTGGAACGTAACAAAGACATATTAAATGTAATTAAATGTAAGCAGGCGATTAGCAGTTTATGTAAAGTGAACATTTTGTAATATTATTTATTAATGTATTTGCATAGTTATCTTTCTAGTGCATAAATCTAGATTCTAGATGGAATGCTCGTACCCACGATTATTAATCTATTTCGTATGTGACACACACGAATATACTTTAACTTTGAACTGGAAATTGTATAGAAAAGTTATGCATGGTTTAAGTTCTAAGTACATTAATTTATTGTTTTTGTTTTATAAACTATCATTACATATAACTCTGTTTATCCTTATTATATCCATCACATCCCATAACTATCTGTAAGACATAGCCTTTGAGCGATAAGACCGCCAATTGTATTATACTATTCATGTTTGTGACTTTAATTTTTTTCTGTGCATAAAAGTGTATACATAAAAAAATATTAAATTTTTTACACATTCTATTATGATTTCTATTACTTTTAAATTTTTCACTAACTGGTAACGTTAAAAAATCGGATTATTATAACCTAAGTTTTAATTTACTTGATTTCTATAATATATAATTAATCAACCACAGGTTACGTAGCAAAAATATTTGAATTTAAGATACCAATTTATTACATTAATAACTAATTATTTTCGCCTCGCAAAGATTCATCGGGAAACAAAGGTGCAATTGCAATCCTCCCTATGCATAGGGTAAAGGCCAATATTAACGTCCCACTAAGCGCAACATCGCGGGAATGTCCGTAATTCATTACGTTTAAGTCCATTGTGCACTATTGTGCGGTCCAATTTGCCGAGACAATAGCGGTCACCGTCTCTCTTCGAGTCACAAACCGTGTACCATGTTCCCGTGAGACGAACATGCGTTTATCTATGAGAATAGGGTGAAGATAGCAAAAAGTACCATCATAATCACGATAAAGGCAAATGCAACCTTATGTCTCTTGTATATAGAGTTCAATTTACAACTGTTGTGGTCGGCAAAGATTTCTTCTAAAGTAAATTATGCAGCCATTGGAATTGACAAAATATTTG
Organism: Hyles euphorbiae; assembly: GCA_023078785.2. NCBI lineage: Eukaryota > Metazoa > Arthropoda > Insecta > Lepidoptera > Sphingidae > Hyles > Hyles euphorbiae. Next base: position 916,800 of record CM041034.1, read on the forward strand.
TTAACGTATGTCAATAGGACACATATGTGAGTCAGTTACGTTTCCACCTAGAATTGTATACCGAGAAACACATTATAATTACAACACCGCAATTCTTGATTGCAAGTCAAAAAAATTGAAAGTTCTTGCATACATTTAAGTATGTCATTATCATTCGGTTTTTACATTATTTCATCTCCTATATACATCTATATCGTTTAGAAACAAAGAAACGGACAATCATACATCACAAATAAATTTTATAATAAATCTAGAAATCCAAATCGAATCCGAGATATGTTGGCACAGAAAAACAATCTGAATCATATTGTAATCGGTTGTAATCGTATAAATACTTATGAACTGCTAACTACAAATAATATTATACGTTACAAACCGAATTTGCGCCTTATATGGGGATAGGCTCGCCCTCTATCACATCGTGGGATGGAACATACAAGATGAAATGTTGATCCTGGCTCTTCTGTCTGCCTACCCCTTCTGGGAAAAAGTTGTGAGTTTATGTATGTCCAAACCAAAGGTTAATAAGTGATTACGGTGCCTCGGAAGTAATAAGTTACAAAAACAGAAATAGAGCAATCATTTACCAACAAATGTATGATAGTTTTACCTTCGGCGCTATGTCATACAATTCGTCCAACATAAAACGACGATAAAGCGTAATAAGGTGTCGTAATGAGTTAATTAAACTGTAGTTTAGATAGTAACAGTTACTGTAAGCGTATATGTAATAGTAGACGAACTCTCTCGGAGATTGTTCATATTAGCATGGTAATTTCGGTTATATTTTGACTAACATTATGTTAATTAACATTAGCATTAGTGCGTGCTTAGTAACACATAATTCACTTTAATCCGCTCTCGAACTTCGGTAGAGAAACAACAACGCTTAGCAAATAAGATCAACGATATTTAAACGTCAGAAGTACCGTCCTTGGCACATAAATCCATTGAAATAATTATCATCATAATGCATCATCTTTTTCAGCTACATAATGTTAATAATGTGACCACACAACTTGGTACAAATTGGTATATGACTATCACTGAATCCAAGTCATTTTTTATAAGTTAGTGAAGATCTCCAAGCTTATATGTCAAATGTCTTGAAGAAAAACATGAGTTTTTGTTACGCTAAGTAAGAGTAATGTATCCCCGCAAATACTGATATTCACAGTAACTTTCTGATTACATTAAACTTTACAAAATCTCATCAAAAACTTTCCCTTAAGCCCGATCAATCTAAAACATAGATAAATATATGTCTCACTGATCCTGTATAACTTATACATCGGCAACATTTGTTAATTCCAAATGTTATGTTAACCACTGCACACGAACTGCAGATCATCCACTTACCAATAGATAATTGAGTCATCAAGAACGTCAAAACCACTAATTGATTCTGAATTCCTTCAAAGCCTAACAACATGCATACATAAACTTACACCTCTTTCACAGAAGGGGTAGGTAGACATGCTGGTAGCAACCGGTTAGCCCATGTTGCTCTTTGTGTGTTCCTCTAACGACATAACAGGGGGCGAGCCTATCGCTATATTGGGCACAAATCCCGACTCTGGACTGATTATGTATTAAAAATCCACGATCATTTCGCCCGACCCGGCCTCATAACATTTTACCTAAACCGTCGGAAGCATTGCAACCTTCACACAGTTCTTTTTAAAGTTAATCCTCGATAGCAGACGCGTTTTGAATAATTAGCAGCAGTTTAAGAAATCTCCACGCGTGCCGTTGCCTCCCATCTGCATTGCACACCCACAACCGTCGGTAAAGAAACTCCATCTAATCTAATGTGGAGAATCTCTTTACGTGATTTGAAATTTCTGATCAATTAGTGTTAACTTTCTGTTTTAATCTCCAGGTGATTTTATTCTCTTATGTGATCGTCAACATCTTAACTATCGTCAAAAAGTTTGCATAGTCTTGCAGTTGCATCTTTAGGATGTTAAATAATTTTTGGGTCATAACTTATTTTTTGTAGAAATTCGATCAGGTCGATAATATTATTTTAATCTATTTCTCTATGACTAATAATTGCTTGCCTGTCGATATTTTATATGACTATTTAATCATCATCGACAATGCCACTTTTTGAGTATAAATCTACGCAAATACCATTTATATGCGTAGAGTTGAGTCTCCGTCTCTTTATGGGAGTAATCATAGCACCAAGGGAGGGTTTCTCGAGATAAAATAAATTTCCATACATTAATATTGTCTCCCTCGTTCCAATCGTCACGATCCCCTTATGATTTCACACGTGATCTGCTGTCTTATTCAAAACATACTTTTATTCAGATTTTGTATATCTAAATATTTAATACCTTTATTTGGGTGATTCATGTTTCAATCTTATTTTAAAAATCTGTGTTAAGCCAGTTTTCAACCAGCGTCAGTAAAATAAACGTCATTGCGGTATTTTGCTTACAACATAGATAGTCATACTATTATGGAATATCTCCTACCAGCAATTCACAAAAAATATCGAAATGGTTTAGTTTCATTTCGAAATTAAATTTAATTATTGCGGCGGCTGAATTTCCTTGCATCTCTTCAATCTTTAGATACCAAATATCATTGAGGTAAGAGATCCTATCATCAGCAAACAGGTTTTGTATAAAAATAAGATAAACAGATGAGGGAAAGTGAGCAAACACTCCGGATCCACATAGTTATCATAGTTTTCTCCAGATACCGACGTGTGATGCTTACTTACTATTTGTTTACCAACAACCACACATTAGTACGCACGTGCTGTGGACAGTGCTTTTTACAGCTCACTCGCGTAGGAATTTTTATTAACATTGTAAAAAAGGTTAATTTAAAAAGTAAGAGTATTTCTTGAGGTAGTAGTCATCACTAGATTACTGTGTTGTGACGTCATTATTGACTTTCACCTACTGTTCTATTTGCGCTTATCCCATTACTTTGTCTATTTGTAACAATGGTTTTTATCCTAATTGTGAATGATTTGGTTTATAATTTTACATCAGTCCATTTCGAAATGTGCCATTTAGTCCAACCTCATCTATCGCTAGTATTACTCAGTGATACAAATCCTTTTTGCCTTCAATAACATTGCCAATTCTTGAGCCAACATTCAACGGCACCAAATCGCTACCATTTCGTCTATTTGTTACCAATTTCGCAACACCATGGGAGTGAAGAATACCGCAGCCTCACCTTGGTATCCAAGTTACGCAAATACTTGCGCAAAATAACACCATCGGATAATTGTCTCACTTAGTTTGTTTATTCGATCATTTGCGGAATAGAGTCAAGGTTTCAATTCTCAAGGCGAAAGGTAACATTCTTCAACAGTGAGTTCAAATTAACATTGCTTATAGTGTAAGACTTTCTTTTAGACCCAAATATTCACTTAAAATAGACATAAAGGTAGGCAGAATATAAATGATTAAAATAGTAACCAAAAAAAATTTAAACCACCATTCAGTTTTATAAAGAGTAGAATCACCATTGCTATTATAATAACATCGAAGGAAGTTTTAATATATTCCAAATAAGTTCAAAGTTAGTTTTAAAAGTTCTACGTGACATAATTCTTAATAATATGTATTATGTAACATTTTCCCTTTCATTTGTGAAAAAATATCTTCTCGGAAACAAAATAATTTCAATTTATTAAAGCATTACTTAAGAAAGACCTCAATAAACAATAATACCTTTTTTTATTAGCCCATATACATCCCAGAGCAGGGCAAGGGCCTACTCTACAATCAAGAATACGATTGAGAGTGGTTAGGCCATATAGTCCACCACGCTGGCCATACAATATACTCTGTGAGGCTGGCCTAGTGCGGGTAACATTACCAATTCAAAATTCTATTGCATCTGTTTATTAAAAGTGTGTTAAATATTCAAAGATTAAAAATAATTGTATCAATAAACATAAATTGAAAATTAAATTGAAGTACTTAATTACAACAGATCCCATCACCAAATAATAATGTATGATGCACACAAAGCTGTAGATGAGATAATAATCCCGTAATCCGACCAGCGCGCTGTGGTGCACTCTCAATGATTACAACAAACCGCTAAATTGTGATTAACAACACAATACTCATTCACCAAATAATTAAATAGACCAGACACTTGTTTCATAAATAAACACAACCAACAGTTAAAGTTGATTGCTTCGGTGGCATAGTTGTACTAGAATACGGTTACAAAGCTGAGATCTCGGGTTCGAATACCGGGTTGGGCGAACTGATATTGGATTTTTCTATTCATTGTCAGCCCAGAGTCAGGAATTTGTGCCCGATATGGCGAAAGGCTCGCCACCTATCACATCGTGGGACGGAACATACAAGGCGAAATGTGGGTGTACTGGCACCTCTGCCTAGCTACCCTTCTGGGAAAAAGGCGCGACTTTACGTGTGTATGTAACAGTAAAATAAGATGCAAATTCTTGTACGGTATTAAAAACTACTGAATGTGGGTGCTATGATTTCAAAGTTTCTAATAATTTCCAATTTGTGTTTCTAATACAATTATTTTTCTGTGAACACATGTTTAACACATTTTTAATAAATACGTGCAATATAATTTTGAATTTGTAATATTTGATCGGGTGTCAAACACTCAGCGTCTTATTTTACAGCCAATGTGTAACGTTAACCGAACCTACCATTATAATTTTTTTTTCTGTATATACCTATTAATATGTAAAATATTCGTCTCGCTACTGATCACGGACCTCTCACATCCGAGGTGCTTTGAGCATCGGTAACTTTACTGTTCCTAATTACGGAAGTTAAACATGTTAATTAGCCTAAGCACGTGAAATAAAGTTAATTCCTGTTTCTTACCCTCGATTCAGTAATAAATTTCATAAATATTTAATGATTGTCATTATAAAATTTACCACTGCTACTGCATGCTGATTTCACCGACTTCAACCCGAACATAGATTAGAATTATACATCTAAACAATTTGCCTATTTGCTCCTTTCGTTAACAACTCTTAAATAAGAATACATTCAAACAAATCAGTGACGAGAAAAACCACTCAAAATATTATACAAAACATAACAATAATGGTCTGACATTTTTGTGTCTGTGTCATGACATTACAATAAAATATAATTTCAATAAAGTGATAATATGACGAGTCACATTAAGTTTTAGAAAGGTGTTAAATGATAATGCATGTTTTTATACAGCACAGATTTTATGCAACTAGATTTATGTGATGTCTATTAAAAATAAGGATATTTTCAAAACATCGGTATTTTTAAATTATTAAAAAAAAATTGTTAAAAATGTGCTTACTTTGATTTTCAAAACAATGGGGCAACGAAACTTGGTGGTAGAATAAAAAGTCTAATTGTCCATTAAATAGTTCTTCATATTTTCTATAAATTACTTGGTTATAAGAATTGTACTAATAAGTTGGCAATATGAACGTTATTTACAGATTTAATCCCATATTTCTATGAGGTCTGTATAATATTGTTTTCTTGTTTCAGGCTGTTTCTGCCCTGCTGGTGCTGTCCATAGCAGCTGCAACTCCCGGCAAACACCACAAACGTGATGGTAAGTACTTCTTCTTCTGTACTTCTAGTTACTACTGGGAATTTTTAGACTTACCATCTTATGTCTCAGGATGGCGAGCGATGTGGAATGCCAAGCATTGCTTTATCATTCAAGGTGTTGTTTGGTTTTGCTACTGTTCATGAGCGGTCGTATCGCTTGCCATCAGGCGAATGGAATGCTCGTCTCGCCATTCATTTTTTTTAAATAAGAAATAAAAGCAAATTAAGAAACAAAATGGTACGATGTTACTGCGAGGATCAATACATTTAGCTGGCATATACAACTATTGCCAGTGTTTGATGGTAAGCCATTGTAATGACATAACACCACCATCATTGTCAAAATACACATTACGACACGCAGTGTAAATGTTAGCTGGATCTAAAAGCGTAATGACTGGTTGGCAAACGCACAAATAAACTGCGGAGGAAATTGCCCAAAGGTCGCCACATATTGAAAATTGTTTATTTATTTACATGGTATCTAATGGGAAAATAAAATATTAAACCAATTGATAAATATATTAATTTATTTTGCAATATTTGGGCTCATTTACAAAAGATAGATAAAAATTTTATTCAATTTTTTAGAAATCATTCCAAACTGTTATAAGTATACCAACAATAATTCAACACTCCAATCAATAAACTATTCTAATAATCTGAATTTTAACTTTTTTTGTTATTTATTAGGCATCAAATAGTCATTATTTTACAAAAGTTTTTTTTTACAAAATAAAGTTTAACAATAGACATATTATAGTGCCGTAAACAGAATAATAAAAAAAGATAATGTACTATTGTAAAATAAATTAAACCACACACATCATTAAAATCAAACATAGGAAAAATAATATATTGCAGAAGAACTTCCACATCACAATATCTTGAGCATCACACATTAATTTCTGAAGAGTTTTCCACGCCGTCGAATCTTTTCGCCACGTGTTTTGAGATGTGGAGACGTGCGGAGGTGCGCCCGGGGCGCTCGTCAAACCCTCAAGCACCTTTCGACCTCACCCTGCCCTCATTAAAGATGGAGGACCACTCGAGCCCACTGATACGAAACCTGGCAATATCACCGCAATATTAATTCATACTTGCGTTATACATTAAGATTAAGATGTACTAGGAGTTATGCGTATCCAAAGCAGTTTCATTTATTAATTTTAAGTAGGTATAAATAAGATATGATACAGTATTATTTTGAAGTACATAAACAACTGAATAGTAATGTTTCCGAATTGGGGATGTCAATGTTTGGTATTTGTAGATTTTGATACCATCCCATAATAATAATTATGTAAATAGTTCAAATAACATGAGCAACTTCACTCTATTAAGTAAACAGAATAATCCAACATAATATCATTTTATTATATGTACAATAAACATTCGAGTGGCAATTTAGACATGTTCAATAAAAATTGATTGAATATAATTTTTTTCCACAGCTCCCCTGAGCTCATCTTACCTGCCACCGTCGAGCGGCGGCGGCCACGGAGGCGGCCACGGTGGCGGTCACGGCGGCCACGGCGGTGGTAATGGAGGTGGTCATGGAGGTGGTCACGGAGGCGGCCACGGAGGCGGCCACGGAGGTGGCCACGGAGGCGGACGAAGCCACGGCGGCGGCAGACCTTCTTCTTCCTACGGCGCCCCCAAACCTTCCAGCAGCTATGGCCCACCTAAGCCCTCATATGGACCTCCTAAATCATCCTATGGACCTCCCAGCAAACCATCCAGCAGCTATGGTGCTCCTGCCCCATCCAGCTCCTATGGTGCACCTGCCCCATCCAGCTCTTATGGAGCACCTGCCCCGTCCAGCTCCTATGGTGCCCCCGCCCCATCCAGCTCCTATGGTGTCCCCGCCCCATCATCTAGCTACGGGGCACCTGCTCCTTCCTCAAGTTACGGCGCACCAGCCCCAAGACCTTCTTCAAGTTATGGAGCTCCTAAACCCTCAAGCTCGTATGGTGCTCCCGCTAAACCACCTGCGACAAGCTACGGTGTACCTACTGGACCTTCAACTACATACGGTGCGCCCAAGCCATCCAAACCATCCAGTTCTTACGGAGCGCCTGCCCCGTCCAGCTCGTATGGTGCGCCAGCCCCATCCAGTTCATACGGCGCCCCTGCTCCTTCTAGCTCGTACGGAGCTCCAACTCCATCTAGCTCGTATGGAGCCCCATCCTCGTCCTTTGGCTCTGCTTCATCATCCAGCTCCTTCAGTTCAGGTGGCTTCTCCAGTTCAGGTGGATTCTCGAGTTCTGGCGGATTCTCCGGCGGAGCCGGCGGATCTGGGGGCCTATCAAGCTCCTACGGTGCCCCCGCCCCCTCGACTTCCTATGGAACACCTGTAGCCCCTTCGTCGTCGTACGGCACCCCAGCAGCTCCTTCCAGCTCATATGGAACGCCAGCGGCGCCATCTTCGTCCTACGGAGCTCCATCATCAGGTCATGGTGGTAGCAGCTTCGGCGGCAGCAGCTCTTTCGGTGGCAGCAGCTCTTTCGGTGGCAGCAGTGGATTTGGTGCCAGCGCATTTGGCAGCAGTGGACCCTCCTCCAGCTATGGCGCACCTTCTGCTCCGTCAAGCTCATACGGAACTCCATCAAGCAGTTATGGTGCCCCAAGTGGCGGTGGATTCTCCTCTTCCGGTGGATTCGGATCTAGCGGCGGTTTCTCTGGTGGCTTTTCGTCTAGTGGAGGTTCTGGTGGATATTCTGGTGGATCAAGTCACGGATCTGGTGGATCGGGAGGATACTCCTCGGGCGGATCAAGTGGCGGATATTCCTCGGGAGGATCAGGTGGTTACTCCTCTGGCGGCGGTTCAGGTGGATACGCTGGCGGTTCTGGCTCAGGCGGATATTCTGGTGGATCCAGCGGCGGATACTCGTCGGGTGGATCTGGAGGGTACTCATCTGGAGGGTCAGGGGGTCACGGCTCCGGCGGCGGCGTGCCTGCCACCATCAGCCAGGGCTACTCCTCCAACGGTGGCTACGTGTACTGATCACTAGGTACACACTAGTGTTAATGTTACTGTAGTCAATAATTAGGGTAGTCATGTGATGAGCTCTGACCATAATCCTCATATTTAAACCAATAGACATTCAGACATTGAGTTTTTCATCGAACGCGCGAGAGTAATAGCTGGCGAAAACATTGTCTATGGTTCAGAGTAAGATGACGTCACTGTTCTACAGTGCGAGTGTACAAAAAGTATTATGTAATTTAATGTTAATTAACGAATTGTACAAAATATTATAATAAGTATCAAATAAAAATATTTTTTATGAATTAAACGATTTGTAAATAAAATATGCATTTCATTCCATATTCTTCCATTCTTACTTTCCGATAAAGCCTGCTAATTTATCAAATATGTTTGATAACACATATATGGCATTAAATTAAATTAATTTTCAAGATATGTTTATTCGTTTTAGCATTATATTTAGTATATATTTAGTAGCTGTTCCTTAGAACAGATAGTAAACTACCAGTACTCCCAAAAGGACATTCGCGGAGCCATAAGGATTCTATTACTAGTAAATTATCTCAAGTACACAAAAAAACACTTAAATACCTAATTCTAATTACATTATTTTATTTTTTTCCCTATCTAAATGTAAATAAAACCTGCTGTACTCTATTTCTGCTTCACCCAAAGGTAGACTGTTAGAGAATGCCCCTGGCATTAAGTCCGCCTGTATACTGTTTGTTAATAAAATAAAATAAATAAATAAATAAATATAATAACTTAAGACCATAGTTATACGCATGGCTAGTGCGGGTATGAAAAACACATGTGATTTGTAAATTCAATTAAACGAAAAAGCGAAAATAAATAGAGGCACGAAAAGCTAAAGCTTAAAGTTTTCACTTTTTTTTCACTTTTCTTAAAGCTCCTTTCCTATGTCATCAATCTGCGAAATATTACTCAGAGCGCAAAAAGTACTAGGGCGACAGAAAATGGAAGGAGGTTTCCTTATTTAACCTATTGTCATCAATATGCGAAATGTTACTCAGACCAGAAAAAGTAACTATGGCGACAGAAAATGGAAAGAGGTTTTCTTAGTAAACCTATGTCATCAATATACGAAATACTACTCAGAACACAAAAAGTACTAGGGGGACAGAAAATGGAAAGAGGTTTCCTTATTAAACCTATGTCATCAATATACGAAATACTACTCAGAACACAAAAAGTACTAGGGGGACAGAAAATGGATAGAGGTTTCCTTATTAAAGCTATGTCATCAATATGCGAAATATTACGCAGAGCACAAATAGTACTAGGGCGACAGAGAAAGGAGAAGATTATTGTATTCAGAGAATTCTACCTACAGCCACATGTCTAGCCGCAATTAAATACATATCCACCCGCAGTACCATGTCTAGAGACAATGTATTATATCTACCTGGAATTACATTTTATTGTATATTTTTTGTCTTTAATTCTTTATTATACACAATAAAAAAGAATAACAGTTTAAAGGGACAATGCAAAACCAACAAAGTATTAGTGACGTTGTTAACACCCTAATTTTTTAACCGACTTCAAAAAAAGGAGGAGGTTCTCAATTCGACTGTATGTTGCTTTTTTTTATGTTTGTTACCTCGTTTCTCTGTACTGTGTGAACCGATTTCGATCATTCTTTTTTTGATTGAAAGCTGGTGCTTGTCGTTTGGTCCCATAAAAATATGGTGAAGATCTGATGACTATCTTCGGACCTGGAGAGGGGAACTCCTTAAAATTAAGGAGAATTGCAATGGTTCTTTTTGCATTACGTTCATTAGAAAAGTTACCTCGATAATTCTTATCTACCCCATAATATTTCTTCGAGTTAATGGTTTCCGGGATTTTATCTAGCAATAATTGAAAGGGATGTTAAAATCTCATCCAATGCGTAGTGATTTCTTTTTCATTGGAAAAAACGTATTGACAGGTTGATCCCAGGAATACAACATGAAGATCTGATGATTATGTTCGGACCTGGAGAATAGAACTCTTCAAAATTTAGTAGGATTCCAATGGTTCTTTTTGCATTAGGTTTATTATAAAAGTTAAGCTACAGTGAGGGAGGGAAAAAGGTGTAGGGATGAGGGGGGGGGTGATAAAATTAAAATACACGTAAATACTAATATCTTCAGCAGCTTATAACCGATTTTAATGATTTCTTTTTCATTGGAAAGAACGTATTAACAGGTTGATCCCAGGAACACAACATATATCTGATTATCATGTTCGGACCTGGAGAGTAGAACTCCTCAAAATTTAATAGGATTTCAACGGTTCTTTTCGCATTGGGTTCAGTATAAAAGCTAGGCTATAGTGGTTGAGGGAAATAGGGGTAAGCGCGAAGGGAGGGGGAGGGGGGTAGAAAAAATAATAAACATGTGAATATTCCAATATCTTTGGCAGCTTTTAGCCGATTTTAGCGATTTCATTGTCATCGGAAAGAACACATTCCTTATGGGGACCAAATCTTCTTCATTTAAATGCCTATCAACACTAAAAAGATAAAAATAACTAAAATTTTTAATAAAAAAAATAAAAACCGACTTCAAAACAAAAATCCACTAAAAACCAAAAAATAATAAAATAATAACTACCACTCCAAAGCAAAAAAATAATATTTATTTCATGGAACTCGTGCATGTTGATTAATTTGCTTAATGACTTGACTAGCCAACAAATCATAATATATGAGTAACATATTGAAGGCGGGTCGCCAAGTACCAAACATGTAGGAAGTATGCCTTATATTAATTTAAATATCTACATGTTTGGTACTGGGCGACCCGCCTTCAATATGTTACGCATATATTTTGGTTTGTTGGCTAGTCAAGTCATTAAGCAAATTAATCAACATGCACGAGTTCCATGAAATAAATATTATTTTTTTGCTTTGGAGTGGTATAGATAGCGCGCGAGTTGAATGCAGTTGGGGCCTGAGGTGCGGAGCGGGAGCGTTTCCCCCGCCGTCCGCACGCCTCACCTCGCACGCCTGAAATTTAGTGATGTGCTGTCCTAGCTAATTGTACGCTTACCCTGTTATCGCGTTATTAATCAATTTGCAATCCGTGTTATTAGTTTTATTGTTTTTAATCATTCATAATGACTTATCCGATTCCATCAAGTACTGTACCAAAAAAAAAACGAGTTTTCGCTCATCGCCAAGCACGAGAAATGGCAAAAAAGATCCTAGATATGTGTGAGGAAGAAAGGCAAAACAACAGATTTGTATTTTCTTTAAACAATGCTTTTTTGCAATTTCTGAATTTGACAATAATTATTTGTTTTATAATATGTTTTATTTTATTTTGATGTATAAAATTATCACTTATTACAAATGTGTGATATTTATTACCTAGTTTTTTAAATTATGTTAATCTAGTGGGAAATTAAAGTTAAAACAATATTAAAATTTATCGACATACTTATTGTGGTCATAAATAATTAGGTCACAGCACTACCGCATTCCTAAGCTCTGCATTCAACTCGCGCGCTATCTATAGTTATTATTTTATTATTTTTTGGTTTTTAGTGGATTTTTGTTTTGAAGTCGGTTTTTATTTTTTATTGCTATGCATGGAGAGACTAGCGTGCCTGATGGTAAGTAAATTCTGTCAGACAACTATGGCACGGATATAATATCAGAACTAAAAAGAAAGGACAGTGTAAAATAAAGACAGTAAAAGATCACAAAAATTAATGTTATTATTACTATTGAAATCAAACTATGATTGACGAATTTTATCGTGTATTTGGTTTAATTTTAACGTATAATGTTACATAACGTAATCGTTTGTCACTATGACTGTTTTTAAGGATACGAATACGAATATCCTACCACCAGGCAGACGCTCTGTATCAGCCCATATACCTCCTGCTTCAGGACACGGGCTTCCCCTACAATCGAGAGGAGTTTGACCATATAGTCTTCCAGGCTGACCTAATGCGGGTTGGCGGACTTCATACCATTAAAATTCTTACAAATCGCAGGTTCTCATACCGTTATAGTGCGCAGTGATTTATTATATATTTATACACAAATTACTCTACAAGGTAATGCCCTGGTATTTGAACTTGTGACCACCGTGAACATATTAGCAACCGTGTCTATTCTGTTCCCAACATGCCGTCACCCCTTGAGCATGCTCTATATCGCCTCTCTCTTCATTAACAGGAAGTCCACTGCTGAACATAGACCTTCCCCAATGATCGCCACATGGACTTGTTATGACATTAATATTATTCTCTGTGAAACTCATCATTATCTCCGAAATTATTCTAAGGTTACGTCGTATGATAGAGGATTCGATTTTGTAAAATATTTAGGCATATTCGAACAATTTTTCGTATGACGTTCGAACATTCGTCGTCATGACCGAATGTTGAGTAACCCCTAAGGTTATCCACCTTGTAGGCTCTGAATTATAAGGATGAAATAAAAGTCAGCCACAATCAACATGCTATATTTTTTATTATATCGCAGCAGCAACCGCGTAGTCCACAACGTACAATCCATATGTCACATAATATAATATTTGTTCAAAATATTCAACAAGAACTAGGAATAAGTCAATAGTAGGTATAACTACTAACTAACAGTGGGACGATAGCTTCCTAATATTTGCGTACGCAAAATAATGCATCGCACTGGAAACTATGGACCATTTAAAACTGTGTTTAAAAAATACTCAAATATAGAATCCACTTAACATTCCGAAAAAATGGACTATGATTGAGATATAAAATAAAATGTTAAAATTTAAATATATTTTTCAATTTATTAATATTTCAAATATATCAACCATAATTTTGCAAAATATTCAGAATATCTTTAGTATATTTTAGAATTCTCAATTAAATAGTTTGACAGAACGATTTTTTCAAATCTCCGGAAAAGGCCTTAATTACAATGCAACAGAGGTAACAGAGAGGGATCGAAGTTCAAAATGTTGGTCAAAATATTTTATTTAATGGCCATAATTTTACAAGACGATGTTTACAAATAATAAACTGCATATATTATGCTATATGTATATCGTATTGCCAACAAAATATATTATTGTAGTATTTATAAAATAATATTTTACTTACAGCTAACACTAAAATATATTGTTTTATAATATTCTGTTACAATATTCGCTCTTATATAAATTATATAAACAATAACAAATAAATAACATTTTTATTGTATATTTTCGAAGGACACTAAAATTTCAAGTATCAACTAAATAAGGGAAACGTGTCCCACATTTTACTGCTTGTAGCAAAACATTTCAACTTCTTTCGGACGTAATTTTATATATAATTCATATTTATATTCATATTGTAAATAGCGAGACCCTTTAAAAGACAGTTCACGACAATTAGCCTAACCGTGAACCAGGGGTCCCATGAACCAATACTAAATCCATGACCTTTAAAAGCTACCATTGTAAACGTATCATAATTTTTGTAATAAATTATTCTATGTTACAATATATAGATATAGTACGCTTTATATATTAGAAAGCAACGTCGAAAGAACAACAACCATTACTATATCTACACTTAAATATGATATGTCCACATTACGTTACATCTAGAGCTATATATAAGTATATTTTAAGTCACGTACATTGATATGTATAGTTCGTCATAGTCTCAGCGGGTAGGTACAAGTGCTATATCACAATAGTTGTGGACTGGGGACTTGGACAATTCCGACATATCAATAATCCTTATTAATAGAAAATAGACAAGAAATCAAGTTATAATTTTAGCATGTGATTTAGAAATTCATTTTAAAATGCTGGTATGATAATTACATATATATTTTTTAATAATAAAATATACCCCAATAAAATAATCAGAGTATCGTACACGCAATTTATTTTCTAGGTTATAGTCGCTATTTGTGGCCATTTATATAAATAAAACGATGCCCCGAATATTGACCAAGTGCCCGGTCCACGTGAAACACCGCAACACAACATCTACTATATAAAATGTAATAGAAAACAACTCGAAAGCCGACAACACTTAGAACACGACATCTTGAATAAGCTTAATGTACACACTTGTCGCACGCTGGCAAACACCACCGCCGCGGAATGGCGGCTACACCTGACATATTTTACAAAAAAACTTCGATTATCCGATATTAAAATGCATTTCTAACATTTCGTTTGAATTAAATACCACATATTATGTAAATGTTACATAATACGTGTTGTTATGAGCAGATGTGGCCCGTTTTTTGGCCTAAATTGTTGTTTTGCGTCTTAGAAATTGTGATTTCAGGCTAATATTTTTATATTCTTTCATTTACTTATTTAAAAGTTAAAAACAATACAAAATAAATTCTAAATATTTTCAAGTAATCAAGGTTTTAGTGTAATTCTTTGATGTTAAATTGTTAATTGTTTTTAATACATTTGTTATTTTTTCCAATCGGATCAGTTGTTTAGGCCGACTGTTCTTGAATCTGTCTCTCCATTTAATCATTTTTAAGACTTTAAATTTACATTAAATGTATCGAAGTGAACAAATTTTCTTCAAAAAGTTTAGTTTCAAGTTTAGTTTAACAAACACTTATTAATTTGTAAATAGATATTTCTTATCGGGTTAAAATTTTATACTTTATACCATTTACAAAGAACACTTTCATTCCAAAGTCGATTATTTTTTTACATTCCTTTTTCTTTCTACAAATTAATTAATTTCTTTCTACATATTTAAGAAAAAAAATGTATTCAATAAATGTTGCGCACAGTGATTTATATCGCCTTTTAGGAAAATACCCTTCATTATTGACTTTTCGTCGACAAGACAATCTCACACAAAATAACCCGCGGTATCCCAAGAAGCGCTTTCATATAAGAAATAAACGATCTATTCAAATAATAAATTCGGTTTCTAACCCGCTATTTAAATAAAGCTCATATAAAATCTGCACTGCGCCTAACTCGTACGAGCTACCAAGTACACTGATATAAAAGCTGCTTCAATAAAAATGTCTAAATAAATACAACTACAAACTAAATAATCTGTGTTCCATTAATTTGTGTGCTTTACAAGCGATATGTTTTGATTTAAGGGAATCCGTTTATACATGCGAAAGAAATAGGTTTCATTCAACAAGATATATAAAAATACACATTAAGATTTAAGTAATAAACGTACAAAATTCTCAAAAAACTTTTTTATTTCATTGCTTTTTACTGTGATAGAATTTTGAAAAATGTAACCCTCATTCTAGCTTTAAAACTGTGGAAACCAGTCAAGGCTTACGTAAAGACTCCATTTGAAAGCCCCTTTTGAAATATTTCATACACAAGTTTAAGCGAAGACAAATTCTATTCCTGAACTAACACGTCCTAGATTCGTACCGTCACCTCTCTATAGAGATCGCCTACTTCCCTCCGTCTCTGCTTTGTAGGTTAGATAATTTTAGACTGTCTCGGATCTAGACTTTGACATTCTTGAAAAGTATTCAAATAAGCAACAATTAAAATTGAATAATTGAAGGTTCATATATTTTTTTATAAAGCCTAGTTCTTTCGCATACACGAAATGTTTCCCTAATACATGTGCTCATTACAGACACACTTAAGTCACACCACGTGAAGGGATGTGTGCAATAGCCCATTTACATGGAGTTATTGTTTGAATCGTATGCCATATCGCATGACATAATCGCCATAGATTTTATATCCGTAGGATAATCGTATCTTCGAGGCGTAAAACTCTCTCCATTTAAATGGCGCTTCACGCACGTAGTCTACGAAGCACAAGTACACTGGCGTGCGCTCTCTCTACATTAATTGACTTAAATAAGGAATCTTCATCGATATAAACAACGTATCCCTAACGTCCATTGATATGTATGAGTTGCACGTACAAGTTACACATAACACTAATAAATACACATTTACTCATTTATACATCAACTATAAACAGATATCTAATTATAATATGCGTCGACACGACACTCTCAGTTGCGCGTGAACGTACAATATAGATAAATATGTATTCTTAAAGAAATATTTTAAACGCAAAACAGCGGAAGATATGTATGAATGTTGAGCATACGATCTAAATGTTTAGAAAAATACAGAAGTCAAACGCTTTACGTTTCGATGTAACGTTCGTATTTAAAATTATTCGTCGGTTCAAATTAACGTGTTAGTAAATTCATCGCAAAATACGTGGCGTGGCGCGGCGGGGCAGTGATGTGCCTCGAGTCGCAACCGTACTACTGACATTTTATTTGTAGGGTACTCGAATATTCGGACCGCTTCTATTTTTGATTGGAGTGCAGTCGTCGAATAGAGGAACTCCGGGACTTGATCAATTGGAGATACTCTACCCATCGCATAAATCGTTTCAAATATCATACAATTTGATTCAATGAGAAAACCACTCAGCACCACCGCCTGATCAAGTCTTCCAAAATTCAATTCTACAATGATACCTAAACCTTTACCTGTGCCGATCAACATTAAGCCGGCATCGATAATCCAGCACACCACAGCCCATCGCCAGCCAGAACTAAAATAAACTAATAACTGTACTTATCTCAGAAAGCCGTCTGCTTGCCAAACGGCTGCACTGGCGGGGGAGCGCTGCTGTTGCCGAACAACGGCGTGGGTCCATCGTTGGGGTCGTCCAGCTCATCATCATCTGGCTCCAGAGCTGGGTTGATCCTGCCTGACTTCTCGTCGGGGCCAACGAGAGTGGAGGCGGCGCCGTAGAGTCTGCCCGGTACTCCGCCCAGGACTGACATTTGTTCTCCTGCCTCCGAGGGCTCATCCACGCGTCTGATGTCTTCGGGAATGTTGACGACGCAGTTGAAGTAGTCAGACTCAGGGCTAAGGTAACCGGAGTTAAACAGGAACCTGTAGGACATAACCCTTTTATAAAGTGTTTAATGTTGCGGAAGGGATTATTGGATAAGTTCGCGATCCAAGAGCTCAAGTGGATTGTGTTACAATAATTTTGCGGGCGATTTAGCAAAGTCCTATTTATTTGACAGCCTCCGTGGCACAGTTGGTTAGATGCCGCCTGTGAAACGAAAGGCCGCGGGTTCGATCCCCGCAGCGAGAGAAATGTTTGTGTGGCCCACAAGTATTTCTTCGGGTCTGGGTGTTTGTGAGACCGAAAAGTCTCTCGTAGTTCCTGGTACCCACGACACAAGGCTCGATCTTAGTGTGGGGTCAGGACTATGTATGTGACTGTTGCATGTTATTTATTTATTTATTTATTTTAATACTGAGACGACTTTATACAGTATGACCAGTGCGACATAAATTGAGTAACCACATGAAATTGGTATTTTTCGATAGCAAATATTATTAAGCAGACAGCTCAGAATCAGACGGAGAGAGCAGACGGGACTCACGCGGAGGAAAGGAGCTGGAAGAGAACTGTCCTGGATAAGACAACCTGGCGTGCATTACAAGAAGTCTATACACAATATTAAAAATATAGGCTGAAGAGGATGAAGAAAATATATAATGTCCTTCCAGTAGTACGGAAACTGAACATTTGCAACCATTTACAGATATTTATAACCAGAAACCATTAACAGAGAACTATTCTTAATTATTTCAGTAGGGATGTTTAGGAGGACTAAAGGTGACGTCTTAATATGCGTTATGTTCCTATGGAATATAAACAAATGCAAGGAATTTTTTTTTCCGAATTCCCGCGCTTTTGCTTCATCACGTTAGTACATAAAAATAATGAATTGCATTTATCTATGGTATTATTTATATTGTATTTATTATTATTTTTTCGCTTTATATCATCTTATAGCTTTCTCAAACAAATATAAAAAAGCTAAATTAATTTACTATCATAAGCCTACACTAACTTTTGCGTTAATCCTAATCTATAAATTAAATTTAGAACTTTTTACAGTAATCCTTAAAACAGGAAAACTGGCGTTATTGCAAATAATTTTTTGCACATTTTTCACACGAAATATATCCACATATAGACATTCTTTAAAACATAGAGCTAACGGATAAAGTAAACACACACATAATGCCAAACTAGCGAACGCCTGGATAATTGTATCTAATTGTTTTGCCGGCACGCCGACAAAATTGCTAAATACACAGAGTTAAATATTAACTCATCTGTACATATTGCATCTCTATTTGCAGGCATATGACAGCCTCCGTAGCGCAATCGGCAAGACGCCGCGCCGCCTGTGAAACGAGTGGTCGCGGATTCGATCCCCGCATTGAGATAAATGTTTGTGCGACCCACAAATAGTTCTTTTAGGTCTGGGTGTTTGTGAGACCAAAAAGGCTCTCGTAGTTCCTGATACTCACGACACAAGACTCTATCTTAGTGTGGTGTCAGGACTATGTGACTGTTGGGCGTTATTTGTTGTTATTTTTTATATTGAATGGTACCGAAAGCATACTCTTCAAGGCCCTTTTACACATAAAAGCAATTTGACTTATTGAAATTGATAATTAATTTCGATAAAGAAGATAGCCAAAGTACCTACTGGTAATTTTGACACTTAACATCTTATATCATGACAACGTCAATTTAATAACATAACCTTGAACATAACAGTTTCCCAAGTCCAATAAAAGTGCTAGCATTTTATCAATATACCTTTTAGCGCATATCACAGAATACTAACAGAAGTCAAGCTTGTGTATGTACTTCACTTTTGTTGCCACACTCACACTACGCTCGGCGTTCGCGCAAGGGTTGTTAACTTTGGCTTATGCGAAAACACGTATCGTGTTAATAGCACTCGTATCGTTTGATTGAATTTTTCAAATAAAATATATAACACACAATAATACAATAAATAAATTTTAATTTTATTTATGAACTCGCTGAGAATGATGAAAATTAAAAAAAACTTAGAATAATGACATACATCATTATTCTAAGTTTTTTTTAATTGTATTTGTATAATATACGTTTTTTTTATGAAACTTATATTTATATACAAGTGTAATAACTTTTATTCACTTGCTCCATCTTTGCACAAAACATCTTACTATTTGCGTGCCCAAAGCGGGTGACACTCGCGCTCGCAGTGGTCTCGACTGGTTTGAAATATCGTGTCGGTGGACGCTTTCAATGTGTGCGTTGATTTAGCGCGCTTTATATGGAGCTTGACTTCTGTTAGTTTAGTATTCTGTGCCCATATGCAATATTAAGCAACCACAACATTCAGTAGATCAATGTTCATTCCATATAAAATTCCAATCGATAATAACATAAATTCATGATGTAAGACAAAAATATTGCAAGATTATTCTGAGTCTTTATAAAATGTAAATCTGGTGGGGCAAGAAAAATTGATTTTATGCCGTCGTTATTTTTCATTCCATTATCAGTCTATTTCTCTAAATATACACGTAAACTGACTTTCTTTTTTTCAAAGAAGGTAGGAAGAGAAACTGAAACATTCGCTTTTGCCTTGCATTTCCCTCCCACAAAGTAAATGGGGGCCGAGCCTATTACCATCCAATGTCACTTTACCCGACCCGGGTTTCGAACCCGAGACCTCAGCTTTGCTATAATACCATAGTACAGCTGCGCCACCAAGGCACTTTATTATTATATAAATTGATCAATATTTAATTCGTATTAAGAAAAATATAATTAGCCTTCAAGCAACCGGCCCTTTTGCGTAAAACTGCAAATAATCGTAATCTGAACTTGTAATAACTTTAGATAATTTTGTTTAGGTACTAAGAAAGTATGAATTCCCTAAGAGAATAAAATGATTAACAGTTTATTAAAATTAATAAACCGTTTCGGCAATTAAGGTGCCTCTTTCTAATTGAAAATGATGACAGTTACTAAACACTAGTTAGCGCGACAGTAAATAAATGAACACTTTACATAATCTATTAGTCAACCGATTTACCGTCGTAATTCCCGCGATGATGTGTTTAATAGATAAATTATAATCGATATTAACACCTATTAGCACTTATTATATCATTACAGCTTTCTCATAAATCAAAGCTGTCGATAAATCTGTTTTTAGTCCCACGTTGAAGTAAGGTGTTGCTAAATTTTAATTAGTTAGGTTTTCAAAACTTTGCAATATAGTAATATACTAAGGGTCTTATTCATTAGACAGTTTTAAACTTTTGTACATATCGAATTTTTTATCTTCTTCACTCAAACTTTATTCAAAGGTTCAATTTAATAACTAAAATAGGTTTTGAAAGGGTCTATGAAATACGAAATCTATTTGAAATATGAAGAGGAGTAAAGCAAGGAGACCCTCTATTCTCCAGACTTTTCACCAGCACTTTAGAAGAAATCTTTCAGACCTTGGCGACTTCGTGGGCCGAGAAGGGTATAGTCGTTAGTGGCAGAAGATTCCATTTTGTAGTCAGTGTGGCTACAAGCTGGATTCCCGGGAATGGCCGGAAAAAGGGACAGGGACAGCAGGACAGGATCAAGTGGAGTAACAAAGTGAGACACATTATAGGTTTTTTTAAAATAAGGACGCTTAACTATGAAAATCAAATTATATTATTGTAATTTTCGCTAAACAGCAGTTGGCCAATCATTACCTACCTACTAGTAAATAGGACGGAAGTCTTAGCACAAATTTATCTTTTACTTAATGCTAATTACATAGATTATAATTAATTTACAAAAGTAATACTACAATCGAAATATCATGAGTATTTATGGACCACTTATCTAACCGCGTGCTCATTTTTCGGAAATTTACAAAAGGGTTAAAAACAATTAAAACAATAATGGTTGCTGTATTTGGCACCAAAGTGCTGTCAATTGCAGAACTTAGAGTTTAAAACAAAGCAAAATCCAGTGGTGTTTGAGAGTCAAACCCCCGCTGAGATTAATTTTGTTGGTGAATTTTAATGAAGATCCAATTACTAACTTTGTGAGAATAATTAATTCACGAAAACCAATTTGCCTTTTATGTACACTTTCATTCTACGTGACTATGACATATCGTTTGCGCTCAAACAAAAAGCTTGTACGCAACAAATTAAATTTGAATTATGAATTACGTTCGTTGTCGGACATATTTTAAATATGAATTATGTGTGTGATTTAAATTCATAACAAGTACACATGTAATTTTGTTATAATCGCAATTAGGTCATAGGTAAAAACAATTTTGGGTTCGGTCTCCGCACTGAACAAATATTTGTGTGAACTACATGTATTTGTGTCTGATCTAAGTGTTCGTGAGACCGAAGTCTCTCGTAGTTCCTGATACCCACGACACACTTGCTTCACTATTGGTAGGTCTCTCATATGTGAGAGGTCGCCTGGGTAGGTAGCACCGCAATGTCTATTTCTTCCGCCAAACAGTAGTATAAATGCACTGTTGTGTTTCGGATTGAAGGACATTATAGTCAGAGTTACTACTGGATATATTGAGACTTAACATCTTATGTCTCAGGATGGCGAGCGCAGTGGAATCCCATTGCAATAACATTCAAGGCGTTGCATTGTTTGGTTTTGCTACTGTTCAGGAGCGGTCGTATCGCTCACCATCACGCGAACGGCAAGCTCGTCTCGCCATTCCTTTCAATAAAAAATAAACACAGAACTAGATCTTAGTGTGGGGTCAGGACTATGTATGTAACTGATCGGTGTATTTATTTAAAATTTGTCTCTGTTAATATACTATGTAAGTGTGTACCTTAACAAACCGACGCGACATGCAAAAAAGCTCATGTGTCTGTTTTTTTGTGATTTAATGTATATGGGTCCACCTTTAACTAGGTGAACAATATAATTTGATCAGAAATTCATTGTATACTTCAGTTAATTGTATCATATGTTGGTAGATTATGTAAAATGTATAAATAAATAATACATTAAAAGAAACAGTACTTACACAGACAGCCAGGATATAAACGCGAGCGTGAACAACGACATCACCATCGCCATGGTCCGGAATGGGAACAGCTGCACCTCATTCTTCTCGTCCCATCCCGGGTAGTGTATCAGCGCGGGCAGGCCCAGGAGTTTCTCTCCTCCCGACAGGCGCACCAGCAGGGCCACGATGTACGCCGCCAGGGACCCGTACGTGTTGCAGTGCTTCTTGAAGTGAACCACCATGAGGAGTTGTGGGAATAGGATCACGTACACCAGGTCCGAGCACATTGACCTGGTAGAAATTTAGTAAAGTAAGTTACAGGAGACACAAAATTAATCATTATCGGTATTTGGCAGCCCTTGGACATGACCTTTCCAACTTTATGCAATTGAACTGAAACATGGGTAATCTGTGATATACCTAAAAGTAAGTTCAAAGACGTAAGTAAGTTTTAAAACCTAGTTATCGAATGTTTTGTCTTCTTCCCTCAAACTGAATTCAAAAATCGTATGAAAGGGACACAAAATTCAACAAGTAAAATAGGTTTCAATATTATCTATGCATAAGGCCGTATGTGTTTTATAACATATTGAACGTCATCTGCAAAACAAGTTATAGTAGGTAGCAGTAGGTAGGTTGAACATAGGCCTCCCTTAACATCTTTACGCAAGGTACACTCTTTCTTTAAATTCCCTTTGTAGTGACCTAAATCCAGGGAACTTCTCCAATCTCTCACGTTTATTTCCACTAGAGTAAAAATATCGATTTCAATCACATGATATAATATTTTAATCAACTGATCTACAACTATAAAATCTAGTACAATAACGCTACAATCTAAAATGAACATCTATTTTAACCCACTAAGACCCAACACTATGTACATATCTCTCTCCAATCGTTAACTCAGTGCTGAGTATCGTGTATTATGAAATTTTAAGCATCTTCTTGCGCCAAGCATCGCGATCTTGTGCCAACTTAATTGCCCTATGCACCGGCATCTCCATTTTCTGGACAATGAAGTCCATCCAAAAATGAGTCCAGAAATTTACATATAAAGACACCCAAATCTATAGAACTCAAATATTTATTGTTAGTTGTTAGTTATATTATATATATTTATTTATTGTATAGCTCCAGTTTACCACAAACTGGAGCTATAAATCCAACGCAACCCGTAAAGCCTGGCTGCCGCCCTAATTGAGCCATTAAGTTCATCATAACACAATATGTATGCTGCGACACGAACAGTTTATATTTACCCATATTATATGACACCTAGTTACTGGGACTGTTTTTTTTTTACTTTCTCGCCCACACACCCTCCTCCCACTCCTGCCAGCCATGATCAACGCAAAGAATTGACACCGATCTCTGGAGCCAGGCAAGTCTCTTAGGGACACTAGCCTGTCTTAAACCAACATCAAAATTAATCAGAAAAAAAAAACAAATAAGTGCAGTTATTTACCGGGAATATTAGGGACAATATTATTTTATCATAAAAGAGGCAGGGCTAAGCTAAATTTGTGGCTTTATTTTAATTGCGGCGAGTATAGACAGGGAGCTGTGACGTCCTGCAATATATTGAAAAATGTTCTATGAGTTAGTTATCGCTTTGAAAATTTCCGATACGATTTGCTTGCGAGTGGAATTAGGTTGTATCTACAATCACATCTTGTGAAGCAAATAAACCCAGCGAAGCGTGATAGATATCAGGACAGGCGATGGGATACAGGTTTAGCCTAGGTAAATACTTGCGTATGTAACAAACCTCAGTATGCAAACTCGAACGTGACCTAAATCTAGTAATTAACTAAATGTCACCTTCATACTACGAAATCGTAGATGTGCCTTTTAAAATATCTATTAGGCATTAAATTAACTTAATAATAGAGGCATATAAACTAGCAAGCAATCAGAGTGGTACGAATTTAACGGATCGCTACGATGTCATGATAATTATAATTAATTACTCGCACAAATATTTAGCCTTTAGTCGACATCGAAATCAGAGATGAAATGCCACTTTTTAATATCATTTTAACCGTTATATATAGTATATCAATACGTAATCGTCCAAGTTACTTGTGATTTATTTTATTTTTATTTATTTTTTAAATTGAGGACCTCCAACGAAGGATACACGACATATAATGAAGACAATGGTATAGCATTGTTGTGGTTTACATTTCGACGTGATCTTCAATTATAGGAGACCACAGCATGCAAATTTAAATAATTATACAATGACAAAATATATTAAAAATAATTAAGACTGAATTTGAAATTAAGTGATGAATTTAAATTTAAATTAAGTAATAAATAATAAAGTAATTTTAAAAGTGATCAAATTGAATATAACATAATGGAGAAAGAATATAACATAATTGATAAAGAATATAACATAATGGAGAAAGAATATAACATAATGGAGAAAGTAATTAATAAGTTTATCATTTATTAGAGGTACATAACAATAATTGCAAAACTTGTTTTTTGTAATGTGAAATGTTCGTGATGTCTATGTCATGTGCTTTTGCAATAGCATTATATTGTCTACAGAGCCTTGGTATTGCAGAGAAATAACCCAAGTTGGTCTTTGATGACGGAATATATAAGAGGTTGTATGTACTTTTACGTGGAATTCTAGATGGAGCGTTAATACTAAGTGCACCTACAAGCTCACTGCAGTCCAAGGTACCGTTAAACATCTTTTGTAGAAACAATAGATCGGTTTTCTTTCTGCGTGCGGCTAAGGTACTCATATTGTAGTGTATCAGACGGTCAGAGTAATGATATATTTCTTTAGCCAACTGATCTCTATAAGAGAGATGATACAAGAAACGTCTTTGAACACTCTCTAGGCGTTTCACATAAATATCATAATGAGGGCTCCATATTACGCTGGCGTATTCCAGTATAGGAAGTACGAGGGCATTGTAGAGTATTATTTTCGTTTTGGGTTTTTTAAATTCTTTACTATTGCGTATTACAAATCCGAGGCTTTTAAATGCCTTTGAAGTAATATTTAAAATATGTGTATTGAAATTTAGCTTGCTGTCAACCAAAATACCAAGATCGCGAATCACATCTACCTGCGTAATTTTATAACCGTTAATGTAATATTTATTGAATTGAGTGTGTTTTTTGCGCGTAAATTGGATGTAGTAGCATTTGCTGACATTTAAAGACATTCTATTGTTAATACACCAGTTTGTCATTCTATTTAGGTCCTCCTGTAGCAGAATAGCATCCAAACTTGATTCAATTGGTTTCATTAGCTTAATATCGTCGGCATATAAATAATATCTAGAGTATTTAAAACAGGATGTGATATCATTAATGAAAACATTAAAGAGAATCGGTCCCAGGTGTGAACCCTGGGGAACGCCAGAAGTTGCCCGGAAGGAACCGGAGGTAAACCCGTTAATTACAACTCTAGAGAATCGGTTACTTAAATATGACGAGAACCATTGCAATACTTGACCGCCTAAACCTAGTCCGGAGAGTTTGTTTATCAAAATAGAGTGGTCCACTTTGTCAAATGCCTTACTAAAGTCCGTATATACGGCATCCACGGGGATGCCCTTATCTACGGACTCCGATAGAGCTGATATGTAACACGTAAGGTTGGTCGTGGTCGATCTCGATTTAATAAATCCATGTTGGTAGTCCGATATGTAGTGTTTTAGATGCCAGGTTAATTTTTTCATGACTACTTTTTCGAATATTTTTCCAAATATAATTAAAATAGAAATAGGTCGATAGTTTGAAACAGATTGCTTGTCACCGGACTTGAAAATTGGAACTACAAGAGCCTCCTTCCAGGCATCGGGGAAGATTCCTTCGGCAAGAGATCTATTAAAAATTGATAGTAAGGGTGGAGTTAATGATTTAGCGCAACGTTTAATTAAAATTGGAGGTATGTTATCACAACCAGCGCCTTTTTTTGCGTCCAGCGACTTCAGTTCCTTATAAACCTCATAATAACTTAAGGAAAGTGTACAAAGAGTAGATGAAGACGAGTAAAAAATTTCGTCTGTTGAGATTTTAGTAGAGTTGGGTATTGAGGTATTATAAACTTCAGAAAAGTTTTCAGCAAAAAGGTTGCAGATATCGTTCCCAGTAGACGCAGTTTTTTCTTTGTGCACCATTTTAGCTGGATAGGAACTGGAGTTCCTCCGCTTGTTTTTAATAAAGGACCAAAATAATTTCGAGTTTTTACATACGGCACTCTCGATAGTACTGATGTAATCATTATAACATATGCGTTGAAGCCTATTGCATCTTTCACGTAGAGTGTCGAATGACAATCGGTCTATGGGGTTATTATACTTTTTGATTTTAAGGTGGTATTTGTATTTCTCTTTATATAAACGTATAAGATCGTGAGTGTACCAAGATGGGTATTTTTTACTACTAGCACGTTTTATTGGAACGGTGTTATTAATCACTTTATGTAAGATATCGTAAAATTTGGAGACCATGTTATTGGTGGACGGGCGTTCCTTGAATTCTTGTTCCCAGTTTATTGCATTGAGTAGTTGTTGAATTATTTCATAATCTGCGGCAAAGAAATTTAGTCTCGTGTTATGTACTTCCGGTAAAAGATTGTTAACTTTGTTTATTTTTAAACAAAACTCGAGTGAAGGATGCAATAGGTCCTCGTTAATTAAACTGTGAGTTGGGTGTATAACGTATGTAATGTCATGTGTACTAAGCACCAGATCCAGCGTTTTATGTTTATTATTTAGAATGTTGTTATATTGATGAATATTGTTTAAAGTAATAAAATCAATCAGAGATTTATTGACTTCGCTGTTTTCTAATTGCTGTTGAAAGTGAGAGCTATTATGTATAAGTGTCCAGTTTATGCTACTTAGATTGAAATCTCCTACAATAACGCTAATTCCGTCCCTGTCCAAAACTTTTTGTGCAGAATTAATGAACATATATATATGATAACATATATGATCTGCTCATAGTTAAATATTATCGCTTGCTTGGTTAGCCTGTACACTAAATCAATTTTCGAGAATACGAGTATTCTATTAGGGTATATCCCAAAGAGCACAGGCTTCTTCTACGATTAAAAAGAATACGGGTCTTAGTGCTCCCCCTTGATCTAGAGCGTAATAGTAGACTTCAAATGCCTTTGACATTTTCCAATTTATTTATTTTTTAGTTACTCCAACATCGACATATACCATGACACAGTATAAAAATTACAGTATCAATGTTCAAGTCCGATATGTGCGTCAATCACATGTGAACATATCGTTTATTCGGCGACTTTCCCATCACACCCATCAATGCAACTCTTATAAGGCAAGATCAACAATGGCACGCATTTTAATGACGCCGACCATTGAAGCTCGGCGAGTCTCTGGGAATGTCTCACTTGTCTTTAACCCGCAAAAAGAACAATCACAAAGTCAAATTAACAGGAGTTGGAAATAAATTATTGTTCATTTTCCTCCGTGACAAAGCACGTTACGAAACAATAAACTAAAGAGGTTCATAAATAAGTTAATCGTGAATATGAGCCAAAGATGATGAAAATAACCATTTCAACCATAGATATTCTACTTCAATGACACTGCACCCAAAATTAAATGTCTTGAACTGTATCGTGCCCTTATATAGAAAGAGTAAAAATGTTCGCCGCACTCTACGCTCACACGGCCACTTCTACATGCATTTTAGATACAAAGGCGCGGTCGTTATCCGTCGGATAAAATTTGTTTTAAATATGAAATAGGCCACGCTAGCGAGCTGAAAATAAACCGGATCGATACTGCAGATTTACCCAGCTGATGAATAATAGATCACCCGAGGGAAAGAGGAAACCCATAGCTAAGTACACATTGGATTTTCATAACGTTTGAGTGACAAGGGGTCCAATTTAGGGTATTGGACAAAGGTTGGTGACAAAAATTGAAAGTCTTTTCGTACCTTTGAGAGTTTATGGCATTTGGAGTAGGGCATTTGTCCCCTGCGCTTCAGGGACTATAAAACTAAAGCTAAACCGATGGTCTTGGCTAATGGTATATAGAAACAGCAGCAAGGAAATTACTATTTTATTTATATCGACATTGGCAACGTGACAACAATATTATAATATGTATTTGAGTAGCCCGAAACGGATATCTCTACAGGATCGCACGATTATTCAACCCTGATAGATACACATGCTGAACACGAAACGCAACACTCTTGGGAAGTGAAAGGAAGTGTTATGCTTGGAAGTGGTAGAGCCATGCTCTTGTCAGTCATGAGCTCAGCAGGAATGAGCAGGCATGTCCAGCGCGAGTCTACTGCCTCACAGGAAATCGACGTGAACCGACAACATAGCTGTCGCATTTCGTTCGATGAGTGAGATTGCCAGATGTCCAATATTCCTTTCCTTTACTCTTACTTTTTCCTTTCTACTCTCAGCCCAATTTGATGGGCAACACATCCAAGATCCAAGCTTAATAAATAGTAAAAGGATATGTTATCCAATAACCAGAAACTAATATCTTACCACTTAATAGAAATAACCATTTGCTATGATTGCACTTTCCACTAGATTTAATTAAGTCACTGTGTCAACCGAATGCAAAAAACGTAACTATTCCAAACTGCAAACAGAATTTCCCCGCAGTCCTAAACCGAGCAAATCCAACCGTTTGAATAAACAATCTTTGCTCGGTGGAATCCTCAAAGCGTCGCATTACCAGGAAAGCCGGGATTACATTTCCATTAGCCGCATCGTGTTCCTAGTTCAGACGTTTGCCGGGACCCGTATGTAGGTCGCATGCAGACACGATCTAATTCGCCCCGTCTTTTATTGGAACTGGTTGGTACTGCACATTTGTAATATCAATTTGAATATGGATTGGAAAGGGGTTGGAAAATGAATTTACATATTGTGTATGGTCAAGCGAGAGTCCTTGAAGGAGTAAGCAGTAAAATACTTTTATTCCAATATATGATGGTAGGAGGGAGGTATTTGTATATATGTTGTCGTAGGCAGACCCCATGATGCTAAACAATTACTGCTGCGCATCGCTCTAGAAGGACTGCCTACCGAAAGGAGCGAGAGGATGGAACAAAGGAAGAAAAAGGAAGAGAGAGGTATTTGAGTCTTCGGTTAACTCACTCTCAATGAAAATAATTGATGTCAGCCTCCTGTGACCCAATGGTACCACCCGGACGAGCCTACTTATTTGAGCCGTCGTCAAATGATTATGGCGTGGCCTTACCACTTTTAAATAGTACTACTTTGATAGTGAAACTCAAGAATCGGAAACGAAATTTAATCGCGTAGCTTAGCGCGGCTCTTTCAATATAGCTATACATGCTATAAAATTCAAGGAATTTTAGACACACTAACAAATCTAAACCAATGCTGCTTACCACACAATCATAAAACAATAATATTTCAAATTAAATGTCACCATTAAATCGATTTTGAAACTCATCGATATAATTTCATCATCGCAACGATTATTGAACTCATAAAACTACACGATGTCAGTAATGAGATTAGCGCAATGCGTATAAGGATCAAACAGTTAAATTTTTATGAGGCATTGTGGAAGTTTTCGTGAGAGGTTGTGTTGCAAGGTTTGCAATGGTTTGTGGGGCGGCGTGTGGTCGCAGTGATTGAGGCTCGTGATCCGCGGGAATGGGTGCAATCATGGCTAAAATCCCATCGTTATCGCGACACAAATGGTGCTATTAGCTGCGTATCCGCGGCCGCGCTGCTCTGTGTTTAGAACTGATACTGTTGTTAGCTGTTGTTGTGGTGATTAATTCACTGTATTTCAACTCGGATTCATAAGCTTCGTATTTAACCATCAATATATTTAATATTTTCTTTATCAGTTATATAGCATTATCCCATATTTCATGGCACCGGGAAACATTATTTTTATGCACATTGTAAAATAGTAATGCTCAAATTTTTCGATTGAGTGCTCGACTTCTTTTAACTTTTTCGGGTAATTATCTGGTCTCAGGCGACTCCTGTCATTGACCAAATACAATATTGTGGATTAATTATATTAAAAATATGATAGCAAAACATGACTTAATGAAATAAGAGATATAATTTAAGGTACCTGGGTAAGTAGAATGATGAGCTGAAATTGTGCAATCAGCTGTCGTGTAATTACAACATGTAACCCCAGTTTATAATTTATAGCACCATCGATCCCTTGATGGGCCAGACGTGACTGCATATTATCGAAACTAACCACCCATAAGCCCAGGCTAATGAATCACGAGTGCCGTTCACAAGCCATGTGGTCCTTGCAACACTCGCGTCCACTCACCGAGACGTGCGAAACGTTCACGATGATCATGCAAATTCCTTCCAAATATTTATGTGATAATT
Source organism: Hyles euphorbiae (assembly GCA_023078785.2). Lineage (NCBI taxonomy): Eukaryota > Metazoa > Arthropoda > Insecta > Lepidoptera > Sphingidae > Hyles > Hyles euphorbiae. The sequence continues at coordinate 947,618 of CM041034.1, forward strand.
GCGAGTAGTTAGCGTATATTCGTCAAATCTAAATTGATTTGATTTGATTTGGACTAAGCTTAATTTATATAGCAATGAATGATATTCACTCATGAATTTTAAATGTCATTAACGAAAATATAAATATTTACGAAATTCCACTTATTAAACAATTTTGTACAAACCGAGTGTTTTGAACGTCTATCATTTTAATCATCATCATTTTTAGTGCATACTACCCTCTTCTCTCGCCCGAATCTTTTCAAATATGATACATATATGTATTATTTTAATACCGTTGTGATTTATTAACAGTCCTATGTAAGAGTTAAAAGTATACAGAGCCGTTTTCACACTGTTATTTTTTAAAATTAAAGTATATATAGCACATTTTCTAACATTAAACACATAGAGAAGTCGCGTTAATGCCTCAAAACGCAACATGAACCTACAATATAACACCGCATTTACATTTAGCCCATTTCGCGGCAACGAGCAAGGACATGGGGAATAAATTGTAAAACGCGAGAATGTAAACAGGTCATTTCCGTTGCCTTTGGCGATGCTATTCGCATTCCTCATTTGGCGGTTTCAATAAACCAATTTCATGTCATTGAAGGTAACAAGTGCATTTAAATACTGATAACAAAGACTTACCATAACCCGTATATAGAGGGTATAGTGAGCGCCATGATGGTGGAGAGAACCCCCACCACCAAGATGGAGACGCGCATCACCCAGATGATCTCCATCTCGGACGCGTTCTGCCTGAATATCAGCTTGTACACGTTCCTGGACGGAAGAAGAAACATTTACCCACCTACCCTCAAATACCATTTTTTGACAAGTTTCTTATAAGTGGTAGCCCGGCCTCACACATCCAGAATAGCTATCTGAATTCATAATCTGAATTAATTCGGATCCGGAATTCAGAAAACTTGTCAGTATCATTTTTACAGATCAATCTGAGAAATTCATAACCTGAAAAAATATTCCGGGCGTTTAGAAATTCACAATGTGAATTCAGATAGCTATTCCGGATGTGTGAGGCCGGGCTTAGATACCCAAAACTGATGTAAAACTTTTCCTAATAAATAAAATCATATAAAAAAAAATACTAACAGACAATTTGAGTCATTTTTTCAACCTAATATGTGATTTATAGATTCCGCTAAAGGACACGGCTTTCTTATAAAAGTTGTTCAAATCTAACTCCATTGCTCGAAACTAGGGCAACTTGGCCTATACTATTAAAATCAATGTAGTTGCTAAAATATTTCCCAATTACACTCAATTACTCTGGACAACACACAAACACCTCACTGCCTCACCTGGCGAACATAGACGAGGCGCTGAGCACACTAGAGTCAGCCGAGGACATAACTGCCGCGGAGACAGCTCCCAGCCCAAAGAAGGACACGTAGTCCGGCGTGAGGTGCTGCAGCACCAGTGGTAGGATCATGGACGTCTGCTCTGACGTCAGCTCGCCTTCCGGAGTCAGGTCGCCGTGGTAATCTGTCTCGTTCCACGCTATAGGGATCATAGATTGCTTAGAACTCTAGATAACCGTTTTTGTACATAACTTAATATGAATTATATTTTCTTTTAATAATATTATCTATAACTCTCTTTCAATTCTTTGGCTTTTTTCTTTCTTTCAGTGTATTTTTCAGTGTGTAATTTTATAAATGTTGTATTCCTATAATTGGTTTATGCTTCAGAATACAATTAGTAAAGAGTAGTATAAATTTTGATAATGTGTATACTATTACCTGTTGTTAGAACCTTAATTAAATATATAATCCAATCAGTCATAAATCAATATTAAGTACAGGTCAAAATGTATATTTATAATAAGCAGGGTCATAAAATCGTTCGATTCTGAAAATATTTTTTATTCACGGCCGTCTACAATTCAAGCAGTAAAATACCAATGCCATGTTACGCTGAAAACTTTTAGATTACAACTAAACTACACTAGACAAACTTCCAGGAAACTCGACACTTTCTTTACATTTATGGTTATCAGAATGTAGATCCTATCCAATTACCTTATGATTACAATATGCCAAACATGGGGGAGATCAGTCAACCCCATTTTTAACCGACTTCAAAAAAAGGAGGAGGTTCTCAATTCGACTGTATGTTGCTTTATTTTTCAAAAAACATCTTCAAAAGCCGTAGGACTGTCGAGTCATACAATATTTCAATAGATAATTTAAGAAATAAAGATTTCCCTACAGTTAATTTCTTGCCACGAAAGGTGGTAAGCTAGCAGAAACTCGATGCGACAACCCATAATGAGATAAAGGCACATCAAAGAACACCTACTTCTTACTATGACTTGGTATAAGCTAATGATTATAATGTCGTCGATAATGGTAATCAAGATGACAATAATTATGATAATATACATGATAATAATAACAATGAAGATAATTATGTATTTATTCATATATGTATTATGGTGATGATGTTTTTATAATTCAATCTTTATCTTGAAAGTACATTTTAGACTGCCCTCCCTTTTTTCCTTCCCTTGTGTCCTTGCTGTAAAAAGAATAAAATAAATAAATAAATCTACTCACCAGTGCCCTTGGCAATGGCTCCGATGAGCACGGGCGGGATGGCCATGAAGATGCAGCCGATGGCAGCCACGTAGGAGAGCATCTGCGCGCGCCCCGCCGTCTTACTGCTCAGCACGCGTTGGAAGTACACCTGGCCGTATACCACACTTGTCAACAATATTTAAAACTTGTCATGATCATCATCATGATCTCAGCCACAGGATGTCCAGTGCTGAACATAGGCCTCGCCCTAGGATCTCCACTTCGACCTGCTGGAAGCGGAATGCATCCAGCGACTACTTGCAACCTTAGCTAGGTCGTCCGTCCACCTTGCTTTTTAGTCATGTGTTATACCCAATTTATTTAAACTTCAAATTTTATGAGAAAAAAATCTCCTTTGGGAGGGCTACAAGAGGTAACAGAATTCAGCAGTGAATAGTAAAAGTGAAAGAAATGGAAGTTTAGTCCAGCATATTCATTAATTACATACTGATGTTATTTTTTTAGTCAATCAAATACTAACATAAGTCAAGTATTAAAGTAAACGGAATAGACAGCCAACAACTCAGGCCAACAATGTAACATGATATCATAATATTTTTTCAATATCCCAGACAATAACTTTCCCAGCTTGAAATTGGACGCAGAATCTCACATTTCATGTCAGCTCTATTTTAAAACACACATGAAAATTAAATAATAATGTACAATATAAATAAAAAATACTGACGCTTTTGTAATTAATTTGTGAGTCTAACATTATATAAATTATTTATTTTGTGTCGAGCAACTTTGCTCAGAATATTCATTTGTTTCGAGAACGTCTTTCTATTATCCCTCTATATGGAACGCTTCATGAATAAATAACAAGACACAATCATATTGCTTTTCTATTACAATCATTGTTCAGCTTTTCTGAAAACTTATGTAACTCGAATTGTATTCCCCGTAAAGTCAGTAATATCTACTTTGTAATTTGATGAAGAATAAGAAAGAATTGTTCCTAATACAGAAAATAGCAACAGTTTTTTTTTCTCTCTCCCATTTTAACAACACATACTAAAAAATAAAATGTAGTAGAATGCGATGACAAAACACACGTGAATGAACTAAGAAATTATAAACATTAAAATCTCCAAGTTCTAAAACTAGATTGAGATGAATAAGAGCTGCATAATTACTATGAGACTAAAAACTCACCTGCCAAGGAATCCCACCAAAGATCAGCAGCAATCCGTAATCAATATAGAACCAGTAGTACTGCGAGTCGATCTTGCCGATCCAATCCACCTCCATGGAGCTGAGGGGTTTGACGTGGGGATTGGCCCAGGCGAAGGGGATGCACATCCACAGCCCGATGAAGATGCAAAAGAGCTGGATGACGTCAGTATAGGCCACGGAGTAGAGGCCGCCGAACAACGTGTAGAATACTGCTACACAAGCGCTGAATATCACGGAGGTGCGGTGGTCCATGTCGATGATCACCGCCAGGGTTGCACCTGGTTTAAAAGATTTCGTTATTTATATAGCCAGGATTCCGTAGTTTCTGAAAGATTATAGCCCCGATGTAAAGGGCATTAGATCAGCTCTAAAAATAAAGGAACGAAAATAATTATAAAAGTGTTGGGACAGTTTTTGGAGTTTAAATATAAAATAGATTAGCAAAATATAATAAGACTTTCCATGTAAAATTATTCTGAAATAAAAACAACAGATTGGTAAAAATATTCTTCATATTCTGGATAGTAAAAAGTGACGACTGTGCTCAATACCAAACAATTAAAGAAAACTGTATGTTAAAATCAATTGTTTTAGGTGTTCATAACGCTGACAAATCGTAGCACAATCGAAAATTCCACAAAATCAATAAGTACAATTGATCTAAATTGTGATTGTATTAACATTTTCAATAACGTTATTCTGCCAAGACCATATAAGTATATCTAGATGGCATTAGATACAACTATCGACTTATATGAATTCCACAGTAACTAGACTACCTCAAGTAAGTTTGACAAACATATTTTCTCACCCTCAGAGTAAGATGTAGGAACAAGATAATCCTACCCCTTCGCTTGAACAGTTTAAGCCTTTGGTCAAACAACCCTACAACGCCTATCGTGAAAGGGGAGCGATTTACAAGCATTAAGTTATTTTTAACAAGCTCTATAGGATTAACGAAAGAATAAGGATTTTTACAATATCTTTTACTTATAACCTTATGACCTTAATAACAAGCGTTGTCACTAACCCAACAAAAAGAAATGGCGCTAATTAATTATTACACAGACATATTCATTTCATTTTAGGTAGAAAGACCAACACATAAATACGGCAGTAAAAGAATCAAGCAATTTTGAAACTGCCCAAAAGTTTTAATTTGAAAAATCCTTCAAATTTAAATCCCAACTCGCTTGTAAAGAGAGACGCAGACAGATAGACGAGCCGAGAAAACCATTTCTTTTATGTCCAGTTAGTGGAATGAAACGTTTATGTCGCTTCTTGAATTACGTCAACTCGCGACAAGGGATTGAGTAAATTAAGATCGCAAAATCTTAACATAATCGCTTTTTTAAGTGTCGCAAAAGAATTAAAGATTTAAAACAGATAGCCAATCTTGATTTCAATATTAAAGGTTAGGATGGATCGGGGTGCCGGTAAATAAGTGGTAACTGGTACCATTTTAATCAGCTCGACCTTCATGTACTTTAGCATTAACGATTTAGTTAGGTTTAACTTTCTTACGCTTAATCGAAGATATTACATACATACATAAACTCACGCCTTGTTCCCAGAAGGGGTAGGCAGAGGTGCCAGGGCACCCACATTTCGCCTTGTATGTTCCGTCCCACAATGTGATAGGTGGCGAGCCTATCGCCATATCGGGCACAAATTCCTGACTCTGGGCTGATACTGAATAGAAAAATCCAATATCACTTTGCCCAACCCGGGATTCGAACCCGAGACCTCAGCTTTGTAACCGTACCGTAGTACAACTACGCCACCGAGGCAGTCATCCATCGAAGATATTAATATCGTATTTGCACTTTAAATGTTAATGTCCGATTTTGTGTAACAAATATTCCCTACACGCTTTTCTACAATCAATTGCATTTATGAAGTCACAGTGAGATGTTGAGTATGACGCCGCATTTTAGCATCAAAACTACACACCTCTAGACACAAACACCTCTAGAAATTGTCACCACCTAGCGATAGGTCTCGGAACTAATAAAAAAGCTGTAGATTAAACTTAAATGACGGAACACTGTGAATAAGTAACACTGAGTAACACCATGATATCTCTTTTAAGAAAATGAAGCAGTTAATGAACACGACAGCCAATAATTAAAGTATATTAAGTACTTTTTACGGATTACATAAAACACTCTAGTAACATAGTTATTAGTAGGACTTTAATAAAGTTTTACCATCTACCAATACGATTTGCGGTTGCACTTAATCATTATACCACTAGCGCCATCTATTTCAAAATGTAAAACTCAAATTGATTTTCCTCTACATAATATTTGTATCTTAATTTAGATAATAAAACAATGTAAATGTTAAAAACGATAACATTCAGTTGCAGTATATTTTTCATGTCGAAATTAATAAAACAACCAAAAAGAAAATTCATGTCAAAAGAAATTATCGCGCACGCACGAGTTTTCGTTTTAACCCTTTGTAAAATCTAAAGTTTATTCTCGGAGTCACGTAAATCATACTGGGTATCTCAAGACTGCTTCCGAAAACGAAGCCGGGTGGTAGTTTTAGTGACTACAAACACAATGCAACTATAAATTTCGCTAAGAAACGCGACAATTATTTTTTATGATTTTTTAAATATCGTCATTTTTGGGTGGTAACTCCATAGTTTTAGCAAAAATAATAATTTAAACTCTTTTGTTCCTTAGAGTATTTATAAATAAAAGGGTATACACTATTATTTTAAGAAAAAATGTAATTTTAACACCCAAATATGGCCAGAGGAAAAAAATAAGAAAAAAAATTTTCGCTTTATTTGCAACTTTTTCTGTTGCTTTGTGTCTGAAGTCGCTTAAACTACCACCCGGCTTCGTTTTCGGTAGCAGTCTTGATATACCTTGTATAATTATATTCCATTGGTGATAAACTTGTCTGCTAAAACTTTACGCAATATCTAATACTGTTTTTTTATTTGCTTATTTTGCATGATCCACCAACAACCATAACCATCTGTTAGCCCCCGTGGGTTGGTTATTTAGACACCGGCTGTGAAACGTGAGACGGCGGCTTCGAATCCCGGCTCGAAACAAATATTTATGTGATTGTCAGTGTCAGATCTGTGAGTTTGTCAAACCGAAAAGTCTCTCGTAGTTCCTTATACATACGACAAAAAACTCGATATTATTGTAGCGTCTGGACTATATAAGTAGTGTATTCATTTATTTTATTACCCAAATATAGCAATATTTCAAACTAGTTAAACCTCTGCCTCCAAATAGGGATGAACTTAGTTTCTAGACATAATGCTAAGACAACGAGTGTCTTATACTAAATATAATAATATCGTGTAGTTGTCATCGCGTGAACATTCACAATTTAGTTTTATTGTATGTTTATGAGACCAGTCGTGAAACGTCATGAACTTGCACGCGTATCGTCTATAAAATAAAACGTGGTATTTTTAGCCGTAACCTCAGTCACAATGTGACCTTTGATGAAAAGGAACGTTCGTTTTGGGGTGAATGCTGTTATACATTTTCTTCTTTCACTGTAGGCCTTTACACCGAATATTCGAGAGAAAAATTTTTTTTTATTCATCTCAGAAAGGTTTCCAGTCATTTTTTTTTCATAAATAATGTAATATCACGCAGATATCGTCCCCAACGAATTGAATCCTTCATGAATTTGGTTTCTCTACAATAAAATATATGTACCTAGGTTGTCACAATTTTGTTTTTTAAATTGTTACCTTTCTTTTGAGCCCTCCCATAATCGAATCAAAACCCCCCCACATCGATATTACAATCCGCTAGACATGTCACTGTCTAAAAAGATACAGCTTTATCATTATTACACTATTATTCGTTAAATAAAAGATAAAATTCACAAAAATAAATATTTAAATAAATATAATTTATATTTACAAACATCGTGAACAAACAAAAAAGCCTTTTAAATTATTTTGCACAGACAAATTGGAGCTTTCGATCTAGTTTTGTAAACCAAGCCCACAAACAGAACTCAATCAATCTCTCTATTCACAAAAATACCACGCCCCTCCATAGAAGTCAGTAACAGAACTAGGAATAAAGACATTTGCAGAGATTGGAAAATGTTCTGTTTCATCGGTGTGGCCTTTTCAATTACTTATTGACTCTCGTTTATTTTTCTAGTTTATTTATTTGGACATTGTTTGGTTTTGTTTGACAAACATTTCGAGTATTGTTGTACTGTTTTAGTTGACGTCTTGCAGTGAATAGAAAATTGGATCTCTTATTTTATAAGAAAACTTTGAGTGTAATGTAATAATCTACTTTACATGAGAAGGCTCGTTACATTTAGGTGTCAACTATAAAAATAATTAATCAAGCCTATAGTCCTTTTCTTAAGTTGTAGTTTGTGATAGTTGTAAAGTCATGTTAAATTCTTTAATTACATGAGTATATTTCTCAGCGGTAGACAAGTTCCAAAAACCCATTAATCCATAAATGCTTTTTGACCTAAAAAGAGCATGTATAGAACTACCAAATAACTTTACTTCAAAGCTGTAGAATTCTGTATTTATTTTCTTTGTACAGATCGGAAAAGTTTGCAGCGCCTTGAAAATCAAATACAGTTTTACTTCAAACATAGGAGTTGTGGATCCCGGCACCAGCCCAGTTTGTTCAAAGTAACGGTGTAGATCTAAACACTGAGCAAACTGTACGTCTGTAGGAATTGGCTGCGGTTTTGAATCCTCTAATTTTATTTGTTGTAGTTGTAGTTGTATCAGCCCATATAGGTCCCACTGCAGGGCACGGGCCTACTCTACAATCGACAGTACGATTGAGAGTGGTTAGGTCATATAGTACACCACGCTGGCCTAGTGCGGGTTGGCGGACTTACATACCATAGAATTTTTTTTTTAAACGCTATGGTATGCAGGTTTCCTCACGATGTTTTCCTTCACCGCTTTAGTGCGTGGTGATTGACTATCAACTTTATTTATCCACTGGAAATAGGCAACTGTAAGCAAATACGAAACTGATCGATGCTCTAAACAGTTAAGCCTACTATGAACAGAAACCTAGATCGATTTGGGGTGGTTACAATTTATAACTTAAACATTAGTTGGGAGCTTGCTAATATGGAACAAAACATTTCAGATGCCATGCTTAGAGAAAAGAAAAAAGTAAATAAATTATTGAAAATCTGAATTCGAACACCGCCTGCCGCCTGGGTTGATAGGTATTAAATTTCTATTTTTCCCGCCAAACAGCAATGAAAATACACTTTTGTATTCGAGTTTAAAGGACATTGCAGCCAAAGTAACAACTGGACATATTGAGACTTAACACTTTATGAGTTAGGTTGCCGAGTGCAGTGAATTCCATGCATTTCTTTGTAATTCATATTGTTCTTACTTCTGTCCATGAACAGTCATTTCTCTTACCAACAGGCGAACGAAAGCTTATCTCGCCAATTATGGCAATAAAATAAAATAAAAACAATGTTTGAACAAACTATCTGTATCAACAAATACCACTAAAATTCCAAACAAACCTACAATTCCAACAAATTCCACAAAGCGAAGTAAACACCGCAAAGCTAACGAATCGAGCATGTGCATTCGTCGATATGACAAGTCAACAGTATTCTGTTATACCGCGGTACGGGCGCCGGCACGTGTTATGTAAGCTTGGCAAGCCTACACGAACATTATCCGTGGATTTGTTTATGTAACAAATGGGGAAGCCTTATCTGTATTTAGTAGTTGTAAATGCTTCGATGAGTTTTTCGAATTCTCGTTTTTTATTTATTTGCGAGACGAGTATACCATTCGCCTGACGGTTCGGTGACCGCTCATAGACAATAGCAAAACCAAATAACACTATGAATTTTAAAGCAATGCGTGGGATTTCACTGCGCTCGGATAGGATTCTATAAACAAAGTATAAAATGCCATTGCAGCTACTATCGTAATGTGTAAAATCGCTGTCAAAAATTGTGTGTTTGCAGTCTATACACCATTTGGACAACACTGGCTGTACCATCAAACGCTGAACAGTATCTTTATCATTACGGCAACACAGCACAATAAACAACACTCTCCAGCTTGATATTATTATAATAACACTCAGATTTTTTATCAGAATGTTAATAAGACAACACAGAAAAGAAATCCTAAACGAAGCATTTGTATAAATAGAAATATTAGAAACCAATAACCGTAAGCCAAATTAATCTTACAGAGGCTTTTCCGTATTATTAACATGAAACACAAGAACACGTAGAAGCAGCGGAAATCACGTCAATTGGTAATCAGCGAATAATGTAGTTGAGGGTCGCAGCGGAACGCGACTGTATTTTGTGACAATATTCCGGCAAAATAGAGAAAGTTAGGAATAATGACTATGCTACGAAATATACAAATTGGACGGTCCATGATAAATTAATAAAATCATTTTCTTTCTTTCTTCTTTCAAATAATGTGAGTGCTATATGTATATTTGAACAAGGGCTTAAAAATACCTTTAACTTTGCTAAATATGAATCATAAAAGTACATAATTTTATCGTTGGCGTCTATAAAACTAGTGTTATTCTAATAATACTACCAATAAAAACGAATTCTGGAGTAACATGCGGAACTAGGTCAGACTAATTGTATTTTAATGTTATTGCCATGCTTTATGTAATTAATTTGAAGAATATCATATTAATTAAAAGCATCATATAATTTTTAATACATTGGTATTTAAATGTCCATATCTATTATAAAATTTGGTGCTTTTAAACTCACAAATTCAACATAAGGATGAGACGTAACTTAAAACACCAGTAAAATTGAAAACACGCCTTCAGGACGGTAAACTAATTGAGTTTGTTTTAAAAGGGCCGCAAACGAGGTCGCCCGGCGCCTAACAAAAGGTATTAATCTGAGAAATGTCAAAGGGCGTAGTCAAGCTGCCCTGTGCCCTGAATCTGTAAACTAGACTAGATTGACAGAACTATGTGAACTGAGGCAAGTGTTGTTTGGTAATCACAAAGATATCAAAACAATTCAATTGACACTAGAATTGGATAGTAGTAAATCATACAAGTGCGTGGTGGCCTGTTGGTAAACGGACTAGACGCGGCTGCCAACATGTTCACGGTGGTCGCGGGTTCAAATCCCAGGGCACACCTCTGACTTTTCGGAGTCATGTGTGTATTGACAGTCAATCACCACGTACTAAAATAGTGAAGGAAAACATCGTGAGGAAACCTGCATACCATAGCGATTTATAAGAATTTCTATGGTATGTAAGTCCGCCAACCCGCACTAGGCCAGCGTGGTGGACTATATGGCCTAACCACTCTCAATCGCATTCTCGATTGTAGAGGAGGCCCGTGCCCTGCAGTGGGACGTATATGGGCTGATACAGAAATAATAAATAATTATTTGAATATGAATAAAACTGACGACAGTTAACCAAGCTTCGAATAGTATGGCACTGTTCACCATACATACCATACCAGACAACAAATTTATACGATCTCCATAATAGCATCAACCTCACTAGCGACAATGAAGTATTCCTGATAGATAAATGTTCAAAAAGAAGATCATAATCTAACCCAACATGTAACAGTCACTGAAAACGACACACATGTCACGCAATTTCACAAAATCACCTTGCGATGAAATAAAATTGACATAAAACATACCATAGAAACATCCAAGTTATTACGAAATTCAATAAGTGTCCTTTTTAACCTCAAAGGACCTGCTATTACATTATATAATAGTGTTGATTGCTTTCATAAGTCCGTGTCAAAGTTATTTGGGGACTGATCGATGTGGCCGTAATAACTGTAATATGAGCGGTGCGTGCGTGGGAAACAACACGTGAACGATTGCGTTCAGTCGACATGTGCTTAGTTTTTCATTGACTAACATTAGTTTATCAGTATCAACCCATACACGTCCCTCTACAGGGCACGAGCCTACTCTACAATCCAGAGTACGATTGAGAGTCTTTAGAATATATCCACCACGGTAGCTTAATGCGGGTTGGCGGACTTACATACCATAGAAATTCTTGTAAATTGCTATTGTGTGCAGGTTTCGTCTCGATGTTTTCCTTCGCCGTTTAAGTGCGTGGTGATTGGTTATCTATACACAGATGATTCCGAAAAGTCAGAGGTGTGCCCTGTGATTTGAACCCGCGACCATCGTGAACATGTTGGCAGCCGCGTTTGGTCCATTTACCAACAGGCTACCACGCTCTTGTGTCCCGTTAATTTAACTTCAAAAAAACTCGTGTCATTAACAAACCAAAACTTTTAAACTGTTTAGAACGAAGTTACGTCATTAAAAATATTTTTTACTGAGATTTATTTCTAAGAATGTGTAGGATATATGAATCCTATGAACTTTAGAAATTAAGCATGTTTTGAATGTATTATTGCTCGCTTTAACAGTAAAAGAATCGTAGCCAGGAAACCTACATACTTGAGATTTCTGAATAAGTTTTTCCAATACATGTCATGTATGCCCATAGCATCATGATCATGATGAGCCAAATCATTCTCCGAATGGACTCCGAAATAGAAGAAGACTAGAGAAAGACTTCTAGTTCCTGTAAAGATACTTCATCTGTTGTTGTTAAATTATCACCTCAATTAACAAATAAAGATGAATACTAAAAGCATGTCTAAATAAAACTATTTAAGCTACATCAAAACAGTACAATAATTATTTCTATTTGAACATAACATAAAAGTCTACACCAATCATAGAAGGCGGGTGGAAGCTGAATGAGTTGAAAGCGGTCCGACATCGCTTGCAATATGAATTTAAATAATTGACGTGTAAGGGCTTCGGGTCGCGCGGAAACGACAACATTCCGACAATAAAATACTCGCTGAAACGAATAAAACTTTATACCATAGCAACCTATTTAGGTCAAGAACGTATAAAGCGTCGTAAAGGTTGTAATTAAAAGATATTTTAAATTGCAGAACACAGATAATGGTGCAGCAAATCAGCTAAATTATTATTATCCCCTATGAACCTTTTGAAAAAATTTGAAAATATCTTTCAAATATATTTAAATTCTTACTGAATACTAAATAAAATCGCGGTTCACTGACAGTTTTCTGCAAGATATGTTGAAACGAGTCAAGCTGTGGCGTAGAGAAACCAAGGCTGAGGCCAATATTGCCACAGGGATAATAAATAGTTCAGCAAATAATTCTGAAAATCCTATTCTTATTTTAATTAACCTTTCATAACGAAATACTCCTTAATAAAATATATAACTATTGTTAACATTATGCTAATTGGGTGCAAACAAGCCGAAAGCATAAATAATGACCTGTTTGGTCTATGACATAAAACAAAATAACGAGAGGATAATAACGAGACAAGTCGTCTCGGAGCAGATAGATATATAAAGCACAACCCCTTAATTTTGCTGTTATTCTTGTTCTAATATTATAATAAGTACACGCACCTTTAGATGAGACTAGAAACTGTAATATTTTAGTTTGTCATTTTATAAGATTTAACTGTTGAAAAGCAATGTAATATTTAATACTAAGTGTTTTTTTTAATAAGATTCATCTTTTTTAAATACTGTCACTTGTAAGTTACTAGAATATTGAACATTGTCGTAGTATTGTGGTGGTAGACAAAAAATATATTTTTATTTATCCCTTCGTGTCAATTACTCCTCTCTACAAGAACTACATAAAAATTAAAAAAAAAACAATAAAATAACCACCGCTATCTTCATAAAACACCTAAAAGATTGCTCAGATCTTATAGAGAAGTTTGCGGTATCTTTGAATTACGAGTATTTAAAGCCAAGGAAAAGAGGAAAATTTGTATCCAAGGACTTATATTCTGTATTGTATTCAGTTGAAGAAAGCCATAGATTTACATGGAAAATGTTATTAATTGTCCGATTAAATGTTTACGCCTCCACTCGCCACAAAGTAATTAAGTAACTCCTTAGATCAAGTTAAGTAAGTTGTTTTAGCAAGTTTATTTACCGTGAAACAACGGTTTATTTCATCTTTCGTGTAACCTTTTTAAGACGTGAGAACTCATTAATATTAAAGATTCTCTTATAGTGACGACTAAGATGAAAATAGTATCAAAAGAACATATCACCTGCCAAATTGTACTTAAATGTGGGAAAAAGACAATACTGCAAAAGAGAAAATGTAGGATGCCTATTAAAAGATCCTTCCCCACTAGCCGGTCACCGTTCATAAGATGCAATAAGGCTCAGCGTGACTGCCAGATATAAAAAGCTAACAGACATTTTTATTTTTAGGTTTACTGCTTTCTAGTTAAGAAGGTAGATAAGTACTGTCAAAGTCTCAACCTCATTACTATTAGCTGCAAAACCGAGACTGCATAACTATTCAGAGTAGTTAAGAAAAAGCAAGTTTGAATTGCAAATCCTGTATAATCACTGTATTGTAAACTTATTTTGAAAAGAGCAACGCTAGAGTTTCTTGCCCGTTCTTCTCTGGCGAAAACAGCCTTGTGAACAGGGTGGTAGTGAAAAAAAAGTGACTGAATCTAAACAATGTATGACATTTTATGGATTCAATAAATATTTTCATAAATATTTTCATTTCATTTCATTTCATTTCAAGTACATTAATACATTTGAGCTTCATTCTGACTGGTACTATTCAATGAAACGCAGGTATCCTCTTACAAATCCTAACCAAATCAAAACTGATAATCTATTTGGAATTTGAAACGAGAGGATCCATTCACACGATGAACGAACTTCATTGCCCCAATTCCATATTGACGCAGCTGACAAAAACTGTGACGCAATTAAGGATCATAGATTGCCAGGTGTGGTGTTACTAGCGCTGCGTCAACAAAATTATTGCGCTGCTGAGTTAATTACGGAAACGGCTGCACGCGGGTAATGCATTACGCGAACTAAGTGCCTCGGTGAGTGCGTCATCGTTTTGTGATGACGTTTTTCTCACCATTTATAATTATTATAGGCAAATTCATGTTAAACACATGCTTTGGGTATCAGGATCTAGGGACTTTTTTTTTGGATGGAAGGAGTTTGTGGTCTCACTAAAGTTCTGAAAGAAATATCTACTTATAAAATAGTTCGCGCAAATATTTGTCTCTAGTATGGACACCACGACGTATCATTTCCCAACTAGCGCATTAATCAGGTCTGCATAAACAAGAAAACTTTAATATGAAATTGAATAGCAAGACCAATAATACTTTTTCTTGTTTTTTACTTTTTTAATAGGATTCAGTACTTAAATGGAGCAAAATATCATATTTTGGTCAATAAAATAGCGAAAATCACTTTATTGACTTTATAAAGAGTGTCAAATTATATTCCTCGAACTGGATTTATAAAAACAATCCCGAATAATTTGGTTTTATGAATTTTGTTACTAACTACTAGTCAAACATAACTGTGGCAGCAATTTCACTCTAAAGCCTTTCCACGCTTAGCAAATAACGTTAAACCGTCGCAGTGGGGCGGAATTACTTTTATTATCATAATGTATAGTATCAGTGTTTAAGTTGTATGTATAAACACGTTGGCAGGGCAAACTAATTTAAAGATCTAGTTCGCCTAACAAAAAACATTTGACCACAATTCCCTGAGATATAAATTCCCTGGCCAAATACTCAGCAGTCCTTGTAGGAGCTAATCAAGAAGTTGTTTGTAATAAGGGCCCTAGAATTATGAAAATTACTTTCTTCTTACACTGTATATTTTACGTTTATACTTTGTACATTTTTACATTATTCCTTTCATGTCCGTTCCTTTTTGTACCGAGCGTCAATCTTCATTTTCATTTTGTTCAAACATTTGTTCGCCTTTTTTTGCGAGTACAAATCAACCACTTTCATCACAAAGTTTCCTATATAAATATATACAAATCATCTTACCGTTAGAAATAAAAATAATGTTTCTGAACATTGTTGTGAAAATAGCATTTCAACTGTCATTCGGTTAATGGACGCGCCTTTATAGAAAGGCGGGGGAATACGCAAAAAGACCTTTTTACTTTCCCTCTAATACCTATTTATATACATGTATATATATCGGTATTTTTGCTATGTACACGTATTAATACTAAAAAATTTAGCTAAATTTCAATACACAAATTTTAATTTTACTTCAAAGGCATTTAAAAGCCTCCGATTTGTAATACGCAATAGTAAAGAATTCAAAAAACCCAAGACGAAAATAATACTCTACAATGCCCTCGTACTTCCTATACTAGAATACGCCAGCGTAATATGGAGCCCTCATTATGATATTTATGTGAAACGCCTAGAGAGTGTTCAAAGACGTTTCTTGTATCATCTCTCTTATAGAGATCAGTTGGCTAAAGAAATATATCATCACTCTGACCGTCTGATACACTACAATATGAGTACCTTAGCCGCAAGCAGAAAGAAAACCCATCTATTGTTTCTACAAAAGATGTTTAACGGTACCTTGGACTGCAGTGAGCTTGTAGGTGCACTTAGTATTAACGCTCCTACTAGAATTCCACGTAAAAGTACATACAACCTCTTATATATTCCGTCATCAAAGACCAACTTGGGTTATTTCTCTGCAATACCGAGGCTCTGTAGACAATATAATGCTATTGCAAAAGCACATGACATAGACATCACGAACATTTCACATTACAGAAAACAAGTTTTGCAATTATTATGTAATAAATGATAAACTTAATTAATTACTTTCTCCTTTATGTTATATTCTTTCTCCATTATGTTATATTCTTTCTCCATTGTGTTATATTCTTTCTCCATTATGTTATATTCAATTTATGTTATAATCACTTTTAAAATTACTTTATTATTTATTAATTAATTGAAATTTAAACTCATCACTTAATTTCAAATTCAGTCTTAATTATTTTTAATATATTTTGTCATTATATAATTATTTAAATTTGCATGCTGTGGTCTCCTATAATTGAAGATCACGTCGAAATGTAAACCACAACAATGCTATACCATTGTCTTCATTATATGTCGTGTATCCTTCGTTGGAGGTCCTCAATTTAAAAAATAAAAGAATAAAAATACTCGAAATGTCTATAACAATTGTTATAAACGCAAATACATACATCGTACGTAAGTAGTTCTATATTTGAATATCATTGTAAATATGAGACACTTTCCATTAAGTTTGGAATAGTCATATGCTAACGACGACGACCTGGTTGAGGTTGTAGGTAGTCGCTGGATTTCATCAGGTCAATATGGCAATTCTTGGGGGTGGCCTATGTTCAGCAGTGAACTTGCTATGACTGAAGAGATAAAGAAACAGAGGTAGAGAGTCATATTCTCTTGCTCGTTTATATATTATGAGCTTCAAACATAAAAATATTATGTATTCATACGTATAATACTATTTTGCGACACATATAACAAACTAGAAAATAATATAATCCAGACTAAGCTTTAAAATAATTCGAATATAAATGTCAGACATTCTGAAATAAAAATATTTTTTATTCTTCAACTGTAGTTATTCAAAGCATGCGATGTAATTTAAAACAATTGAATTCTTTGCATGACTACATTTCATTATAAAATTAATGGGATATGGTGAACAACGCCTATTAAAATAGTTTGATAATCATATTGAGAAGGACTTGTTGGTTACATTTTATGTTACAACTAGCGGTCCGGCCCGGCTCCGCCCGTGTGCAGATACACATTTCAAAATGGCCGCCAAAATATTCAATTCCTACGATCAATTTAAATTATCGACCAATCAAACCACGAAAAACCAATAAATTTTCCTCTTATTTGCTAGATTTTTCACTACTGCTTCCCTAATATAGGTCATAGCGTGATGATATATAGCCTATAGCATTCCTCGAAAATGGCCTACCCAACATTTTTTTTTTAATCTAACTGTAAGTCCTTATATTAGAGGTAACAAACAAACAAACTTTTCAGCTTTATACATTAGTAAGTAAAGATTAGTGAAAGAGTTAATAAAAGCAGGGTTCACGTAAGTTGCTCTCTACTACATAGAGTAGGCCTCTACACGGTATTTTTAACCTTACCAAATATAAAATTACTTTTTTCACAAAAGTGTACCCTACTCAGACTTGAAGGAGTTGGGGCAAAATGATTAATTCATATTGGGCTTACGAGTGTAATATTACGAACCCTTCTTAAAATGATACAATTCAACCGAATTTTTATTTTGCAACGAAAAATACTCGAAAAATTGAAAATCTCCTTTAAACGACAGCTTTGAACTTTGAATAATAAGAATCTTTAAAACACACTGTTAAAAATGGTAAAAGCCATAACCAAAAACGAGGTCTATAAAATAAATCAACAATACTATATAAACAAAATATAGGTCCTTCCCAACCAGTTCATAATATGACATATTTAGAAACACAAACATTATACAATTTATAAAGAATTTTAAAAGAGAGTGACGCCTCTCTATGGCTTGTTCAATCACCACTCTAAAAAAAACATTTTTTTATTGTTATGAATGGCGATACGTGCATGCCGTTCGCCTGATGGTAACAATACATTGAATTACAAAACAATGCTTAGCATTTCACTGTGCTCGCCATCCTGAGACATAAAATGTTAAGTCTCAATATGTCCAGTAGTTACACTGTATATAACGTCCTTCAATCTGAAACACAACAGTGCATTTACACTGCAGTTTGGGGTATTATAAAGTTTCAACTCACCAAGAGCGGCAAGAATCCCGGCTGCCCAGAAGACCTCACCACACAGCGCTGGCAGGAACAACAGTCCTCCCATGCGGCTCCCGAACGAGTCCTGCAGGGGGTCCAGCATCGTCACATATCCCTGCCGCCGCATTGGGTTCGCAAAGAATATCCCGCCTGGAACAAAATTACATTTATAACCACCATAACCATACAAGATTATGAGAATGAATTGTTTATTGTCCTACAGTCAACTCATAATTATTAGTTGGATTATGAAATTTTAAAAATATAGATTTTGTGACACACAAAATAACCTTCATGAAATAAACTCCAATGTATAAAAAAAAAGACGGGTTGCACTCCGGGAGTGCCGACAGAAGTGAAAACTTGATTATTAACGTTGAGCATGTTTGATATTTTGGAATGGTTAGGGAATAATTTTGCACCAATTGCTTTATCAGTATAAAAGTACTATCATTTATGTGGTAGAATACAATATTCATTTATTGCGCTATCGTACACAAACATGACAATTTATATTACATTAAAAATTTAACACTTTAAAACTATTACAATTATTTTACATTAAAAAGTTTATCTCTCCGAAAAATCAACTTTCATCCATAATTTCAACGACTTTTTCACCATCATCATTACCAGAACTATCATCGCCAATCTCTAAAACTGATACGATAGGTTTATGGTAGCTGAAGTAAGAAACGAACAGTTTTGATTCGAACCTATTTAAATGTCTAATAAAGACCGCATCAATAGTAGTTTTGTATTTCGTTGTGCTAAGATTGCGATCATTCGACATAGTTAAACCAAATTCATTATTTAAAAATTCAATTAATAGTTGATTTTTATCGTCTGCGAAGTTTATGTTGAAATCTCCACTCAAAATCATTGGCAATTCATAAAAGCTTTATAAACTGACAGCTAACTGACAGCTGTCTACTCTCCATCCGTCTTACGCTTTTTCGATCAGGTCACGTGTCCTGACGCGAGTTTAAGATTTTATACCCATTACAGAAAAAGTGCTCAACGCCGCTAAAGAAGTTTTCACTTCAACAAATATATTATTAATTTGTAATAAGACTTATAATACCATATTCATATTACTTATACATATGTATGTAAGTATTTATTAACGGGCACTCAGTACTTAAAGCTCTGTTTACAACCCATATTTCTATCATTGTTTTCTTTTCTTTTTTATTACTATGAATGAACATGGAAATAAAACTATGACTTACGGATTTATTATTATTTTTAAATGTAAAAATGAAACAAAATCCGTGATAAAATCCGTAAATAATTGATTTGTTTTATTTCAATCAATAAATTGTTTTCATTTTCATTTTGCCACCAGCTTTGCAAATAATTTTACCATTTAACAACAATTTTAGCAGCTGAATGCTTGGATGTCTCTGTTAAAGTAATAATACTGATTGTTACGTACCAAATACAAGCGAGAGTGCGTATCCGAAGGGAGCCTGGCACCACACCAGCCCCGACGTGTAGATCGCCTCGGCCGTGCCGTTGATGTAGCCGCCGCCCACCCACGTCGCTGCACAATAAAAATCATACTATAGTAGTTAATGTAGATTTAAAATCAAAGAAAAATGGGAAATATACCATTAGACCAGGGCTCGGCAATCTTTTGAGTCGGAAGAGCCAAAAATTACAATTTACAACATTTCCAGGTTTTTAAAGACACACCTTTTTTTTCTGACGGAAGTTACGTCGCCCGTCACGGGGGACGGGTGCGCTAAAAAGCCAGGACAAGTGGCTGAGAAATAGAAATAGTGCCTAATCGTCATTAATAGATTCAAAAAGATTTTTTAGTACATTTTTTTAATAAATTTTATTGGCGTATGGAATTAAAAAGCGGCGTGCCATAGGAGAGGCCTATGTCCAGCAGTGGACGCGAATAGGTTGATGATGATGATGATGATGGAATTAAAGAGCTGCAGCTTCACATCCAAAGAGCCGCATACCGGCCCGCGTTGCCGGGCCCGTTACAGAATTGGTATGTTTAGTATTATTTACTTAGATCATTATCATTTATAGACTTTTAGATTAGGATTCAATCTGCTGAACACTCTATCAAATTAGGATTGTTTTTATCCTTAACCAATCTTATCCACTTCTATAAAGATACAATATATCCTAATCTTCACATTCAAATAGGAATGATAGGGTCGGGCCCTATCATTCCTATTTGAAGAGGGTTTTAATACAAAACTATCTATCAGATATAAATATCTAGAGCAAAAGTATATCTAACAAAAATAAATTCGTATATATAAATAACACCCAACAGTCACATACATACATAGTCTTGACCCCACACTAAGATCGAGTCTTGTGTCGTGGGTATCGGGAACTACGAGAGATTTTTCGGTCTCACAAACACCCAGACCCGGAAGAAATATTTGTGGGCCGCACAAACATTTCTCTCGGTGCGGGGATCGAACCCGCGGCCTTCTCGTATCTCAGGCAGCGTCTAACCACCTACGCCACGGAGGCTGTCAAGTTTGTATATGCGAGTGATGTGAATGGGACACGCGATAATACGTTCATCTTTAAGTTTTGTGTATTTACATTTTGCCTTTACCAGGTCACCTTTACTGGTGGTAGGTCTCTCATATGTGAAAGGCTGCCTGGGTGGGTACCACCGCAATGTCTATTTCTCCCGTCAAATAGCAGTTTAAATGCACTGTTGTGTTTCGGATTGAAGGACATTGTAGCCAGAGTAACTACTGGACATATTGAGACTTAACATCTTATGTCTCAGGATGGCGAGCGCAGTGGAATGCCAAGCATTGCTTTGTAACTCAAGGTGCTGTTTGGTTGTACTAATGTTCATGAGCGGTCGTATCGCTTACCATCAGGCGAACGGCATGCTCGTCTCGCTATTCACTGCAATAAAAAAAATATATATAAAAAGTACCCTGAACCGTCCAGAATACATGAAAAGATGGATAAATGTGGATGAAGCAAAAGTAAATGTAAGGATCAAGCAAAGTGGCGGTCCATAGTCTCTGCCTACCCCTATGGGATGTTTGAATGTACCATTAACACGAAATCAAATATCAGTTTCTGAAACTATGCAAATTTCTCGTGACCCGAAATAATTTAATATGCGTAACCATCACTGAAACCGGTAAATTATTCAACGGCTTATCCAAATCTGAAATTCCATCCCTAATAACAATAAAAAATCATAAATCTTGTAGTACAATTTAGACAAGTATTCAATTTTACACAACATCCCCAAAGTACCAACTACAGGCTACACATTTTAACAACGCTAATTAATAATTTTGTGAACAACCGTTTAACCTTTTCAACTAACACAGAGTTATAAACTAAGTTACTATTTACGTGAACCATTAAATTGGACATTTTAAACTCGAAGTCATATGAGCAATTAGCGAAATTAATTTTCCTTTTATTGATATACTAGCTGTCGGGCCCGGCTTCGCCCGGGTGCAGATAGTTTTTGAGTCCAATCCACATCAAGAACATATTATTTCGCGTGTCTACTAACTATATTTCCCGCGTGCCGTCGACTATATTTCCCTTCCGTAGGAGAGGACATCCCGTGCCAACAATTTGAATTTGAAAGAGTAGAAAATATGTATATTTGGTTTCCTGACTCATCCCACGGGAACACTACATTTTTCGGGATAAAAAGTAGCCTATGTGTTAATCCAGGGTGTCAGCTATCACTATACCAAATTTCATCAAAATCTGTTGAGCCGTTTTTTCATGAAAGAGTAACAAACATCCATACATACATACAAACTTTCACCTTTATAATATTAGTAAGGATAAATTTCATATTATTATGTACTAGCTGTCGGGCCCGGCTTCGCCCGGGTGCAGATAGTTTTTGAGTCCAATCCACATCAAGAACATATTATTTCGCGTGTCTACTAACTATATTTCCCGCGTGCCGTCGACTATATTTCCCTTCCGTAGGAGAGGACATCCCGTGCCAACAATTTGAATTTGAAAGAGTAGAAAATATGTATATTTGGTTTCCTGACTCATCCCACGGGAACACTACATTTTTCGGGATAAAAAGTAGCCTATGTGTTAATCCAGGGTGTCAGCTATCACTATACCAAATTTCATCAAAATCTGTTGAGCCGTTTTTTCATGAAAGAGTAACAAACATCCATACATACATACAAACTTTCACCTTTATAATATTAGTAAGGATATTAATACAGTATGTTAACTGTATTTTTAAATAAAAACTTCATGCACTATTCTCTCAGTATGTGAAAGATACTCTACGGCCTATGCCTGAAAATTTGATAAAGGAATTAAAAAGGCATAAGTAATATTAAATAGCAAAATAATAATTAATAATAATCATGCGGTAAATAATACGTATCACCCACGTAAAATAACAATAAATACAGGATAAAAGTATTCGTAGATACAAAAATATGTCCGTCAAAAATACACATAGCATCCATTGATAGCATCGGATAAAATAAACGAAGCTCAATGTAATAAATATCCATTACGAATTAACATAAACGTAATAAAATGACTTCTAATAAAATATCTTTTATACATCAAATTTCATTTCTACCTCCTCAATTCATGAAACAAAATATAAGACAATTTCAAACTCCAAAGAATACCCTATATAATAGCTATTTACCAATCGATAAAGCAACAATATAATCAAAATACCAATACGACTGAGGTGGAAGTTTTACTAGCGCGTAAAAACCGAAATGGTTACTACGGTCAGAACAACCATTCATGGTACGAATTAATTAAGACGCCAATTACCATCGTAGTCGAGCTCCGAAGTTAAACAATTAACGGCTTATGTAATCACTGAATAAATAGCTCCTCACTGAAGGGATGAAGCTGTATCCCTGTGGACATTGTGCGAAACTGAGTGCTCTTGTAATATCTTTAAACCATTTGATGCCATAGTTATTTATTAGGCTAGTCAGAACAAAATTAGTTTTTAAATTACAAATATACATAGTTTTCTAACGAGTATTTTCTAAACATAACTAAAGTAAGCAGAACAATAAAATATAAATCTTCTTGGACCTCAGAACAACAAAGCATTAATTCTAAGCCACCAAAGAAAGTACTTGCACGATATAATCCTGCAATAAATAACTACTACTCGTATTATGTAGAACATTAAGTAAGAAGATAGACTCTAACATCGGCCAAATTTTGCGAAATAAACAGATATTGTAAAAAATATATACTTGTTAATTGCCATTATGGAAAGGTGACAAAATATCGCCAGCCAAAATGTATTGCAAACCGAAATATCACAAGCGAACTACATCTGTATCTTATATGATTGGTGATGACTAATTAAACCCAAGATGGTGATTGATTGAGAAAGGTTAGGGGATATGGTTCTCAATCTTAGTCTCGATTGTAGAGGATACCCTTGCTCTGCAGGAAACGTATAATGGGCTGATACAAATAAATAATAAAGACAATAAAATTCCGAAATGTACAGATAATTAAGTTTCATTTACACAAAGCACTACTATAATTTAGAATCTCAAACGAAAATTCAGTAGGTTGACGTAATATTTAAAACACCTGCATTCTTATATATCTCCTTAAGAACAGCCATGGCAACATACAGAAGTAGTAGTAGTGATTGTGCCATAAATTTTCTACGATCCTCCAAGCTACACAGCCATTTACTAGTTAATCTTAATGGAAGTTTTGCAATTATCTTCAGCAGTTGAGCTCCTGGTAATTAATACAGACTGTTGGTGCCAGCACCCACCTGTCATGGTGAATATTCCAACAAACAGTCCAATAGACCGTCCAGCAAGCATCACCTCCTCTTCAGAGTCATTGCCGGGCGGTTTCTTCCGACCAGCCCAAATGCCCACCGCCAGAATCAACACGTAGAACAGAATGATAGAAATCACGCCCGCTATGTTGATCATCTTGATTGTTTGTCTTCCACCTGGACAGGCAATTAAAACTAAGGGTTATTTAGAGTTGCCACCTCTATTGTCTTTAATATTCTAGTATTGGGTATCTCTGTAGTAAGCAATCAATATACAACAAATTTTCAGAATAATTCGGATCAATCGATTGAAATTTACATTCATTAACATTACTATGCAAATACAATTTGTATGATGGGTTTTGATGGTAGTTATCATTATTATATTATTAAACGAAGAGCCTATACAACTATAAAGAACAATAATCGTTAATTATCGACTATTCTACAACAGTGCTGAAGTATTACCGCGGCGCTCTATTCCAAAGTTAGGCTGGTCGTTATGCAATAGCTCAGCCCAATGGTTCAATTTTTCGAACGGTTATATCACTCAAAATACTTTTATTAGGGCTGTAATCATTATTTCATAGGATTTTGATGTTGTAAATGTTGGCTACTAATTAGTTATTGATGAAATTATGTTTCTAAGTTATATAAACTTAGCTAGCCTGGTAACCTATAGCTTATTATGTACACAGGGATTGTAATTAGTTTTAGGTAAAAGATCGTCGCCCTTGCTATTTTTTAAAGTTTTATCTATTACTTTTCTTGTCTTAGAGTATGTTAAAATTAACATATTATGGTAATTAAAAAATTAACGCGATATGTGCTAATGTATTCATAAAAACCTATCGATAAGGAATTTAGATATTCTAGGCTCAGTTTTGAATGAAGAACAATGTAGAACAATTCATAAATGTATGATACTTACTTATTTATGTTCAAAAATACTCCTCGTCGCTAGTCTGTGGCAACTTCCAGGCGGTCACTGGGCCGGGCAGTGAGCGCTCGCCTCGTAACCAACCACCATTACCAAAACATACAGAATAGAACACAGAGCGTCGGCACCGGCCACGAGAGCACCCGAAGCGCCCGTCGCGTTACACGCTAGCCTCACGCGCGCCACAGCTGTCGCCCCATCGGAGGGAGGTTTTCTGCGAAGGGCTGTTCCTGGTCCTGAAACTTAGCCCGCACATGGGTGCCCGTGCCACATTAATGTACGCTCTCTCGCCTCACTTTATGCTCCACATTACGAACGCTCACGTGTATTAAAATGACAGCGGGTCGACGCCGAGCGCGACGGGGGCGGGGGCGGGAGAGGCGCCGGCCGTGCTCCGGATCGATCCTCTGACGTCATTGGTCCGCGCCGAGCGCCACGGCGCAGGTGCTGCACCTCCTCCGCGCCCGGCGACGCGTGCGGGCCTACGCTACGCCCACGCTACATCTCCTGCCAACTACTAACACTCACCCCCGCAGGCTTAAACTACGCTGCAATGAATATCATACCAAGTTATAAAGGTCGAAAGGCAGCATGCGCCAGGAGTGGGTCTCGTAACGGCACGGTACCAGCTCGAGGTCCCATTGACAAATTGATTGATGAGTGAACCGCCCGTGTCCCAGGTATCAGAGGGCACAAAAGTTCACAGCGTCCTCGTCAGGTACACCATATCTAATACTTAACGAGTCTCAATTTGTTTTGATTTGATGAAAACGCATAATAATAAATTAATAAATAATAAATTATTTTACAAACTTAACAGTATGAACTAAAATGCACTGTTACACCATTTCTAAATAGGGTAGCAGCGTTAAGCCTTATTGGAAATTCGGTAAGCCCTGTATTACCTATCTACGAGTACGTGTATCGCTATCAATAGTTAATTCGGCGCTGCTCACGCAACGGCGCCATTACATTAATATGCGCTGCCCCGTTAAACTCTGTATCGACAACAAACATCCCTCATTACATCCCCTTCATTATTTTTTAACGGCATCAATTATTGAGTAGTTTTGTATAAGAAAGCTTTGTATCGTTGCTCGGAAAGACTCGAAGAGAGAGAGATAGTAAGAGAAGAAGTGGTCCTTCTCTTACTATCTCTCTCTCTCTCTGTCTCTTTCTAATTCATCTAATAACATACTTATAAAAATAAAAACCGACTTCAAAACAAAAAACCACTAAAAACCAAAAAATAACAAAATAATAAGTACCACTGCAAAGCAAAAAAAAATATTTATTTCATAGAACCAAACATACAGATATTTAAATTAATATAAGGCATAGGTCCTGCATGTTTGGTACTTGGCGGCCCGCCTTCAATATATTATGCATATATTCTGATTTGTTGGCTAGTCAAATCATTAAGCAAATTAATCAACAAGCACAAGTTCAAATTTTTTGGTTTTTAGTGGTTTTTTGTTTTGAAGTCGGTTTTTATTTTTTTCTTAAAAATTTTAGTTATTTTTATCTTTTTAGTGTTGATAGGAATTTAAATGAAGAAGATTTGGTCCCCACAAGGAATATGTTCTTTCCGATGATAATGAAATCGATAAAATTGGCTAAAAGCTGCCGAAGATATTGGAGTATTCACATATTTATTATTTTTTTCTACCCATACCAATGATATTCATCGTACTGTAATTGATATTAATGTGTGCGTGTTAAGTAAGTTCTTAATTAAAATTCTATGAATATTTCGAATCTAGATATGATTTAGGAAAAGAGTATACATGAATATTTTATGAGGCAATCTACATTAGCTAAAAACTTTCTCTCATGAAACCAGTCGTTATTCAAACAACTGTCAAATTTGAAAGTGTCTGTTGTTTTGTCAAAAGTCATGTCGGAAGTGAGGACGTGAATTTGAATTTTAGGATTTGTTTATCAAAATTCGCTTTTAAATGTTCGATTGATAAAATCAACAGTGTTAAAATAAGAAGGGCACTTCTTGTACTACCTCCCGTTAAAGACTTCGCAAAGTCGGCAACATGCATGATACGGTAAGAATATTTTGTCGCTAGATCTAGCACCTTATTACTCATTAGTGTTTTTTTTTATTGCCTTATAGGCAGACGAGCTAGCGGCCCGCCTGATGGTAAGCGGCTACCGCTGCTCATGGACCTCCGTAGTACCAGGGGACCAGCACAACAAAGTCGCTGCCTACCTCGAAGAGAGTACTCTCCTTAAACCTCGTTTGAAGAAGGACAGGTCATAGCGCTGAGGAAACACCGATGCAGGGAGTTCATTCCAGAGCTTGCACGTACGTGGTAGAAAAGAACGCTGGAAACGTACCGTTCGGGAGCGGTACTCTCCAAGTGGTGGGAATGAACTCTACTGCGGAAACGTGTGGTGCGATGGTACATAGGCGACGGTGGTACCATCTCAAACAACTCTTCGGAGCACTCCCCATGGAACAAACGATAGAACAGTGTAAGTTATTTTAATAAAATTGATCAGATTTACTTGTGTATTATTTGACTAATCTCTCCAACGAATACCTTATTGTTTCTTCAAGCCGTTTTACATATTTCAAATTAACTGGAATTGATATTATAAATTGTAAAGTCCCACAATAGGCCAGAGTGATGGACAATAGCCTAAAGCGAACTTTCGATTGTAGTGCAATCCCATCAAGAGTAGGCTATTATCTAGACTTATATCAGTGTGTGACTTGATGATGATGATGACATCAGAGTGTAGATCACTTTGTGTTAAATACTGGTTATAGATATATCATATACTGGCTATCCAGGACTCGAGGTAACTTTCATATGGTAGATATACCTATGGTTTTAATTCTGATATTAGTAATTCAGTACCCTGATAAGGGTCTAACGTCCAATAAAAAGTGTAATGTCTTAGACATTGTGTTCAAAGATCTTTGGATAACAATCGAATTAATTTGATCATCCTTTGTACGTAAACCATTGCTTACCCATTAAGTTCCATGTGTTAAGGAACTCGTAGATGCTTTATCCTGATTGCTTGTTATGCAGATAGTACGTCTGGCGGATGTGTGGAAGACGTGCAACAAGATCCGCGCGGCGGTGTTCCGAGTGGGCCTCGACCTGTGGGAGTGGTACCGACCGCTCGACCCGGAGGGAAACTCGCTCATCTCGGGTACTACTAATACTAGAAGCAGTCTATATTATCTTCTATCTTACATAATGTACGGGCTAGCACGTACAATATTATTTTGTCAGCATTACAATATTATTTTGTCAATATTATTTTGTCTACTGGTGGTAGGTCTCTCATATGTGAGAGGCCATCTGGGTAGGTACCACCGCAATGTCTATTTCTCCCGTGAAACAACACTGCGTAAATGCACTGTTGTGTTTCGGATTGAAGGACATTGTAGCCAGAGTAACTACTGGACATATTGAGACTTAACATCTTATGTCTCAGGATGGCGAGCGCAGTGGAATGTTGCTACTGTTTATGAGCGGTCATATCGCTTACCATCAGGCGAACGGCTTGCTCGTCTCGTCATTCATTGCAATAAAAAAAAAAAAAGTTTACGCTACCATGCATAATTTTATAACAGTCGACAGTACGCGAATACAGTACATAGCAATCGGTAGCGCGTGCTCATATCATTCTTTCATTTTATCATTTATAATTAATCTATCAAATAAACATTTATTTCCACGCCGGACTTTTACTATCAATCCAAGCTGTACGGGTATCGTCTCAGCCCGTAGACATAATTACCACTTCACCTTATCACATCACCTCAAGTACTTCTTATTTATCAATTTCACTCTAAGAAAAGTCTTTTAAGCGAAGAGAAGAAGAGAGAACTATCTATAACGTTATTTAGTGAAGAATAGCATTCTATAGTTTCAAAATCTAATTTGATTTTGAATTTTTACTATTCAAAGCACGTAAAATCAATAAGTAAGTTTTAGGATTGATGCACTGAACCAATATAAGACATGTGTGTAAACTAAGTCGTGTGTATCAGCAACTTCGAGAGCCTTTGCGATCCTGAACAAATAAATACTTGTAAAACTCACAAACATAAACTAGATCAGAATAAATTATAGAATAATAATAATAATATGTTGCTTATTTTAAAAAATAGACTTACATAGGATTATAAATTAAAATAACATTAAAAGAAGTTGTCATACAGTGTATATCTAGACTGCTACCGAAAATGAACCTGGGTGGTAGTATTTGTGACTTCAGTTTTTGTGAAAAAATTGTGTCGATTTTTTGTTATTTCTTTTTAACGTCGTTTTAGGGTGGTAAATACATAGCTTTTTTCTTAAATTATAGTGTACACCCATTTATTTTTAAAGGCACTATGGTATGCAAGGGTTTACATTATTATTTTAGAAAAAAAACTATGGATTTACCACTTAAACTCGAAGATATTTAAAAAAAAACGCGTTTCTTTGCGAAAATTTTAGTTACATTGTGTTTGTAGTCAGTAAATCTACCACCCGGTTTCGTTTTCGGTAGCAGTCTTGATATACCCGGTATGTATACGTGTTTATATATTTACAATATTGATTTCAACTAGTTTTGATGTAATTTTCCAGAATCGAAGTTCGTGTCGGTGCTAGCGGGTCCGCTGCGCTCAGTGATAGGCTTGTCTGATGCGGAGATCGCTCAGCTCGCGGACTACTTCCGCGCGCAGGACGGCCGCGTGCTCTACCACCAGCTGTGCCAGATCATACACGGCGAAGGTGCGGTATTCTTGGATTGATTGAGAATAAAGCTTATAAATATAAATATATAATAAAGCTTATTTAATAATAGTGTTGTGTCTTTCTAAAATGCGTGGTGGCCTGTTGGTAACAGACCAGGCGCGACTGTCAACATGTTCAGTGTTGGCGGGTTCAAATTCCAGAGCGCAACTCTGACTTTTCGGCGTCATATGTGTATTAATCGATCACCATGCACTAAAACGGTGAAGTAAAACATCGTGAGGAAACGTATGTAAAAGTTCGCCAACCTGCATTAGGCCAGCGTGGTGGGCTATATGGCCTAACCGCTCTCAATCGTATTCTTGATGGTAGAGTAGACCCGTGCCCTACAGTGGTACGTATATGGGCTGATACAAGGTTGTACCTTTCTACTTTGAGCATCAATAACATTATTATTGAGAAATCACGACTGCAAATAAACATAGTTAATTAAGGTTTTTCTTCATATTTTTAGTAAAAGTGTCCCAGAAAAAACAACGCAATACCTAATAGGGACCAAACAATGTCTGCTTGAAAAAACTGATAGTTTTCTAGTAAGTGTTAAAAAAGCTACCTCTACCAGCTACTCGCTACTCGCCACCTATCACATTGTGGGACGGAACATACAAGGCGAAATGTGGGTGCCCTGGCACCTCTGCCTACCCCTTCTGGGAACAAGGCGTGAGTTTATGTATGTATGTAGATGCGGGTGGTCGCGACAAGACTTCAGCGGACTGCATCCTGGAGGCGTGCCCTCCGCCGCCGGAGCCCGAGTGCCACAAGCTGGACCAGTGGCAGCTGCGGAGACTGTGTTGCTTGCTGGCTACTATTGCTGACCGTGAACTGCCACTCAAGCCTTACTTCCAGGACTATGAACTCGTAAGATACCATTTGCTATCAGATTAATGAGTGATTGTGTGTGTGATAATCACGGGTATTTATGCGGGACACAGGTTGTTTGCGATGGGTCGCTCAGAAAATTGGTGAAGTCTATAGAGCAGATTTCTCTTTGTCACTGATAATGATTTTATGATTTATCGCTATGTCCTATTAATAATGACCTAGTTTGGTTTCTATGATTTGAAAAGTTATTATTACTGTTCAATTTGATAAACATCGTGAAGCAGTCGGTTAAGGCGCTTATGGAACCATAAGCATTAATTTGATTCCTATGCCTACAAACATATTTTAATAAAAAACATAAACACAAACCTGGACTGAGTGCAGTTACACCGCAGCCGCCTTTGACTTCTGATAATCACCACCCACAACTATGCTGTATGAGTTTTGGATCTATTTTTTCCATAAACTTTTTTAAGGTTGCCAAAAACGACGGTCGCATAACATTTGCGCACTTCGCCCGGCTGCTCAACTACATTGGCATCATCGTGTCCCCCGAGGACTTCAACCTGCTGGTGCGCCGCTTCATCAAGGACTCGTATACTCTGGACTACGTCGACTTCTTGAAAGCCGTCGAAGCTGTTAAGAAGGAAGGAATTCGAGGACTTGGTGGGGTAAATATCCTTTGGATTACAAAATGCGCTCTATACGAGAAGGCAATTCTATTGAATTCAAATTGTATAGCTTGCATAAGTTTAGAATTAGGCAATATGCCTTTAAATATAGGTGATAAATATCTCACCTGAACGAGACTGTCTATGTACCTACATAGGTAGGTACTGCTGGTTTCTTTGTGACTGCCTCGCAAGTGAATGTTTTTTAGTTAACAAGTTATTGCAGCTATTGATTCCTAGGCTTTAAGAGATTAAATATCTAATTCGGGGTGGCGAGCTTAGTGCATTGATATTTTCTAAAAGACTTAAGTGTTAATTCATTTCGTTTTAGTCATATACCATTAATAAAGTATTAAGCCACATTATTTCTACAGATAATGGTGAAACAAGCATGCCATTCGCCTGATGGTAAACGATAAGACCGCTCATGGAAAGTGGCAAATAGCATTGCTTGGCATTCCACTGCGCTCACCATCCTGCGACATATGATGTTTAGTCACAATATGTCCAATAGTTACTCTGGCTGCAATATTCTTCAAACCCGAATCCAAGAATACACTAACAATGCTGTTTGGCGGGAGAAATAGGCGTTGTAATTTTTGTTGGTAAATCAGGAGTACAAGAACCCAAACGCGGTGATCGACACGACCTTACCCAAGTTCTCCCGGCCGGAGATAGCGGCAGGGCTGTCCACGGCTCCGCTGGGCGCCGTCGAGGTGTTCCACCCGGCGCTGAACCCGCCCAAACCCTCGCGGGAGCTGATAGACCTCATGCTCAGGGTGCAGCAGTTTGTCATGCAGCGCAGCATCAGGGTCTCCGAGTTCTTTAGGGTAAGTATAATTACTTTTCTTTAGTAATATAGAGCACTTAACGTATAAGATAACCCACGTTTTATGTAATAACAAAAAAATAATCACTTATAATAGGTACCACAAGAGCTTGACGACTTTATTTGTTTGCAGGGAACCTTGAGGGAAATGCCAGATAATTTTGAAGCTCGTGTGGTATTCGGGGGATTATTTTTCCGTCCCAAATTTTAATTTCAAACTCATTTTCATGCAAAATCTCCAATTTTCACAATTGAATTCAACCTGTCAGTTTGACGTGTGGTTAATTTGACTGGATCATGTTTTGTTTTTTATATATAGCAACTACCAGAGAAAATTTTCAAAAAATTATCAGTATAATACCATGTAGGTTGTACCACGTGACGTCGAATGGTGCAATTCTATTGGTCGATATTTGGGTCGGAAAAATAATCATAATAATTTATA
Organism: Hyles euphorbiae; assembly: GCA_023078785.2. NCBI lineage: Eukaryota > Metazoa > Arthropoda > Insecta > Lepidoptera > Sphingidae > Hyles > Hyles euphorbiae. The sequence continues at coordinate 980,378 of CM041034.1, forward strand.
TCCTTGAAAGAAATATGTTTTCTTCAATTTATTTGTATTTACTTATTTATTAAATATTTCATGTACAAAGTAGTATACAGACGGGGCTTAATGCCAAAGGAAATGCCAAAGAAATTTTATAACAGCCAACTAAGGTTGGCTAAAATAACATCTAATTATTTCAATATATGAAATAAATTGATGTAATTTTAACCTATTGTGCAAAACTTGCCTACCACAAATTGGAATATCTAATATGTATTGAGTGCTGTGTCAAGCTACATAAAAATTAACAATATACAATTACCTACAACCACATGCACTTTTCTCCTACAGGATTACGACCCTCTGAACAGCGGTCGCATCGCGCCGCAGCAGTTCCGGCGCGCGATGGACGCGATGGGACTGGGAGTAGTCCTGTCGCCCTCCGAAGTGCTGTGCGTGATGCGCCACTACCTCGACCCCAACGACAGCGACAGGGTGTGCTGGCGGACCTTCGAAGATGACTGCGATCAAGGTACAGACTTAAATATTACTGTCTCGTGATCTTGAGTTTCACTAACTGGTGTTTCACTAATCCATATGACTGACTCGCGTCTCGGTAATCCATATGGCTAAGCCGTACCTTACTAATCCCTGTTATCAGTGGTATTCACACCATCATAATCATCATATGGTAGAGACGCAACCAGTGGCACTATCACTTCTAAAAAATAAATAAATAAGATAAATCTGTTATTTAGTCAATAGCGCGATTCATGAGTAATTATGGCAACTTTTTCACTTGGCGGATACTGTGTGTGATCGTCTAACCAAGGGGTCCAACTAACTACGCCTCACTCAGCGGAGTCTGTCAAATATAAGATACCTACGGCCTTATAGTCACTTTCGAACTACTCTTATATTCAGCTTGAGCGTAGAAGACAAAACATTCAATAACTGAAATAGGTTTAAAAACTTCCTACAAATAAAGTCGCCAACTGTCTATTGATCGGCACAATTAAAATTCAATTATATTCCCGCAGTGTTTACAATAAAAGAGCTAGAGAAGCACCCGGAACTGCACCCCGGCGCCGCAGCGGAGATGGTGGCGGAACTCCCACCGCTGGGCTCTGCGGAGGACCGCGGCGAGGGCGCCCACAACCTTGACGCCGCTGAGGCTGCCTTGCTGCGCATCAGGGCTACCTGCAAGGAACGCTCTATTGACTTACGACCGGCTTTCTCTGATCACGATGAGTAAGTATATTGTGAAAAATAAATAGGTATAAACAGGTATGTGTGGCCTGTGGGCAACAGTTATTCCCACGCAGAAAATCTTTGATCTTCTCGTCAGTAAATCACACTCAGTTGACCATAGGTTCGCTAATACAAATATAATACACAAAAGCCATAGATTCAATGTGCCGCTCTAATACCTACTCTTCTGGGTAAATGTGTTCAGTTCTTTGGGAACAAGGCACTATGCACACATCAAACCAATGATTACACTAAACACCGAAAGGAAACCTACTTCTATGGCTAAGTGAAGTCCGGCGGCACGTTTTAGGCCCTTCTATTATTAATCTTGTGGTAAGCCTATGTGGCAATGTATGTATATCCTATGGTTTGGAGACTGTCACACCCACCACTGCAATTCCTGCAAGTTTTCATACAATCCAGCATGGTTTTACACTCATTCTGCCAAAGACTACACTCCCAAAATAGGATATATCCTATGGTTAACGATAATGACATAAACTAATGCATAATCAGACACAACAACGGGCACGTGTCTCGCGCGCAAGTGCGTCGCGTGCTGGCGCGGCTGGGCGTGCTGCCGGCGGCGGCGCATGTTCGAGCGCTGGAGGCAAGGTACCTGGACGACCTGGGCTTCAGCTACGTTAGACTGCTTGATGAGGTAAAGGCACTCCGTGTACAAACTTTATAGATGCCTTATACTTCTTTCTCTTTTTAATGGTATTTGAGGTAGCTACAGTTTTACCAATGATGCGAAAATCATTCTGGTCGAGTCAAAAGGACGCATTGAGGACTAAGAACGCAACTGATTTAAAGTTTGGTTAAAATCAGTTAATCTTCACTTTAAAAGTTTTACCTGTAAATTTAAGGAATGTTAGAGATTTACCTTTGGTTAAATACAAAATGATCTTCAACTAAAAATACCTCTACTGAATCCATTAATAAGCTTATCTACATACTTACATACTTACTCTGCAAAAAAATGTCTTTCAATTTTATACAAAAAACACATGCGCAATCATCTAATCCCGAACTAGACTATTCAAAAATGTATCCTTACCCGGAATTTCAGCAACTGAAAACTAACCTAACCGTGGCGTATTTCGGTGTTAAAATAGAATAATTTTAAAGCAAAATTTAAGCGCATAGAATACATTTATTTGATTGAATACATTTTGTTTTAGATGGAGGAGCGGCCAGTGGAAAGCGCGACTATTGCCGGTCCATCTGCCGCTCCCAAGAAACCCAAAGTGACGAAAGTCGATCCATTGCAGACGGACATCGTACAGATACTCGCCAAGATCAAGGGAAAGGTGAATAACATAGTTACACAAAACTTGTTCTTTTCGCTAATCGTCAGAAAAACGGAAGGGTATTAGTATCAGCCCATCACTATATAAGTGGCAAAGAACCTGCATCATTTTCTTCAATGCCGCAATGTCATAATGTCCCACTAAAAAAATTATTTTGTCTCCTCATCTATACAATATTTAAATACCTACTTTCACGATGTAAAAATATACATAACCTTGTTTTTACCAATGTATTGAATTATTTTATTATATTACGTACAAGCAGTTTATTAGTATCCTACTAATTCTTCGTTAGTTCCACTTCGCTTCACTCATCCATCTATACTAATATTATAAAGCTGAAGAGTTTGTTTGTTTGTTTGTTTGAACGCGCTAATCTCAGGAACCGCTGGTCCGATTTGAAAAATTCTTTCAGTGTTGGATAGTACATTTATCGAGGAATGCTATAGTTTATATATCATCACGCTATGATCTATAGGAGGGAAGCAGTAGTGACATTTCTAGCAAATACGAGGATATTTTATTCGTGGTCCGATTGGTCGATATTCTATATTGATAGTCGGAATAGAACATTTTGACCGCCATTTTGAAACGTGTATCTGCACCCGGGCGGAGCCGGGCCGGACCGCTAGTATTAAATATAACGTAAGCATTTTCGTATTTACAATATTATGATCATTAAGTTTGCAAATTATTCAGGATCTCCTATGATTGAAACGACTTGTAACTTTTGTAATAATCACTATATTGTAAACTGGTTTTGAAAAGAGCAACACTAGTTTCTTGCCCGTTATTCTCTAGTGAAAACCGCTTTCCAAACCGGGTGGTAAATAATAAAATATACTTACTGAATCTAAATTATATGCAACATTTTTTTCATTTTTTTCATTTTACACAGATGGTGCGGGAAGGCGTCCGTCCGCGCGAGTTCCTCAAGCAGTTCGACCCTCGCAACGAGTTGGTCGTCTCTCGCGCTGACTTCTACCGCGGCCTAGGATCTGCCAAACTCTCACTCTCGCCTCTCGAGATGGATACATTGATGGAGGTGTAAGTTTCTTACATCGTATGATATAATACTTATAAATTATGCTTTTAATTTTATTCTGATAAAGCTCGATAAACTGAACACCTACACCATATCTATTGGTAAGGTCAGTGCATTCCAAATAGTCTATAATTGCCACGCAGCACCTTATAATAGCAAGTTCTGTGTAATGTTGCTCTTGTTACTTGATCAGGCTTTAGGCTCACTACACAAGAGCGACGACCTCCTAATAAGTTCTGTGACATATTGCTCTTGTTTTTCGGAAGGCGCAAACTATCAATCAGCCGAGCTACCTGATAACTCTTCATTCTCGTTTCTCACAAATAAATTAAATCAGTAGATAGCATATTGCCAAAGCCAACTTAATTTAACTTTTACTATTTCTGTAAAGGTTTTCTGTAGTTCTAGCTTCATATCTAAATATGGTGCAGGTTTTGCGCGCCGGGGCGACGGCGCTTCGTGGAGTACGAGCGGTTCTGCTCGACGGTGGGCGAGGCGCAGACGCAGGGCGGGCTGGAGCGCGCGCCGCTGCTGGAGCCCGTGCCGCACGTGCCCACGCTCGACACGCCGCTCAACTTCCTCAACTTCGAGGAGCGCAGCATCGTGTCCGGCGCGCTGCAGAAACTCGCCAAATTCCCCGACCAACTTTCTAACATACTCGAGGTGTTTCAGGTGGGTTCATTCTTAAGTGGTATCATTCCGAAATATTTGTCGTGGGACAATGCAACGTAATAGGATTTGATACAGGCACGCCTTGTTTGGATCCAATAGAAATAAGACATACTATACATAAATAACATTTTGGATACAAATAAAATGTGAAATAGGAATGTGAAAATGTGTTATTTTTTGGTAAAAAATTATAAACACATATGTAATAATGTCACAGGACATGGACAAGGAGAGATGCGGCACAATCCCGCGTGTATCGGCTGAACGCGCTCTGTGTCAGCGCGGTCTGTTGGCGCTGGTGTCGGCGCGCGAGCGTGACCTGCTATACAAATGCTTCGGATACCGGCGTGGATGTGGCGACGAGGTATGTACCATCAGTACCATCCGCACAATTTTATCTAACAATCCATAGTCCACACAGTACTTCAAACTAACAAACACTACTTCAAACAGGTTATCTTTGTAATGTTTAAGTTAGCGTCATTCGTCCGTGATAGAATAGGTAGTGCAGTTAAGGTCGATCTTGGAGCACCATCTGTGATATCCCCGTGTGAACGCTATGAAAACGCCCGTACTATGTTACATGTTTATGTAAATGTTTTATTTTGGTATTACCTCATTGGCGCCTGCTTACAAAATACAATTGCTACCTTTCGAATAATTTATTGCTCAGATTCATCCAACAGGCACCACACAATGAGAAAAGTGAACATGTAATCAAGCTGGATCCATCATAGTGAGCATGATGGGCATGACCACAATCCTAACGAACTTGTTTCGTCATACTTCAACTCTTTAATGATATCGACAGGCTGATAATATTTTATCAAATGCCATAATACCATCAATATAATAAAATCGCAGAGTTACATCTTTATTGCAGATAACTATTAGCACTTCTTTGATTTTCTGGTTGCTATGCCCACGACCTTTTATATAGGTGCATCTAGCTGCTGCAAAATTATAATACTACTTAAATTGTGCAGGTGAACTATCGTGCGCTGTGCAAAGCCCTCGACATCCTGTTCGCCACAGCAAGCGCACAACCCTGCTAGCTGCACTGCATCCCTTGTATGCACTGTTTTGTAATCTTTGATTGTCCAGTGATTTGTATTAAAATAAAATCATTCTCCAATGTTTATTCACCGTTGAATATACCTAATTGTAAAGTACAGCTACCATATTCACAAAGTCCGCCCTGTGGACGCGTCTAATAAAATCGCTACATTTTAAAACTTTCCTCTGCAGAATTCAATATGTCGTCATCAGGCGACTGAACCTTGACGATACACATGGAAATATCTATGCTAATTAAAACTACAGGTCATTGAACGGCATATTGCGGTCAACGCCTCGAACCGTCAAGTTCCAACAGATGGTGACGGTCAAGGCTATATATTACATTAGTCTGTTATACATATGTATTTTTTTATAGAAATCACACCATTTTATACGGCTGTGTAGTGGGTTTAAGGCTCAGTTGCACCAAGTAACTTTGCCAATACCTTTGCCTATGAAAATGTCATCGCCATACATTTGAGATGTATTTGACCTTGCGAATGTATGGAATTGACAGTTTCAAGGGTAAAGGTACAGGCAAAGTTAGTTTGTGCAATTGAGCCTAATTTTATATTACCTACCGTTAACATTTCATATTATGTACCTACTCGTCATATTCTATAAATTAACGCCTCGGCCCGGCTCCGCCCGTGTGCATATATTTTCCAGAATGGCGGGCAAAATGTTCAATTCCGACCACAGAGTATGTACATTTTATATACTTAAAATATGGCCGGCTGTTTCCTTTTTGCGGTTTGTGAACTTCAACCGTGATAAAAGGCCTGAAGAAATGCGAAATATAATATGCTTTTATCAAAATAATATTACCAATGCAAATAAATCACCAATTTACAAAACAGGAAGTTTACCCACAAAGCAGCCAAGGTATCTAGTAGTTCTATATAAATATAGCTCAAGTAACAATTAGAATCTTGATACTTTGTTTAACAAGTAACTATTTTACTGCCAAGTGTAACTCCAGACCTCTTCAGAGAGCTTTGCACTCTGATATAGAGGGTGTAATTGAGACGCAACATCGTCCCTGCCTTTAAAAAGTTTAAAGATTTTAGTGTACATGGCATTAAAACAAATGTTTTTGTGAGAATAAATATATTGAAAAGGCCGCCGTCTCGTCGAACTCAGTCTTATTTCCATGTAGTTAGGTCTGGGCAGCGCCTAGTTACCCAAAATACTCAAGGTATTTTTATGCGCACATTAGACTCAAGTTCGAGACAAATATGGGCTACAGCGCAAATGGTGACATAAACGCAAAGAAAAGTCAATATCTTTATTTACAGATTTAATTATGACATACAACTTGTATATCTCAGTGTTTGTTCATGTCGAAATACTTAATCTAAAAGTTTAATTTCATCTCTACGCAATGGAAGAAACACAGTTTGTACAAAATACATGATTTTAATGTTCTTCCGTCCGAATGAAATACAAAAAGTACGACACTATTGCAATGAGATCCGCAACAATGAACTTTTTGTGGAAAATAGGGGGACAGGGAAGAGGACAGACTGGGTCCGAAGTGACGGGCACGCACGCACACATACACACAAACAGGCACGCACACATATGCAAATTGACTCGCCAACATACGGGATTGGTAATTTAAAACTCTCGTTACATTATTATATCATTACTCCTACATTCAGTACGAAAGGTATGATATTTCGAAACACTATGTCAAAATCTAATCAATTAGTAATAATACTCAAGTGAATCTATATTTCATATTATATTATATTAAATTTATGCGACTAGGGTCGAACTCGACCGCTTCGCAAAGACAGTATTTTAAACCTTAAAAAATCTTAAAAAGAGTACTCTCTTATATTAAATGTGGAATGGAATGACACGGCCCCTGCGCGGCGAGGCGAGACATGCGCAGGGGACGCTCATGACCGGTGCGACTTAACCTGCAACAAATTCACCAGATTAGACTTGCTACACTCAATTACATATCCACGGGTATAATAGAATAGCTTTCCAACTCCGCCCCTCAATGTCATCTCTGGCTTAGAATTTGTGTAACCCAACTATCTATTTTTAGTAAAACTTTAACCACATCAGAATATAATTATGAATGTACAATGTTACTGGGCAAACTGTTCTCACCTCACTATTAACTATACACTATTGGACTGAGATGATTGGCAGGTACTGTGGTCTAGTAGGGCTGGTGCCTCTGGTTGGCGCGGCCACCGCCGCCGCCGCCGCCGCGCTGCTTGCCGCCCTGGTACCCTGCTAATAGCGCATACAAGTTAGCACTCGCGTCACCCACAATTACAAACATATCGGTCTCGCAACACTGTTACATATTCAACAACTGAATTGACAACCCCATGTAATCATTTATTTATCCGAATCAGCAATGGTAAAAGGTAAATGAATAGCGATATTGGTGCATTGTCGCGTTCTTTAGATTTTAATCTACCAGTATTAATCACAACCCGCGTTACCAATTCTGTCGGTGCGTACATGTCGGAAATTTAGTCTGGACAGCCAGTCATGCACGGTTATGTACATTTTTTAAACCCAAGTTAAAAATACATATACTGCACTACATAATGTGTTATTTTACACTAACATCTACAATGACTGAAGAAAAAGGAAAATTAATGTAGCATTCTCAGACTAACAGCAATCAGAGAATTCGGTTAAAAATATGTCAAGGGTTTTCTACTATCGTTTATACGCCGTTACTATTGTACATCCATGGGTTACCGTTATAGGAGTTTTCCATTTTGTTTTTGAGACGATAGCTAACTAAATGTTACGAAAATACCGCCAACTACCCTAACAGACGCTAAGAGAGTACACCTTGAAGAATCATGCTAATTAGCTATAACGTGTAGTTCTCGACTGCATGTGCGTGCGTTTATTTAATTCGGACGATGTCTGTTGTATGTTAATGGACAGCGCAACAGAAAGATCAAAGCAGTGCAATCATTACAAAAGCAAAGTACTGATTGAGGTTTGAGGCGACACACGTTTCTCTGGACCCTACCACGAAGGGACGCACGAATCATAAACGAATAGTACTCATGTGTAATTTTCACTAAGCCCACTTTGTTAAGGGCTAGAAAATCGCGTGTCGCGTCGAGGTGACAAGCGAGCGGGCCGCGAGCGTACCTTTCCCGCGCGGAGCCGGACGCGCGCCGTACCCGCCCTCGTACCCTCCGTACCCGCCGTAGTCTGCCCGCAACACAACATTAGACGTTATTTACTTTATCACTCGCCGCTGCATCACACGAGCATGGGGCCACTTAGCCTCCTCAGCGAAGCTATTAGCTAATTTGCTCGATACGGCTTGCTTATCGGTTCGCTTTCATAACGCTTCCATTTCCCCCACCTAAGCATCCTTTTCTAATGTCCAATTGCCAGTTTTATATCAAGCTGGGCCATTTTGATCATCTATCTGGGTGTAGCAGTTTTCAAGCAGTTCTATTTCAATCAAACTCGTAAATATAATTGAATGGTTAAAATTAAAAGACCTGTATTTCACGAATTCATGAAATGTTATATTCAACATGAAAACATGTAACCAAGAAATAAATTATAATTACAGACTTATTTAGTAATAAAAAATTGTTCAAGTTGGTTACATGGATTCTCTACTACATCTAAGATACCATTACTTCGACTGATCAAGTTTTATTCAATTAAGTTGTAACTACTCAAAGTGAGCGAGGCACACCCAGCCATCTAATATCACACAATCTAATTTCACTGTCTTTCTGACACAATGAACTAATGCATGTCATTGACAACAAGTACTATAGTACATTTAACAAGTAATTTACTGTCTATGTAAAGCCATCTTTTTAGTATAATTATTTGACTTGTGAATTTTAGTACCAAAATGGTAGTCAGTAGTGTGTAATAAGATTATTTCCGATGAGCGTGCATGCAGGTGTTAGTAAACAATCGTACAACCCAGATGCGGCAGAGAAGCGCGTGTGTGTGAGCGAGTGTGAGGCGGGCGGACTGTGGGCAATGAGCGATGAGCAGCGGGACGGGGTCTCAGGAGTGGGCCAGGGTGATATATGGAAACACATTGAGAATTTTTATAACAGTGCTTTATTCAAAAGCTTTCATCATATCTTTATCACTTTCACAATGTCTCTCCATATTTTACCCCATTTCCCAAATGTAGCATGTGGCGTGAGTGTCAAAAAGTAAAATAATAATACCAAAAAATAAACTCGGGCGACATTGCTACATATGTCAAAGGTGGTATTACAAATAAACACTTATAAACATAAGGCAGGTAACATAATATTATGTACAGAATATATGTAGTACCCGTTCGAGACAATGACAAAGAGCGATCGGCTGAATGGGCAACTGCGCCTACGTCTATCACTCGCAATATAACCCATAGCAAATAAAAGTGATACTTTGCAAATATATATAATATACGTAATGATTACTCCTAATTTAGTCGAACGATTGGGCCGACCCAACGTTACTCTGATTAAACACACTGTCGCCTCGACAACATCCGCTACGCATAATCTCGATATAATATAAGTTATTTATATAATATCGATAGAAAAATAAATACTCTCTACACACTAAGTTAATACCTAAGCTTCGCGTGATGTCCAACTAACTAGATACACAGTCAGCACGAGGAGCACAACAAGGACATCTCGGGGACGGAGGCGCGCCTTGCTCGCACCGCTAACTAACCTAGCCTTACTCTACGCGTACAATACACCTACACTAGGGATCAGGTAACATCAGTCGAGGTAACGTGTCGCAGGGCGGGCCGGCGGGGCTCGCCCCCCATTAGTATTGCTTGCCGCGTTTACCGTAATTGGGGTATCCGGAGTAATCGTATCCGCCGTATCCTCCGTAGCCATCGTAGCCGTAGCCCCCGTAGCCGCCGTAACCATCGTAGCCACCGCCATAACCACCTTGACCGTAGCCATAGCCGCCGTAGCCTTGGTTGCCCCAGGGCTGGCCGCCGTACCCGCCGCGGCCGCCGCGACCACCGCGCGTGCCTCTGCCTCCACGACCACCACGTCCGCCCATGCCCCCAGGGCCGTCGGGTTTCGGTGTCGCTCTCTTAACATCAACCTGCACATTTCACAACCATTAGTCATCTGTTCACAAATATAAAAATAATCAATATTAATGTAGGGACGACGAGATTCAATATATACCTCTTTGCCAGCAATAGTTTGTTTGGGTGTCTTCAACAACTCGTTAACCACTTGCTCAGATTCAAATGTGATGAAACAGAATCCTTTTCTCTGATTCTTAGTTTTATCAAATGGCATTTCCACTTCAATGATCTGTAAAAAAAGATTTGTTGCTATTAATTGTTCAACAATCTGTAATTGATGATTCAAGTTTATTTTTATATCAGTGGCCCGGATGTATCCTCAGAAACAGTCAGATACAACAATAATCTCACCAAAACCGGAGTTTTCATCACTTTAAAATAATGCAGAAATATTAAATTCAAATCTCCAAAACAACTCATGAGGCTATTCAAACAAAATAATTATTGCCTCCTCTGGGAATCAAACCCAAAACCATAACCCACAATGAAGCATATGTTTACTTGTATATATTGTGGGGTCATATAAAAATAGGACTCTTCAAAACTTAATGAATAAAAAAAGTAAAAATAAAAGTTTATACATACATTGCCAAAGTTGCCAAAGAAGTTCTTGATTTCATCATCAGAAATCTCACTGCTGAGACCACCAACAAAGATTTTGCCGTGTCTCGCCTTGGCCTTCTTGGGGTCAACCTTCTTGTTGTTGATAGTGTGTTCGCCCACCGACATCACCTTATCAATGGAGTCGGGAGCCTTGAACACAATGAAGGCGAAGCCCCGTGACCGTCCAGTGTTGGGATCTGTCTTCACATTGATGCTTTCGATCTCGCCATACGCGCTGAAGTGATCACGCAATTCCTCTGCACAAAAAAATGCACTAGTAAGTACAGAAATAAACACAAACTTGTTTTAATATGATGATATTATACATCAGAAAAGTGGGTAAAGTCTTCTTCAATGATCATTCAGAAGCAGAACTGAATTAAGTCATCATGATAACAGAACATGAATATTTAATTAACAAGTTTAACAAATAAAAATTGAGTTGAATATGATATTTTAGGCAAAAGAAACTTACTGTCTGTGGTTTCCCAACTGAGGCCGCCCACGAATAGTTTTCTGTAAACATTACAGCAAAATCCAGTTAAAAAGTGAAAAAACAGACTAAGACTTGTGTCTCGATTCAGAAACTGACTTAAACATTACAATTACAGTTTAACATTAACACTATGCAGTACTTGTTTACAGTACTTTACAGCTACATTTTTGTTCAAAACAAACTCCAAGCACTGCAGCAAAACAAATTGTCAACCTGTAAGTTACAAAAAGTAAATTGGAAATTTACATTATCAATCAGTGAGGACAACGAAATGATACCAAGTATATAAATATAAATATAAACATTACAATGATATATCGCAAGATTTGAAATAGGCAAGGTGAACGAGGCCCAAAAGTAAGTGGCCGAAACATCTAGTCAGTTTGGTCGTTGCTTTACTTTAGTGTGAGCCCAGCGGATATATACCATGGGGTCCTCCGGCGGCTGCGGCGGCGGCGGCGCAGGCTCACACCTGCAGAGAGACACAGCGTTAGTGGCGCCCAAACTGACCGCGCCACGCCGGGCGCTCCCGACTCTAGCACCGATTTGAAATCTTGCATCTACACGCATCACGCATGACGCATTCCGCATACTACCATTAACAATAGCGTAAAAGCCACTCGATAACGGCACCGACGCCGGCCCCCGCGGCCCCGCCTAGAGACGCGCGCCTACATGACGCCATTCCGTGCGGCTCCCACATTATCTACATTTAAACCAAAATAACTCTCGACAAAAGCGTCTGAAATCAAAACTACAACTTGTGGACTTAAATCTGAACCGCGAACGACACACTGCAAAGGTGAAAAGATAAAATTTTGAAAAGATCTCAAGGATTAGGACAGATTTCTTAAAGCCGATAATGATAAAGCCGGACCGCCGCCATTGTGACGGGCAAATATTCAATACTGAAATAAACTAGAAAAGCTTGGTAACCTGATTAAATTAACATTACTGATAAATCTGTAGTGAAAAAACACGTAAAATGTTAAACAATTGACGAAGGAAAACTTATATGCGAAAACCAACTATACCTGTCGTCATCGCGTCCTGGAGCTTCGGCACTGTTATTTTCTTGTCCATCTCCGCCACCGTTCTCTGCATTTCCATTAAGTTGATTTTCGGTGGTAATATCTTGTGCAAAATTGTCGTTATTGGCCATGACTTATATTTATGCCTAAAATTAACAATAAACTAAAACTACAGTCTGTATGCGACCTTCAACAACGAATGCCAAATGCAGAAGAAGGAAAGGATGTACGCGATGAGTCGGCGCGAAACACTTTGTTATGTTGGTCAAAGGCATAGAGACGCTCTTTTTTTGCTACAATCCCCTCCACCCGTCTGAGCGGCCAATCAAATTTTAGTAGTACAAAGAGTTCAATGGCATCTGCTCGACGCAGAATAAGGATAGACATACACTTACCAGTTGTTAGAAAGAGAGACGCGATGATTACAATTAATCGATACGCATACCAACATTACGACAAAATTTACCGCTTTTATAACTTTTTAATTTTTACTTCACTCAAGCAAATATGAATATAAATCCTTTGAGCATATTTGTTTAATGTAATGTGGTGATAAATAATAATAGTACCAATAAAGAAAATCCCAAACATGTTGTCAGGCAAATATTTTCTATATTCCTAAAATAAATTTACTATCCCTACTTTGACGGTTTAATAAGCAGTTAAATTTGCGCATATACCAAAAACCACTACACTCGCCATACTAAGACAAAAGATTCAAGTCTCAATAATACCCAGTAGTTACTCTGGATACAATGTCCTTCAAACCAAAACACAAGAATGCATTTACATTGCTGTTCGGTGGGAGAAATTGACATTGCCGTGGTACCTACCCAGAATTCCTCTCACATATGAGACACCTTCTACCAGTAAAAATTGTCCAGTAATACTGCCTTCTGTATTTGACTCTTGACCCAACGGTCAATTAAGAGCCTCTTTGGTGTTGGTCGAGGCTCTTTGGTGACCAGAAACGATATTCGAGACAAAAATGTTGAGTCGACATCCCACATGTCGGTAACCTCGTGTGGGAAATCTAAATAATTGGACATTTTGCCTTTTCCGGCTTTTGTAAGTTTACCGTTATGTATAATGGTGAAGTCAACATATAGCCCGGCACGATCGATCTATTACGTAGATTGCATGACTACTTTCAAGACCACGATACCTGTACGTACATTGCATGACCACTTTCAAGAACTGGGGCTGTTCCTTTTTTTATTATAACTGCAAGAGACAGTTAAATATAAATACACACGTGCCGTCGAAAAGTTAATGATTTCCGAAATTAAAACTTATATTCTTTCAATCTACCCAATCAAAAACCTGGCAGTCGATAAGTAATAATCAATATAAGTAAAAAGTAATAATAATAATCAAAACTCAAAGCATTTTACAACAAACAAGTAATGATAAGGTTACTTTGACTCTGTGTTTGACTTGACCATGTAGCTGAGGACTGTGCACAGACAGACAGGAGTGGACAGGAGAATGATCGGCTTTTGCTTCGTTTTTATTATTATTTTTCTACTTTTGTAATAGTGTTTGCGTATATACCTACCTAGATATAAATAAGATCTAACTAATAATTGGATTTGCCACCCAATTTTTTTGTTCGTCCTTTTTACAAGTGTGTACAAATCTAGAAATATTTGAATCGCCATGCCATTGTAATGGTACTATAGATTCTTAACTACGGGTGTAAATTATACAATAGCATAATTTTCTGATTATATAAATTTGTCTTAGGTATTTTAATGTTTTATTGAAATATATTCCAGTATCGGCTTTTTAAAAATGACTGGTTTTAAAATTTATTGAGTTGGCAACATTGGCATAAAATTGACACCCGAACGGTGAGGTAGGCTCTTTTTCTGTTTTCAGATCTTATTTATTGTGAAAAATACGCGAATTTCGTGATAATTCGTCGCATACCACGCTACTTTGATGCCTAAATTTTACTGAGGTAAGTTTTTTCACTTTTAAACGTGCGCATAACGCTCAAGCGTGTAATATTTTGATTGTCGGCAGATGTATTTCTTTTTAAAGGTTAATCCCTTTAGTGTTTTATTCACTATACGGATATCGTGAGTGTGAGTTTAGATAAATTGACAGTTTTATGGAGACGCGCGTTTCGCGATGTTCAATGAAAACTATGTGTGGTGTGTGGAGTGGTTTGCGTGAGTCCTCGTCGCCATGCGTGCTCTGACAGCATCAACCACCACTTGTGTTGAACAGCGCTCCGCTACCCGCCGCTACAACCGCCCGCCGGCGATCCGCGATATACTCGCTCATTCATCACTTTCATAACATCTGTGCGAAATTTTTACTACATCATTTATTATTTCGATACTTGTATTTTGACCAAGCTGATATTTTACATAATATTCGTATTGTCGGCAACAGCCCTCTTTACGCTGGTGGTAAACATGCAAAAGGCAAGTCCTTGGTAATTTATCTACAGAGTTAGGCTATTTGTTTACTGTAGTCTTTGTAGGAGGTTAGATTCACATTTTCATGTTTATGTTTACTTCATCTTACATTCTTCGAAATTTTATGTAATGTTTGTGTGTTTTATCTTGATATTTTTCTAAATATATAACCATTAGGGATGTTTTTAACTAACACATGAACATGACAAAGTTATTTTAATGTTATAACAAGGACTTATCACAGAAATGAATAATGAAAATAATAAATAATTTCATTTCATTTCATTTCAATGAATAATGATACTATTAAGCCTACAGCCATAACAAGACGTATCTTTGACTTGTGTTGAATTATGATAAACATTACTTTGTGCTAGTGGATAACAACATATTGAAGAATAAATTTATTATGAGCACATTGACAAATACATGGGAGCTTAATGTGTTTATATTTTTTGCATTTCTGCATATATTATTAACATAACATTTGCATTTTTAATTATTTCATTGTACTAAACTAATTAGAACAAAAACAATGGATCATTAGTTAATGTTATTAATTATGTAATTGTATTTCTTAGGTAATTAAGAACTTTATAAAAAGAAACAATTAGTATGTTAATACATTTCTTATATTGAATACCAATTTGTTTCAAAACACCACATGTTAATATTATAGGAGAATGTAAATGCAGGTAATTAATGCTATAATCTCTACAGACATTGTGAAGAGCAACTCTAAAGCTAATAACAGTCACATGACTTAACATAGATTGATAGTTAAACTATAAATATATTGTATAAGTTGTATAGTAAAGCTAGCATATTGTTTTGTCTTATTTAATTAAACTAAGAAGACTATATTTGAATAGTTTAACTTTGATTGAGTGAATATACATAATATTTCATTTAAGTTATTTAAGCCAAATGTACAATCTACATTTGGCTAATCCCTTGCAAAATAACTTGTTAAAATTGGTTATTGGTTTAGTTAGCTGGTTTTTTTTTTTTTTTTTTTATTGCATTTGATGGCGAGACGAGCAAGCCGTTCGCCTGATGGTAAGCGATACGACCGCTCATAACAGTAGCAATATTCCACTGCGCTCGCCATCCTGAGACATAAGATGTTAAGTCTCAATATGTCCAGTAGTTGCTCTGGCTACAATGTCCTTCTATCCGAAACACAACAGTGCATTTAAGCAGTGTTGTTTCACGGGAGAAATAGACATTGCGGTGGTACCTACCCAGATGGCCTCTCACATATAAGAGACCTACCACCAGGTTTAAAAACACCGTATTTGTAACATAGTTTTGTTACTGTATTGAGTTAAAAACTACCAGTACTGTGTTAAACTTTATTCAGTTTGACATATTTCATAACTCACAAGAGTAATAGTAAGCCATAATTAATTTACTGAACTGTGAAAGTCAGTTTCCATTAAGAAGTGACATCTGAAACAGCAAAGTTAGCTTCAAAATTCACCCACAGATTTGTCTTCCTAGTGTTACATAATACCACCTTCAATCTGTGTACTTTTGTATTGGATCTTTTAAGGCAAAGTCTATATTTTAGCATGATAGTATTTGATATTCTCATTTTTGCTATGGACTTGTCATAGTATAACTAGATGTAATTTTATTTGGTATTAATATATAGTATATTGATCTTATAAATATGGATATTATAAACAGGCTTAAAAATAAAGATGATGAATCAAAATAATTTTTGAGTAAATCAAACTAGAATTTTTCATAATGTTGTGAAATACAGCTAGCAATACCTACAGCAAGTGCTTGGGTTTCCGGTCACTCATCCATTATGAGAAAACTTTAAATTGTTTATTACCAACACTAAATAACATATTACGTACTCATTTTTCGTATGTTATATTTGAATGGTTTGCAGTATTAAAATGTTTTTAAGTTTTAAATTTTTTTTTTTCCTCTCAAATAACTTTTGAATTCAGTTTGAGTGATAAAGACACAATGTTAGATAAATAAACTTGGGTTTAAAACTGTCTCAATAGAATTCTATTACTATAGGTGAGTTTAAATGCTAGACTTATTTTAACTTTCAAATTTATAGGGCATACAATTAAATCAAATCAAAAGAGTATTGCATTGCACAATAAAATTATTATCTGCCAATGACTAATCTCAACTGATGTAATTTGTATTAAATGTGGGTTTTTGTTTCATTTAGTCCAGTTTGTTTCACTACATAGTATAAAACAAAGTCGCTTTCTCTGTCCCTATGTCCCTTATCTTCCCATTAACTTTTTCTGTTGTATTGTGCCTGAAGTCGCTTAAACTACCATCCGGCTTCGTTTTCCGTAGCAGTCTTGAGACACCCTGTATGTATAGAAAAGGATGCCCCAATTTTTCCATGTGGATTTTATTTCCATAATATGAAGAAGACCTACCATTTAAAGGGCCTGCAGGATAGATAAACTAGAAAACATATTTTAAGCTTTAATTATTTTTCTGAAATTATTGTTCTGGTGAACAGTGTCAACATGTTGGTTCTGTGTTTATAAAAAAGTTTGGAGAAAAGTTCAGTTCAGGGATACGTAACCTGCTGTAGGGTTGGTCTAAGTTCTATTTAAACAGAAAATAAAGCAATCTAGTAAAATAATAACATTGACCTCAAAGGTTGTATACTGGGCACAGACCTTCTCCACAGTTGAGTGATTGCCTTAGTACATCAATAATAATTTACTAGTATTAATAGGAGTTGTAAATTGATCATCAGCCTCCATGGCGCAGTTCGTTAAGAGCTGGCGATGAGGCGACAATTCGCGTGTTCGATTCTCGCACCAAAACAGTGGTTTTATGAGCTCCAAGTATGTGTTGGGTATGGGTGTTGTGACATCAAATCTAAAAGTATCTGATGCTTGAGATGACTTGGTGTCTTAGTATTCTGCCATTATATCTACATATTTATTAAGTGTATATTTAATTGTGATGTTTTGTGTGCAGGGCAGCGTATAGCAGAGGGCTGTATCGGCGCAGTGTTCACAACAGCGATGGTAATGGAGGCGTCCCCGTCCCCGCAGAGCGTTGGCCGCGAGTTTGTCCGCCAGTACTACACGCTGCTCAACAAGGCGCCGGCCCATCTGCATAGGTAAACTAACTTTTTAAACGAAACGATAACTCGAACCAAAAATCTCACAAAATCCGTATAAATTGGTTTGGTACTGTGTAACATTTGCGTCAACTTATGAGATAATTTTGAGAGAAAAGATTTCAAAATTCTCTTGGTACTGTTTGAGAGGCAGAATCCATGTATTGGTATACCTTGTCCTTCTAAGCTGACATGCTTGCGGATATCACGATAGCAATGATAATATTTTTCCACATTACATTAGGTTTGTCACATTGGTCTTGTTTGATATGCATATTATCTAACTAGACCAGTACCTACATTGTTCCTCAAGTTTAGATTCTATAAATACAATCCCAGGAACATTAAGAAAGTAATCTCTATTAAAAGTAAAGATTTTGTACTGATCATAAAACATTAAGCATGGTCTTTTTGGTTGGTTTAACAACTTGCTGTTATATTTGCAATTTACTTGTAGACTTTTGAATGACAATCAGAGATAGTAGTTGAAGTTCAAACTCAATATTTTTTCATACGAAGTTAGATTATGAATAATTACAATTACGTATCTTCGTCGATGCAACAATATACCAATATATTTAACGAGAGACGTAAAATATGGTAGATACTTATAATAGATATTTATTTCATGAACATAAAATTCGAAGAAAACGTGTTATTTTTTTATACTGCCTTGGTTGTAAAATAAAAATACACGCGCAAATCATGCCTGACGCTATTTAAGTACGGGTTATGGGCAGTTACAAAAAGGAAAAAATACATAACACAATTGCTTTTTTTAGATGCCTCAATAATGTTGGTAGAAAAGACCATGTGCAGTGTAAATGGGCCAGAGCATATGGAACATTTTGATTGGATTTTTTTTAAATACGTATAAAAGTACAATATATGCAGAAGTATATGCAGAAGTCACGATGGTGAACTAAATTATTCTAAGTTCATAGTGAAAATATTCAGATTTTTATGGTTTATTAATGGTTGAATTATTTGGTGTCCACAAGGGACGTACGATAGGTTAAGGACATACAGAAAGATATAAAAATATAAAACTATTTTGAATCGTAAATATGAAGGATGAAAACAATGCATACATGAACCAAAATAAGTTAGAATTTATTGTCTTAAAAGATTCAGAATTGCAAACGCTTTGGTTCGACCCGATATATTTTATCAGGTTAATTCTCAAAACAATTGAATATCACTTTATCTTATTGTTTGTGTATGCAAAACAAAAGAAAGGGCGATTGACGAATAATATGTTATCTCTAAAATAACACGAGTCATGTGGTATTTTAAAAATACGCACTAGAAGCAGTTGTTTAATATTTGTTTAGCTGCTCCATCCTTGCATAATAACTTTCGAATTATTGACTAAGTTTTACATGCACTTTTCATTTGGTTATTTAGTAACTGCAGAAAATCAGGCCACTTCGCTTCTATGTTAGGAAAAACAACCATACTATTGCATTTATAATTTGAGAAAGTTGGATGAAAATCAATGGAATAATCTGGGAGACCATAAATAGCTGTACATTGCTAATAATTAAGCAAAACGCTTTAAAGCAAGATTTTTTAATGTAAATAACATGGCCAAAGGAAAGGAAGTTGTAGCCTTTTTGTCTTTGTAAAAAAGTTGACTAACAAAAAGCCATTGTCGAATGGAAACTTAACAGTTACAAGACACGCGAGCTCGTTTGCATTGCAAGGCTCCTCGTTCCATTTATTCACATAACTTTGTTGCACAAAACCCTTAACTCCTGTCTTGTATAACAGCAGCGGCGTGCACAGGATTATGACACTGGGTATGCGGCGAAGTACTCGGTCACAAAAACTTTTTTTTTTATAGTTTTTAGCATAGCCACAGCCACGCGACGGATCTCTAAGTCAGAAACCATGCCAACATAACAAGTCTTAGATGTACTACTATTCATGTCCATCTTCTACGGCAACGCAGACAAAACAGCGATCGATCGTCGCGGCGGAAGAAATTCTAATAAGTAAAATAAAAAAACTCACCTAGTCGGCTTCAATTTTCACATATTCAAGGTTCCGGTTACTTGAGATTACTATACCTATCCCGGTGTAAATAAACGCAAGATTTCGGCCACCTCATTCATTCATTTGATAAACATACATTTTTAACACAAACCTCACAATCAAATAACATTTGAAAAAATAAACAAACACACTAGTAAAAGCAAATGACTACAATTAATATCGAAACTTAAACTGTTAAATGTACACACTTTCAAATGTTAAAATGAAAAATCTTTTAAGAAATCTATTTTTTTTACAAACATACTAGTATAAAATAGTAAACAATGCAAAAACACATAAAAAAGGCAAAATGGCCCCCGCGAAACACAAAACATTTCTATTTAAACAAATAAAACCTTACTAACCAAAAATGCATAATGTGCATAGGTGATTTATTAGATTCCCGCCTATTAATTTTACTAGGATTATAGGCAACGAACATTCCCGATCACTCCCGACAACTGCCGAACTCCCGAGGCCTGCCGCAGGAGTCGCGCCTTTCAATATTCATGGGTGTGTGCGTTTGCGACTGTGCACGGACACCAAAATTACTACACACATGCAAACAAATGTCATGCGGGACGCGGCGGCATTACTTGGTTGATTAGGTACATTATTTTGCTTTGCAGCGCCGCTTGCTTTTCGCGTGGCAAATATAATATTTGCGTGATTGCAAATAGGTGCTATTTATAAAATATTAGGCGTTTTTAAGTTATTATATTTTGTTTATTCATTTATTTACTATAAATTAAAGTCATCTAAAACGTACGAACGTTATAATATAATATCTGTGAATGGCAAGTAATGCACTGCATTTCTGCCTACAAGGAGCGCACGCCCCTGTATAACAGGTTATTGCACAAATGATACATATTTGTAAAGGGGAATTAAGTTATAGCATACTGACGATCTGTTAGTTCTTATATATTTTTTTGTTCAGTCATTTACGGTTACGCCTTTTTTGTTTGACGCCAGACTGCATTAAAAGAAAGTACCAAGCTTGTGTCCTTGAAAAAGGGCTGTGCCGCCAGTAGTGTCCCCTACAATGTGCAGGAAATTCTTTCTATCTTAAAATGGTATGAGGTACAGTTTCGTTGCATATCATTAATATGAAAAAAAGTTTCTGAAATTTATGTATCTAAGTATCTTCCATAGGGAAAAAAATATGCAGGAAATAAAGTAATAAAAAAGATACACCACACGTGAGGTTTAGTGGGTGTCAATTTCGTTAGTCTTTTAGGAATAATAAAAAACTTATAAATGTATCCAGAATGGTAAACCCTAAGGTTTACCACATCTTAAAAAATATTTTCTCTGTTTTGGAATGTAAGTTTGGAATAGATTTACCGGTCTCATGTATAGGCATCACCCTATATGCAAAAAGCTGTACTGGTGTATTGGTTGATATAAATATTTTAGTATAACGGGGGTGCTTGGCTCGCTATCGCGCTATTGTTGTTTGTTGTTGTTTGTACGTGCGGGGGCGCACGTGAGTGTCCGACGTTATCAGCGCGACACTCGCAGCGCCGACTTATCTTAACGACAGTATTATGCAGTCCTGGGCAGTGACGTATACCCATCTTCATACGTTAGATAAACAGAATATACCAGTTTCACCCTTTACCCTACCCATTGGCTAGATAGGTATTCTTTAGAATGTGACTTGTGTGATGTGTTAAATATTTACAATTTTATTTACATAAAATCTTTTTTACTTGCGGTTTGTTTCAGTTTTTTAAATAACCCTTGTGAATAGAATACTATTAGCGATAGTTGGTTACCTGATGCATACCCTTGCATTTTGTCTCTGACAATTGATTTGAATGTCTGACACAGCTTTTGAAAAAGCGACTTATTAGAAATAAATACTATGTATATTTTAATATGAGCAATATTAAAATCTATAACATGCTATAATCTGTGGAAGAGTTTGACGTTTCTAACGCCTATCAATTCAACATGGTGTAAAATAATCGTGAACAAGCCACGAAAAATAAATATTTTCTAACATATTTTTTTGTATCAGGTTCTACAACAACTACTCGTCGTTCGTGCATGGCGGACTAGACGCGCCCAACCGCGAGACGCTGCCGGTGGTGGGACAGAAGCAGATCCACAACCGCATACAACAGCTCAACTTCCGCGATTGCCATGCCAAGATCAGTCAGGTACCATACTTTTTTTTACCATACATAAAGATGCAGAAAAATATTGCATAAATTAGTTATTGTTTATATCCTTGAACCTGTAGGCCACGATTGCCGTTGGTCATGCACAGTTTGTCATGTTAAAATTTCTCTGTAGAGGTAATAGAAAGAGGAGGTATAACATTGGGCACTTATGCCAGTTCGGAGCAACACCTATATTTTTTTAAATCTCAGATCATACACAATTTGTTGCTTAATTAGATAATTTAACTTTAATTTGTTCATCTAAAGAGGTCATACATGTGAATAGAGTATGAAAATAATCTCTCTGTTAAAAGTGTTTTGTGAAGGGCACACCAGGTCTGACACTATAATGTGTGTGCAGGTGGACGCGCAGGCGACGCTGGGCAACGGCGTGGTGGTGCAGGTGACGGGCGAGCTGTCCAACGGCGGCGCCCCCATGCGCCGCTTCACGCAGACCTTCGTGCTCGCCGCGCAGTCGCCCAAGAAGTACTACGTGCACAACGACATCTTCCGCTACCAGGACATCGTGTTCTCCGACGAGGAGGGCGACGGCTCCGGCCGCTCGGACGCCGAGGAGGAGGAGGCGGGCAGCGTGGGCGGCGCCGGCACGTACTTCCCGCCGCCGCCCACCGCCTTCCCCGGCGCCTTCCCGCAGCCGCCCGCGCCGCCCGCGCCCGCGCCCGCGCACCACGCGCCGCTCGTGTCGCCGCCCGCGCCCGCGCCGCCCCAGGCCCAGCCCGCGCACCACCTCAACGGACACCCGCCGCCCGCGCCCGCCGCCCCCGCCCCCGCCGCGCACCCCGCGCCGCCACCGCAACCAGTGCACCCCGCGCCCCCACCACACGCCGCACATCCCGCCCAGCCCGCGCACACCGCGCACCCCGCGCCGCACGACGACTCCGCCAGGCACCTCGTCGCTGCGCTGCAGGGTTAGATACAACACTGAATATCCTTTACCTGAACTAGGATAGGAATCTAAATTTAAACTGAATAAACACTATTTGAATTGGGTATGAATCAACATTTTCGTGTGTCTCATACATGCGTTTTTTACATTTTTATATTCGATAGTTTTTATTTGGGCAAACAAAATATATATTATGATGCTCCCACCAGTAGTCCTTTTTTGCCTTCTTTTATTCATATTTCTGAATCCATTTAATTTGCAGCGACTACCCTAGCGAGCGAGCCGGAGCGCGAGGCGAGCGTGGCATCGCCGCCGAGCTCCGTGGGCGTGACGACGCCCGGAGTGCCGGCGCCCGAGCCCACGCCCGAGCCTGCGCCGGAGCCCGAGCGCGAGCCCACGCCCCCGCCGCCGCAGCCACAGCAGACAGGTCAGTACAACAAACGTTAATAATTTCTTATTACCAAAAATTATTCGCATAATTGAATTAATTTAATTTTAGCACAGTGAAATATCGCTATAAATGTATGTAACGTTACAGCGGCGCCGGTGCCTCCTGAGCCGAAGACGTACGCGAACCTGTTGAAGTCGGGCTCGAGCCACGGCGGCGGCACGCGCAGCTCGCCGCCCTCGGCGCCCGCGCCCGCGCCCGCGCCCCCCGCCGCGCCCGCGCACGCGCCGCCGCAGGACCAGCGCCCGCGCATGCCGCGCCCCACCACGCAGGCGCAGCCGCCAGGTAACACTCGTATTATTCTTATTATTGTAAAGTGCCAATATTGACCATCTCTCAACATATTCCTGTCAGATTTTGAACTTATTGAACTTGTTACTCACCTAAGTGATATGAAAATATACCATAACTAACTAACCTGATTAAACAGTCTTCTAACAGTAATAAAAGGAAACATTAAATTTTAAAAAAATCTGAAAAAGTTTATGCCAGGCGGTGCAGTAAAATGTGATGGTTACAAATTTTTTTTTCTAAGTACATTGTAAACTTTACAGTCACTATAGTCAATTAGTCGTATAGTATGACTATGCTGTATATTAAGAAAATATATGACAAGAGTGCACAAGTAACGAGTTGGTGTTATTATGCAGCGGAGTCGATGCGTCGCTACTCGGACGCGCAGCAGCTGTTCCTGGGCAACCTGCCGCACGGCGCGAGCGAGGACGAGTTGCGAGCTCTGTTCGGTCGCTTCGGGCCCGTGGCCGAGCTGCGCGTGCACCGCCCGCCCGCCGCCGCCGCCGCCGCCGCCGCGCACAAGCACCCCAACTACGGGTTCATCACCTACGAGACCTCGCAGGCCGCGCACGACTGTCTCAACGCCGCGGTGAGTTACACGCACGCGCGCACGCACGCTCGCACGCACTCACGCACACACTACGTCACAGCTTCTCTCAACTAAATTTTCTTTATTATTATTATAAAATTAAGGTTCTCCAACTGTACATATGTACATTATTACAACTAAGACATTCTTTAGTACAGTTACATTCTGATGGTAATTCATCTCAAGTTAACACAAAATAATTGCCAACAATACATTCCTAACAAGCAAGTCATTACTCCCTAGGTATAATGTGAATCTTATTGCAACGAAAATTTAATACTGTAAAATAAAATAAAATTCAATTCTTCCTAGCTTTGGAAAACTCAGAACACTTCAAGTCACAAAATTGTAAAAGTCCCTTTGAATTTGAAAGTGATTCATTGTTATTTGCTAGTTAACAAAACGTTCACAACTACTTTTGAATTAAGTTTGGACAAAGGAGACATCATAACTAAAATAGTTTTTAAAGTTGCCTATAAATTAGGCCGTTAATTTATAGAACTTAAAATCAGTGATACGATACTATTGGAAGAATTGAATTTAATGTTGATTGTTTGTGCAGCCGCTGTACTTCCCGCCGGACAGCGCGGACGGAGTGAAGCTGAACGTGGAGGAGAAGAAGACGCGCGGGCGGGAGGCGCCGCGCCGCCGCCCGCTGTCCTCGCACCGCGCCGCCTTCCAGCCGCGCCCCGCCTACCGCCGCTAACGCACCCCCACCCCCCACCACATACCACCCCCCACACACCACACTACCCACGACGCGCCACCTATACGTCTATGTGTTCAACTTCGCATACTAAATCCCCAGTTACCGCGCCTCCGACACCGCACCGGATCCGACTCGCGGACGGCTTGTAAATTGCGTTTTTCAACTTTTTTTCTCACTCGATCGACACTCAATGGGATAATGTACAGACACTTTCAGAGACGCATCGGCAGTGAGTAGTGGTGGCGCAGCTTTCGAACCTTCGTTTACACCGTCACCTCCATTACCACGGCCGCTCCTCTGAATCGCTCTTGTATCACTAAATACGGGGTTCAAATGTTATCGGCTGGAAACGTTCCCTACGGGTGAACGTTATAACCGAGAGAACATAATTTTGTATTGACTCAAATGTCGGTAGGGACGCAGGACTACGGCAACGCAGCGAGTATAATAATAAATTAAACGCGCTTCGCAAAATGCTTTCTTACGTTTATGTTTAAGTAGTTAGATAGACTAAATTAATTATTTGATTTAATGAATGAAGTAGTAGTGAACGTCTGCGCCGCGTCGGCCGCGTGGCGGCGGGCCCGCACCGCGACGGGACCTCGCGTCGTGCTCACCGGCGGCTCACGAGCGATACAATATCTCTGCAGTTTTTATTTGTAGCATCATTTTTATTAGAAACAAACCTCGATAATAGTCTAAACGTACGCGCACGATTTGTGTATAATTTCATAGTTAATTTAAAGTGGGTCAGCGCCCGGTCTTGTCGTTACTAACGCTTTCACGCATGATCTCCTTACGTATAAAAACTTAGGTATTTTGTGTAGTGGAATGAGCCGCCGATAAACATGACGAGGCGCGACCTCGAATATACATACTGGCCGTGCCGTTGTTAGTCCCGTGCCACTCCTCGTCAGTAGACGAGGCAGCCAGCCCGCACGCAGCGGTCGCCTCGACGCCGACGTTCACGCCAAACACTCTACTCGGATGAGTCTTATGCAATGCGCATACCGCTAGAGAAGGTCGACCGTCCCGACGCACACGTTTTTCTACTTTCATTGTCGTATCATTGGGTGCGTCTTCCCGCGTCCGAACCCGGTCGTATTGCGTACGCGAACGCAACTCGCCCGGGACGGACGTAACTCTTCTTATTATAGCGTGAATATTAGTAGTGTCGTACGGTCGATCGTCCAGTGATCGTTTGTGTTAGTATCGACTATCGACTATGGACTTTATGAAGTGAAATGGAAAGCAAGCGGATGTAGTCGCAGTGCGGGCGTGTGTTCGCTCGCCGCGACTGTGTCGTGTGGTTTTATATATACTTGTATATTTTACTTTGTAATATACACACGTGTGTGTGACGCGCCGCACCCTCCCGGCGGCGCCGAGCACTCTAATTACGATAGCGTGAGGACGCGGGCCCGCTCTCTGCCTACTCCGTGCACTAGCCACTAGCGCCCTGTACAGTACCCAAGTGTAACGTGACTATATCAGAAAGGGCTTTGTCTGTTCTCACAGTATTTGTGGTTCTGTGTTAACTTTAAATTGCAGTATTGTGAGTGGAGGCCAGACTCGCCGGTGCATAGAGATGGCGGAGCTCGGCCGCGCCAGGCTCGAGCGGCGGCTCGCGTCCTCACTTAGTTACGTTAACATTAAGCTTATATGTAACGTGTTTTGTTTTTACGAACTCAATAATAATGACATGAGTTTAAGGTAATTTATGATGTATTTAGGTATCGGCCCGAGTGATGTGAAGTTAGCGTAGTATCGGCTAGTTGCGGCTGGCTCCTCGCCCCCGCGCTCGTCGACACCTGACACTGCACTGACGTTTCAATTAAATATTCAATTAAAATTTGCAATATAATAAACCAGATAAAATACTAAAAAATAGTGTAGTGTTATAGTAGACTAGAAGTCGGGAAGCGGTGCAGTGAGTGGGCGAGACGCTCGGGGCGGGGCCGCCGCCGGTACGCATGTGTCTAAAGTACTTGTGTTTGTAACTCGTTCGTTATTTTTTTACCTAACACAATAAAATGATGGAACCTTCACATTGTAATGTTATTTTATACCAGACCTTTGTCGATGGAATTTCGTTTGTGTAGTGCGTAGATACTATAGTATTGTTCGTGTACGGTGAAGCTCAGTTGGACGAGGTGATCTCTAGTGTTCCCCTCATTAGTGATGAAAACAGACTGCCATTTTAAACAATGTCCATCCATATACAAAAGCTATTAATTTTACAAAAGACAATATCCTACCAATAAACACAGAATTGACTAAACTGTTTGATTTATGGTCTTTGCATCGTTCTATCGAGCTCCGCTGGTATTGCGAACAATTTGCTGATATAAAATTATGAAATAGACAAAAAAAATAACCCGAGTGTATATAGACAATGGTAGCGCGACATGACGCCCGCCGCCATTTTGTGCGTCAATATAGGCAAGATGGCAGCCCAGCCAAAGTTTCTACAATATTAATAAAGTATTTTATGTTTAAACGTAGCTGTGCAATGTATCTGTTGTGAAATTCTATTGTACCCTACCTTCGTTCTTTTTGTTTTGATTCTGTAATGAAATATTTTTGTGTCGGACGATGTGCGTGCAATTACTTTGCTACATCTAAAGTATCAATGAACATAAAATTTTTATATTTAGATTTTACCAAATATTTGAATTCAGAACAGTTCGTACACGTTTGAACTCAGTTACGCCAAAATATTGCTGTTAGAATGTTGGGTATACAGGTATAAGGCCCAGTTGCGACGACCATGCACAATAGTTGAGAAAAAACCCATATTAGTGTGCCACATTTATAATTGATCCTTTGTACGACCGGATATAATAACAGCGGTATAAGGTATACTAAAACCGTCACCCGGCTTTGTTTTCGGTGGCAGTATTGATATACTTGTTGTAAACCAGCCAGAAAATATATTCACACCTGTTGATGCTGCAACTGTCTTTTTATCGTGCTACTGTCTTATTCATAGACAATTTAAAACTTATATAATTACACAATGTTTTATCTTTGCTCAAAATGAATTCATAAGTCATTCAAAAGAAACAAAACATTCGATAGCTAAAACAGGTTTTAAAACTATGAATAAGGCCGATTTTATATGAATACCAACGAGTAAAATTTATATTAAGATGATGACTTAAAGTTTGCTAGACATGCATATTCCATACGGCGTTATTTATTTATCGTTTTTAAACGTATTTTAGTTATCAAATGTTTTGTGTGTCTCGCTCAAACTGAATTAAAAAGTAATTCAAAACATTCGATAATTAAAATGGGGTTTTAAAATTGTCTACGAATAGAGCCGATAATGTGTGGGTCGGTTATACTATGGTTACGTTTGACTGGGGCCCTACTATGTTCATCCGAAACGAAGTTCGAAACTTCGGACGAGCGAAGTTTTTTATACGATACGAATGTATCTACTCTGTAAAAGTTCGAATTTGTTTAACGTACATCGTAACCATATGTCTATGGTTACGACCATAAATCAATAACGACCCTAAGTATATGTAGGTACATTCGTATCGTATATAAACTTCGATCATCAGAAGTTTCGAACTTCGTTTCGGATGAATATAGTAGGGGGGGCCTTAGTGTCAATGCTTCTATTGTCAATTTTGGATCGCTATATTTAGGCACAACTGAGTTCACTTGTGCGCCAACTAAAATATAGATATTAAAATTCAGTTTTTAATATTTTTCTTTAATCAAGTGATTGTAATTACGCGTACACCGGTCGAGCATAAAAATGTAATATAGTAACGTTTATTAAGTTGTCAAGTTTAAATTGCCAGTGACTTGTTCATAAATGATTAAGTTATTTGATTCCTCCGCACATCCATCCTCGTGAAAATTGGCTTCCAGTAGGCAGAGGAAATCAACGTTGTCTCTCGTTTAGCTCACTAACCGATTCATAAGATGAAATATTTTTTTTCTAACATGAGGTCCACTTAAGTTTTTTGTGATAAAAGTAAAAAAAAATTGCTATCACATCCTCTTTGGTCATTTATGCAATTATTATGAAGTGAAATTATGAAGTTGGTTTTTATAACAGTTTTGGATCGGAAATATAAATTGAACTGTATGCTTGAAATTTAATTTTCATATAATGTATTTTGTCTCAATTCTAATGTCTATTTAAAATTGGTCGGTCGTGACAGATATTTAATATATTAATGAAAGAATTTTCCGGATTTTTTTGAGTAGCGAGTCGTTATACAACTTCTTGCAGTGTATAGCGTATGTTCTTTACCCTTACCGGGGTATCTAAATACTGTCGGCACTAGGCCCTATTCGCACGGGAGCTAATTTAACGCGCGTTAAAAAAACGTCGCAATGAAACAAATGTGAATCCATTAGTTTGTTCATACGAAGGTGATTTTAAAACGCAACTCTTTTTATCGAGCGCTATCGGATATTCGACGTTGAGCGTCGGACGTTAAATTTTCATTTCATATGAAAATATTGGGAACGATATAAAATCGTCAAAGTCGGCGCTTTTTAATCGCCCGTGCGGATGGGGCTTTAGTCAAAGACAGTTTCAAACATGCTTTAGTTATCGAATGTTTTATGTTCTTAGCTCAAACTGAATTCAAAAGTGGTTCGAAAGGGACAAAACATTCGTTAAATAAAACTGGTTAATAAACTGTCTATGAATAAAGCCGTATTTATACATTATAACTCGGACGGATATCGCGTCTACGTCGGAGAGGTCAGTTGGCATGCAGTAACTCGCCTTTGTCATTTGAAAATATTGTATGAGTAGAGTAACCGTGCAGTTTGTAGTAAAAATATTTAGTGTGTTTGTCTAGCGGCGTTGTATAAGCACCAAAATGTTGAAGTATAGTTGTACCATTTCAATAAGCTGAATCAGCAATCTTGTTACGTGCATATACGTAAAAAGACTACAAATATCATATATGAAATATTGACCTTATTAAGTTATGTTTAGATTTAAAATACAGCATCAATCGGTAGCAAAGTGCGAGCATAAATGACACGTGGTGATAGGCGAAATATATTCCCTGGTATCAAAAATTTTGTGACTCATCATCATCATCATCATATGATACAGGTATATTTTAACTTATTTAAATGGTACTACTATATAAAAAAATCTTCCATTGTCAATTTATAAAGTTGTAGTGTTCAGATGGCATAAGAGACTATGGTTGTATTGCGAATATGTGTCTTATTGCGGCGAGTTACTGCAGCATTTCCCGTGCCACTAGTGTTTTGTCGGTGGTATGCAGACGGGCCGCTCCGCGACAAAAACGCATCGTTCCGCCCCGACTGTATTGTTCGACCTTCTGCTAGGGCAGTGGCGTTGCGCAGAACTACCTGAACGTGTTAAAAAATCTTCTGACGCTTAACTTTCTTTTTAATTATTATTGCTTTATTCTTCAACTTTGTCCGGGAGATGTAAACGCGTGTAATGTATCCTCAAAGACGGTATATATTCGCGCGTAATTCGCCCTTTGTGGACAAGGTCTTAGCCTTATTATCTGCGTGTATCAATATGTTCTGACTTGACTAATGTTTTATAGTGTACTAAGGCTGCGTGAGTGCGCCACTGCCGAGGCGGGCGGGGAGCATGCTCGGTGGCGGGACAAGCACCAAGCGGTGTCCACTTTCAATGTGTCTTAAACAAAGTTCAGACCCCATCGTAGCGTCCCAACACGAGCGTTCATACGTGTTGTATGTGTTTGATATTATTGCAGACTATTGTATACTTATTTATATTTGAGGGAGCATCGGACGTACAATCATAGGTATCATTTAAAGAAATATTTTTATATTGTTTGTAAATACAAAAATATATTTTACGTCCATAGTTACGCTGTGTCGAGCCAGCGAACATTCGGCGCTGGTCGCTGAACTGTTGGAGCACCGACGGCGCCAGAGACACGTTTGCGTTGGAAATAGGCTTCTTTGATGACTAGTAAAGCAGCGAGCTATATTGTACTTGTGTGTTTGATTTCATGTTCATAGAAGCCGATGCTCCCTTAATACATGTTTTGTGATGGTTGTAATATGGGGTCTAAAGTTTGTGCTATGAAACAGTGTTGTAATTATTCAGTAATATTGTGATGCGAGCGTGCGCCGGCCGCGGCGACTGCTCGCGTCGCCCTCTCTAATAGAGATGTACTTTTTGTAACAAACTGTGAGTTTCATTTCACCAACCCTTTCATCCTAGTTCCTTAACGCGGTAAATTAACATGTTTCAATAAAATTGACGATCCAATACCAAATTGAGAAATTTGTAAATGGAGCATATTCGCCATTTAATGCAGATCTACAGTGATTTTAATAAACATTTTAATAGTTTAATCCGTGGTGTTTTACTGCTGCAGCTGGCTTCTCTGGCTGTGAAAGTCGTTTATCAGAGGTTATTTACCTATTTAGTCCATTGATTTGTCACACGCTTTGTTACGGAGCGAAGAGGACACAAATATATATTTCCATTTTCCAACTCCTATTATTAACTTCATGATTAATTTCATTGCGGGTTAAAGACAAGTTAGACATTCCCGGAAACTCGCCGAGCTTCAATGCTCGGTGTCATTAACCCTTAAACAAACGCGAGCCGGTATGCATTTTTTTTTAAAGGTTGCATTGTATTTTGGGTAATTGAGGGTCACTGATTTCATTTTTTAAATCAAAATTTAAAAAAGAATAGGGGATGGGGTAGTTTTTCTGGTGGTAAATAATTTACCATTATCCGTTCACGACTACAACATTTTTGATGTTGGTGGTAAAATTGTTACCATTGTCCGTTACGGTTTAATTTTCGTTTCTTGACTAGTGACTTCCTCTTGGTTCTACTTTTATTATTTATTTTATATTTTGGAAATGAAACATTTTATTTCTTTAGTATTTTTTTTATTAGTATTGCATATTACCTATCTTATAGTATTGCTTATATTAATGGTATTCTTACAATCTATAAATCTAAATCAAAACAAATTACTTGTACAAAAAATATATGTATAAAAAAAGTAATCAATGTTATTTTTAATAAAAACCCAACCTATGGAAAGTAAAATTGGCAATTTTTCTATCTTCGCCAGCAAGTATCACGGTAATGACCGTTTATTATTATTATAATTTATTTTCTTTGACATATTGAATATCTGAAATAAACAAAGTATTAATTGACACGTTACGTAAGGACTTTATAATATGAACTTCTCAAAATATTTATTTAGCTTTTTGCAGTCCAAAAAAATATACAAAAAGACAACCGATTTTATATAGATAATCTGATATTTTTCAAAGTGGGATCGGACAAGGGTAAGATATTTACCACATGTTTGAAACATCTAAATTATATGAATAAGTCAATTGCAAATGCTGCTAACACGTGAGATTAGTCAAAATATGTTATAGTTTTGGAATTTGCGTCGAAAAAGTACTTACCAGATTTTTTCTTGAACAAACTTTTAAAATTTCTGAAAACACCCGCCAAAAACTCGACTTTTTTCACAACAAAACCGTTGAGTCAACTTTGACATTACCTTACAGTGACAAATGACGTTGACAGGTTGTCAAATGAAATAAAATAGATAAACAAATTATTATAGACTATAAATATGTTATATTTATACCTTTAGTGCTACCATAATTAAAAGTTAGAGTGCATTATTTCAAAAAACACGATGTGGTAATATATATACCTTTATTTGAATAAGGGTTAAAATGCGTGCCACTGTTGATCCTGGGTTACAAGAGTTGCAGTGGCGGGTGTGAGGGTGGGACAGTCTCCATAAGACCTACAGTCACAATCTGCCATGCAAATCAATTTAAGTTGATGTGCTATAAAAAGCTAATAATATAAATATTCCAAAATTGTCTGATTTTAGGGATTATTTGGAACTCTTAAGCACAGTTTCGGGCAGAAATCATTAAACTTATCGTCAAATAGCCTTGGGACAGATGAAAATCTTGTGGAAAAAACTATACTTACTGCTGATTAATCTTATGTCATATGGTGAAAAGAGTGAAAATATTCATTACACAGTTCTCCAATAAGGCAAGTAAATCATTTTAATAAATAATACACCCAACAGTCACATACATAGTCTTGACCCCAAAGAAGATCGAGCCTTGTGTCGGGATATCTATCAGGAACTACAAGAGACTTTTTGGTCTCACAAACACCTAGACCCGAAACAAATGTGTTTCACATAAATAATTGGTCTCGCTGCGTGGATCGAATCCGCGACCTCTCGTTCACAGTCGGCGTCTAACCAATTGCGCCACGGGGATTTATAATACGTCCTCTATGCCGTTATTCATGGCGGATGTTCATGGGCTTCAGTTCTACCGTGATCACTTACGATCACGTGACCTGTTGGCTCGTTTGTCAAACCTGGTGGTAGGTTGCTCCTATATGAAAAGGCCACCTGGATAAGTACCACCGCAATGTCTATTTCTCCAGTCAAAAAGCAGCGTAAATGCACTGTTGTGTTTCGGTTTGAAGGATATTTCGTATAGTCAGCAAACGTGTGCTAACTGAAATCGAAATGCAAAACCTTAGATAGCTCACTTATTACAGCAGTCATGTTTGTAAATTGTAATGTCTATTGCCAAGACTCAGAAGTATTGAAAGATATAAGAACTGACTAGACTGACAAATCAAAGATCGCAGGTTCGATCCCAGGGTAATTTGACTTTCTGAAACTTAGTCTCATACAATTATTGTTTTATGTTGGATGAAAACGAATGAAGCTATGAAAAGAGAAACGTTATTAAGAGCTTAGATGCTCTAAAACATTTTTCAATGTACATATTAACAATACATAATCTGAGTATTCAAACTCTATGTATAACGTAATATTCGTAACCGATACGCGTGCTTTTAGAACATTTTGTAACTCTGCGCGCTTTAGACTAACTTTTCAATGTGATAGCTATTCATTGCCCGTTTATCTGAACAATTTTATGTCATACTAGTATAATGTACAGCAATGCACTTGAAATAATGATAGTTGTATGTATGAAAGCTGAACACAGGGGTTCAGTGTTCACACCGCTTCAAATCGTCGGTTAGTCAGTCAGCCGCGCGCTCTCGACATACGAGCTCGCTGGCAGGGACCTACATTGGAACAAGTATACGGTAAGTTTTACTAAGTTTCTTATTAGATTCTAAGTTGAATATTCTTCTAATTTATTTTTAAATTCACATGTATTTATAATTGAGAAACAATTGGATGTAAGTTGGGGTAACTTTAAGGTTAATGAAACATTTTATGGCGCCGGTCGTGTTATCGTTATGTCAGTAAATTAGTTTTATAATAATTTATATTTATTTATTACTTACTACGTGTACCAAAATTAGATTAGATATGTATACTTGAACTAATATTCTTAAAAACTTCTATAATATTCTTTGTAAATATTCATTTTCTACTCACACTATAGAATTTTCATAACATAGCTTTGGCGCTGTTTATTTATTTTAGTTGAAAAGCAAATTTTATCGACTGTAACTTAAAACAATAGAATACAGATCAAACAAGCATGTTAAAAATCCGCAACCCCGAGAAAAAGATTGCGATGTGCAAACTGGTTTAAGGAATTCGGGAACACAACCAGATTCTTCCACGGTTTTTTTTGTAAATGTCTTATTTGTTTAGACTTAAATGGCTTAGATACTTTCAGAGTGATCTATACGATAGTAAAAAAAAACAGTTCTTTTAATTGAAAATAACATCTCGATGCCAAATGTATTATTAAAGTAGGGCTAAGCCTTCCCCACGGGTTAATTAAATTTATTAAAACATTAAATAAAGTCACGCCATATTAATTTTCATGAAAAGATATCACAAAGTTTGCTGAGTAGATTTTTATCAACCATAGTTATCAACCCTGTAATAGATTTCCATAATTAATTTTAAAAAGGTTTCGTTACGCCGCGCCGCGCCGCGCCGTCGACCCAACCTATTCTTAAGAATAGGATATTTTCGGACATTATCTAAATACGTATTTTATTTAATAAAATACAGCATTGGCTTTCGCTATAATTGTAACAACACAAAATATAACATCTTATTGTATTAGTTTCAATTGATGGTAGCAACTAAGAATCTGTTTACGCGTGCGAAAACCAATATAGGTGCGCTTCACAGTGACTGGCAAATGAAATAATGCTGATCTGAGTAATATTAAAATGGCCATTGATATAAACAATACTATAACAGTGCATGCAGTGTGTCCGAGGTTAGTCAACCCCAGAGCATTTCCTCCGATGTGTCGACTCAGCGCGACTAACCAAGCGCGCTAACACAAACTTGCACTTTGTAATACACACATAATTAAATACAGTTTAAATGCAGTCCAACCCCTAAATTATGATATAATAGTAAGAAAAAATGAAAATATATTTTAATTGCACATGCGTTTGCGTTATCATGCGTTATTAATCTCTGGAATTTGAATTACGTATCCCCTTTGTAGGACTGAATTACTTTTGAACAAAGTTCTGCAACTTATGTATGCTTTAAATTGGTTAATGTTATACTAAAGAATCTAAAATATTTTGGGCACTTTGTAACTTTTCAGGATTTTTGTTTAACCCTTCTTCCAATACCATTTACATTGATTGTTTACTATCTATTTTTTGAGGATGCTTAACTTTACAGCAGAATTATTTTAAAACCTGCTTCCTTGAAATTCATACTAAAGAAGGGAATTAAGTACCTACCTACAAATTGACTGGCGCAATAATATTGATAGGGATGTGGTTTTGAAACATTAATCAAGATAAGCTGTAGCTAAACAGACAAACTAGCGTGGGAATGCAATTGTTTACGAGAGCAGTGGATTCACCGCCCCGACAGAACATTACTAATGCATGCGCTAGTTTGTGTTTCTAAACAACTGACTCGTCCGCAAACATCGGAACATCCTCACGTGGAAATACGGGCAATATAGTATGCTTTAAGTAATTCAAATATTTAAAAGTATCGATGGAACATACATTGACATAATACAGGTAAAGGGTTCAAGGAACGCTCAAAGACAAATGGTGGTTGAGAATACTTATCCATTTCGAGTCAAAAGGTATTGGAATCGAAAGTGAATAAGATAATAAGTCTTAATAAGTTCTGGTATCCGCGACACGCAACGTTTGACTGTAGGTGCCGGATGTGTTCTATAAACATGTTAACATAGATTTAGTCAGAGCAGTCAGTATTTAAATCAAGAATTTAGGATTTGTTTAGGTCATAATACTCTTAGGAAGTGTGCCCATTTTCTCATCTTTCTTCTTCTGTTTGGTATTTATTTAAATTATATTTCAAATGACCTATATTTTAAATTTTTAACAGTTGAACATTGTGGATATTTGACCTGCGCCATTTTTGATGATATTATCTAAACTTTTGTTCTACGAATAATGGGACAATCAATTGAACAAATAATAGAAAAACAATCAAAATTTGTCTCGATAATTAAATCATTTTCGATGTGATGTTCCGACAAAAGTTGCCTTCTAATGCAAGGTTAGCTTGCCATTCTTCTGATGGTAAGCGATGAACACTCATAAACAGTACCAAAACCAAACAACACCACGAAATACAAAGCAATTCTTGGCATTCCCCTGCGCTCGCCATACTGAGACATAAGATGTTAAGTCTCATTATGTCTACTCAGTAGGTAGTGCACTCTGCCTGCACTGTCCTTCAAATCGCATCACAACAGTGCACTTACATTTTACCTTTTCGCGGGAGAAATAGACATTACCGTGGTATCTACCTTGGCGGCCTCCTAGAGACCTACCATCATTATTCGACTGACACTAGATGAATACGCATCTGCCTGTTTGTTGTAAGTACAAGCATTAATATTAAGTATGCCTATCTTCATAAATTATTGATTAGTAATATCGATAGTGAAAAATGAAAAATTAAACCAAATTCACGATAAAATCCGTAAATAATAGTTTTATTTCAATAGTAATATCAATTCACGCTTTATAAAATTCGTGTTGCTATTGTTTAAATGGGTATGTGCAATGTAAAAACGAATAGGAATTTAAAGAATAAAAGTCCTAACTATATTTCATGCTGGCTGCTGCTATAACCTATGTTTCATGCTCGTCACACAGTAAACCTCAGATCGGAAAGAGAGAGAATTTCACATAGTGTACTGCGAAATACATGGCGGTATTTTTACACCAACTGTTGCACCTGACATAGGACACCTTAATATAGGGTCTCGTCATATAAAAATTCACGGACTCTGACATAATATAGAACGAAACTTTTATGGTCAATACCATCCCAACTTGAACCAAGTGGTTTGCTTGCCGTGCCATCAAACTGCCAAGCATTTAGGCGGCTCACATTTACTCTCTTTGACCCTTCACATAATACTTACTGGAATCTATGTAAAGGCCTCACCTATCGTCATTTGAAGCTCCATTTAGATGACACTGTTGTTTTGGTATTTACAATATAGATTTATAATCGGGATAACGAATATCAATTCAAGTGCCTCAAAACATTGCATATTATTATCAGCGTAATCATCCGAAATAATAATCAGTTATTTTGATATTTTAAAAATAATATATTAATTAAATTATATAAATTGCGTGACATAAAAACGCGATGTTTTTATAATGGAGTTGTTGCTCTGGCTTCGGGGTCATGCGCTATCGGCGGACGGTGCTTCGATAGCGCGGCTTCCGTCAAGTTCTCCCGCGCTCACTCGATCCTCGCTGACCCAGTTTTTATTCGCAAAATTTAATATGCAGATAGGACACACATGTAATTTCAGTTCCTGTTCGCTTCACACGCTTTTATTTAAACGCCATAGTTTGAACTTTGAGTTAAGTCACCCCTAATCTTATCTGAGCTCTTTAGGGTTAGAGATTCCGACACTTTGAAAGTATATTTCTAGTGAATTTTCATAGGTACTCATTTTATCTTGATAGAACAATCAATATGACGCAGCTTTATTATTATTCTTTATTTATTCCACAACGATATTAGAGACAATAGGGACTCCTTAACATTTCCATTAGTTCTGGACGATTTAACTTAAGAACGAGGAGTTTATATTCATTAGATTACGAGGCAAAAATTGTCGTATTGGAAAACAGGAATTATACACAGTCAGGTCATAAGTATTGTCACACAGTAAAAACTTTTCTTTTAGAATTCTGGCCACAAAAAAGTTTATTGAATTCGAATTTCGAATTGTTCATGAATATAAAAATGTATACTTTTATAGAATTTTACTCATTTTTAAATATGGAGTGGACGCTTAAAGAATACCGTGTTGCAGTTATTGCGTTGCATCGTTGCGGTTACGAGCCAATTCAAATTTTTGACATACTGTAAAATTTGAATATAACCGAAAGATTCGTTTATCCTACCAACAAACGATACAATGAAGACTCTAGTGTAGATAACAGGTCAAGAAGTGGTCACCCTCAGTCTGTTAGGACTCCAACAGTGATAAAAGCTGTGAAGACGCGAATTCTAAGAAATCCCAAACGTAAGCAGAAACTGTTGGCTCTTCAGATGAGGTTTAGCAGAACCACGGTGAAAAGGGTGTTAAATGAAGACTTAGGGCTTCGGGCATATCGAAGAAAAACAGAACATCGTTTGAATGCTCGTCTAATGGACCTGAGACTGAAGAGATGCCGCGCTTTGTTGAAGCGGTACGCGGGAAAAAAATAACGAGAAATTCTTTTTTCAGATGAAAAAAAATTTATCGTAGAAGAGAGCTACAACAAACAAAATGATAAGGTATACGCACACAGTAGTGAAGAAGCGAGCAACCGTATTCCGCGTGTCCAACGAGGTCATTTTCCTACCTCGCTCATGGTATGGTTGGGAGTTTTTCTTATTGGGGCTTAACAGAGGTACATTTTTGTGAGAAAGGTGTAAAAACGAATGCAGTTGTGTATCAAAATACAGTCCTGACGAACCTTGTGGAACCTGTTTCTCATACCATGTTCAATAACAGGCACTGGGTATTCCAACAAGATTCGGCGCCAGCTCATAGAGCGAAGAGCACACAAGACTGGCTGGCGGCGCGTGAAGTCGACTTCATCCGGCACGAAGACTGGCCCTTCTCCAGTCCAGATTTGAATCCGTTAGATTACAAGATATGGCAACACTTGGAGGAAAAGGCGTGTTCAAAGCCTTATCCCAATTTGGAGTCACTCAAGACATCCTTGATTAAGGCAGCCGCCGATATTGACATGGACCTCGTTCGTGCTGCGATAGACAACTGGCCGCGCAGATTGAAGGCCTGTATTCAAAATCACGGAGGTCATTTTGAATAAACTTTACTGTCATAAGAATCTATGTTTTGTTAAGTTTATTTTGGTATATAAATGGTTACATAATGAATAAACTTGTTTCTATTATTTTATATTAAACAAGTGACAGAATTTATGACCTGACTAGGTATTTCTGCCATCATATCATGGCGTCGTCTCCAGAAAAAATACAGTCGACTTGAGAACATTCTCCTTTTTAGAAATCGGTGAATAAGTTAAGAACCCTTTAACTGAGAATTATTAGGAGTCATCTGCCAACTTCAGTTTCCTGGACTACGTATCATTGCTATAAATAATTGATATCTTCTTTCTATACCGTCACGAAAACTTCATAGATACAGTCAGGGGCAAAAGCTAATAACTTTCATTAGACTTATGCATTCAGTACTGACACCCCTTCATTTGCAAATAAATGTAAATATAGCGATGAATCATTATTTCCTCGAACATTAATTCCGTGAATATCAGAACGGCTGTAATTTATGTGAGCCAACGGATGTCACAGATAAAGCTCTGATACGCGCGTAGATACATAATATGTATTAGGTCGTTATGATCAGCTTTGTACAGCCATTCACAGCATTCATGAACACACACACTGCTGGCTAGAAATGCATAGTAGGCCATTGCAGGTCAGTCCCGCTTCCTAGAAATTATGTGGCTGTTTAAACCAGGTGACCGTTCCAGAAATATATGCGCACAAGATGGCGTAGTTTTCAGTGGTCGTAAAACGTGAGCGGCGACCGACATTCGGCTGTGGTACAGAACACCCGGGGGTTATCGCGCTCAGATAATAAAAGTTCAAAAATAATGATGACACTGTTTTTTTATTTATATTAATAATCACTAACGCGGCTAACAAAATTGGGTCTTTATGATAAACTTAAAGTAATTTACTGCGTCCTCCCCGCGCGACAGAAGGATAGGTACCCCGCCCGGGTCGTTATGGAAGCTTATAAATGTTATCAACCAATAAAAACAATCTTTAATTAAATTACTCAGAATTTAAATATGAAAACAATGATTAAAATAAGTTTTATTGATATTCAAGTAATTGGATCCGAAATACAAAGAAACTTGGAAACGTGTTTCTGTACCTATCTCTACTTTGCTATTTCTGTATTCAATTGTAGCTTATTTGGAATATCATATACCGACAGACTAGGTGAGATTGGGCACCAGAAAATAAGAAAGATTTTTCCAGCTCACTACTCTTAAACCAAAACC
The DNA here is from genome assembly GCA_023078785.2 of Hyles euphorbiae. Classification (NCBI taxonomy): domain Eukaryota; kingdom Metazoa; phylum Arthropoda; class Insecta; order Lepidoptera; family Sphingidae; genus Hyles; species Hyles euphorbiae. The sequence continues at coordinate 1,021,156 of CM041034.1, forward strand.
AAATTGAATGTGCTTGAACAAATCTTTGGATCGCAGCCATTATTTTCAGTCTGTAACTTACTTCCTACACCGCAGCTTTCAAATATACTCAATCTTATGTCTGAAATGTAGCCATATTGTAATACTTGAAACGAAATATACAATCAAAAATGATCCTGCGCAAAATAATCACGTCATGAAGTAATTGTGCCAACTTGTAGTATTTGTGTCACGGCTATAAAACTCAATCAATATGGGAATGGTGACGGTCATTCTACTAGGACATCGGACATCGGAGTACTCGTTCAATTTACTTAACGTGTCATCACAATGTTTAGACGTCCTTCACGGCTATATTGCAATGTTAAATTGATACATACCGTATGTATGACATTCGGATGTAAAGCTATAGAGATGTGCGACAGAAAGTCCTGACGCCACACTGAGATCAAGTCTTGTATCGTGCGTATCAGGAACTACGAGAGACTTTTTGAATCAAATATGTAAATATTTGTCTCAGTGCGGAGATCGAATCTGCAGCTTCACATTTACACTACTTTATAGTCGGCGTTTAACCAACTGCTGCTACGGAGGCTGTCAAAACTGATTAATTATTTTAGAATCATACACTTTAGGCACCAAGATTGTTTTCTTTTACGAACTCGACATAAAATGACTTAAAATTAAAGTTAACCTGCGCCAATACGCCATTATAGAAATTAAAATTAAATAGTTTTGTCATCATTCGTTCGTTTTACCTGGAGTTATCTCGGGCGGCGCTGGAGCCCGCTTTCCTGCACAATTTCCTTCACTCCGCCGGATCTTTAGCGTCCTCTGTTCCTACTTCAATCAAATCATCGCGCGAATTAAATATTAAGCGAGTTTCCTCTTAGATTCAGTTATTTATTATGAGTTGTCGTAAAACAACCATTTAAAATAATATTATGAAAAGTAATTCTATCTTTTAGGCGATCCGGGCATCGATGAGAAATAAAGGCCAATAATATTATTTATACATAAAGACTCGAAACAACAGCTCTTCTTTCTTGTTGTTAGTAAACCTTCATCTATCTCACGACGTCCGCCATTCAACCCTACAATTTAGCGGAACTAATTGGCAGCCTGCACCCGTGTTTGTGTGCATGTATGTGTGTGCAATCAGGGTGTCTGGCCGGCTCGTACGTCGGCTCGCCAAGTCCATTCATCGCAGCCCTTTGACCGCTGGCCGAGCTTTAGATCTGTTCAGTGGATAGGCCAATGGCTTTCAAACCTTTGTACAGTCCCCCCTTTTGGTGATACTTGCATATTTTAGCATAAAGTTGTCACAACGCGCATCTCATATATTTCTTCTATGAAAAATAAAATGACATAAACTATTTATTATTAACCAAAAAATTTATTTACTAATTATAATTTATCGGTGGCATACGCGTCGTTCGCATTTCGTATTTACCTACCTACCACTGCAGGGCACGAGCCTCCTCTACAACCGAGAGTACGTTTAATAGGGGTTGAGGCCTATACTCCACCACGCTGGCTTAATGCGGTTTGGCGGACTTTACATGCCATAAAAAATCACACATATTGCTATAGTATGTAGGTTTCCTCACGATGTTTTCCTTTCCCTCATAGTTCGTGGTAATGAACTACCACCCGCTACTTGACGCTGCCCCAACTTTCATCCTTTTCTCTTATATCCATCAAATGGTTGTCTGTCAGAAATTGCCTTGTGTGATAAGACCGCCAATTGTACTTTTTTCTAATGTGAGATGTTTACTTTTATTTTATTTAGGCCCTGCGCAGACGGCACACTTTTTGTGCGATCGAGTCTGCGGCGCACAAAAAGTGTGCATGGCGCGCAAAAAGTCGGTCGCGGATTTTTCACAGACTCAACGCACACGACGCACATCTTCGATCATTTTGTCGGCAGAGCTGTAGGGACGTAGACGCTATGGAAATCGTGCAGAGATCGCGAAGTATTATTTTTTACATGAAGTACAGAAAAAGAAGAAGAAATAGAGAATTTTGGGTACATCCTATACTTTCGGAAAGATTACTGAAGGGACAGTTCCATACTAAACATTCAATTCTGAAACAACATCCGGCAATTTTTTTCAAATTTTATAAAATGTCTGTTCCTACATTTGATGAGTTGCTATTTATTTTATAATGATTTTGGTTAGGTTAATTAATCATGGTTATTTTTTTATCATGATATTCTGCCTTAGAAGTATCATAAATTGCTGGTCTCTTTTGTATTTCTTGAATTAACATAGTTACATCGACCTCTGGCGCCATGATAATAGATCGCGTGCGTTACGTCCACCCACCCCTAGCAAATACAGATTGCCGACTAAAGAGTGCGCCGTCTGCGTTAGCGCGCGTTGAAGCAAACGTTCAATTTTTTTCACACACTTTTTGTGCGGAGCGGCGCGCCGCGGCGCGGTGCGGTCTGCCCGAATTACACGGATTTTTTGTGCACCGGACTTTTTGCGCGTCGTGTGCGTTACTGCATATAATTGCATAGGTTCTATTTTCACAGACTAAAAAGTGCGTCACGGATAGTCTGTCGTCTGCGCAGGGCCTTATGGTGTACAATAAAGCTTAAATAAATAAATAAATAACTATCAATACACACATGAACCGGAAAGGTAGAGGTGTGTCCTGGGATTTGAACCCGCGACTACCGTGAACATCAGCCACAGCAGCCGCATCTGGTCCATTTCCTAACAGGCCACCATACACGTTACTAATAAAAATCGATAAACCAGAAATGATAGACCAAACTAAGACGGCATAGCAACATCAAAACATAGTTCTATACCCGATAGTTTTCAAGTAACAGCCGTTGTTACCATCAGATGAGCTGCTTTCACTCAAGTAACCTCAATCAATGTAAAGTTTGAGCATCTCTGCTCTATTCAAACGCTTCCGATTTACCATTGTGCATATTCAGGAGCATATTTAGCAGCCATGGTTACGGTGGGGCAGGGGGTGCTAAGAATCCCCGGGTTGGCCCCGGCTACCACCCCCGACGACGACTGGCCCTGGTAACACACAACATACGCACTTTGAGGACAGACGAGAAGATTGTCGAACTGGAAGAAGAATTGAGCGGGTTACACTGGGATATTCTGGGGTTATCGGAAGTCCGAAGAATCGGGGAGGATACGATAACCCTGAAGTCTGGTAACCTGCTCTTCTACCGGGGGGACGACCAACAGTCCCGAGGAGGTGTCGGATTTCTCGTCCACAGGTCTCTCATTAACAACATCGTATCCATCGAAAGTGTGTCGAGCAGGGTAGTATACCTTATACTCAGAATATCTAAAAGATATTCGTTGAAGGTCATACAGGTATACGCGCCGACCTCGACACACCCAGATGAAGAAGTAGAGGAGATGTATGAGGACATAAGTCGGGCCATACATACTTCCAAAACCTACTTCAATGTTGTTATGGGGGACTTCAACGCAAAGTTGGGCAAGAGAAGCGATGAAGAGTTGAAAGTGGGGCAATTTGGACATGGGCAACGGAACCTCAGGGGTCAGAGGCTGGCCGACTTTCTGGAAAAAGAGGGACTCTTCGCGATGAACTCTTTTTTCCAGAAGCCGCCTCACAGGAAATGGACCTGGTTGAGTCCTGACGGTTCTACGAGAAATGAGATAGATTTCATCTTGACGACGAATAGACGGATGTTCAGTGATGTCTCTGTGATCAACAGGGTGAAAACCGGTAGTGATCACCGAATGGTTAGGGGCACATTGAATATCAACGTCCAATTAGAAAGGCGCCGCTTGATGAAGTCTACGCTCCGACCTACTCGCGCCCATATCCAAAACCCCGAGAGCTTTCAACTCGAGTTGACAAACCGCTTTGATTGTCTAAAAGAAAACCTTGCAGTGGATGAGTTAAACAGCGGTTTGGTAGAAGCTGTCCATACGGTGGGATCTAAGTATTTTAGACCTCGCCGTAGAGATAGACCACAAAAACTCTCGATCCAGACTCTTGACCTCATGGCCGAACGTCGATCTTTGACGCTGCAGTCTTCCGTTGACGCCGAAGCATATCGGCGGCTCAATAGACGGATCTGGAAGTCTTTGCGACACGATGTCCGTGCTCACAATACTGTGAGCATTAAGGAGACAATTGAGCGGAACGGAGGCTCCAAAGTGTTTGCAAGAGACTTGTCTATTGGGCAAAGCCAGTTGTCTAGGCTGAAGACGGAAGACGGCCGCGTGGTATCGACGAGGGCAGAGGTATTAAGGGAGATCGAGAGGTTCTACGGACAGCTTTACACCTCGGTTGCCAAACCTGCTGTTAGCTCGGCCGAAGACCCGAGAGCCGAGTTAATCCGACACTTTAGCGATGATATCCCGGACATCAGCCTGTTTGAGATTGAGATGGCCCTCAAACAACTTAAAAACAACAAGGCGCCGGGTGAGGACGGAATCACTTCAGAGCTTCTGAAAGCGGGCGGAACGCCGGTACTGAAAGTCCTTCAGAGGCTCTTCAATTCCGTTCTCCTCGAGGGCTCAACGCCGGAGGCATGGAGCAGGAGCGTGGTGGTACTGTTCTTCAAAAAAGGTGATAACACTTTGCTGAAGAACTACAGGCCCATCTCGCTCCTGAGCCATGTATATAAGTTGTTTTCAAGGGTCATCACAAATCGTCTCGAAGGCAGGTTTGATGACTTCCAGCCTCCCGAACAAGCCGGTTTCCGAAAAGGCTTTAGTACCATAGACCATATTCATACGCTACGGCAGGTTATACAAAAAACCGAGGAGTATAACTTGCCGCTTTGTTTAGCGTTTGTGGACTATGAGAAAGCCTTTGATTCGATCGAGACATGGGCTGTGCTACAGTCTCTTCAGCGGTGCCACATAGACTATCGGTACATCGAAGTGTTGAGGTGTATATACAACAACGCCACCATGTCGGTCCGAGTACAGGATCAGAGCACGAAGGCTATTCCACTACAGAGAGGCGTGAGACAGGGAGATGTCATATCTCCGAAACTGTTCACTGCCGCGCTGGAAAATGCCTTCAAGCTCTTGCAGTGGAAAGGATTCGGCATCAACATCAACGGCGAGTATATTACTCACCTTCGATTTGCCGACGATATTGTAGTCTTGGCAGAATCGCTGGAAGACCTTAGCACTATGCTCGAAGACCTTAATCGAGTTTCCCAACAGGTGGGTCTTAAAATTAACATGGATAAAACGAAGATCATGTCGAATATCCATGTTGTGCCCACCCCCATTGGAGTTGGGGGCTCGACTCTCGAAGTTGTAGACGAATATGTCTATTTAGGACAAGTGGTCCGGTTAGGCAGGTCCAACTTCGAGAGAGAGGTCAATCGGCGAATCCAACTCGGTTGGGCAGCGTTCGGGAAACTTCGCGACGTCTTCTCGTCCAAAATACCTCAGTGCCTAAAATCGAAAGTCTTCGATAGTTGTGTGTTACCAGTGATGACATACGGCACCGAGACGTGGCCTCTGACTGTGGGCCTCATTAAAAGGCTCAAAGTCACTCAACGAGCCATGGAGCGGGCTATGCTCGGTGTTTCCCTACGAGATCGAATCAGAAATGAGGAGATCCGTAGGAGAACCAAGGTTACCGACATAGCCCATAGGATTGGCAAGTTGAAGTGGCAGTGGGCCGGGCACATAGCTCGTAGAACCGATGGCCGTTGGGGCCGAAAGGTTCTCGAGTGGAGGCCACGTACAGGCAAGCGAAGTGTCGGACGCCCGCCTACAAGGTGGACGGACGATCTGACTAAGGTCGCAGGAAGTCGCTGGATGCAGGCCGCTTCCAACAGGTCATTGTGGAGATCATTGGGGGAGGCCTATGTTCAGCAGTGGACTTCCTGTGGCTGATATGATGATGATGATGATATTCAGGAGGGAATCTATTCACATGCCATGTGCTTCATATATTGAACCTAAGCTTATAAGTAGCTACAATAACATCAACTATGACCACATGGTCTCTGATAGTCAGTGAGAATAATACATAATACCAGCTAGGTTTGACCCAGCCCTCAGTACGTTCGATAGACAGCACACGTAGTTATTAGAACGAAAGACGATAAATATCGAATTTTACTTTAAAAAATTGCCCTTATACCTCAAGAGACTGCAGTAACAGGAACGTTGGCAATGTGCCAGTTACTTCAGATATTAACATAACTTTTTAGTTACCATCAAAAGGTAATATTATTTATTGATGTATTCTAATTCTTGAACCAAATCTTATGAATCAATGTTTATGGTTTATTGCCAGCACAACCTCTGTACTGTACTGCATATGCGTATATACTTCCCACTGCAGCCTGGGCACGAGCTTCCTCTATATAAAATGCCACGTAGATATTATATCACCGACAGTTGTCACAAACGGCCTCTGGAGTCCAGGGCACCGTTCATGGTCTTCATTAGCCGCGATAGGATCGCGTCACGGGTATTTGGGTCAATAGAAACAAATCGCCGTCGTGATTGTGGGCGCACAGCCGGCGTGGCGGTAATTATTTCAATGCGGCCGCTGCATAGACGCAGCCGGGGGCTCGCCACACATGACCCGACCCATGCAGTTGACATCCTCCATCGAGGAAGCTAATTTATGCCACATTTAAATAGGCTTCTTGTTGTATACCGACGCATCTAGATGAAATACGTTGATAGAAAAACGCTATTCCTCTCTCCAGAGATGTATATTTCTGCACTGTCTTTTCTCTTTTATTCTTATCATATAGAACGTTGCATGTGAGCAATTTCCGAAAGCATGTGACAAAAAGTTTGGTTTAGATTTTTTAAACGGCCCTGTAACTGACTCGTGACATCTCAAGTTTTTAATTTTTCAGAATTATTTTTTTCAGAATTCCATCAGAAATAATTACACCAAGTATATTTTTATCATATTATCAATCCAATAATTTGATAATAATCTCGATACTTGGTTAGTTTTTATTAAACAAAATTGCGACAAAACCAATGCATAAAAAGTTGATCATATTGTCGTTATTGCTAAAATGTACTCTGTGGTTATTGCTCTTTGTAAGTCCACCCCTCACTTCAATTATTAACTATAGTGACAATGCAGTCGGTTGATTGAAAGAATTATTGTCGGCAGAATATAACGTCCCGTGCCACCGTCTGGATGATGTAATTTGCCTGTGTAGTCATGCGAATACATATTGCAGATGTTCCGTTACGTATCACCGCAATAACTATTGTAATTAAATATTAAGATGTCTTGTTTTTTAAATTAATGCGAAGGGTATTGCAATTACGATTAGTTAGAAAGATTCAATGATTTTAAATTGTATATAATAATGTGTAACTATAAGCACAAGGCCTGTATCTTACAGTAGGGTTAAGATAAGCACGGTAGGATATTCTTCATCTCTGTATATAATATGATTCTTCATCTTGCAGGCAGTAGGCGTTACCACATTTTGCAATTGCTTTTTCTTCCTCTAACATTTGATGAATTCAGTTAATTGCTATCACAAGTTTATGCAATGTAATAATAATTCTCTGGTCACCTAGATTTTAATTGACAATGTTCTCCTAAAAAATAGATTTCCCATTTACGCTACTGATCAGGACATTAAAGTTTATTTAGATAGTTTAAAATAATATAGTAAACGACGCAATGCCAAGCTTATTTCTTAGAAGACGGTGATGTGCGAGCGACCATATGTGAGTATGAGCTCACACTTCCCCTTTATCCCCTCCTCACGTCGCCTAACGTGCAGATAGATATGATATCATAAGTCTCGATGCATACATGACACTTGGAGCTTTGCAAATGTCATCGTTTTCAGAATGGCTGAATGCTTCTTGGATGATTAGGTCATTACTTACTGATAAAATTGAAGATTTATTCATTTTTGGCATATATAGGTACCTATGTACAAGTTAATTACACGATCTGATACTTTCTAATTAATGAATTGCCATTCATAAAATCTGGCACCAACTCGTATCTTGAAAATCTCCTATCGGGCTCGACGCAACTATTTTATTTATGTACTCGTATTTTTAAAAATGCCTGTCGTTCCTAAAGTTCTAATTCTATACCGAACAAATAATGCTTAAATTAGTATTGGCAATTTTCAAAGATGATTAATCTCAGGACCCCTCGGTTTACTACCTATAGGGTTTTCTATTTAGATGCAAAACAGCAGTTAGAAAGTAAAATTTCAGTTAAAATACGTATACCTACCTAACTTTTTATTGCTCATATTCTAAATGATTCAATTGAATATAATTTACAATTATTTATTACACCCAGTTCTGAATCAACATCGAAACTATACAATATGGTATGTATTAATTGTCCAGTAGCTCCCTATCACAGTATCGAATTTCAATCATTGACAGTAACCGGAGATCCTTTAGCATATGTGCCGTGGTTTGGCACGAACTGCAAGGGTCGTGACCATAATCTACCTACCGCTTATTCCACGAAATCGCCAGAAATTTCTTACCCGTTTACTTCTATCACTTTCTCTCCTACGCGAAATGCTGTTGGTTGGAGTGAAATGACAAATAAGGATCGTCGATACCCTTCCGCTTACATAGAGACTTCTTTATTGCGTGCCATTGACTTATCCCCCCTTGTATATGAATAGTTTTGTTTTTTTGTTGAACTTCGTTATACATTCAATAAATAGAAGCGACTTAAAAAATACGGCGAGTATTGAGCAATAACTTTTCTTGCAAATATATATTCATAAGTGCAGTGAAGCCAAAATGTATAACACCTAACTACTAATGATGCGATAGAGACGGTTTAATGAAGACATGTTAATTTATTTATTTTGAAGAATCTTCGTCACAGTTGTTCGAAATTATAATATTATATTGCCCTTTGATTTGTTTTTAGAGTTTGGAATAAGTTTTAGTTTCAAATATTTCTGTTCCGTTGAATTTTGGTTATTTTTATTTGACGCGGCTACTGTGGCTTCGGTGCTAACGCGTGCATCTGTGTCTGTCTCGAGAGGGTCGATCACAATTTACAGCAAAATGATATCATCGCTCCATATTGCAACAGGATTGCTCAGCATATGATCTCCCCATACCTAAACTAATTCAAAGATTAAGATGTGCACTATCCAATGTTTTAATAGGTTTTATGTTTAATAAGTGTTCCGATGTTAACACTTCCAAAACATTTATGTAGTGTTAAATCTACACCAAATATGTGTCTCCCTAACAATCCCGCCGACTTTCCGGTCCAGTAACATTCAGAGATCGGGCACAATACAAATATTTGTTGATCACTGAAACATGCTTGTTCAATACTGCAGTCTCCCGTTTGGAACACCTTCAGGCTCACTGCGCCAATGCTGTCCTGACTCATCAATGTAATTTGCTTTTATTTTCTTCAATCTATAAAATAGTTCCTATAGAACCCTTATAACCCACATATTACACTTAAAACGGTAATTCCTCTCAGTGGATATTATTCCTGGCTGTATAATTTAATTGCTTAGTACATATTATTGGAACAAATTGCTCGTAGGAGAAACTATGTTATCGTTAAGTTCTCCGTGCGCATTCAATTTCGCACCTCACATAAACAGCAGCTGCCAGTTATGAAACCCCCTTAGTGCTCCAATTTCATTGATTACGTTGTAACTATTTGCACTTTCCATAAGGGTATTTTTAATCCGTTTAAGTTTATAAATATAGAAATAGTGTAGAAGAATGTTGTAGAAACCCATAGAAATACGTACGTAGACGTAGTTTCTACAATTTTAAGTTTATACTTAAAAAATAATAGTGGCGCGATATGATGGTCGGTTACCACTTACCAGTTAATATTCCATCAGGAAAGCACCATTCATTCTAAGCACTGTTCATTGCATTGATATAACTTTAAATAATTAACTTTAAATTAAAATAATATTTATACAAAACTGTTTAACACATGCAATCAATATAAAGAATTACAAACATGTTGTCGGCATTCTACGCCCTGGGTACGCTTTTATGTGACTAGCAAACAGTATTGGGAAATGTGTATACGGTTTCCGAGAAACTCCGCTCGGTTCTGAAACTATTTCAGTAAGGTATAACCGCGCAGAATTCACTAGTGAAAAGCAATCGTGCCTGTACTTCGTGTTCTAATCACATCCACCAATAAGCAATAAGCTCGATGCCTCTACCTACACATGTATATTCTGCGGTTGATTGAAACAAAATGTCAAAATTGCTCAGAATTTTAGAGACAGATGTAAATCTATTGCAATAAATATTATACTCTCTCATTAACTTTGCATAAGTTTCAGGAAATATTTGTAAGCAAACATAAAAGATCCTTTCCTTGTGTGCACAGTGCTGTGCAACTAAGGCTTTTTTCCTAGGCTGTAAATACAATTCCGTACTTATAGAGACTGCGTCAATGCCAGAGGTCCTTTCTACTGTATATATACGCCCTACTTTATTTTGATGTAAGCTTATAATTTTATTAACTTGTCATAAATTTTGTTTGTTACAGGAGAAGACAATCATGAGGGGTCTACTTGTGTTGGCCCTCGTGGTCGCGGTCATATGCACCGCCGACGCTGAGGTAATTACGCATTTATTTGAAACATAATTCAAATGAAGTGTGGAACACTTTTTTAAAATCTGGTTCAGGGAATGCTACCTAGAGTGGATTTGCCTACATTATTCAGAGCTAAACGAAGCCAAAAATCTATTATTTTTTCACAGGAGAGCAAAGAAAAGAATGAGCTAATCGGTCTAGATAACATCATCATTGACAATGTTATTTAATAAATGTAGAGATACTCGCAGCCAAACATCCGCACATGCAGGGAACGCGACGGATGATGTCATATAATTCAATTCTCATTAACAAATACCTAAACAATGTTTTAATAGCCAATAGTCATTAGGGAAATATGATTCAGTTAACAACTGATAAATGTGGCATCTCCACTATATTATGGCTACACGCATGACAAAAGAAAGAATGGCAAGAAAAGACTTAAATCACTTCATTAGGTACTACTTTGATTGCTCAGAGCAATATTAAGTGCTTTTCTAAATTCAAATAAAAAAAATGATGTTAAGAAACTGAAAAGTCTCATAGTTTCAACAACCCATGCAATAAGACTCAGATTTTGTTTATAACTATCTGGCTTTAAACCGAGTTATAATTCTCGGATAACATAGAGTTTCTATCAATCTGCGGGTTCACTTACTACAAATACTTTAATAATGATTGCTGTTTGTGCAGAAACACCGCCGTCGTCACCGTCGCCTGCGGACCACGACCACAGAGCGGCCGTCGGAAGCCCCGGCGGCGCCTGTGGAGGTGGCTCGCGGAGACATCTCCGAGGCGGAGCACCTTGAGCACGGCATGGCTGAGAGCCTCGACGAACGCCGCTTCCAGGTTTGGACATTTGTCTATTTGATCTATACGTGTAAAAAGCTGTATGTTCCTTATTTTCTATGTTCCTCTATCCGCTTTCTTACTTTGATATCTTGTCTCCTATACGAAGGAGAGTGTAAAATTTTTACTTCTCTCTTTTTTTTGTTATCTTAGAGATTAATTTTGTTGCGAGGTATAGATTTTGAATCCCTAAGAGGTATTGTCCTATTGTCTATCTCTTTTTCAAAATGTTACTCGATGTTTGCAGGAGGCAGAACGCAACCGCGTCAACGAGATCTTGAACGAATTCTCTCACGAGGGATCTCCCGACAATGAAATCAACTTGGATGGTGAGCATTCAATATATAGCAAATTCATACTATTTTAATGTGCTTGCCAGTTCTGATAAAGAGTTCGGAGAATTCTTGCCCCCAGGAATTACAGGGGCTATGCCTATTGTTTGAGATTAACAACTGAATTTAGATTTACAGAGACAACTAATGGTTAGGTAGCTTATTTGATAAGTATGTTTCAAATTGTGTAAAATTTGCAGACCCGTGCCTGAAGGTGCACTGCAGTGCTGGGCGCGTGTGCGAGATCGACGAGCACGGCGACGCCGTCTGCAACTGCATCAAGGACTGCCCCTACGAGACAGACTCCCGCCGCAAGGTCAGGCTCACTTCATTCTTAATAACATACTGTATTAACAACCCCTGATTTCCATCTCAATTATCTAATGAAATGCTTCTCTCGGTGGATATTTCTTTCCCTCGATCACACTTTAGAACATTTCTCTTCCATCTAGTTTATTAGGTTGTATTCCATCTAGTTTACTAGGTTCCATCTAGTTTATGCGGACGACGGCCTCTTGCTTATAGAGTCAAATAGTAGGTCGGGATTAGAAATTATGTCGGACGCGTGTTTAAAACTAATATGTGCTTGGGGCCATCGAAATCGCTTAACCTTTGCACCACAAAAAACTTTCCAATTACTTCTGAAAGGAACTTTAAAATCACAGCCGCGAATTAAATTTAATAATATCAATGTCAAAAAAAAGGAATCGGTTTGTTATCTTGGTTTAATTTTAGAAAGGAATTTTTCCTTTCTTGAACATATTAAGAACGTCGGGGAAAAGTCGAAAAGGAACTTTTTTGCTTTGAGAAGAATATCAAAATCAACGTGGGGGCTATCTTTCAATACACTAAAAATCATCTATGGAGCAACTTACTTAGGATGTATCTGTTATGGATCTCCCGTATGGGCTGATAGGGCTACTATCGGTGCTGTGCGAAGAAAACTGCTCCAGAGCCAACGTTTGGCGTTGATATTCTTGTGCAGGGCATATAGAACTGTTAGTACCGAAGCTTTGCCTGTCCTAGCGGGTGTACTTCCAGTCGACCTGGAGGTGCAACGTCGCGCCGCGATGTATTACTCTAATAGAGAGAATATGGATAAAAGTTTTTTCACCGCACGTGAACTTTTAAGAGTTGACAGATTATTTAAACCGGTTTCAGTGGTATATAGCGAACTCTTAGATGAATGGCAAAATAGATGGGAGGTATCTTTGAAGGGCCGGCATCTATACCAATTTTTTCCTTGCGTACGTGATCGTTTAACAAAGACATAGCTAGATGTCGATTATTGCGTATCACAATTTCTCACGGGCCATGGTAACTTTAAGTCTAAACTATACTCTTTTAAGCTTGTTGCGTCGCCTGCGTGTCCATGTTCAACACCTAATTGCGAGTATGAGCAGTCCGCGCATCATATACTTTGGGAGTGTAGTCTTTGGCATAATGAGCGTAAAACCATGCTAGATAGTATGCAAATATCATCTGGAGTTGTATACTACATAGACCTTGTAGAGACTAGAAAGAACTTCCGTGCTTTCCGGCGTTTTTGCCATACCTATTACTGGAATCAAGCATAACAGTTCACATAATAGGTCCCATTTAAATGTAATAATAATTTGATCCGTGGTGCTTCACAGCTGGCTTCTCCGGCTGTGAAAGTCTTTTTGCGAGGTTATTTACCTCTTCAGTTCAATGTTTTGTCACCCGCTTTGCACGGAGGGAAGTGGACAATAATTTATTTCCAACTCCTCAAAAACAAGACTACGCGATGCAAAAAAAATTAACAGTATTTAAAATACGCAATTGTATCGAAGTTTCCTAATCATACCACCGAGATCCCTAACTAAATACTATACATACTCATTTTTACTTCATGTACATTATTGTCCAGGTTTGCACCAACTACAATGAGACCTGGTCTTCCGACTGCGAGGTGTACCGTCAGCGCTGCCTGTGCCTGGACAACTCTCCGCTGTGCCGTGGCCCGCAATACCACCACGTTCAGATCGAGTACTACGGCACTTGCAGGGAGATGCCCGTACGTACCGCAAAATCTGGACGCATGCTCTTTGCTTTATTAGATTTCTCTTCATACTAGGTTTTGGATGTAGTAGTTTAGTATTATTGAGAGTTATAGAAAAATATGCTCTCACGAGATCTGTATTTCGAGTTTAAGTGCCGTTTCTTTTCATGCCATTGTTTCGTTTACAAAACTTATGGTGGTATGTGTGTGAGTAGTACCTAACCTTTTTAATTATAGACAAAAAATTGCAGCTACTAGAAAATCAAGCGTGGTCTACATAGAGATTTAGCAGACGAATGATGGTCTTGTTGACTAATAAGTAACACCTATGTGTATGCCCTGTTTAAATATTATGTCTCTATAACACTTGTCTGGACCACTATAGCAGTATTTAAAACTTCGTATTCAAGTGGACCTGGAACAGAACGACTCAAAATCTGAAAATATGGTATGCTCTTGGGGAGGCCTATGTGGGAACGCCAGACTATCACAATACCAGTGTCTAATTTACTTTTCTTGTTATAGTTTGTTAGATTGTTAATAAAGGCTGTTATTATAATTCAAGTGGACACGAATATCCTACCCAGCACCTCATCAAATGTGACACGTTGTACAGGAATGCTCCGAGAATGAGATGTCGGACTTCCCTCGTCGCATGCGCGACTGGCTGTTCAACATCATGCGCGACATGGCGGAGCGCCGCGAGCTCACCCCGCACTACCTGCGCATGGAGCGCGAGGCCGAGTCCAACCTCACGCGCCGCTGGACCAACGCCGCCATCTGGAAGTGGTGCGACCTCGACGCCCACGACAACGACAGGTTAGTCTTGCTCTCTATCACCTTCCAATTTTACTTGTGTTTCTTTCACTCTTTTTTCAGATACAGTCCACGGATGAACACAGACCTCCTCCAAAAATTAACATACAAATCTGTTGTGGTTCCAACTTCTATGTTACCTCCCTAAAGCCACCGATTCCTCTGTATTCAAGCGATGGATTGACTCAATCAATGGTACAGTCCAACGTGCTCATCATTTCTTTGTTTATCACGCCGATTTAAGCAACCAAATACAATTTGGTGAGACGACATTATAAATGTTGGAGGAAATTGCACCGCTTCCAACAGATTGCTGCGGAAATCCTTAAAAAACGTAATCGTTTGTTCATGGAGAAACCTTACGTATATTGATAAGTCTGTCAACTGTGTGCAACAAGGACTACTTAGATCTTGCTGTATCTAAAATAAATATCTATTTTAACAAACAATATGGCACTACTATTAATTTAATAACATTACACATGTGTGTCCACCAGGTCGGTATCCCGACACGAGTTGTTCCCGATCCGCGCGCCGCTGATGGCGCTGGAGCACTGCATCGCGCCCTTCCTGGACCTGTGCGACGCCGACGACGACCACCGCATCACCCTCGCCGAGTGGGGCAAGTGTCTGCAGCTGCAAGAGGTAAACAATACTCATCATTCTACTTTCTTTTTAATGCATAAGTAATGTTTTAAAAAAATGTGTAGTACAAAGATATATATAACACTTATATTCTTAGGTACTTGTACTTTATTCGGTATTCATACAAAAATGTTTTTATTTTTATCGAAAATCTAAGTGGAAGGACGGGACGCCATCTGTAGGTTATTTATTTTTTGTTTGAAGAGCTTTACTGTGTGACTGGTCCTTTATATTATGTAACGAATCATAGCTTGAATCTTAATAATTAAATTCAAAATAATTAGCTTCACTTTGTCAGTAAAATGTAGAATTATAGAAACAATCAATTATATCAACTAAAATGTATAATGTAAATTATCATAAATGTAAAATGCTATCACTCGCATTAATAAAAACCTTTTGTTCTTGCTAAAACATGTTGATTGTTTCAGGACGAGCTGGAGGACCGTTGTGACGATTTCACGGACGACGCGTCAGGATACTAAGGAACAGAGACCTGTCGCCTCGCACGGCCGTCTCCACTGCCAATATCTACTTACTAATAATGCAATGAGATTTTAGTTCGTAATTTAGGTTTAGCTGTCGATTGTACAAGGTAACAGTACTTGTAGCAGCTGCCGGCTAGCACAGAAATACCTAAGGACATGATGCGAACGCTACTCGTGCTGCCATCTGTTATCACATCTTACTAACTATAAGGTCGTTTATACCATTTGAAATGTACTTGTAAATAGCTGTGATGATGGTACCAAAACTTTTTTCATCAAACCAATAAATACATTTAATATATTTAGTGTTATCATTTTATTCATTTCTCTCTGTTACAAGTATAAAATACATCGTCAAAATATGCAACTCAATCCGAGGTTACCTTCGTGGGACTGAACCGGACTATAAAATAATAATAAACACCAAACAATCACATACATAGTCCTCGCCCCACACTAAGCAAGTCTTGTATCGTGGGTATCTTTAAGTACGAGAGACTTTTTGACTCACAAATACCCAGACCCGAAAGAAATATTTCTCTCGATGCGGGGATTGAACCCACGGCCACCCGTTTCACAGGCGGCTTCTAACCAACTGCGCCAAGGACATGGAGATACTGTGAAAATCGAAGATCAAAACTAAGACACATAATATGATAGACTTTTTTATGTAGGTATGCATTTCAAAATAAAAATCAAAACGTTAAATGGTTGATATCAAGAGGTCTAGCGTATAATATCCTTAATTCTAGCACACGTAAAATTGTAAAAGAAATAATTCTGTAGGTAACATAACTAATATTTTCATTTTGCTTTAATCGCGTGTACCAAAGTGTGAGATAAGAGGAACAGATATACAAGTTTAATTTCATGTATCCCGTCGCATTTAGACTTTTTTTTTCTTTTTTATTGCATTGAATGGCGAGACGAGCAAGCCTTTCGCCTGATGGTAAGCGATACGACCGCTCATAAACAGTAGAAACATTCCACTGCCCTCGCCATCCTGAGACATAAGATGTTAAGTCTCAATATGTCCAGTAGTTGCTCTGGCTACAATGTCCTTCAATCCGAAACACAATAGTGCATATAAGCAGTGTTGTTTCACGGGAGAAATAGACACTGTGATGGTACCTACCCAGATGGCCTCTCACATATGAGAGACCTACTACCAGTAAATAAACTGATTATAATAAAGCCCTAAAATCGCGTAATGTCAAAGTCGAACCAACGGTGTAGGCCCCAGATCCACCTACGCCTTCCGCATTACCAAAGTTGTGACTCACATGAAAAGCAACAAACAATGATAGTCGGTTTTGGGATCAAAATAATGAAATAATGTAAATGACACGTCGGTATACACGGTATTTTATTATTTACTTACTGAAATATTTGCATTTATGGGCATACGATTTCAACGTATAAAAATGTTATAACCGTCGATATCAATTCCTTGCCTTCTGATAGCAGTGGGAATCCTTGGAACAGGCCTATGCAATACTCTTGACTGAAGACCAATATAAGAAGAAGCGTATCGACAGGAAACGGCATGGATACTCTATAAAGTTCAGTCGTGTTCAGGGTCAAATGCGCATTGGGCAATATTCCGTGAATTTCATACAACACGCGATATCGGGGTAGGTATGTTCGTTGCCAAACATAAGCGGCGCGGCGCAAGGCGTGGTCAACTTGGATGATTGACTACTTAGTTGTGACTATCCATAGCTGGACATTAGATCAGCTTTAATTTCACTAATATTTGTTATTACTAAAAGATTTGATTAATTTGCAATAATCTAGCATTAAACTTGCATTGCATCATAAATAAACAAGGTTTAAAAGTCATAGATATATCTTGCCCGCATCAAAATTAGGTGCTCATCAAAAGTCACCACTAGGTACCTATTGCCAGAATCTAATACTCGTAGATAATGACTTACTGTTCTAGAATAGAATCGCTACAATTAATTATTTTATTAAGCAATGACGGCTGCTTCACGAGCAATGCGTTTGATGTTTACATAGGTATATTGTTTTAAAAACTAAAGTACTAATTGTTTTTTTATAGCAGTGCATGGTGAAACGAGGCTTTGCGATTTGCCATTCGCCTGATAGTAAGCAACACGACCTGATCGCTCAAGAAATATATGAATACTGCGCTCCTCGCACAAAAAGTAGTAACTTCCTAGCCATTGAATTATACTTGCGTTTACAAAAATAATTGAAATGCAAAGGCAAATTCATAAACAAGAACCCAGGTAATAGTTAAGACGACGGGACTAAGTAGCTATTCGTCTATTTAATTGTCAATGAAGTAATCTCCATAGCGGAGATACATACATTCACACATAAACTCACGCCTTTTGCCTAGAAGGTGTAGACAGAGGTGCTGATAATAACACAGATAGCAACCAGAACACACACGTTCCGTCTATATCTATAGGGAGCGAATCTATCGCCACATCGAGCATAAATTCCTTACTCCGAACTCATATAAATGAAAAGTAACATCAATTATTTCCCCCGACACGAGATTCAAACTCGAACCAGCTTTGTAATCATACCGTGGTACAACTACGCCACCGAGGCATTAATATTAAGCTGGATAGCTACTTACTCATATAAAGCATTGTGTTTATTATGTGGGCGAAGCTAAGGCTGAACTAACGATTAAATGGGGCCGAGGAGTTCTAGAATGGAGGTCACGTACCGGCTCAGCGCCGAAGGTGTACCTAAAATATAGACTTATAATATGCCTATACTTTCAAGTATGTTTATATAAGCCGCTTTAAACTATACGCTCTATAATATTATGACGATGGTGTAGATATGTTCAGCAGCGGACATTTGGAATTTGATCGATAATATTGTGAACATTTAATTCCCTTCCTTATTTAATATAGTGAGAAGTTAACCATTAGCGCTAGTTCAGAGACTAATACAGGAGTTTATCTGTTGTAGAGAAATGTAAGAATGCCAAACCAATAGTGTCAGTCCGTGTATGTGATATAAGGTTCGACTACATGGCAAGGCCCTGCTCTACAATCTAGAATTAAGAATACGATCTACATATTAGGGTCCTTGTTCGAATACTTATTGTTTTGTTTTGCGTTTTACGTCATATTGAGCAATTTCCAAGGCAATTTCACAGTTCGGGCCGGAGTATCAGGAAAAAGTGCTGACATATGCAACTATTAATTTAGTACAAAATATGTTACTCTTAGTTACAAATAATTAGTAAAAATCTATTGCAGAAAAAATATAAACATTCGCTTCAATACATATCAGCGATTCGGTAGAAAGAAATATTTAATTTTTTGGATAAATAAATAACATGTTTAATTGTTTCTGTAGATCTACATATAAAATAATGCGTAAAAAGAAATGTCGGGTCCGAATTAATGATTCCCCGGGTTACCACTACGTTACGCTTGGCAGCACTGTGCACAATCGCTCGCGCGCCATAACTAAAGACATCGGATTGGTTATCAAGCGAGTTGTTTGTATTTTATTCCACTTCCGGTAACACGTGATTGGTTGGCCATACTGTTGTTGCGAGCGCCGCGGCGCTGCCATCTTTTGTCTAGCGATTTGGCTTGGCGCCTTCCTGTGTTGGTTGTTCACTGTAGTGGCCATAGTGTGTTACACGTTTCAAAATGGTGAGTTTTTCAAGATTTCGTGAAAATAAGTCAGTGTTGCGGAAATTTTATAGTGCGATTCAAAAGATAGTGATGTGGTACACCTACTGACGAAGTTTCACCTTCGTACAAGCAAAATTAATAGGATTTTTCATCAATTTTAGGCTGGTGGTAAAGCGGGCAAAGATTCTGGTAAAGCCAAGACGAAAGCAGTATCGAGATCAGCAAGAGCGGGATTGCAGGTATGTCTAGTGCCTTTTATAATTTATTCTAGGATTTTACAAGTCGTAATCAAGGCGTTATTTGCGTCAGTTCAAGATTTCACAAAATTGAATAATTTGAATGATCTGTCTAGTATGGCGGCGGTTCTCTGCTCAGGGAGGAGAAAAAAATCAATATAGTTCTAAAGTGCAATAATGAACGGTATTTTCAGTTTCCCGTGGGAAGAATCCATAGGCATCTTAAAAATAGGACAACAAGCCATGGACGCGTCGGTGCTACGGCGGCTGTATACTCGGCAGCTATTCTGGAATATCTCACAGCCGAGGTAAGCTACGCGTCGCCCAATATGGCGGCAACCGCAACTGTACAATTGTAAAATGAAATTACTAGTGCATTCTAGAACTCGTACTACTTTTACTGCTTTATTTCACTTTTATCAAACCAATGTATTTGTGTGTTTTTTTATTTTTTTTATTGAATAACAAGATTTTTATCACTTATTCTATTTTGGCGGGAAACTCTCCACTGAGGTTAAATTTATTTCAGAACAAAGATATTCTGTTTCTCATGAGTAGTAATGTGATTTCTAATGATAAATACAGTCTTTATCATTAGTGTAGCCGTAATTAATGAATAATTCTTCACAACTAAATACAGTAATCATCATTTTCAATAAAGATTACAACAATTAATGAGCTGTTATTATAATTATAAACATTATTTCTTTTATTTGTGTATCATTACGTGTATTCATTATTATATTTTGTATAATAAATATTTAATGACAACAACAAGTAACAATAATTTTATACTTTGACATTGCTTGTCTTAGGTTTTGGAGTTGGCGGGAAACGCATCGAAAGACTTGAAGGTGAAGCGTATCACCCCGCGGCATTTGCAGCTGGCTATCAGAGGAGATGAGGAGCTGGACAGCCTCATCAAGGCGACTATCGCGGGCGGCGGTGTCATCCCACATATACACAAATCGCTCATCGGCAAAAAGGGCGGCCCTGGAGCACCCGTCTAAGATTAGGTAATTTCCAGTCTTGTGAATAAATATTCTACTATCGTTATGAACTAAAGTAGTTGTGTCAAGCAATATAAAAGGAAATAATGTTAATTCAAGTCCATATAGCTAATAAGAAAGGTGTAGTTCAGATTGGGTTTACTTTATTTTGTATTGAACATGGTAAGATCATAGGATCGCAAATAAGTTTTGTTTATTTTATGCAGGCCAAATTCACCCCAACACATAATGCATTTGACTCCGAGAACTCTTTCTACGCAGACCTCTACATCCTCATTGGTAAACATAGTTTGACGTTTAAGTTAGTGACATGGACAGTGGAGTGATTCCAGAGAACTGTTGGTCTGGACTAAATCCGTATTTTGTAAGTGCTAGACATATTTTAGTATTAAGGAGATTTGAATATAATTGTATTAGAATTAAGTTTAATTTCTGTTTGAGGGACATTGATTTTTGTAAGTTGTGTGTGGTGATGCGATGCAGTTGTTTGCATCTGGCTTTGTTGCTACTGCCGTGAAGCTACCATACACAACACAATTTTCCACTGATTACAAATCATTTATGATTTAGTTTGAAGCTCTAAGCTGTTGTCATTATTTGCAGATTTTGTATTTTTTTAAGTGACATTGTATTAGCAATAGTTGAAATACATAATGTTGATATCTAAATTGTAATTTGGTATGATTGAACTGTTACAAGTTGTAAGAAATGTATTTTGATCTTTGAAATATATTGACAAAGAGCTGAAGTTTGTTTACTTGGAAAAGTCTCTTATTTACTGCACCTTGCTATCCATCACATATGGCATTTTCATAATGTTTGGTATGATCCTGCTTATTATTGATTTAGTAGCATGTCGCTATTAAAGACTTTTTTGGACTCTGTGTCTGCCTCAGTACTTTCTATTTTGAAATAATAAAAAAGTGATTAGCCAGTACTTATGTTTGCCTTTTAATGCCAACATACACTAAAAGAACATGTCTTATTTTCTTTTTGCACAATTAAATAAAAAATGTGGGCAAAAAGTCCCTAATAAATAAATATTTAAGGTTTGTAAATGGGAACAAAAAGTAACCAACTGAAAAGTTCTTAGCTAGCAGTCTGTTAAAAAATAAAAATAGGAAAAATACAGATGAAACATGTCTACTACCTGCTCTTCACTATAGTCAGTGCTACATTTTTTTTCACCCTATCCGTGTTGACTCAGAGCCATCGTCATAGAAATCCTGTCTTGTCATTTATGTCTAATATAATGTTCCAGTAGCCTGAATGTTCAATTCAGTTTCTATTTAGTTGCTCATGAAA
The DNA here is from genome assembly GCA_023078785.2 of Hyles euphorbiae. Taxonomy (NCBI): domain Eukaryota; kingdom Metazoa; phylum Arthropoda; class Insecta; order Lepidoptera; family Sphingidae; genus Hyles; species Hyles euphorbiae. The sequence continues at coordinate 1,043,037 of CM041034.1, forward strand.
ATTACTTCGAAATCGTGATGTGAGGGCGTGTACATGTATGATGGTTTATAAACTAAAAGCTATAAGCTTTTTATTTGTGAATTTTAGTTTTAAAACGGCTGCTCTCGGAGAAAGCAATAAACACATATATAGGATTTCAATGTATTGCCTGCTAGGAATCCGACTCGACCATACATGCCTCCTGCCATAGGTAACAGGAAAAATATTCTCTCGCTCTATAGCTTCCACCAGTCTTCGTACATAACATAAACCTAGCATATCCCATTATATGTCGCTCAGGGTTTTTTTACAGTTCAAGGAGTCGGTCTTACGAATTTTAATGTGATCTTTAATTTAGCATTTTTTGATCCTCCCTCCCCTTAAGTGTTATGTGGTGAGATTTAAGACTACCCTCTCATCCAACATCACGTGTGTTTTTAGTACATATAAATAAATCTATTTTTTCGAATATTATCTTTAAATAAGGGTATGACGGCGGTAGTTGAAATAGAGCGCAAAACAGAGATGGCGTTATCATGCGCTAGCGGCACGTGCACCGAACGTCATCACCCCACCCAATCCCCACTGCGTTTCAAGAGTATAAAGCAGGCCTGCACCGGAGCGTCGGCACTGTACGGAAGTGAATTTCGGAACTGTGGTTCCTGTCACACCCGACGCGACTGAGACGTCTTCGGTAACCTGGTGAGAACCGGCGCGGGTGGCTAACACCCGCTCGGTAGCGGACGAGGTCCTTAGAAGGTGCTGCTGAAAGTTTCTTGCGCCGCTTCTTCTACTCAGCCATAGCATATTCCGAAGCGGTGGTAGGGTTAGGGCAATTGTCCGACCTCGCCTGCACCTCACTCAGGCCCGGGCCTCTCCAGTTGCACGTTGCCCCCCCCCCCCGTCAGCCGACGCTCCCATGACGGATGGGCGGGCCGACTGCGCGTCCCGGTAGTCCTATGGGAGGATCTCGCTCCGAGCGAGATCTGCACGCGAAGCCCGAAAAGCCCGAAGGAACCACCAAGGAACGACACCGTATTTACGGGTCGCTTGGATAGACCACAATCAGAGGGCTCACGCCCCGGTATTGTTACCACAACGTGGGACCTCCGCTAACGCGGAGGTCCTGCGTTCGTGAAGGTCTGTTGTGCGTCGGCACTGTGGTCGGCACGCATTTCTAACGGATGCGTCTCGGTGCACGGATCGCTGTCTTTGTACAAGCGCCTACCACCCTCACTACCATTAGTTGATACTCTTACTAATTGGTTTGTGTAATATTATAAATTGTTTTTATCACTATACAGTGAGCAATTTAATTGATTAATTAATAAACTTTATTTTATAATTGTATTATCGTGTTTTACTTCTGATGTCTGAGCAAGTTCCGACAGGTATAAAGTATAATCCATTTTTATTCTGAAATTAGAGACTATGATATAATAAAATAATCGTGTAATCATACAAAAATATGTGTCTAAAAAAATACACGTGATATCTCACTAGACCGCCTCTCCTTTTTGATATTTGGTGGTTTCTATCCAACTCCTCCCCCGCACCCCCTATTCAAGCTTCACGTGATTAATGAACGGTCCCTAACAAATTTTAATGACCATTCGATGGCCTTATTACATTTAGCTAGGGTTTTTTGGCGGAAGATCGATCTCGCTCGGGGATAAGGAGAACTTAATCTATCATGGTCCACAGAATCAGAGCCGCCGCGCCGAGCACTCAGGGCCACTTGTTTCTTTCGTCTGACATGATTAGGAGAGATTTGGACAATTAAGTATTAGCCCACAAAGTCCAATGCGTATTGGTGAGGACAGATTGCCAGAGCCTCATCCGTTGATCAGCAGGGTACAATGCTTGCAAATGAGGTTTCTTCACAGGTTTCTTGGGTAGGTTAGGAATTATTCTACCCCTTACACCACTCCTTACTTTATATGTAACTTCTATTTAAGCCGTTAATGTATTCAAATTTAAACCTCAGCTTTCGCGACATGGATTAATTTAATGTTCCCTCTACACGATGGACCTTCGCAATGGTCCACTATGATGGCCCATCGTGTAGAGAGGCTATTAGATACCATATCTTCAGCTTAGTAACCTGTTGCAGAGTAATATCTTGGATCGTAATGGTATTAATTACAGAAATTCAGTAATTTGATTTTTTACAATATTATTCCGAGTTTTTTTTTTTAATTGAATTAGAGCATGTATTCTGGGCTCTATTACCGTTTCTTTTGCTATAAGAAAAAAAGTTTCATTCACTATGGCTAATGATTTTTGTCTCTGGTTCTAATGTTGACACATTTGTCCGTCAGCCATTTTGTGTGACTTGTTTGTCTCGTGTCAATTGTTAAAATTTCGCGGATAGCTTCCAAATAAATTCTAATTTGTAATAGTGATTTAATTCAAAACATATTTACGTTTATAAGTGGGGTTTAAGTATCCTGTGTTATAGTAGTTTGATTGTGTTTAGTTTGAGATACGTGTTGAAGTAGAAATGAGTTCACGGCACCGTGAGAGGAGTCGTTCGAGATCTCGGGACAGGCATAAGGAGCGGGATAGGGAAAGTGATAAGCCTCGTCGTGATCGGGATAAGGACAGGGATCGCGAGAGGGATCGTGATCGCGAGCGCGACCGCGACAGGGACAGGGACCGCGAGCGGGACCGCGACCGCGATCGGGATCGAGACCGCGAGAGAGATCGCGACAGGGACAGGCACCGCTCCTCCAAAAGGTGAGTATCATTATATTTATAAAGTATGGTAATAAACTGGGTAATTATATTGACGAGATCATTTGCATATCGCGTAGTGGAATTTTGTTTATCCAATGTCTGTTCGGGTTAAATAGTTCAAACTGGTCTAAATTTTGCTTTGTATTATTGGAATACATTTAATATCTGTTCCTTAACGCCGGGGCCTCATTGTATGGCAGCAAGACATTTCTGTGACAAGTATAGAATGAGTAAAATAAAACCACGTTTTAAAATTCTGTTCACATATTTTATTCAACATCTAGTTTGAAGTTGACTTTCTAAAAACATACAGATGACGTAATTATCATAATGACTTGTTTAATATGTAATCAAATTACATTTTAACAGGTGATGACACATTTCCAATATTGTTTACAAAAAGACTACCATCACAACATGGTAATTTTACATCATTAATGTTTTATTAAAACATCAACATAACAATGATGGTCTAATAAATGGTATAATGCATTTCAAATAAGAATAGGAACATCAATGACCTTTAGTTGTCAAATATCACACGAAAAGTATAGTTAACAAAAAAATATTTACGCATCAATTATATTTTTTTATCATATAGTCAAATTCCTGAACATAAATCACCTAAATAAATTGAAACAATTACAAAATGTTATATGGACACATAAACAAGAATGTTTAGTCATCTGTATCAGCCCATATACGTCCCACTGCAGGGCACGGGCCTCCTCTACTATCGACAGTACGATTGAGAGTGTTATTGTTATTGTTTAGTCATACATATCTTAAAAAAGTATATTTTTTTATTAATTTTTTATTTACTTCATGTGCAATTATTCACCAGAAAGTAACTATAACACGACATTATTCATTCATATTTTTTTTTTACAAATTATTAAATATTAAAAATATTATTTTTATTGAACAAAAATATTATTTTAAGAAATCTTGTTTTGCTCACCCTACCTAAATTGTGCGATTTGACAGCTACTACGAACCAATATGGCGCCGGGTCAGTCCTATTCTTAGTTGAATCGCATTATAAAATCTTAGAATGCATAACAATTCACAGTATTCATATTGTTCATATTTTAGTGCAACTAACGAGGGCACGTTTTTAAACCATCCTTCAAATTACATGTCATGTTTTTTTAAACCTTTGTAATGAATATTTTGCAGTGATATTGTGCTGAAACTTTCAAACACATTGTGTCCAACATGAAATTAAACTACTAATATAATCCAACCACTGAAGAACTTAACTAAGAGTATTATACTTTTCAAGAAGTTGAAACCACTTTGTATAGGCATAGCTCACACAATTACAATAACAATATCTATAGAACCATGGAATTATATAACTTTTTTTAATATGAGTCATTCAATCATTAATCACTAAATTCAAATATAAATTATTTAATTATAACAAAATAACAAGTACATAAATACACCAGATTTTTTTTTCAAGACTTAATGTTTCATTAAAACGTCATCTGATTAGATTTTTTATTTTAGGGTTGCTACTAGTTAACACGCTTGTATATGCATAATTGGTACAAAATCATGAATAATCAATAAGTTATCAGTCTAGTTGCCTTTTAAATTGTGATAATAGCTTTTAGTTAAAATATATCTATACTAATATTATAAAGAGGGAATATTTATTATATTAATTAATATTGAACATTTTATTGTACAATTAGAGCTATAAGTTTAAGCAATAACACCACCACATTTTATTGCTCAAACCAATTACTGCCAGACAACTATGGGATGTAATTCATGTTGTGGTTTGGTTTTGCTACTATCTGGGAATGGTTTTATATTCATAGTAATAAATAAAATATCAGATATATTATGCACAATTTAAATAGAAGTTATAGTGAAAAATTCAACTTAAAGATTTATGGTTATACAATAATCTTTCTCCAATTTCCAATAAGTAATGAGTTATCCTTCATAATGCTAAATAGGACAAAATAAAGTAGCAAAGAAGGAAGAGTCCAACTTTGGCAGGATCGCAAATATTATTTCCATTCAACCATGTGACAAGGTGTTTGTTCAATATAAATTGTAATCTAACATTTTATTAAAGTTAGTGCAAAATACAAATTCATAAGGAGAAGACATCAAGTAAAACTGAACCTTATCAAGATAAACAGAGTCTATTGTTGTAAGCTACTATGCAAGATCTTTGACACAATAATTAGTGATTTGATCTGGTCATATACGTCCCACTCGGTCTGCCTCGGTGGCGTAGTTGTACTCCGGTACGGTTACAAAGCTGAGGTCTCGGGTTCGAATCCCGGGTTGGGCAAAGTGATATTGGATTTTTCTATTCATTATCAGCCCAGAGTCAGGAATTTGTGCCCGATATGGCGATAGGCTCGCCACCTATCACATCATGGGACGGAACATACAAGGCGAAATGTGGGTGCCCTTGGCACCTCTGCCTACCCCTTCTGGGAAAAAGGCGTGAGTTTATGTATGTATGTATGTTGATCTGGTCAATTTAGTACTAGTATTTTTATCTCTAGAGTTAAAAATAATTCAAAACAAACAATATGATTACGAAATATGTTTCCCAAGACAACAAAACACTGCAAAAACTTGGCTGAGAATTGGAAAAAAACAAAAACATGTTTGTATTTAAACACCTAAAAAGCATTAATCACTTTATTGCAGCTGCTTTAAATAAAGGTCTATTTAAAGTACCACACATATGGCTGGTTGTAAAGCTGTCATTTCACTCAGCACTGCCACTCCTATAAGCCAGGATCAACAGGGTTACACAAAGAAATGAATACCTTTTGCTGAAGTTTGGAAGTCTATCGAAACTACTATGATTTTATTTAGAGAAAGCATAAATTGTAATTGGCTTTGTTATTCTGTGTGCAGGGAGAAAGAGCGCGAGCGCAGCCGCAGTCGTGAGCGGCACAAGGAGAAGCGGCGCACGCGCAGCCACTCGCGATCGCGAAGCCGAAGTAGAGGGCGCAAATCCAAGGATAGGTATGTTCCCTTAACAAAATGTTAAATACTTAACATAATTTCGATAATTGTTGATTTGTATGCTGATTTTTTTTGAAGTAGCAATAAGTATTAACATATAGCATATAAATTAAGAAATAAACTTCAATATACAGAGAAGTTGATAGTCAATCACCACGCATTAAAACGGTGAAGAGAAACATCGTAAGGAAACCTGCATGCCATAGCGATTTATAAAAAAATCTATGGTATGTAAGTCCGCCAACCCGCACTAGGCCAGCGTAGTGGACTATATGGCCTAACGACTCTCAATCGTACTGTCGATTATAGAGGAGGCCTGTACCCTGCAGTGGAACGTATATGTGTTGATACAGATACAGGGAAGGATAAATTTATGGTTATATTGTGCTATGTTGCAGGGATGGCACGATCGCACTGCTGGACCAGATGGTGGGTACCACAACGAAGGCGACAGCAAGGCAGGTGACCACCAACGGCGCCATTAACCCCGCCACACAAGCCGCCATACTTGCCGCCGCCGCTGTCGCACAGGTATACAACAACGTGGAGTCCAATAAAGTTCTCCAATTGATTGCTCTTGATATGAGCTGTTTCATCAGATTGAGCTTATCTTACGGCTTCATAAAAAGTGTAAATTACCTACTTGCATAAGTAAACAAATACAAGGTACTATCTGTTTTCACACATTATTGAAATATTTTTTTAATGTAGTAACAGGCTATATATCATTTTCAATTTGAACTGTTTTATTAAGTATACATGATTATTGTCGTTGACGTGATAGACGTACGTGGCGCAGCGTCGCATCGCGGCCCCGGTGCAGCCGGCGGCGGCGGCGGCGGCCGCGCTGTCCGCCGCCACGGCCATCCCGCCGCCCACCTCCGTGCAGCAGAAGCTGGAGCAGCTGCAGGCGCGCCACCGCGACAAGGCGCCGCACCACGAGCCGCACGACCACCACCACGACCACCACCCCGACGACGACCACGACGACGGCCAGGGCCCCGCCGGCGAGACTGCCGCCGAGCGCCGCGCGCGCCGCCGCCGCACGCGCTGGATGGGCTCCGAGCACGACAAGACCTTCATCCCCGGCCTGCCCACCGTGCTGCCCTCCACGCTCACGCGCGACCAGGAGGAGCAGTACCTGCGTGAGTACCCGCGCTCGCTCTCCGCCGCGCGCCGCTCCGCATCCACCGCCACCCGCCTCGCTCCCTATCCGACACTCCATCGTAAACCTCTAGCACCCCCTGTCCTCTAATAGCGAGCGGCGAGCGGACTTTTAGTTTCTTCTTTGAAAACTGTTTGCATAATTGTCCCATTTCTGGAGGTTGTGACCTGTGTCGGCCCAAAACTGCTGATTTCTCGACTATTCGGCTCCCATTTGTGGCTAACGAGTTGGCTCGACCCGGGACGCACTCTCCGATGCGTGTTTGTAATAATGAAGTGGAGTTCATTTGCAGGATTGTATTGATCCGCTTAACGTATCGGTATAGAGGCCGCCGCCGGCCGCTCGTGTACTAATGTGTTTGTTTGTAAGCTCGGGCGCGCTCCACTGCGGGCGGAGCGCGGACGAGCTAATGTGTGGGCCGCGGCGCCGCTCGTTACAGTGCAGCTGCAGATCGAGGAGGTGAGCCGCAAGCTGCGCTCCGGAGACCTGGGCATCCCCGCCAACATCGAGGAGAGGTTTGCATTTGCCACTACTACCGCCGGCGCCGCGCCGATCACCGCCACACTAAGTATCCTACGCAGTATCCGACTTTACTATTGTTTGCATTCACAGCCGGCACAGATAGCGGCACGTGTCGACGGCCTCGCCGCGGTACCGTGACGATCCGGTGTAGAGCGTTCTTCGATGAATCGCTCCTATTTTGTGTTTGCATTGCCGGGTTACGATAGAACAATCGAGAACGTTTTGTCCGCCGAGTTCGAACAGCCCCACAGAGCTCCATGTAAAGTACAACGCGCGCACAATTATATTACCATTTCAAACTGTAAGATTCACGACTTGATGGTATGGATATATCTAATCTATGTAATTTGTAAAATTAATGAAATACTAAATTAAATTTTTAAGTCGGCTGTGCAATGTGACTAGTGGTTAGTGGTTAGCGCACGACGCCATGTCACGGCACGCCGCACGCTCGTTGGTCGAGCCCACTCAGAGCTACTAATGCGCAATTTTCTTCATTTTGCAGGTCACGTACAGACTGCACTAATCATTCAATTAACTAATGAAAACAATAATTGATAACTTTTTTCAGCTTCGACAAGTAATAATTCAATTATTTTCAGGGCTAATGACCTTTTCGTTAAAATTTCAGGTTGAAATTAATCAATTATTTTTTTCTCAGCGCGATAGGTCAGTCCTAGGGTTAGGAGTAGACTAGGCGTCGGGCCGGCACTCGGGCTCCGTCGGGTGAGACGGGTAGGTCGCGCCGCGACGGAGCGAGCGTCGATATAGCCGGCGTCCACACACTTGTCACCGCCAACCGTTTCCTTAACTTCACTCAATGAATTTTGTATTGGTATATAATGTGTGGCGGTGGCAGTGTGGTGGTGGTCGGCTGGCGGCGGCCGGGTTTGCGGTGAGCATGTGAGTGAGTGGTTACTTGTGCAGGTCACCGTCGCCGGAGCCGATCTACTCGACGGATGGCAAGCGGCTGAACACGCGCGAGTACCGCACGCGACGCAAGCTGGAGGAGGAGCGACACCGCCTCGTGCAGCGCATGATGCAGGTCAACCCAGAGTTCAAGCCGCCGCCAGACTACAAGTATGCACTTACTTACACTTTTATCATCTACATTGGCATTTTTTAATCCTTAGTTTATAATGAGACAGTTTGCTATTATTATCCTTTAATCGGGTACATTTTGATTAGCCGAAAAATATTTAACAAACTGATATTTACTATAATAAATACAAAACAAACATCTTTGAACGAATAAAATGTAGTCAAAAGTTGTTGTACAGTAAAAGCTCATATAATTTTTCAGATCAAACACTTCTTATCCCACAAAGAATACAAATTACTTATTTCAATAAAACTATCCTCATTCGGTCATGTGGTAAATAAGATTGGATTTATTTGTTGTCACTCAGGCCTCCGATTATCCGCGTGCACGACAAAGTGATGATCCCACAAGAGGAGCACCCCGACATCAACTTCGTGGGGCTCCTGATCGGGCCTCGAGGCAACACGCTTAAAGGTAACCTTACTATAGTTTTATCTGTATCCACATTAAAAGTACCTATTTTTAGTGTTAACCCCTTGGTCGTAGATAAACCCACTCGCGTGGTATAGGTATATTAAAATTCTTGTAAATTAAAATTTATTTAAAAAGCATAAGGTTTACAAAAAGCTTATATTTATTCACAAATCTGTAAACTTAAAGATATAAAAAACAAAAAAGATTATTACATAACAATAAGTCTAATGTAATGGAGACCTAATAATTATTTATCATTGAATTAGACCGTTTGTAGACTTCCATAAAACCCTAGACATATACGACTTTTACCAATAATAACCTACACAAATCAATGTATTCTTTTCAAACAACAGCAATGGAAAAGGAGACAGGAGCTAAGATTATAATTCGAGGCAAGGGTTCCGTGAAAGAGGGCAAGGTGGGTCGTAAAGATGGCCAGCCGTTGCCTGGAGAAGATGAACCTCTACACGCATACATCACTGCCACCAATGCGGACTGCGTTAAAAAAGCTGTGGAGAAGGTGAGCGTTTATTTTGTACTTATTGTTCAAATGAAAATAAAGTCCTAAACCAGCTTTAGCACTTTATTTTCGTGTTTTCTGTAGCTATTCTAGAATATTGTAGGTACTGTAGGTTTGCTTTAAATGGGGCACCATCATCTTGCAGAGGATTGACGAGATTTTGCTATTGCATTTTGTCTAGTGAATGAGATAGTGGGGTACCCAATACATTTCCACTCCACACTTCTCCTAATTTTTCCATTCTCGATTTTGTGAGGCCAACAATGCATCTACAATCAACCAGAACTGAAGATGGCAATAATTTACCGTTTTTACAGAATTACTCACCCTCTGACACACATTTATTCACAAACAGTATTTGCAAAAAGAGGTTCAACACTTTTTAATATTGTGATATCATAGCCTGCCTTTTATTCAGCTTCTTTTGAGTATGTTTTGCCAAGTAAAGTGATATTATACATATAAAATGAATGTATGTACATTAAGATTTACTGGTGGTAGGTCTCTCATATGTGAAAGGCTGCCTGGGTGGGTACTACCGCAATGTCTATTTCTCCCGTCAAACAGCAGTTTAAATGCACTGTTGTGTTTCAGATTGAAGGACATTGTAGCCAGAGTAACTACTGGACATATTGAGACTTAACATCTTATGTCTCAGGATGGCGAGCGCAGTGGAATGCCAAGCATTGCTTTGTAACTCAAGGTGTTGTTTGGTTCTGCTATTGTTCATGAGCGGTCGTATCGCTTACCATCAGGCGAACGGCATGTTCGTCTCGCCATTCACTGAAAAAAAAAATATAAAAAAAAATAAGATAGTGTCACAAATGTACATTCCATATTTGCAATAACTTTGTCATTTCTGCTTCTGAATCTTAATAAATAAAATTACATAAAATGTCTGTTGCAGATAAAAGAGGTGATCCGCCAAGGCGTGGAGGTGCCTGAGGGACAGAACGATCTGCGTCGCATGCAGCTGCGCGAGCTGGCGCAACTCAACGGCACGCTGCGAGAGAACGACGCCGTGCGCTGCGCCAACTGCTCCGCCACAGACCACAAGACTTGGCTCGTGAGTGCTGCCAGCTTATACAAATATACGTATACACATACACGCATCAACTAATTAATTATATTATTATACTGTCAGACATAGTCTTGTTCTTGAGGCTGTCGAATTTTAACTACACTTCACTGTTCTTTAGTGTCGAGACACAGATAAATTCTTCTTATTCATATTGTAGAATGAATGTAACAATAGGGAATATGCACCAGACTTCAAAATAAGTCAAAATATTTTTTTTGTAATCTTTATTGATATAGAAATATATCTTAAACATATTTTTTAAATTTATCAACTCTAAATCGGTAAAATAAATACTTAAAAAATGACATTTCAGATTTGCCGCGCATTTTTTCCGAAACGCGATCTATTGCTTGAAAAGGAAAGTGACGACAATGGTTGCGTTCTTATGAAGTTTTAGCTTGTTGTTTTACGTTTGTTTATGAGTTATTTTGTGCTTTCTTTATACTATTAAATAAAATGGATTATTTTGTCACGAAATACAGTTCTGTAGCAATTCATCAAAGAAACTTAATACAAATACTACGTTGTTCATATCGTGACCTTTGACGTCACAGCGAGTTCGCGCCAACATGGCGTTTAAATGCTTCGAAACTGATAGCAGTTTTGATTATTTTTTTGTACTTTTTTGATTGATATTTTCAAAGACTTATATTTTTTTTCGATAGTGTAATAACATACAGAATTGATTAAAAATATAAAAAAATGACATGCATATTCCCTATTATGTCATCACTTAACTTTTGATATGTTTAATTTTTAAATAATTGGATACAGCACAATTGAATGAGATGAATGAGGACAGCAGAAAACCCTTAATAAAACCTGAATGAAATATAAGTAATGTCAATAAAATATTATTAATTATGATGTCCTTGCACAGTGTCCCGACAAACCGAATGTGACTGGCAGCATTGTGTGCTCGTCGTGCGGCGGCGCCGGACACATCGCACGCGACTGTCGCGCCAGGAGACCGGGACACGCGCGGCCCGCTGACAAGGTAACGCATATCCACTATAAACTACTGGATAAACTAGTTTCACAAGTGGAATTGTTAAAAAAAATGTGCAAAAAGTACACCTAACAACTTATTGTTAAAGCGAAGTAATTAAAAATAAATCTGACAAAATCATATAATTTTTTAAGTTATTTTTCCTTTGTTTTGTAATCCTAGCCAATATAATTATTTACGTAATTTGTAATCTATAAAATATTATCTTTATGTATAAATAAGCATGTGATTTCACGAGCACCATACCATCATTTCCCTATACTAATTAACACAAAATTGATCGCAGGCCAAGATCGACGAAGAGTACATGTCGTTAATGGCTGAGTTGGGCGAGGCGCCGCCGACCGGAGGCATGGGCATGGGCCCGGGCGGAGGCCTGCCCAGCCCCGGCGCGCCGCCACGACGCTTCGCGCCCACGCTGTTCGGAAACAACCAGCCTCCACGCGCTATTATGGCTGCACCAGGTATGTTGACTTATGGTTGTGTAAATGATCATGGATAATGGCATAATACCTAATTTTATAACTTATATTATTTCCTCATTGAGGAATTCCAACTTCTTATCACACTCTGTGTGTTTAATTCTTAACAAACACGAACATAAATTATCGTAAACTAACAATCGTCATGTCTATACACAGGCGGTGCGCCGGGCGCGTTCGTGCCGCCGCCCCCGCCGCCCGCCGCACACCCCGCGCACCCCGCGCACGCAGCGCCCTGGCTCGGTAAGATTTTTTTACTAGTTAAAATTTGCCCATATCATACATATTCTTTTTCCTTTCTTTCATTGCAATGAATGGCGAGACGAGCATGCCGTTGGCTTATGGTAAGCCACACGACCGCTCATGAACAGCAGCAAAACCAAACACCTTGAATCACAAAGCAATGCTTGGCATTTCACTGCGCTCGCCATCCTGAGAAGAAGTGAAGTCTCAATATGTCCAGTAGTTAATCTGGCTACAATGTCCTTAAGGGGTTAGGGGTAGTCAGAATTTTCAAAAAATCGATTATTTTTTTATTGCATTTTCTTAAAGTATAATATTTTAAAAATATTGTGTGAAAATTTGAAGTGAATCCGACAAATTCTTTTCGAGTTATTTAACAATGACCAAAGGACGCTCGGGCGCTGAAGCAAGAGGAGAGCTTGATACCTATTCTCAGGATTATTCTCCCTTACCTTCTGATGTTTTAAAAGCTATCAAGCCTATATACGAAGATCTTAGTAATGAAAGAACATCGGCGAAAATGGACCATGAACGGGACCAGTTATGAATGGTACATCAAAAATTTTCATAATTTATTAGAGTCAAAATGCATATTTCAATTTATTTTAAAAAACCCGGATAAAAAAGAAAAACTTAAAGTGTTTTTAATACTATTGAACGCATATGAGTGCGTTCCATCAGTCATACTTTGTTTTAAAATAAGGTTTTAACTACAACGTTGAAGGTAGTACTAAATTTAAAAAAAGTGTAGGTATTTTCTATGACACGTGACTTTTCCTTGCGCTGTCATTTTGCTTTCTTTTGATTTCCGATTTACGACTACTGTTAATTCTCTGTTTATATTTGTGACTAGGCTTTAATCACGGACTCCGATATACCCTTGTATTTCTGACCACTTTGTAAGATTGACCATTTTATAACGATAACGCTTTGTGATTTCGTTTAAAGTGTGAAGTATTACCATATTTCCAACATGAACTCGGAACAACAGTGCGCTCCTCAACAATTTGTGCATTGTGTTCATTGCAATACCCGTCTTATTATACTCATTTCTGTAATCAGTGAGTGGGTCTATCAACTAATCGAAGTTTTTTTTTAGCCATGAATTTACAAGGTATCCTATTTACCATTTAGTCAATATGGTTTAGTATCCTGGAGTTCCCACAGGAAAAGTCTGTGTGTTTTCATGAAAAACAATGATGCCAAACTTCCAAATCAAGGAGAGACGGAATAACTAAGTATTGTTGTAATTGTGTAGTAGGACGTCGCACAGTACTGTTGCTGTGCCCACGTCATGATTTTGATGTTGCTGCCCTTGCAGAGTTCTTAGATTCTATTGTAAAAAGAGAAGATGAGAAATAATACATTTAAAAAATATTTTCTGTGTTTTATTTTGGTGACCACTGCTTATTATATTCCTATACATACATATAGGGGGATTTTTCAAGTGTGTGTGAATGGCCAAATACGAAACTATGAAGAATAGCGAAAAATAGTCAAAACAGTCTAATAAATTCTGATAAAATTCTGCGAAATAATGACAGCAAAATACTACATTTTCTCTCATTACCTTAAGGTAACACAGGTATGGTGTACACCATATTCAACGGCTAATTAGTTTTATGACAAGGGAAATTATAGAGCATAGTAATTACTAAGCCATCATTATAATTTAGTACACTTTTCTTCCTAGGTACCTGATAACCATAAGACCACCCTACATTAGGTATATTTGACAATGACAATGACATTATAATGTGCTATTTTTTTTTTGAATAATTCTAAAATCTCCGGCTTTGCAGAAATCTTTTTGTAACTGGACATCACTCCTCATGCACTATAAAACACAATAAACTATATCCCAGCTGTGTACAACATATTTCTTTGTCAGGTCGCAATATGTATGGACGTGACCGATGTTCTTTACTTTCAAGATGTGTAGGTGGATTCAATCAGAATAATAATGAAAGCTTTAACCAACTAGTATGGAAAATATGCCCAAAAACGGTAAATACTAGTTATACTATCGTACAAATAGCTGCATACGTTGCTATGTGTATATTTAATGAGGGTATAAATTCATTATTAGTCTTGATGAATACACTAGGACTTAATTGTGGGCCTAATTCTCATCGGTATGCAGAAAGAATGGATGCTGCACGTATCAAAGTAGCAGATAAGCGCGCTAATGATAACACCCGAGAAGGTCGATTGCAACGTAGGCACCAGCAAATCGATATTTTGGAAGCTGCTATGACGGCTGAAGAGCTATTATATGGTCCAGGAATAGATGACTCAGTGTAAGTTATTAAATAATTGCTATAATTCGACATAAATCCATAGCAAAACTTTAAATGCGTTTTTCTCAAAACTATGTTTTCTGAACTGGTGATCACTATAACTTAAAAACTGCTCGGTAGATTTCAATAAAATTTCTTGTACTTTTGAAATACATTAAAAACTCGTGCCTGATCGAAGGATTTCTTTTTTTTTCAAAAAATTCGATTTTTTTTAACAATAAACTGTCGGTTTTTTTCTCGAAAATTTGAAAAAAAATTCCTGAGGCCGCCATTTTGTTAATTTCGAAAAACAAAAAAAAAGCTTCGATCAGGCACAAGATTATCTATTAATAAAACTAATTTTTCTTGTCCGATTGATTTTAGATGAATCTCCAAGGACTTATGATGATCACCGCAAAGGACTTCGGGAGGAACGGGCTCTACAAAAACATCGATAACTTTTTGAATTATTATTTTTTTTTTTTTTAAATTTTCGTGAAGTCAAATCGAAACATGTTCTAATAAAGATATGTTTTTATTTTTGTCAAATAAAGTAATTAACTACAAAAAAAAAAAAATTGAAAATCATCATTTTTTCAGGCCTCTGAGTACCCCTAACCCCTTAATCCGAAACACAACAGTGCATTTAAACTGTTGTTTGGCGGGAGAAAAAGACATTGCGGTGATACCTACCCAGATGGCCTCTCACATATGAGAGACCTACCACCTAAAAACATTTTGACATTTTGTTGATATGAAAATTACATAAATGTGTATGTTGTAGGCGTAGGCGCAGGACCGCAGCCTCCTCCGCCGGGCGCGCCGCCGCCAGCCTTCCCGCCGCCGCCGCCCCCCGCACCCATGGCCCCGCTAGCGCCACACCATCCGGTTAGTATCTACTCATCTATCAAGTTATATGGCTCTTGGAACCGTGTTCATTGAGATTTTTATTTACTGTAATACATTATGCACATGTATTGTGTTATAATTTCTAGTTAAAGTAAGATTAATCCAAAATTCCTAAATATGACACGTATAACAATACTGGTATTATGTTGCAGGGCGACAAGCTTTGTCCGCCGTCCAACGTGTCCAACATGCCGCCACCTCCCGGTAAGTCTTTTATTGGTGATATTTAAATATTTTTAATTTTTATATTCATTTTTGAAAGTATCTGCCTATATACGCCCTGGCATGGGCCTCCACTATAACCGATAGTACCATTGAGAAGGGGTAAGGCCACCATGTTGGTTCAGCTCGGATTTTTTAATAGTATTATATTTTTTTCCAGTAACTTGTTGCAAACTATTTTAGTAGAGTGAACATACAAAAGTATTCGTACAAGACACTAATGTATTCTGTGTGTTGCACAGGTGTGGTTGCGATGGGTGCAGGAGGTTGGCGGGGATTCAACCCGCCACCGTGGGGCGCGCCGCCACCGCCCGCGTTCCTGGCGCCGCCGCCGCCGCCCCCGCCTGTCTCGTCCGCCTAGCGACCACCGCCGCGCGCGCCCGCCACGCCACCTCTCTCGCCACCCACGCCTTAGTGTCGCCTACTTGGCCAGTCGAGAATATGCCGCCTCCCCGTCGCGCTCTTGTGTGGCGGATATTCCATGTGACAATGATACTAGCCCTAAAGACGGTGGAGACGTTCCACTACTCGTTTAGATGTTATGTAAATATGGTCAACAGCCACACACATTGTCCTGACCTAATAAGGTAGGATAAGGCTTGTGTTGTGGCGACCAGAAGCTCTGAGAGATTTTTCAGGCTTACAATACCCAGTCAAAATAAATATTTGTGCACCACACAAAGATTTATCGCGATGCGGGTGCCTGTGTCCTCTCGTTTCAAAGCTGGACCTCAACCAACTACAGAGACTTCAGAATGAAGAGATATTTATGAAATTAGCATAAAAGTCAGCTGAGATGTTCCACTGTTGTTTATTTGTCGAACCACTTTAATCCCGGTTAGAGCAACGCTGAACTAGGCGTGCTTCGGGCTTCTGAATGAATTATTTTGTAGAAGTAAATAAGTGCGAGTTTCTATGTCTGACTTATGCAATAATTTTCCATGGGTTGTGGTGTTGAAAAAGCTGGGACGACTGCGAGATATGTTCGCGACTTGCACGTGTGGATCTGGATGAATGTTCAAGAGTACCAATCTTCTATTGATGATGTCATACGAGTGACTACTGATGTTATTATATGATTGTAAGTTTAATCGAAATAAATATTATGACACCATCTCATGTTTTATTTTAACTACATGTATAAATTGGGGTAGGGCTGAGGGCATGGTTGGGCTCAAAAGAAGTAATGCTGCAGAACTAGTTTCGCAATTTTGGCGTGGGATTCAATATCAGATATGTACATGGCTCTATATCTTACCCTATAAGAAGATAATGCTAAATATAGGTAACAAACTCCTTTAAAAATTCTGAGCTTCAAAGATTCTCCTTATTATTAATATTTGCATCAATAGTGAAATTATACATCACATATAATGTGCTATTCCAACATCAGGCCCAAACAATATTAATCATATAACCCACTTCCAGAAAAATAGTCCTACAACAGTTGGCAGAATCGTGTTTTTTAAAACCTTCGTAAACACAGAAATACTACTAGAATGAAATAAAACAGCTCAGATTTGTAAAAAGTCTACCTATGGGAATTGTGTTTATCTCAATGATAAGAAAGGTTAGTTTCTATTTGACCTAAGCAATTTATTTATATATGCAATATGCGTCATGCACCATTTTAATGCACTACTGAAAATTGCATCCATCTATAGATTAATATAACCATTACCTCCTTTGGAGTTCTCAAGTGAACAATTATAATCCACTCGACTCACTTAAAACCTGACCCACTTATATTTTTAAGCCAATTCATTATTTCCACAGCAATAATTTGTGCATGTTTTTCTAGTCATCAAAAATGAAAATGTCTTATCTTGATGTATTTTGCAAGAATATAAAGTAACATTTCTCCTTCAATGCAAATATTTGGAATAGATAGCTATTAAAAGACTAGATTGTAATGGTTTTTCTTAAATCATTGATTTATTTTTCAACTGAGCCAATCAAAACAACATTTTGGGACCAATATGTTTATATAAATACAAATAAAGTGTTATCACATAATGCTATTTTATTAACTTATAAACCGCTAATGTTTTGTAATACAATTGTTTGACTATTGTAGAGAACTCATTAGTATTTGGGAGCAGGCGACTCCTCCTTGGAGTAATCCCGGGTGGGTGAGTAGAACTGTGGACAAAAGAAAAAATGTTAAATATAATATATACAATGTTACAAGTTCTTTTTCTCTAATAGCCATTACAGAAGGGTAATAGTATAATCATTATGATAAATGTAATGACTAGCATTGACTCTTCAGACAACACAAGCCATTTGGATATATCACACACCATTGGCATTTCATTGTTTAAGTAAGTTATACAACTAATCTGTAATGTTAAATAGTAGGTAGGCCATTATTTTCACATTTTTACATTAATAGTGAATACTAATAATTAATATAAATTAAATGATAGTTTAAAAAACTAAAAATACACGCTTTTATAAGATATCCATCTAAAAAAGTAAAAATGGGGTGCAGGAGGATAAGTAAAGGTTGTAAACACCCCACGCTTTGTAACAATAAAATGTATGTATTTTACTCCATTTTCTTATCTTAAATTTATTATCAATAATTTTTACTTTTTAGTTCGATATCTTATTAAAGCGTGTCTTTTTAGTTTTTTAAACTATTAATTAATTGTTTTGACTAAAAACATCCATCTACAGCTGTATTTCTAAAGGAAGTTAGCAGCGTGCAAAATATCCAATTTTTTTTTAGAAAAATCAATTTTTTTTTTTATTATTGTATTGATATCAGTCCTGGATAAGTATGCAAAATTTCGAGTCAATACGAGGTTTTGAAGGGGTCAAAATCATGTTCAAAGATTCTGTTACATACTAACATATATACGTCTGAAGCTAATAAAAGCGTATTAAAATCGCCAAATTTCTTTGTTTCAAAAAAAATATAAAGTCACTATAAATTAATTTTTCAAACTCAATTTCTGAATCTAGATATAATATTTAATACCAACCACATAACCAATCTGGACTGAATTGGCATGCAGCCATACATAAGCATGGCATAATAGTAAACCTTAATACAAATCTGCAATAAATTGTTTTTGTGAGGCATATCCCAAACATCAGTCCATTTTTTAAATTTAATATTTAAGTTATTGACAATTTTGAAGTTTTGTTTATTTGCACACTGTGATACATACTTTGTATTGCTTGTTCCTGTACTCTTCCCAGGGCTCAGGGTTGGTCTTCTTGTTCCAGGACACGTCGGGGTTGCGGGTGGCGAGTCGCAGCACGTAGAACACTGCACCCGCGCATCCGATGCCCGTGCACACGTATAGAGGGATCAACTGGAAATTATAACGATCCTATTCAGTGCACAATGTGTGGCATGTACCTCTGTGTAGAATATAATATAGTGTAAGATACATTCCGTCGTTACACCTATATCAATCAATACTAGGTGAAAAGATACCTTATCAGATAACCAAAAAAGAGTAAGATTTATTTCTGAAACCTTACTTTATGTCTAAATGCAATGGAAAAGTCTAAGATTTGTAATAGTTGCGTTAAAGACAGAATGTGGACAAACAATTGAATCGGATGTTTCTAGTGAAGGAACATTTAATAACACAGGTTAGATTATGTAAGAACTGCAAAACGACGAGGTGATATGGATTCTTTTGATTAATACAAATTATACTCACAGCCTTGTGCTTTTTCAAGCTCTGAAGAGTGAGACCTTGCATTTTGACGATTTATTTAGACTGAACAACTGAAAATGCGCACTGTAAAATAGAGTCAGTCGTAAATCGACGAATGTAGCGAGAAAAATCTGACAGCAATAAACGTCAGCGTTGCTGTCAATTACGTTAATAGGGATGTGCCAATATAAATGTAATTGTGAAAACTATAATCGACTAACTATTTCCTAAAAAAAAAACACGACATTTGATTTGACAAGTGCATTGTCAATTGTATTCGATGTGTGAACAACTAACACAGCCTGGCGCAACTTAGAAGAAAAATCTTAATGTATCGTTGACAGATAAAATGTATGGACTTTGCATGTATTACTGTCAAATTACTGTCATAAATAAGTTTATTATCTATGGATTATTGCTATTGTATTCATTCGGCGACCTTCTCTTTCTAATTGCAGATGTCAATACTTGTCAGTTGTCACTCTTTGTTGTCAGCAATTTTATTTGTAATATTTATTTTTGTACGAGTTTGTGTTTATTCCTTAAAATAATTATAAAAGAAGTGTGAAGTGCTTAAAACAGTTCTTTGATAGATTTTCTTAAAATGCCACCGAAAAAACGGCTTATAACATGTGAAATTTGTGGTTTTCGTACTAGTAGCAAAAAAACAAGAAAAAAGGAAGTTTATGGCTAAATTTCCTTTGAATGAGGCTTGGTAAGCAAATTACATGATAATATTTACTGTTAGGTAGGGACACCAGGCTGTATTCAACCAACATTTTATAATTTTATTTTGTATACTATAAAGTTAGTTATAAACTAGGGATGTTACATACTGTTATTATCGATAACTTTAAAAACATAATTAATTTAAATAAATCCCATATGTTTAAGTTAATTCCTGGCCAACTCATTTCGGCACAGGTTTTTGCATAATATGTTGAAATTATAAATCATTTATGAACTGCTCTGAATTAAACCAAGCTGCGACTCTTGTATAATCACTGTATTATCGAACTCTGTCGTTATTCTCCTTTTTTTTACAGATGCAAGCTGCAGTGTGTTAAATTTGTGTTAAAAGAACAAGAAGAAGAAGTGTTTATTGAAAATACTTTACTTCATAATTCATACTTTGACATATGTATGTGGAAACTATTTTGAGAGGACATCTTTTAATTGGAAACAAAATCGCCTTAAGAAATCTGCAGTACCATTACAAAACTTAAAAGCTGATCCACTTCCTTTGTTCATTCATTCCACTTCTGTAAGAAATCGCTTTGTTTCAATTACTGAAACAAAACTATTATTTACGGATACCGCGGATTCGGACTTCGGACTTTGGACTCCGTCCGCCCCGCGACCACGAAAGCTGATATAAAGTAATTGAAACGTCGCGTCGTCGTTTTATAACCCGGCGACGTGGTGCGGTACGTGTCAACTGGTAGTTGACAAACTACCAGTTGACACGGGCATAGCCCATGTCAACTACTGGTTGACATGAATCACCATACGGGTAAGAGACTATTGTTAAAATGTTCTAATTGTAAGCTTAACTCCCATACTACTTGTATAGAACCTAGTAAACCAGATTTTACTCCTGATGCTGACTTCAAATCATCATGGGTTTGTTCTAACTGTACGTTGACTGACGCTCTATCTACACGCAGCAATTTAAAACTCCGTCTCCTGATGACTTTGGAGATAGTCTAACTAGTTTTCAGCCTCCTACTACAGTATTTCTAAATCAAGAAGTTCCATTTGACAGTGTCTAAACGTTCGAGGACTATGTACTAAAACCAATTTGTTCTACGAAATGTATTATCAATTGATTATGATATAATATGCCTGAGTGAAACTTGGTTAACTCCCAGTATTTTTAATTCGGAACTATTTAGTTAATCTTTTGTTGTATATCGATGTGATCGGGAGAGAATCAATGCTCCGTTATCCTGATGAGGATGTAGTTATTGTAGTTATTGTTACTTTTGAATATACAGGGTAATATCAAGACTGCTACCGACAAAGAAGCAGGGTGGTAGTTTTAGTGACTACAAACAGTATAAAAGCTAAGCTACAGTGGTGGAGGGAAAAGGGGTTAGGGGCAAAGGGAGGGGGGGAATAAAAACATGTGAATACTCCAATATCTTCGGCAGCTTTTAGCCGATTTTAGCGATTTCATTATCATCGGAAAGAACATATTCCTTGTGGGGACCAAATCTTCTTCATTTAAATTCCTATCAACACTAAAAAGATAAAAATAACTAAAATTTTTAATAAAAAAATTAAAACTGACTTCAAACAAAAAACCACTAAAAATAAAAAAATAATAAGTAACACTGCAAAGCAAAAATATAATATTTATTTCATGGAACTTGTAATTGTTGATTAATTTGCTTAATGACTTGAAAAGCCAATAAATCAAAATATATGCATAATATATCGAAGGCGGGCCGCCAAGTACCAAACATGGACACATGCAAACATTACTTTCCCTCCCGCGGGTGCACAGTGTAGTGACGTGTTTACGTGCTCGTCATTATTAATTGTGTTTTGTGTGTTTTAACGGCGATTATCGGTTCGTGAGTTGTTTATTGTTGTATGGTATCGTATTGTCAGCAGCGATTTGTAAGTTTTTTAAAGTTTTATATGGTTTATTAGTGGATTTACTCAAATATATTTCTCGGTAAGTACTTTTATTTTTCTAAAGTGGGTATTGCGAAATAAAATATCGCCCGGCCGGTCAGTCAGCTGATTTGTTTAACGTTAATTAGTTCGTTTTAGTTTACAATACATATTGTAAATAACTTGCATTTTATTTCTGATAAGCAAATGTCGGTTCACAATGACGATCCGCCCGATCGGGGCCCAAATCCTTTCGGTCAAAGTAGACTCACGCCTCGGTCACCCAGTTCGGCCAAACGGTTATTCAGCGATGTGAATTCGCCCACATCTGTTTCCCCCGTTCAATCGAAACGTCTGCAATTATCAGAATCGGCAGATACTTCGTCTGTAGACAACGGCAGCGACGCGAGCCGCGCGGACTATTGCGATATGGTATTGGAAGTATCGAGTTATTTGTCAAAGATAAACGAACTCGTTAATGACCAGGGCTCGCGCATGAATATTGCAAATAGGTCGGCCGTGTTAGATATTACGCAACGCGTAACTTCAATTGTTTCGTTACTTTTGTATTGGCTCTAAAATCATCGTGTAATGAAACCAAGATAGCTAATATGCAACGCGAGTTGGATCAATGCAAACGCGTTAACGTGTCCACTAGTACATATTCGGATAATTTAAAATTGCGTTTAGCGAAACCCGCTCCGGTAGTGCAGCCACGCGCCCCTGCCCCGTGCGTTATAGCTTACCCGACGAGCAAACGGTCAGCTGATTTGCAGACGTCATCCGCGACGAAACAGGCGCTCTTTAAGGCAATTAATCCTAGTGACGACGGGTTCCAAATCGTTGGGGTTAAAAAAACCGCTAAATCTGGTGTTGCTCTGCGTCTTGCAAATGACAAACAAATAAAAAAATTGGAATCTGTCGACGCGATAAAATCGGCGGGGCTGCGTCTTGAGAAACCAAAGGGTCGCCGCCCCCGTATTTTAGTTAAAGACGTGCCATCCTCCATGGAAGACCGCGCTTTCTTAACAGCATTATATCGTCAAAACATCAAGGACGAATTGCCCATAAAGGAGGATGACTTTTCAAAGTCCGTCAAAATAACTCGCAGACGTCTTTTAGATAACGGTCGTAAATGGATAGGATTAGAATTGGACTCAGAGATTCGCAAACATTTGATGAATACAAAAGATAAACTTTTCATTGATTGGGCCACCTGCCGTTTTATTGATGACATAGAAGTAGTACGTTGCTTAAATTGTCAATATTACGGGCACGTTCAAAAATTTTGCACAGTTAAAACACCAACGTGCGCCATTTGTGCTGAGTCTCATGAAACTAAGGCTTGCCCGCAGAAATCGAACCCGGAATTTAAGTCAGTGTGTGCGCCTTGTAAAAGATTTAAAAAAACCACATGACCATCGTTGTGGGTCTCAAGAGTGCCCAACATATAAAAACAAAATCGAGCAATTACTTCTTTCAACCCAATACTAAAAAAATATGGATAAATTTACAATCGGTCAGTTAAACCTTCATAACGATAGGGTAGCGACGTCAGAATTAGACACGTTAATTCATGATTATAAGTTAAATATCGTTCTAGTTCAGGAGCAATACCAACATGCGCGATTACGTACTAAGGTAGTACAACTCGATAACAACTCACGAGCAAGTATTTTTGTGTCGGGTTCACATCTTACCATTACCTCAGTGCGTAATCTTATGACGTCACACTGTGCTGTCGCTGAGGTGTCTAGTCCGATTTGTAAAGTTTATGTTGTGAGCTGTTATTTTCAATACTCAGATCCTGTGGGTCCTCATCTGCATCACCTCCGCTATGTCTTGCGGTCCCTCGCAGGACATAAGATTATTATAGGTGCTGACGTTAATGCGTCATCTGTCCTTTGGTATGGCAAATATCGCTCCACTGATACCGAGCGACGTTGCGCTGTAGAAGATTTCATTGCAGAGATGAATCTCGAAATACACAACACCCCCGATGCACCACCTACTTACAGTAGCCCAACGGGCGAATCTTCTATTGACGACACACTTTCTAGTGGAGACGTCCGTATTGATAGGTGGCGCGTCCTACCGGACGCGTCGTGTAGTGACCATCGCCTGATTGTGTACGAGTTCTTGCCTAGATTGACACAGGGTCCGGTACAGAATAATTTTAATTTTAGATATAAATCTAGAGGCGCTAACTGGGATTTATTTAGCTCGCTATTTGCTCGGCATGCTGGGGACTTCACTCGCAATGATCTATCAGCTGAAACCTGTGCCGAGATTATGTCGGACACTTTTACATATTGCGCAGACATTACCATCGGTCGAGGTTCCATCACTAACACTCGGAGGTGCGATTGGTGGAATGACTTATTGGTCCAACTACGTCGGACTTTTCGCAGAGCGCGTAGGCGTTTCAACGGGCTTAAGAGACGTTGTGTCACAGGGGAAGCAATTACATCTGCTTTAAATAAACTGAGAGTTGCCAGATCACATTATAAAGCGGCCGTCCAAAAATCGAAAGGTAATTTGTTACGTAAAATTGTGGCCCAGTTAGATAGTGAGGGTCCGTGGGCTCCTTTATACCATGAATTTAAAGCGAATAGGTCAATCAATTTGGCTTATACAGTGCAACCTCGATATAACAAATCGGAGGGGAACAAGAAAATATTCGTAATATCAAGTAATTCGTTGAACTGAGGTTTGTTATGTTGAGGTTAGATTGGTCTAAAATTCGTTATAAAGAGGTAAAAGTATTTTGGTCAACATAATTAATGATGTTTCGCTTTTCTGCGACCGATAAGGAACACCTTTTACGTTTCTGAGCCATTTTAACTTAAATCTTTAACAATAGTGTCGAGCAGAGGTGTTTACATTACTTTCCATCAAAACAACAATGATTACTTTACAAACAAAAGCATGTCGAAACATGTCGAGACATGAATCACATTATAAGATTAAGAGTTATAATATTGGTGGAAACTTTATATAAAGGTTTTGGATTGGCAAAATTCGTTAATTAGAGGTATGAATACTTTTTCTTGATAGTTGAAAATTCGTTATAAAGAGGTTGTACGCAAAGAATGTTCGCAATGTAAAGGTATATTTTATATTGACTCTTATGGACAATTCAAGGGGATTACGAAGAATTTGTTAAATCGAGGAAGTCGTTATATTGAGGTACGTTATATTAAGGTTGCACTGTATTGAGAATTTAAAAATTGACAACAACTTCACAACTGGTATTGAGGAGACAACGGAGGCTCTGTTACAATCGCTAATTCCGGGTGATAATATTGAAAATGATACAGAATACCACAAGCAGATTAGGATGTGGGCCTTGGAGGTACCGAACTCTTCTGATTCAAATCTCGCGTCGTTTAATGAATTTAGCGAAATTGTACGAGCTTTGCCCCTAAACAAGGCCTCCGGTGACGATAAAATGACTAATAAAATGATCAAAGAAGCGTGGAAATCGGCCGGCGATGCATTACTCACTGTTTATAACAGATGTATTGCTGAAGGGGTATTTCCGCGGGTATGGCGTACCGGTTTCATTCGTATAATACCCAAGGGTGGCGATAAATCTCCACATGATCCTAAGTCGTATAGACCTATTACACTCTTACCGTCGCTAGGTAAACTTTTAGAACGTCTTATCGTCCCTCGATTGCTACCGGGTGGACCAAAGTTTCACGAAAAACAGTTCGGATTTACGACGGGTAAGTCAACTATTGACGCAGCAATATCGGTTCGAAGAGCTGTAAGTACATCGGCGCGCAAAAATGTACTCGGTATTTCCCTGGACATATCCGGTGCTTTCGACAACGCTTGGTGGCCGATGCTGCTTCTTAAGTTGAAATTACGAGGTTGCTTTAAAAATATATATTCACTTATTTACTCGTATTTCTCGCACGGAACAAAAAAACTTAAACTTGGACACTATGCTGCGTCGAAACCACTTACGATGGGCTGTCCACAAGGTTCGGTCTTAGGTCCTTATTTGTGGAATTTGGGGTTCGACGATTTTCTTGCAATTCCCTTGCCGTCAGGGTGTTCTTTGACCGGATATGCGGACGACGGCCTCTTGCTTATAGAGTCAAATAGTAGGTCGGGATTAGAAATTATGTCGGACGCGTGTTTAAAACTAATATGTGATTGGGGTCATCGAAATCGCTTAACCTTTGCACCACTAAAAACGTTCCAATTACTTCTGAAAGGAACTTTAAAATCACAGCCGCGAGTTAAATTTAATAATATCAATGTTAAAAAAAAGGAATCGTTTTGTTATCTTGGTTTAATTTTAGAGAGGAATTTTTCCTTTCTTGAACATATTAAGAAGGTCGGGGAAAAGTCGAAAAGAAACTTTTTTGCTTTGACAAGAATATCAAAATCAACGTGGGGGCTATCTTTCAATACACTAAAAATCATCTATGGAGCAACTTACTTAGGATGTATCTGTTATGGATCTCCCGTATGGGCTGATAGGGCTACTATCGGTGCTGTGCGAAGAAAACTGCTCCAGAGCCAACGTTTGGCGTTGATATTCTTGTGCAAGGCATATAGAACTGTTAGTACCGAAGCTTTGCCTGTCCTAGCGGGTGTACTTCCAGTCGACCTGGAGGTGCAACGTCGCGCCGCGATGTATTACTCTAATAGAGAGAATATGGATAAAAGTTTTTTCACCGCACGTGAACTTTTAAAAGTTGACAGATTATTTAAACCGGTTTCAGTGGTATATAGCGAACTATTAGATGAATGGCAAAATAGATGTCAGGTATCTTTGAAGGGCCGGCATCTATACCAATTTTTCCCTTGCGTACGTGATCGTTTAACAAAGACAAGGCTAGATGTCGATTATTGCGTATCACAATTTCTCACGGGCCATGGTAACTTTAAGTCTAAACTATACTCTTTTAAGCTTGTTGCGTCGCCTGCATGTCCATGTTCAACACCTAATTGCGAGTATGAGCAGTCCGCGCATCATATACTTTGGGAGTGTAGTCTTTGGCATAATGAGCGTAAAACCATGCTAGATAGTATGCAAATCATCTGGAGTTGTATACTACATGGACCTTGTAGAGACTAGAAAGAACTTCCGTGCTTTCCGGCGTTTTTGCCATACCTATTACTGGAATCAAGCATAACAGTTCACGTAATAGGTCCCATTTAAATGTAATAATAATTTGATCCGTGGTGCTTTACAGCTGGCTTCTCCGGTTGTAAAAGTCTTTTTGCGAGGTTATTTACCTCTTCAGTTCAATGTTTTGTCACCCGTTTTGCACGGAGGGAAGTGGACAATAATTTATTTCCAACTCCTCCTATTAATTTAACTTTCTGATTAATTTCGTTGCGGGTTAAAGACAAGTTAGACATTCCCGGAGACTCACCGAGCTTCAATGCTCGGTGTCATTACTTTGCGTGCCACTGTTGATCCTGGCTCACAGGAGTTACAGTGGTGGGTGTGAGGGCGGGACAGTCTCCTAAAGTACCAAATATCGAGGACCTATGCCTTATATTAATTTAAATATCTATATGTTTGGTACTAGGCGACCCGCCTTCGATATGTTATGCATATATTTTGATTTGTTGGCTAGTCAAGTCATTAAGCAAATTAATCAACAATAACAAGTTCCATGAAATAAATATTATATGTTTGCTTTGCAGTGGTACTTATTATTTTGTTATGTTTAGGTTTTTAGTGGTTTTTTGTTTTGAAGTCGTTTTTTTATGTATACAGACTCTAAGGTATAAAAGAGTTTGAATCATTATTTTTTTGTTACTGAAGCACAGCATGATTTAATTATCTTGTCTTTAATTCTTATACGTACACTTTCTTTGTTTATGTTTAAGTAATAAGTGGAAACTTCGTTGGATTTAGTATTAATATTTTAAACGTGTTAATAGTTACTATTGTTATGTTTGTTTCCCAAAGGTTAATAAAAAGTTATTAAATAAAAATAAACATTTCATAAAGGTCGTTTTTATTTTGTTTCGGGTACTTTTAAGCATAATATTGTATTAGGACTGTCTCCAATGTACAAGTTTGTGGCTATAATGTGGAATTTAGTAATTCATAAAAAAAAATCTAAAATAGGCTTCATTAAGATTCCGTAAATTTTATCGATATCGATAAAATCAGGCGCACTGCACGCACGAGCAGACCAGCACTATTTACTCCGTTAGTTTGGCACAATTGACGTAATGACAGACGTTGCTGGCCTAATGTTGGCAATAGAATGCCATGTAAATGGATAAAAAAAAATATGTATGGAGTCCCGTCTCTTAACGTAGTGATTTATATTCTCTTTGAACTAACAAGTGCATAGTTCGATTCATTGTGTAGTTATAACCTATTTTTAATGTTTTGGTGCTACTGTAGTGAATAAAATATTTAGATAATTGGACAGACACAAGTGATATACAAAATGAGTTTTCTATTGTAAGTAGAAATGGTGCGGTTGTCGCGCTAGTCGTATCTATTTATAACTGATGGTGTTAGGTCGCCCAGCGCCGCTGACGTCTTGTTTACGTCTGCCGGATGGTTTTAGTGGTCCTAGCGAGGTGTTATTTCCTTGCTTGAGCTTTAGGAATAGCCGTATCACGCAAGAGTTCACTATACATCGTTGATAGTACTTTGCAAGTGTAGTGGAAGGAGTGGAAGTCGAGGAATTATAGTGACGTGAGTAACGTGTTGCAGCGGCAGTCGGTCCAACAAGACTTTCAAGCCGAAGAAGAACATTCCGGAGGGCACGCACCAGTATGACCTGATGCGGCACGCGGCAGCGACGCTGGGCTCTGGTAACCTGCGCCTTGCCGTCATGCTGCCGGAAGGAGAGGACCTCAACGAGTGGGTCGCCGTTAACAGTTAGTATCTTACACCTTACTTTATAAGTGTACTGTTGGCATGCTGTGGTATTCAAGGTACCTAATACCTGTAGGTGTATCAACCACAATAGATGCTTGTCAATGTGCTATTGTTTCCACAGTATGGAAGTTACTCTGTCTGATTCATATTGATAATGAGGTGACTGAACTGAAAGGACTCTGTGTCAACTTCCTGTCATATAAAAGTTTGTTAAATGCCCACCATAATAGGTAGAACAGTACTATAAAATGCAGGTTTAGATATAAAATTTATGATTCTTCAAAATCTAAGCCCAATAATCTAGTATAAATGCCATTTTGGGAATCAATAAAATATTATCTATCAAAACATTCAGAGGCTGGTGCAAACAATATCTTATTACTTGCAGAAAAAAGTAATGAGTGAGTAGATGAGGCTAAGGCATAGTTATTCTAAATCAAAATTAATTTAGCAACAAGGTAAATGTGAAGTTTACTGTGTCATAATGATTAAATCTTTATATTTCGAGTGGTTAAATGATCAATAATTTAAATAACTTATTAATATCTGGAATATGTTTTTCAGGAACTAATAGCCTAAAAACCATTTTAGGCTATTAGTTCCTGAATAGAAAATGTAAGTGAAATAGGGATGGAATTTCTTAAAAGCAATATTTTTTAAGTTTATATACTGACTAAAATACAGACAGACTGAATGCCATGCCATTTTCTTACAGTATTTTAGGGAGGTTAATAGATTGAGCACAACAGGTGTATTTAGAATAATATATATTTTAAAATGATAATATTATAATAAATGTTCATAAAAACACATATTGTATGTACTTATAAATTAAGTAATGATACTTAAAATACTTAAAAAAAATAATAATAATTGACATTGTCAATTCTTTTACAATTTATTTAAAACATGTTTTCATAGGGGTTCACCTCAAGACTTCTAGTATTTGAGTGATACATTTCATTTGAATTGTTTAGGTCATTTTCTATAAATATATTAACACTCATAACATTACATTGTGAACTTCCTGTTTTTGTTTATCAGGAACCACAGAGGATGCCATTACATACTTTCCTGCATTATTTGTCAGTCATAATGACAAAAAAAATAAGTTTGCATTTATAATTTTCTTTATCAATGTGCACAGAATTATCAAATTAATTGTTTTATAATATTATATTCTACATAACCCTGGCTTGTAAATAATAATTTGAGTTCAAATTTTAACTGAGTGATTAGTTAGGATAGAGCAATGCTGAAGGTTGTATTGTAAAATAGATAAATATTGCTATACTATGTTATCATAAAAGTTAAAAATACACAAACATAAAATAATAGAACAGTAACATATTTTCACATCTAATTTTATACATTAATCTGAAGCACACTTGACTTGCATTGCATATTATGACTCATCACTTGCTTGTGATTGTTTCCAAGTAAAAAACCATGCTATATTGCTATATGTAACTTTTGCAGTTGTTTTGCTGTGTAAGTGATTGGGTATGTCATGCTCGCTAAAAAGTCTATGCTTGCGGTGGCGTCGTGTGCCGGGTCTGTCACTTCCCTGTAGCATGGTTGAGGAGTCCAATGGCTGGCACATGCGTCATACTCGTGAACGGGTGCTGCTTGCGTAGACTGGTCTATCTGATTTGCTTACATTGTAACGGATTAATTGATGGATTACATAAGGCTTTCGCAATTATTCGCTACTTTGGCGAAAAAGAGTATACTGATTCTTCGTTCTGGATGACTTCGCTACTTTCGGCCGTAGTAATTATAACATAAACATATTCATATAAAAATATTTTTTTGTAAATTTACAACAAATTATTAATGAACTGCTCTGATTAAACCAACTTGTAAATTTTGTAATAATTCCTACATTGTAAACTGGTTTTGAAAAGAGCAACACTAGAGTTTCTTGCCCGTTCTTCTCTAGTGAAAACCGCTTTCCGAACCGGGTGGTAGATAAAAAATGACTGAATCTAAATGATGTTGAACATTTTAATGGATTCAATAAATTATTTTCATTTTCATTCAAATCAAATCAAATCAAATCAAATCAAAATATTCTTTATTCAAATAGTCTTTCACAAGATCTTTTGAATCGTCTTTTTCTGCTACCACCGCTTCGGAACGTGTTGTAGCTGTGAAGAAGAAGCGGCGCAAGAAACTCCCTCAGCAACACGAACTGTCTTCTTTTTTCTTTCTTTTTCTTTTGTTTTTTTTTTATATCGCCAATTACAATAACAATGGTTCATGTCACAAGTAACAATAATGTCAATTGAAGCAAAACATGATAAATTTATTCCCAAGCAGTTTTATCTTCCACATAATCTGTGATTCTATAATATGCCTTTTTACACAGCTTAACTTTTATCACTTTTTTAAACTTATTAATTGGAAGTTCTCTTAAACTGTTGGGAAGCTTGTTATAGAAGTGTATACTTTGACCCATAAAAGAATTATTTATCTTGTGGAGACGAGTAATGTGTGAGACAAGATTATGTTTGTTCCTAGTGTTCTTACTATGTATGTCACAATTACGCTTAAATTGGGTTATATTTTTACGAACATATAATAAATTTTCATAAATATATTGAGATGCAACAGTAAGAATATCTACTTCTTTAAACTTTTCTCTCAATGAAACTCTTGGACCAAGTTGATAAATGGCCCTAACAGCTCTTTTTTGTAAAACAAAAATGCTATTTATATCCGCAGCATTTCCCCAGAGAAGAATTCCATAAGACATTATACTATGAAAATAGCTGAAATAGACAATTCTTGCCGCTGCCTCATCCGTTAAACGCCTAATGGTTTTAACTGCATATGCCGCTGAACTTAATCTACCACATAGTTTATTGATATGCGGCCCCCACTGGAGTTTAGCGTCGACCGTAATGCCCAGAAACGTAGTAGACGCAACAGGATCCAATTCTTCACCGTTAATTTGTACAGTGGTAGATAATTGCCTAACATTGGGCAGTGTGAATTTAATACATTTAGTTTTTTTGGCATTAAGTAATAAATTATTAACATTAAACCAATGTACAACTTCACGAAGGGCACTGTTTACTTCATCAAAATCTAATTGTTGCCTTTTAATTTTAAATGTCAAAGATGTATCATCCGCAAACAACACAACTTCGTGATTATTCCCGACGTGATAAGGTAAGTCATTTATGTAGACCAGGAATAGAAAAGGTCCCAGAATTGAACCCTGCGGTACTCCCATAGTGACCGCAGATCCTCCAGAAAGTTTTCCATTAATATCAACCTTCTGTACCCTATTGCTCAAATAGGAGGACAAAAGATTGAGAGCTCGGTTCCTGATACCATAGTGGCGTAATTTCCTGACCAGAGTGTCGTGCTCTACGCAGTCAAAGGCTTTAGATAAGTCACAGAATACACCAAGTGCACCCTGCGACTCTTCCCAAGCGTCATAGATTTGCTTTAGGAGAGATACTCCCGCGTCAATTGTTGATCGACCTCTCGTAAATCCGAACTGTTTCTGGTGTAGCAAGTTATTGGTGTTGAAATGTGTTAATAATTGAGTAAGAATTATTTTCTCAAATAACTTGCTAAGCGTTGGTAAAATTGAAACAGGTCGGAAATTGGTCGGATCCGAGCTGTCACCGGATTTAAAAAGAGGCACCACCTTGCTTTGTTTCATCAGGTCAGGAAAAACACCAGATACCACACAGCGGTTGAATATCTCTGCTAAGTGGGGTGCTATATGCTCAATGATTAAAGATATATTAATTACAGATATTCCCCACAAGTCTGCGGTCTTTTTTAAACTAATTTCTTTAAACGATTTTAATATATGCTGCGGCCCAATTTGCGAGAATTCAAACGCCACGTTACATTCAGGTACAAGTTTTTCAAGTATAGATAAAGCAGACCTCGAAGATGACTGAAGATGTTGGGTGGTATTTTTGGGAATATCAGTAAAAAATCTTTCAAATTCAGTCGCTACTTCCAGATCTGCTGTACAACTCCTATTATTTATTTTAAGATTAAAGTTACTTTCACGTACCGAGTTTTTACCAGATTCAGAATTAATAATATTCCAAGTAGTTTTGATTTTATTTTTAGACATTTTGATTTTATTTCTTAAATACAAGGATTTAGCTGTGGAACAAGCTCGTTTGAAAACTTTGGAGTAATTTTTTACATATTCCTTAAAAGACGGATTTTGGTTAAACATTCTTTCATTGTATAGATTATATAGTTTATTCCGACTTTTAAATAAACCAGTGGTTGCCCACTCAATTTTCATATTAAAATGGGTTGCAGCATGCAAGTTTTTTTTTTTGTAAGGCAATGTATGTCGAGACATGTATGCCATTCTCCTGATGGTAAGCAATACAATTGCTTATGGATAAGAAAACCAAGCAACATGAATTACAAAGCAAAGGTTGGCACTTCACCATAAGATTTTAAGTCTCAATATGTCCAGTAGTTATGATGGGAACAGAAAACAAACCAGACTTCAACAGTGAATTCCATTGCTGTTTGACGGGAGAAATTGACAATGCGATGGTACCTATCAAGGCGGTCTCTCTCATACCGCCAAAAGATTCACAAAAAAGTTGACAAGTTCACCAATTTCCTCCGAAATTCGATTTTAGAACTTTCAATTACAATTTGTCGAGCTTGGTTCCATGTCAAGTTAGGGGAATGCATCGCCACCATCTTTAGCCTATTGTAATCCACTGGTGGATATAGGCCTCTTCGGAGGTATGTCAGAAAGCCTGGCCTGCTGTTTTATTCATCCAGTCACTGCTGGCACTCTTGTGAATCGCCGTGCCACACCTCGCCGGATGGTAATTCCATTCACAACAACACGCATATAAAAAGAAGGTTCCTATATTATGTAATCAAATAATTTCTGTGTACCATCCAGGAATTCATAAGTGCATGTAACAGTCAATATTATCGTAACTCCGACAGGGGTGTGTCCCCTAAGATCGATGTCGCGCCCTTCGTTTCGGCATTCCCTTCCGCTGAAACTCCGATATCATTTACTTAGTATAATTCCATAGCAATCACTAAAATGTTCATTTAGCACAGTTAGATATATGCTGGGTATTAACTAATAACAAGGCTGTTGTTCATTTGAATTGTATTGGATGTAAACAAAGTGTTATTCAGCAATGTAGTAATTTATGAGAATGCTTCTAGTCCCTTCATTGCGATATTTTTTGGAAACAATTATGCTAGTTCGATTGATAATTTAATTGTATTTAGGATATCCTACTTTAATGAAATAGACCAATTTTAATGTTTGGTACGGAGGTAACTAATATCATGGGTAAAGCCACATGCTACTTTTTATCACGAAAAAAATTTGTGTTCCCGAGGAATAAGCAAGAAATTTATATTTGTATAAGTATTACTACTCTTCCAAACCCGAAGTGATGGGATTAGAAAGAATATTGAACCGCACGGAAAAGGACGGGAGGAAAAAGCAGCACAAAGGACGGCGTCGTATTGAATTTAAACGTAAAACAGTTAGTACGCGAAATAATATATAATGTAGTAGTATGTAGACTGGATTTAAAAATTATCAGCACCCGGACGAAGCTGGGTCGGGTCGCTAGTTTATCATTTTTTAAAATGATATTTAGTAAAATAATAGTTTATTATTATTTATAAATCATTTCAAAAATAACAATCTAGGCTTATGACTGATCAGTTATTTAAATTTAACCTAAACTTGAAAAAACACGGACTATGACTAAGGATATGTCCAATAACACTTCTTATTGTTTCTATTAAGGGGAAGACACGTGTTTGTGTGTTCTTTTTTTTCTAATGAAAAAAAATTGTTGTAGCGGTGGACTTCTTCAACCAGATCAACATGCTGTACGGCACGATCACGGAGTTTTGCACGGAGGAGTCGTGCGCGGTGATGTCGGCGGGGCCCAAGTACGAGTACCACTGGGCCGACGGGCACACAGTCAAGAAGCCAATCAAGTGCTCTGCGCCCAAGTACATCGACTATCTCATGACGTGGGCGCAGGACCAGCTCGACGATGAGACGCTGTTCCCTTCTAAAATCGGTAATTTGTCACAAAAGAAATACTACTAAACATTTATTATTTAAAGTTACGGGTTGCGCAGAAGATCCACCAAATGTCCACAACCCGTCGAGTTATTTCATTTCTATGTGAAACAAAATAATAAAGTTATTTATTGGTTTTCACGATTTCAAGTTCAAACGTTAATATTTGTAAGTGCCTGCATAATAATATGTGTCCTTTTATTCGTGGATATGAGAAGCCATCATTTAGTACCACAAAGAAAACACATTGCATAATGAACGGAAGGCATAAGTTTTTGAAGGCAGGCAAAACTCCAATCCTCGACTCGAAAGCAATAAGTTTTTAAGTCAAGAATGTTCAACGTCTGTGCATTGCCACTTGGGTTGATTGGCAAATTAATGCAACTAGACTCTAGAGTATTCATTCTTTCGACAATTTCTATTTGGATTAATTTGTGCAGGCGTGCCGTTCCCCAAGAACTTCCTATCGATGGCGAAGACGATCCTGAAGCGTCTGTTCCGCGTGTACGCGCACATCTACCACCAGCACTTCCCCGAGGTGGTGCAGCTCGGCGAGGAGGCGCACCTCAACACCTCCTTCAAACACTTCATATTCTTCGTGCAGGTGACATGACTTACTCGCATATTATGTATGGAGAAATGTTATGAGCATTGGACTACATAGTATTGTTGCGTGCAGGAGTTCAACCTGATCGAGCGGCGAGAGCTGGCGCCGCTGCAGGAGCTCATCGAGAAGCTCACGGCCAAGGAGGCGCGATGAGCCCTCGTCTCCCCCGCTCCCCTCATTCCCGTCCTACCCCTCCCTCCTTCCTCCCTCGATGCCGTTCTTAGCACTGTGACACTACCAATAACCCTTCCCCTTCAAATAATTGTGATTGGTCGGTCGGGCGGCGGCGCCGCCGACTTGCCCCCGTCTCCGCTCCACAAGACTGACACTATCGGGGCTGAGTCGACGACGCCCAGTCTCCCCCGACACCGACCGACCGGCTTCTTGTGATTTGATAATTAATTATCGTCGTCTGATAAAATTTTCTGACAACCCCAATAGTATGTTTAAAAGTGTGGATATGTTAGGACGACTGGACGAAGCCATGTTTGATGTTTTTTATTTTTTTACTAAAATATCAACATAGTTTAATGTGGAGCATGTGATAGACCGCATACAACGCAGCCGACGCGCGTTCACACACACTCGCAGATTAGGTCTTGTTCGGAAGGGGCGAATTATTCGCACATTGACGCGCGATAATTTATGTTCGTTAGCGAGATACGGGGCGTCGAAACATCGCTTTCATGAACATGACGCGAATTTATATTAATCGCGTGTAATTCGCCTCTTGTAGACAAGGAGTTACTCGCACTCGTTCACCTTGGGATTGACTTGTATAAGACCGCTTCAAAAGCGGATTGTGACTGAGGGATACAGGGACAGCTCATGTAGTGAGTGCCGTTTGAAGCGAGGCGAGGTGCGCGGTATAGCGAACGATGCCTTCTGTACTATAATATAAATAGAAAATATGTTTGGAAATGATTTAGATTTGATACGGAGCTATTGAGCAAGGGACGTAAATACGATGACATTAAGTTAATTATAAATACAACATTTTGTACCGACGGGAGATGTAATGTAGAATAATTGGCCGTTTGTGAATTCATTTCGATCGTGACACGTCAATTCCTTATTTGCATTAACAGGAAAACATTTATTTTATTTGATAGTTTGAAGCACATTATCCTGTATGTACTATGTAGTAAGTAGGGCGCAGTATGACGCACGCGACGCGTCGTGGTGACTTCACAGACGGTGGCTTAGTGCTGTTCGCGATTAAGTTCTTATTTATTTACAATGATCATTTATTCCTATAATTATTTATTAGATGAAATCTTTATGTTTATTTTGTTCAGCGATGAGCGATGCAATAATCTCGATAGACTTTACGTTACGTATTAAGTATTTTGTAGATATTTTGTGCATTTAACACGTTTCATTTTATATCGAATCATATCGATCTACGAGTGTATTGCGACTGACGTGTTTTTTTTTTTTGTTAATTTAGCTAATATCATAATGAATAAAAATGTACATGTACAATGACTTGTTTTATTATATTTATTTATCAGATTAAACAGCCGCTCATAAGAATAAATACACCAACTGTCTCATAGATTGTCTTATATAATCAATCACAATTCACAAGTCTTAAATCGAGGCTACCATCAATTTTTCATTTTCATAAAACACACACTTGAATCAATTATGGATCACATACTCTTTCGTCTTTTAAACTTATCTGTAGACTGTAATAATAATTTCATGTCATCTATACATATAAATAAAATTTAAGTGTCTGTTTGTAAAATGAAAATAAAAAAAAATGTCCAACTACATATCGTTATATACACGACACCTGTGCCGAAAATGATCTTTAAAAAAATTTTGTCTGTCTGTCTGTCTGTTTGTTCCGGCTAATCTCTGAAATGGCTGGACCGATATTGACGGGACTTTTTTGTCAGGTAGCTGATATAATAAGGAGTAACTTAGGCTACATTTATTTTAGAAAAAATCTTTTATTTTAGAAAAATAAAGTAATGTTGCAATGCCCAAGTACTGTCCAGTACCGCGCGCAGCTCACACGGATGCCACCACTGGGCCGTCACGTCGGGCGTCTTCCACCAGTTCTCCCATCAACGAATCAATATCACAAAGGCTGCCTTCAGGTGTGGAGTGGAGTGAAAGAATATCTCCACCCAGGCGTAGCTGAGCCGGGCCGCTAGTATATAATATGTTTCTAGTTTGAAATAAATACGGTTTCCTGGAACCTATGCCTAAATTTGTAATTACGTAATTTGTGATTTTTAATAAATAAATAAAAAAAAAGAGAAAATGTGATTTGAAACAGTCACTCACTTGTTCACAATTTGCTAAATTGTCACACTTTTATAATACTTGTGAGGGTAGACTAATTTATTGGTCCATCTCCCAGACATTGAAAGTGGCGGTATCCACAATATTATTCCATTCGTAATATAACGTAGACTTGAAAATCATGACAACAAATAATTAATAATCGTAGGTATATTTAAAAAAATAAGAACGACCTCTTCGTATCTTTGGTATCCTAGTACTTTTTCACTGATTTGCCAAGTTTAGTTGAACATATTCAGCGAAATAATGAACGAGAAATCTCGTAATTTAATTATCAATTTGATACTTTTGAGTAGGTTGTTTTATCTCTTTCTCTCTATGCTATCCTAGTACTTTTTCGTCGTCTTGTCGAGTTTTGGTGACATAAAAATTGTGGAAAAATTGAGATGCATTATATTCTTATTTTTACATATTAGATTGTATTAACTCTTTCTTTCTGTGTTGCCCACTTTATCAGTGTTAGTTTGTTTTAGCCGAGTTCGTCTCTGATGTAATTAAAAAAATGAATGTATGGGGCACAGAAGCAGAGTATAAAATGACTTCCTACGACTCTGCTCAAGTTTTAGGCCACCTAGTACTTTGGGACTTCGATGCTGAGTTTTGCGCATTGAGTGGGATTGCTGGCAGTTGAGATTATGTAGATTTTGGACTATTACAAATTTTGGTCTGTGCCACCAGTGCAGTGAGGTTTGGAAGGTAAACGGGATATGAGATATACATACATACATAAATAAACTCACGCCTATGTCCCTTTGGGGTAGGCAGAGACTATTGAGCGCCAAGTGCTACGGTCCATACATATCTCTTTCGCTTCAACTGTCATTAATCTCTTCATACACGCTCGTCGGTTTCGAGGACTACGTATTTTTTCTTTCTTTAAAATTTATAATTCAGTAATTTATAACAAAACCACCCCAGGATATGAGATATGTGTAACAAAATGAATAAAGGTTTATTTCCTGGATAAATATGTGGTTACTATATTTGCTGAAATATCATTTTTTAATCTGAATTCGTTGATTTGAAGTTATTTCCTCATTTTGAATTGTCTGTATATAAATAAATTCAGCATGTCTTGTGATTAAGGACAATGATCATGATTTGTCAAGTAAGTTTTTACCACCATATTTGTGGGATTTTAAAGATATTGGTGGAAAGTAGATGTGTCTTACGAAAAAAGGATTTCCATTTTTTTTTTAATTTGTAAAGCATAGAAATAAAACGCAAAAATCCAATAAAAATTTAATCTCTACATTAAAATCAATCAAGGCCTAATAAATACAGTTGGTATTACATGTCGTTGCTGGTAAAATGTGAGATTTATCGTAACAGGACGCCTTATAACTAGCGTTTACGAATGCATCATGAGGGCCACACCTGCCCAACGCATAACAGTGGATAGTTAAAGTATCTTTAATATAAAAAATATAATCTTAAGTGTACCCTACGCTCCCGATCAGATCGTACTATAGCGCCGTTCAACGTTATTTTAAGACCTTGTCCAATAAAAGCGAATTCTTCACTTCGCCCTTTTTGGACAACGCCTTACCTATCTCCCTCGTCACATTATCACAACTCGATTTCTTCAAATATAACATTCATTTGTGATTAAATAATTTTCATATTGAATATAATCTCTATGCGCGACGCTTTAGATTTTTGAGCTTATTATTAAAAATGCATCAACAACTATAATTCGAACGTTAATAACATACCGTGCACCATTTTCTGAGTGACAAGTATACAGCACATAGCTTATGTAAGTCATTGTTCAGAGGTGGCGAATTGCGCGCGAATTACATGCGATTTGGCGAAATAATAGTTGATATTGTTTCAGGTGTTAAAGCATGGCGTGAGTTTATGTTTTTTTTTTTTTTAATTTACTTGGCTCGGTATGTTCACTGCACTGCACCGAACTACTGTTCAAACATAGTATCAATATGCAATATACAGGTATCTTGTAATTCGCGCGTAATTCGCCCTAAGATAAGGTTTATTAATATCGATGTGTGAAGCGAGTCTACTGCTGCTGGTAGGGGTTGTACCCGGCGGGAGGCGGCTGCGGGTACCCGGCGGGCTGTTGCGGGTACTGATAGGGTTGGTATGGCTGCGGGGTGGGCAGGCGCGCGTGGTGCGGGTATGGCAGCGTAGCGTACGGGTTGTACATGGTGGGCATGGGCGCCGCGTAGTACGGGTAGGGCGCGCCCGCCGCGGCGTAAGGTAGCGGCATGCCTGTGGACACGGAAATGTTAAGTGATTGTATCTATACATATAAATAAAATTGAAGTGTCTGTTTTAAAATTGAAAAAAAAAAAAAATGTCCAACTACATATCGTTATATACACGATACCTGTGCCGAAAATGAT
This sequence comes from Hyles euphorbiae, assembly GCA_023078785.2. Taxonomy (NCBI): domain Eukaryota; kingdom Metazoa; phylum Arthropoda; class Insecta; order Lepidoptera; family Sphingidae; genus Hyles; species Hyles euphorbiae. The sequence continues at coordinate 1,083,262 of CM041034.1, forward strand.
ATTTAAATTTTTTTTGTCTGTCTGTTTGTTCCGGCTAATCTCTGAAATGGCTGGACCGATTTTGACGGGACTTTTTTTGTCACGTAGCTGATATAACAAGGAGTAAGTTAGGGTACATTTATTTTAGAAAAAAAAGTATTGTTGCAATGCCCGCGCGCAGCTCACGCGCATGCCACCACTGGGCCGTTACGTCGGGCGCCTCCCACCACTTTTCCCACCAACGAATCAATATCACATTTACAAAATATTGTATATAAAGAAATTTTTCAATAAAGCTAATACAAAAAACTGAAAATAAATGTGTAACGGGAGTTTACCGCCGCTCGCTAAGAGATGGCGCCACCGTAGAATTAGATCGCGGTATGGTTTCGTTACAAAGGTTGATAATTAACATAAAAATGCAAAAATCAAAAAATCAAAAACTAAATAAACTAATTCACTTTTTTGTTAAATTCCACGCGGACGAAGTCGCGGGCACAGCTATTATTATATAAAAATATTGAAACATATCAGATAATATATGCGGAGTTCATGGTTGAAATGCGAATTTGTATGCATATTTGCACAGCAAAATAATGCATTTGATGGTAAATAAATTGAATGTCATTGCTGATCAACACTTACACTGGCGTGATAAAAACTATTTATTTATTGTTGAAACGATATGCAGTTTCAAGTCAATCTCAGAGTTTTTTCCATAGTGCACATTGGAGGGCAAATCAGCCAATAATGCTGCCCACTGCTGGACATAGGCCTCCTCCAAATTCCGCCATTTCACTCTGCTTCGGATTTTCGCATCCAGCATCTGCTATTGACATTTTGCAAATCATCACTCCATCTAGCTGGAGGGCACCCTACACTATGCTTGCCAAGACGCGGTCTCCATTCAAGAACACTTTTACCCCAGCAGTCAGTTCAGTTTCAGTTTCACATTATGTGACCAGCCTAGTCTAGGACTTTGGTTCTCTAAGGTTTTGTATGTTCGGCGGGCCTAGTTTGATTAGTCTCTAACCACCGCGGCAGACCCAATGACACACGTTTCCATTTGATCTCGTTTGGAATTTCCAAATTTGGAGGATATTTTTTCAGTTATCTATTGACACGTGTTTTTGGTTACACTAATGTAATATACTTTCGTGAAATATAGTTTAAATTCACTCTCAATCGTAGGCTCGATTGTAGGGGAGGCCCGTGCCCTGCAGTGGGACGTATATGGGCTGATACATACATAGTTTAAATGTGCAATGAATACCTTGAGGCTGAGTTGGATAGGGCAGTGAAGACGGCTGTGCCGAGGGCCCGGCCGACGGAGCCGTGGAGGGCGGCGGCGGACGCGGCGGAGGGTCCTTCTTAACCACTGGAGGCTGAAATCAAAATAAATTGTGAATGTAGTCCCGTTATTGATAAGCGGCAGTGTAAATGGGTTGTGAAAAGTAAGCTTGTGGGTTTTAATTTCGATTTGAGAGCAGACAGTCCACTTTGTGAGGCTAACTTGTGAATTTCTAGAAGACAAATTGTGTAGTGATTTCCCAAAACTTTATTTTTTCTTGGGATTGTGATAGGCTTGGACTGCATCGTAGAATAAAGTAAATGTGTCATAAGTGGCAACTCTTTCATCCTCTTCATTTTCATCATCATCTTCATTTTCTTTTCTTTCATCAAAGAACGTCCTCTCACGTCCCCGTCGCCGGACGATTGCAGACTGCAGAGAGCATTCTGCATTAATTATTATTGTGCAATGCTGATGTGTTGTGCGAGCGGAAGCGGGACAGAGCATTATGCAAAGGCTTGTTTTTTAGTTCTCAAGGAACTATTACAATACTTACTTTACTTATTACATTACTTCATAATTATTACAATACTTGTATAAACTAGATTAGATATTATTTTTTGCTTTTTCTTTGTATGTGTTGTACTGTTTGTGTAGTAGATTTTTATTTTTTATATTTTACTTGTTTCCTTAGTTATTAATCCTTATTATGACTTGTTTTTTTTTTTTTATTGTTGTTTTTTTAAGCATTAATTATACAACATGTTTTAATTTATGTTAGTATGTAAGCTGGCGTTCGCATGTCACTCAAGGTGACCACTGAAAACCAGCGTTGCGCTGTGGCTCGCGTCGCAGTGCAACAATAAGCTGAGTGGTCACCTACGTGTCACATTTATGCGACGTACAAACTCCCTTTTACTGTCTTTTTGTTGTTAGTTATATATATAAATTTACTAGCGGCCCGGCCCGGCTTCGCCTGGGTGCAAATACAGATTCCAGTCCATATTTTATTTAAAATCAATATGACAGCCGTTGTCTAAACTGCTTATCCATTTTCAATCCCATCCTGTACCTATTCTTATGTCCCATTTTATCCACCTTATATTCTATTCTATCCCATCTCTCCAGATTCAAATCATTATTTTGCTGTGGAAATATTATAACACTGTTACTACTCCGACGACATTCATTGAAATCAATTAAAAGATACCATAGATGACCCGACCACGCTTCGCTATGGCTTAGTTATTATATGATGAATTTTATATTGAATTATTTAGCATAGCAAAAAAGCCCGACCCACCTTTGCCTGGATGCAGATATTTTTTTATTTTACTCCACACCAAATACATGTTATTTTTCGTATAAGCTCTTGTATACCTAAACATGAATTAGCTATCCTACTGTCCTGCTCAATTCCGTCCCATCCCGTCTGTTCAGTCACTTCCCGATACGTCCCGTCTTTTCTCTTCATTGACCATCCCGTCTTATACCGTGCATTTACATTTCGTCCTATCAAATGTGTCAGCTATCCCAGTCCTCTCCCCTACCTCCCACTCTATTATATCCCGTTTCTCCATATCCAAATAGTGTGCCTTATAAATTTTTGACATTAAACACTTTAGCGATTTTGATTATCCATGCAATATTCCATCCCTTATTTCACCCCCAGTATGCTGTTTTCCAAAAACATTACGCCATTACTTTTTGTTAGTAATAAAGAGATTAAATATAAATTTTCATAGAAATACACTCACACACACAATTAATGTAGTAACGGTCATTGAGTAACGGTAGTAACAATTATATTTAACTGGTTTCTCAAGACACAGACAACGCCTAATTTGAGAATCCCTGCAATATTCTCCATAATTATATAAAATTGTTATTTTATTCAGTTCAGTTCAGTTTTTATTTTTATGTGTTATTTTATGAAAGATTTTTCATTTTCAAGTGACATTCTATCTTGAAAAGAAGTAAAACTTCTTACGTGTGAATATTATTTATTTGATTGTCCTATATTTATTTAGCTTCATAATATACTCTTTAGTTTACACAAATTAAATTTCTGAACGTATGCATAAATATTTGACAACCAATTTAAATGTCAACCACTTTTCATTACTGTCATTATTTTACATCTTTAAAATCTAAAATACGCCATTAATCGAATATTGTGGATATATGTTGTCGATTCGAAACCTTTATTTAAATACGTTATTTAATTTGAGGGAAGAGTTTACCGTATTGACGGTATGAACATTAAATGTTTGACAGTTACAAACAACTCCTTATAAATAAGAAATTAATTGAAAAAACATTTTCCAGTAGACCAAACTGTAAATCTAAACCATTCTCGAATCTCCACGAACACACACAAAAAATTTCATCAAAATTGGTCCAGTCGTTTAGGAGGAGTTCAGTCACATACACACGCACACAAGAAATATATATATTAAGATGTAAAACGAGTGTGTGCGTCATCTTATTTGTGGCTAATAAATGAGTTTTCTTTCTTTCTTTCTCTTTGCACATACAAGGTAAAGTTTATGTAAATTATGAATAATTTTCAATACTGCCGAGCTGCTGACGTTTGACCTGGGACAAACTGACAAGCTCGAAAATAACGGCTGATTATTTCTTATTAGGTCCTTGGTATGGTGAACAACATGAGAAATTAAAGCCGCTTGCCATCTGCAGGGTGCTGGCCTTTCTTCCTGCGATGGCAATAGAAAGAGTATATGGTCGTCTACCACAGTGTGGGGTTGACAGCCTCCGTGGCACAGGCGGTAAGACGCCTTGAAACGAGAAGCCACAGGTTCGATCCCCGCACCGAGAGTAATGTTTGTGTTGGCCACAAATATTTCTTTCGGGTCTGGGTGTTTATGAGGCCGATCTTAGTGTGGTGTCAGGACTATGTATGTGAGTGTTGGGAGTTGTTTATCGATACCTCGCTGGCTTCGGTGTGGTGCTGCGGGGGCGCGGGCGCGGGGCGCGCGGGGTCGCGCGTGGTCTCCAGCGTCAGGTCCTTCAGCAGCTCCTCCTTCTCCGTCTTGCGCGCGAAGCAGAAGTCCGACACCTTGTTCTGGAACGCCACCAGCAGCTGCAATGCAACATGGGAGATTAGTATCAAATTATCAGTCTGTATAGTGCAAATTTTATGCTTTTTGGTAACAATGTGCAAAATATGCAAAAATACAACTTTTCAACAGAAGCATTTGAAAGTTTGACATCATATAAAATAGTAATATTTCAAGACATAGACAAGATGAATAGCTCATATTACAATATCAACTTTTAACATACTATTAAAGTAATGACCCCATAATATTGTAAAAAATATACTGTTATCGGGATACGTAATACCTATTTTTGTTGAGGAGTGCCGGTCACAGGATAGGAACTAAATGGATTAAAAGACCATCATCGCGAATAAACTATATTGTCGGAAACTAAGTAACACACTACTACATCGACAACCGCGGAAGAGCACAACACGACGGAACACAACCGACTCGACACTCTCGAAGGGCGACGGGGTGTGAGCGCGGGCGCAACCCGTAGGCACGGTATGGTACGGGAACCCGTGGTGCGGACGGGGGCGATAAGGGGCCCGCGGAAGCGGCAAGATGGCGCGCTATACTGTGAGATTATTTTTAACCATCCAACCTTAGCAATTTTTGCAGAAGTGACAGTGTTACACCGGGGGTGCGATATGTGCCTGTTTATGGCGATGCATACCTGCGTGAGGTCATTGTAGAACTTGACACCCTCATTGAGATTGCCCGTGAGTTCCTGGAAGGCGTCGTACGCTTGGCACAGCTTGGCGAGCGCCTGGTCCCTGCCGGTGGTTCCTCCGCGCGCCGCCAGGAGGCGCTGGTGCGCAGCCTGCACGTCAGCCAGCACGCGCGCCTGGCGCTGCAGCGACTCCGCCGTCTGGCGCTGCAGCGGCGCCAGCGCGGCCCCCAGCGCGCCCGCAGACAGCGCCGGCTCGTCCACCGCGCCGTCCGCCGCCAGTGCCTCTAGGAACTTGTCCTTCAAGTCTAGAGTAGTGTCCTTCAGTGATGCCTCGATTGTGTCGCGCTCCGCTTTTAATGTCTCCACCTGTGTAAGGAATTTGTTTGGCAATGTTAATAAATAAAGCTAAAATGTTGTTTGCAACATAATTACAGAATTTCGAATGCATTAACTATATAATATTGTTACAAATTTTAATCCTGTATTATATAAAATGAGTCCGTTCAATAATTACATTAAAAATATCCACATGACATTATTGACGATACTAGCTAATCGATTGAATCCAGTAACGGGCCCATTGCAGTGAATATATAACATTAGTGTAAAAAAGTAAAAGCTCAACACCTTGACACAACTATCACATATTATTTTACCTCCACAACCCCCTATTGATTCCTAAACAGGCTGACAGTAATATCCCTGCTGTATATACATACAGCTGCTATAAAGCACGAGTAGTGTGAGTAGTATGCGGTGTGTGTGAGTACGCACCTCCTCCATGAGCGCCCGCAGCTGCGCGACGGCGTCTCCGTCGGCGGCGGCGGCGGCGGGCGCGTCCGGCACTGAGATGTCGCGCTCGCTGCCGCTCAGCAACTCGATGCTCTGCAACACGACAGGAATAATGTTAATGTTGAATATTTCATTATATTTTGAGATTAAGTTTTTCCATCGTATCAATATTTCATTATTTGCATTAATGGGAGTAGGTACTGAAGGACAAAAAAATTATTATATACACATGTTTGGCCATAAATATACGTATGAAAATATAAGTTATCTAAATTTATAAAATTTAACCACAAAATTGTTAACTATATTTTTATTTGACTTAAAAAAATAGATTTCTTAAAAACTAAATTGCGACAGTTTATTATGCTAAGATTCATTGAATCGCAATTATTATAGCGTAATTTATGCGGATTTTGTATATATTTGCAAGTGAAAAGAAAATGCAGCAGTACCTCCTTGTGCTGGCTGTACTTCTGCTGCACGATGTTATCAGCTCGCACGGCGTTGTCGATGATCTGCCGGTACTTGTCGGCGTTGGCGCGGAACGCTTCGGTGAGCTTGGCGGACTCGGTGCGCGCCCAGCGAGCGCCGAACTGCGAGCGGAGACTCGCGTCCGCCTCCGCCTCCTCGCGTAGCATGCGCTCTGCCTACACAACATACCCGCACGCTATACTCTATACACTATATCATTATCACGTTGTTGGGGAATCTTCATTTTATATTTTTTTTCCTTTATCAATTGTCTTTTTTTATATTCCCGGTCAATTTTTTGAAGCTGGCAACGAATTAACCATCTGGATTGTAAATTAAATCGATTGGGTAGTAATTACCATTAACTATCACATACAACTAACAATTTATTAAACATTATATTACCATTTCGCTCATCAAAAAGAACAATTACGTTTTAGCTGTTTTTAAAAGAATATTTTTAAAAATCATTAAAAATATAATTTATTTCCAAACATTTTTATAAAATGTTTTATTAGTTTATGTGTGTACTTTACTATTAAGAATAATTCATAATGACTTCGTGTGACAATTCAAAAATTTTGAAAAAAATATCGTATAATACAATCAAATATTTTCATCATTGTTATTATTGGATAAGCAATTTGAATTTTAGTGAATTGGTGTCATTTAACACTGACAATGAAATGAAAATGAAAAATGATTTTTTTTTCACTCAACTCATGTATGTCTTTACAATCATTTGACTATTCGCTGGGTGCGAAGTATAAGGTGGGGGAACCACGAAACGATCGCAGCGCGCGTCATGGCCAAAAAAGGAACTATCGGTGGCGAACGCTGTCACTTTTTACTAGCGAGATTTACGTTTTTAGTAAATAAAGATGAGTCACGAAGCTTGCTGCGTAGTTAATTGCAAAAACAATGGCAGAAATAGTAATAAAAAATTCTACAAATTTCCACAGGCAAGTTGGAGAAGCTCTCAACATGATTTATGTAGTGTATCAGAGCCGCAATGTGTTTACACCTGCAGCTCTGATTGTACACACAATCAGATTTGGCACTCGTAATATGACGGCTAGAATCAATCTGTAAAAAAATAATTATTTCGTTAACACCTACTAATGGTGTAATATATTACGTACTACATCAAAAATTGCAAAAACAGTAAACAACTGCTAACATTCAAGGATGTTTTGTATGGCGTTGATGTCACTGAAGTTTGTCGAATAACATGTGCTTCAATGGTGTGGATCATAGCATCTTCATATTTAATTTCTTTCACATCTTGCACGTGTTGAGCTAAAACTAATTGTTTTCCTTTCAATGTTGTTTGTGGTTGGAAAATGATGTCGTGTGTGATTGGTCGGAATCCTGTTTTTATGATTAATTTGGCCATGTTTAACTGAAAATACATAAAAGGATGGATTATTGAGAGCACAAGCACTCATAAATAATCGTCTGCTATTTATATGAAATGCATTATTCGATGAAATTTGCTTATTTCTTTATTTACTTCTCATGACAACAGCCATGAAAAATCCGTAATGTACTAAGCGAAATCTATTGATTGTGCCATTTTAGACGAAAAATAAAAAAGTAGATTTAGAATAGTTATTGGAATAAATGTAAATTACAATATTTAATTAAAATTGTTCGTTTGTAAATAACTCGTCGTAATGACAGCCGGGCATTTGACATTTCGGAGGCCACCGTATTTGCAACCGCTAGTTGGCGCTGTCGTCGCGCACCCAGCGAATTGAATAGCAACATAAATATTTCCCAAAACGCCTACATCCACTATCCGTATACCCAGAAGCTATAAGACCCACCAACCTCATCGAGTATATCCTTGTTCCTCTGCAGCAGTTCAGGCAGCTCGGCCATGAGTCTGCGCAGCTCCTGCACGCCGCCCGCGTCCCGCACGGCGCGCGCCTTGTCGCGGATGGAGGCGGGCAGCGCGCCGCCCTCCGCCGCGCCGCTCTCCAGGCACGCCGGCAGCGACAGCGACGCCAGCACGCTGCACACACACACACATATCACTATCAACACGTAGACATCCGCTGCAAAGCCAACCGAGAAGCCACACATATTATGTATCTATATATTTTTTTATTCCAATGAATTGCGAGACGAGCATGCCGTTCGCCTGATGGTAAGCAATACGACAGCTCATAAAAAGTAGCAAAAAAACACCACCTCGAATCACAAAACAATGCTTGGCATTCCACTGAGACATAAGATATTAAGTCTCAATATGTCCAGTAGTTACTCTGGCTACAATGTCCTTCAATCCGAAACACAACAGTTCTACACTGCTGTTTGTCGGGAGAAAAAGACAATGCGGTGGTACCCTCCCAGGCGACCTCTCACATATGAAAGACTAGTTAGCCCATATACGTTCCACTGCAGGGCACGGACCTCCTCTACAAACGAGAGTACAATTGAGATTAGATTATATTAAGACACACATACACGGTCAAAATTCAATTTCATCAGGAAGTCCACTACTGAACATAAGCCTCCCCCAAGGATCTCCACATCGACCTGTTGGAAGCGGCTTGCATCCAGCGACTTCCTGCAACTTCAGCCAGGTTGTTTTAAATTAAATTTAATATACATACAAGTTAAAGACAAATAATATCATAAATTGTTTTGTAAAAAGAGATGAAATACATCAGTCTTATTCATAGACTGATTATAGAACTAATTGAATAAATGACTTTATATTCTTCGTTTCCTTTTTTCTCTCACTTCACTTCATAAAGAGCCCTTAAATAACCCACTCTAGTATTTCTTACTACTGACCAAAATAGCAGTAAAAGCTTAAATAAAAAATATATTTCCTGACCACATAACTAACGCATTTAGTGATGACATAAAATTAAATATTTAGAGCAATGTATTCCTTTTCCAGTAACTTTACATCTACAACACCAGACTGTAGCACACAATTATTTCACCAATTCCACATACATTTAAAAAAATAAATCACTACTTACGGGGTCTTAGACTTTTTACGACGCAACATCTTGATATATCAAACTAATAGAATCAAATAAATCGGCAATCTTTACTTGCGTTCTATTATATTGTGACTGAGCTGCCCGTAACTCTCAATCTACTAATATACCTCAGTTTTTATAAACACAGTCGTTGATTAACAGAAAGCGCTTTGTTTAAACCCTTATCTCGAAAATGATTTATATTTGGGAATATGAATGACATTTGGTGTTGTAAATATTTATATTAACAAGTTTTTGTACACAACACTTCTATTGTAAGCCCAAATGTCATTGGAACCCCTTTAAAAGAATGGCACTTTAATCTAAGTGGTGTGATTTAGTATTTGAGTGGAAGTATAAATAACTTTTGTTGATATAATAAAACTTAAGACGTTATGGGAGCTATTTAGAATGTGTTGACAAATTAGTTAAAGTATTATATCATAGAAGTTAAAAAAGTTGTTTACTTAACGTTTTCTGATTTAGAATATAAACACGGTTATTTTAAAAGCCAAGTATCAATATTATATCTTAGTGTGTATTTTTGACGACCACAGGTATATTGTTTCGGGTTTGGGTGTTTTTGAGACCCTAGAATCTCTCGTATTACTGTGATACTGATGACACAAGACTCAGTGTTAGTGTGGGGTCAGGGCTACGTATGTGAGTGTTAGGTGTATTTGGATACTGTCACGCCTGTAATTCCTGTAAGCTAGGATCAACAGTGGCACGCAATTTAATGACACCGAGCATTGAAGCTTAGTGAGTCTCCGGGAATGTCTAACTTGGCTTTAACTCACAATGAAATCAATCAGAAAGTTAAATTAATAGGAGTTGGAAATGCCCTATGGTGTTGCAGATGTTCATGGGCGGTAGTGATCATTTACCATCAGGTGGAACCGCATACTCGTTTGCCCTCTATTACATAAATAAAAAAACTATTGTTCATCTCTCTTCGTGCAAAGTGGGTGACAAAACGTTTGTGTACGGTGTACCTGTTGAGCAGCTGCGTGGCGTCCCTGAGCTTGTTGATCTCCTGGTTGACGAGGTCTGCGCGGCGCGTGGCGGAGGCCTGCAGCGCGGCGTGCACGGGCGCCGGCATGAGCGCGGCGAACAGGTCGCGCGTGGCGGCCCAGCGTGCTGGTGGTACTGGCGGGGGCAGCGGCTTGGCGATGGGAGCGCGCGCCACGGGCTCCAGGTGCGCGGCGTCGGGCACGCGCTCGTGGTAGATGAAGTCGTTGTCTCTGGCGGCGTCCGCCAGGTGTCGCGCGGCGCGCGTGGCGTGCTCGTGCAGGCGCTGCGCGGCGGCGGGGCCGGCGCGGGCGTTGGCGCCGCGGAGACACTCCACGGCCAGCTGCAGGCGCGCGATCTCCTCGCCCACCGCCTTGTTGGCGCGGCACACCAGGCTCTGGTAGAACTGCGATAAGCCGCGGAACGCTAGCTGCTTCGCGCTCACCTGTGCACGCGAACAAAGAACTGTACTATCGACAATGAAAATATTTATATGGCGCTAAAAATGAATAAATGCTTCCCCATTTAAATTAGAAAGAAAGAAAGAAAAACTATTTATTGATACACAGACGCAACGTACATAAAACCCACAGTATTATAAAACTTAATAATAAAAATGGCTGATCGCGACTGTGACCGGTAGGTGGCCACTCAGCTTTATGTTATGAAGTGGTGCAAACCACAACACAACACAAATTAATTTACTCAATTTTTATTGAATACCATAATTAGTTATGATCAAATTGACAAAAAATAAATAAGATGTTTGTATTCCCTTATCACAGCGACAGTGAATTTTAGACTCCACATAGTTACTCTTACAATGGTATTGTATTATATTATAATTATTGTATCGGCACTGAACTTTCCACTGCAGGACACGGGCCTACTCTATAATCTGAATTGAGAAGAATTAGGCCATAGACCACCAAGCTAGCCTAGTGCGGATTAGCGGACATTATATACCATAGAAATTTTCACAAATCGCTTTGATAAGCAGGTTTTCTCACGATCTTTCCATCACCATTTAGTCTTACAAAAAACCACAATATAAGTGTTTGTATTGAAGTATGGTCGCTGATAGATGATAAATACGATCAGCCGAAGAAAGGGTGAAATGGCGCAATTTGGTGGAAGCATATGTCCAGCAGTGGACAACAATATAGGCGGATAATGATGATGATTGAAGTATGTACTCACGGCAGGAATCCACTCCCGGTCCCAGAGCGGCTTGAGCGCCTCCTTCTGCATGCAGCGCAGCGCGTCCGTGTACATCTCCTCGCACTGCGCACACACCTTCGCCACCATGCTCTCCTTCATCTCATCTACCCACAAACATAACAATCACTACACTTATACTTATTACTATATTTTTTGCATGGGATCTATCCTCTTAAATCCCCAACTACATTAGGTACTTAGAGTATACAAACTCATATTGTATAAAAACAGAGATACATGGATCTCCTGATTTGCACGTCGGAGGCATGGCCGGTTCTACCTAAGGGCTTTTGGGCTGGAGCCCAGGACACCGTGGATATAAAAGGCCCCAAGGTTAACTTTTTTATGTTCATTTCAATGACTACAAACAGCGCTTAATCAGCGCCGGATCTAGGTTTTTTTCGAGGCGGGGCAAAAACTGAAAAATGCCGCCCCCCTTGCCTATATTTTTATCTTAATCATCATCATCATTTTTAGCAACTAGACGCCCACTCAACACAGGACATCGGGAAAGAACGTCATTTTACCACCATGTTAAGCATTTTTACACGCTTTATATTAGCGTCACTTTTGAGGGTTAACGTCACACACGTCTGTAAGCTTTGACTCTAGTTTTCCTACACGTAACCCCTGGGTAGTGCCAAATGAGTGACACAGTTCGTGGTGGTAGGACTTAAGTGTCCGTCTGGGTAGCGATCACCGTCCATGGGGCATAAAGACCGTAATAGTGATCTGATAGTGATTTTGTACGTAGTTTTGATCGCTCTCGAAGGGAGGAGTGTTGACCCGCCGGCCAAAGAGACAGTCCAGTACAAGAGCCCAATCGTGGCTACCCACCACGGGGGCTGCCTCACCATGTCGCACATAATCTTAGGCGGGTACGTCGTGCCGGTTGGTGACCGAATGTGGCCGACATTTAGCGACATGCCGACCCTTTCATGACGGTGCCCATTCGGCCTACTTAATGCCCGGACTTTGGCTTCTCGATGCCTCTTTATCAAACCCATCCCTTCAACTTCATGACAGCGCAATTAAACAAAGCAGGTCTTTCAGCGGTGCATAACCCCACCATCGTGTTCACTATGGAGTTCACCAACATCCGCAAACTCCAAACGACCTTAATGCCGTCCACCACCATCTCGAGACGGCCTAGTCTGCTTTGCTCTTCTTGATGGAGACGCGGATTGGTTGTCCGGCCGAATATTCCTACCTGCTGTACCCCGGTTATTCGCTTGAAGAAAGCTTCAAGCCTAAAGTCGGGGAATGCTTGTATGTACATTAGGTTGGACATCTACTGTCACCGTTTAAGCTGCATGGAGGGCCCCTTCTCCGCTTTGTGTTTGCTCGTGAATCTTGGTTGCCTGAGCCGCAACGACGTGTGCCTTTACTACCAGGTATCTCAGCCATGTGGCTGATGACGGGCGGACGCAGTTCCCGTCGGTTGAAATGGTCGTGGGAGATTTCAATGCACATCACAAACTGTCGCTGGGCTCCTCCAAGACTGGTTCAGTTGTACATTTATCCTGGGCTGTTTAAAAATAACAATGGTGGTTGTATCATTGAGATAAAACGATGTATGGCGATGGCTAGAGGGGCAATGGAGGAATCGTACTACTACAAAAGCTACTAAAGATCAGGCTTGTCCGAGCACTTTCTCGTATTTCTGTATGCCGCTGAACCATGGACGTTACGCGAGAAGAAAAATGTAGCTTCCCTAGAGATGAGGTGTTGGAATGCTTGGAATATCAGGTCCGAATTCCACACAAACGTTTCAAGAACTCGGCATCAAGTAGCGTCTTTCCGAGATAGTACGGCCCCGTATACTTCGAATATTCGGTAATTTCTCACGACGAATTAACGACTCCATAGAACGTCTTATGGTTAATAGGGCAGAGTAGACTGAAATAGACCACGTGGTAGGACACCATACACATACATTTATATACATTATACATACGTACAGCGGCACAGATATTATGGCGGATATTATAAGGATAGCCTTGTCAGGCCTCAAAACTTCCAGGTTTGATTCAAACTCAATTTCCTAAAAACGGAGTGAATACAATACCTTTTTTTTAATGGATATCTACGCGGAGATCATAAAGTGCATGTCGAGGTCTCCAGCCTTCCAATCTGACGCACGGGGACAATTATTGTCCGTACCGCATAGATTTTGCAGCCAGGATGGATGTATTACGGACAATAGGCGATGCGGATGAGCGAGTAACACCTAGTTGACTCGCCGTGCCACCCGGCGCACTTCCTAATATGGCTCCTCACAACTCAGGTAGGCGTAGATTTTCTCTGCACGCCCGACGTGGGCGTCCGCTATGAAGCCACGAGTTCTGCCGCACATCTTAGAGTTTGCCAGCGACCCCAATGACCCCTATTAATCGCCTCTTACGCCAGGCAAAGGAAACCGTGAAGGAATTTTGCCGCCCCTTGACCACGAGGTGCGTGAAAACAATAAATAACCAATTTGAAAAAAAACTATATTCTTAGCAAGGAACTCTAAAGACTATAATCAATGTTAATAGGTGTTTTTTCACATTTAAGCAAGATTTTTTTATAATGTATCACTATTGGAATATTTTATAATATCCAAGTATAGATATTTACTTGGGAGTGTCCTACCCCGAATTGCCCCCGAACCAAGGTCTTGTTGCACCTGTTGCACTTGAAGAAGTTCTCTATAGTCTTCGTCGCATGAAGAACCGGAAAGCGGTAGGGCCTGACTATATTCCGATAGAGGCGTGGAAGTCGTTGGGGCTTCATGGTAAGGAGCTTCTTGCTGTGTTATTTAACCGCATCCTAAATACCAAAAACATGCCTGACTCATGGCGATCGAGTGTGATAACTCCCGTGTACAAGGGTAAAGGCTGTGTTCAGGAATGCGGTAATTATCGTGGCATTAAGGTCATGAGTCATACCATGAAGCTTTTCGAACGCGTCATCGAGTCCAGGCTCCGGCAAGAATGTACTATCTCTGAGTGTCAATACGGCTTCCGTCCTGGCAGTGGCACTACCGACCCGATATTTGCACTCAGGATGCTTGGCGAGGCATACAGAGCGAAGAAGACGCCACTGCACATGGCTTTCTTGGACCTGCTGAAGGCCTTCAACTGTGTGCCGCGACAGGCAATCTGGTGGGCGACGAGGGTGAAAGGGATACCGGAAGCCTATGTGGACATTATCAGAGACATGTGCCTCTGATCCGAGTCCTTCGTTCGGACCGCCGTTGGCGATACGAATCCTTTCACGATTGATGTCGGTGTGCACCAAGGCTCGGCGCTGAGTCCATTCCTCTTCAGTGTTGTGCTCGACGCCATTACGTCTCACATCCAGGACCCTGCGCCCTGGTTGTTGGATGTATGCCGATGACATTGCACTGGTGGAGGAGGACCGGCGACTTTTGGAGCGCAAGGTTAGCCGGTGGAAGGAACGCTTGAGAGCGGTGGTCTGAAGTTAAATGTGGCGAAGACCGAGTACATGGCTTGCGGGAGTACGGACCCCCAAAGCATCGTGATAGGGAACGAACTTGCCGTGAAGACGGACAAGTTCAAGTACCTTGGGTCCGTACTGCATGAGTCCGGTGACATCGCCCTTGACGTCAAAGCCCGTATAAGCGCTGCTTGGGCTAAGTGTACCCCATTTTTTCAGTGTGTAAAATATTGCCTTTTATTATTTCAGTAAATCAAAACAAAAAAAATTGGCCCAGATTTGCCGCCCCTTTAAATTTGCCGCCCTAGGCTCCAGCCTACTCAGCTTACTAGTAAATTCGCCACTGCCTGTACCAAATAAAAGACGTTCGATGGTTAATCAACTAAAACTAACTACTAAACACAAATTGGATATTTGAAACTAAACGTAATTGTTGAGATGGATAAATTATTATACTTTCCAAATATTAAGTTTTCATCTCTTTTTCACGCGCCTCTATCGCATAATCACAAATTCGCGCACGGCGAAAAAAAAATGTAAGTGGTGTTACGTTATTGATGAGTTTTGTAGTTGTCTCCCAAGATTCAATATGCCGCCCCCTGAACTTGCCGCCCGGGGCACGCACCCCGACTTGCCCCCCCCTAGATCCGGGCCTGCGCTTAATTATTGGTGGCGAAATACATGGGTAAATATTAAATAAATAACATGTTTTATTGTCCCATTTTTCCTTTACAGTAAACCTAGATCACTCTGAAAAACAGTTTTGTAACACAATAATAATTAGTTGAACAATTAGCAGGCCTCTGAGTCGTATTAGCCTAAGTCGCTGGAATTGTCACATTTGTCTTTAACCATCAAAGTTATTAAGAAAAATATTTTTATT
Organism: Hyles euphorbiae; assembly: GCA_023078785.2. NCBI lineage: Eukaryota > Metazoa > Arthropoda > Insecta > Lepidoptera > Sphingidae > Hyles > Hyles euphorbiae. The sequence continues at coordinate 1,099,091 of CM041034.1, forward strand.
CTCTACTTCCCTCATCATCGAAGTAGTAGATAATCTCATCAGCTAATCAATAAAAACCACTTGTAAAGCATTAAGGATTAAATTACGTATGAACTAATATACAAGCTGTTATACTCTATACATGTTCCCAATAATACGTAGGAATAGCAAAAACGTCGAAAAGTAAGGAAATTCCGGGCAGTCTCTACAAGGTCGATATAATACTTATATAACGCCTAATAATTTGCATACTACGTAACTAATGCGCATATTTTGTATTGCTCTATAATTTAATATTACTTGTAAAACTAATCCTGCACAGTAATTCTGGTTTCACTGAGAAGCATTAATGTATTCCAAATAAAGAGAGGTCGCGGATCCAATCCCGGACTTATGCAAATGTATGTGCGCTTTAAAAATATTTGTATATGTGAATGTTTTGAGATTACAAAGTCGCTCATAACTTCTGATACTTACCACACAAAACTTGGTATAATAGTTTATACTAAGTCAGAATTTTATACGAGATTATTGCGTATATTTACTTATTAAACTACCAACATAATTAAATGAAAATTAAAATGCCGAATCATATCAATTTTTGGAACAGCATTAGCTTCAATCTTGAGACCAGGGATTTTTTTTATTTTTTATTGAATAACTATATATTCGAAAAGTACAGCCTTTGAAGTTAAAAGCTATGTAATAAAATAAATTCAGTCACGTATAACTGGCTTTTCATTAGTTAAATAGTACTGTAAGTTTGTATTTATAACTCACCGCGAATGCACTTGTAAGCGATGACCTCCTGCGCCTGCGCCAGCATGAGCTTGGACAGCGTGTCCAGAGTCTCCGGGTTCAAATCCGGCGTGGTCTCCTGGTGCACCGCCATCATGATATTCGCTTTCAGGTACGAGAACACGCCCGCCGCTTGCTGACACAAACACATGAAAACTCGTTGAATATAACAATATCATCTGTGATCATCGGGGATAACATTTCGAGTTGACTGCTGACATTGTTCATGTATTATAGTGTTACTTAAAAGATCTTCAAAATTAACATTTGTAGGGGGAGTCGTGATAGGAGTGACTGTAGATGATAGCCTGTCGCAGAATTAAATGCCTTTTTGCAACGTTCATTAATATTATATTAGAACTAACGTATGTAGTATGTACGTATGCCATTATCATACAGTTACGGTGTCTGGGTATTTCGCAGTCGAGTGAACGCTATGTTGTTTGTATGTTCTTTGGCAAATAGGAGGTTTTAATATAACCGAATCGCATGGCAGTTTCCTAGGACGTAGGAAATGTTAAAACTGACACTGATAGCCAATAAATGAATTGAGTAGGCACCTGTAGCAGCTTGGCGGCGAGTTTGAGCGAGTCCTCTGTGTCTAGCGGCTGCTGCGCCGCCACCGCGCTCTGCATGGCGCCGATGTTGAACAGAATGCACACGCGCTCGTACGCCAATGAACTGATCGCTGAAACATTATCTCGTTGTAGCATATGTCTGATAGCAATATCTGCCTTCCATTTGTTTATGTTTAACATTCAGTTTCAGATAAAAATGATTATATGTCTCTTTCTCTTTTGAATATATAGAAGTATAATCGATATTTAATCGAATTTCGCCGAGAATAAATTCCTATTCCACGCTAGTAAAATGAGATTTTTTTGTGGTAAATATACACCGCACCGCACCGCTCTCGAATCTACGTTTTACAGCGCCCTTCACACCGCCAGAGACAGAACCATATGAAGAAGGATCGTTCGAGAGAGTGATCCAGAAGGGAGATCACGACCTCCAATAGTGAGGATACAACACAAGGAAAGAGAAGGATATTATGCAACCCCCAATGTATTGCACGTCCTATAAATTTAATATGGGATCTTACAGTCCATAATCAATATACTCTGTTGGTAGAACAATGACGCGAGCACATCATGTATTACTATTGGTACATCCAACTTGCTAGCTCATCCGATAAAAATTGTCGTGTCTAATAAATATAATATTACTAAAAACTATTGTAGCTTACTACATCTTTACATCTACATACAATAAAGTAACCAATCGATGTCTATAAATGGAAGATAAATGAAAAAAAAACTAATATGGGTCGACCGTAGATCCCAAAACACAGATTGTAAGAATTTTTGCCTGTTTTCTATGCCATTGTGGACACAATCTCAGAAACGACTACACTTATGTCGCTTAAATTGGTATGTAGGTGGCTGACACTCTTGATTAACACATAGGCTCTTTTAATCCCAAAAATTTTGTTCTCGTGGGATGAACAAGGCATTCAAATATACTAGTTACTTTTTAAAACTCGAAACTGGTGGGACGGATTACATGCCTTGAGTGAGAATGAATGAGCAGGGCGATATATAACGAGTTAGAAAAGCAGTACAGAAGACGGCTTTGATTTTGAATATAAATAAAACAGTACGAGAAATAACATATTGCTGATGTAGAATGTACAAAAAAGTATCTGCACCCTGCCGGAGCCAGGCCCATCTCTAGTTATGTAGATATTTGTTAGCATTGAGATATATTACTACGTATAGAGAACCTATCTCATACAAATGTCAAGTTGAATTTTTGTAGAAGTTGGAACTAAATCGCTGTAGCGTGGAACAAATAATTAGTTGTCTAACCAAACAGATCGCTTTCGGGGCGTAGTTTTCTCGGGACCAAAAGATCAAAAGTCGAAGGCCGTGAATTTCAAGGCGCTTATGCGTTTTTGACTGGGTTGTGTGCGGTGCATGCACCGCGCCTAGTAGGACACGATTTTCACAAAGACCGTCTTATCTAGCGTAACATTGATATGTATGTTAGAGAAATACGACCTCAAACAAAAACAATCTGAAAGTTACACAACAATAAGCAAATTACCAGCCACAACTATTTCGCCTAGTAGCATGTAGCAACGTACTTGCGCGGTTAGCCGCGAAATCCTAGATCAAATTATGGTCTAACAAAGTATAAGTCTAGTCCACGCTTTGATAAAATCTGTCTTGTTGTCAGATATAAACTTCCAACACTTGTCTCCAATGATGAAGGCTCTAGGTACACAAAAACCCCATGAGCTATTTTGTATTAGTTTTCGAATTTGCAATAATAGACAATGCAAAGATTCCTGGGTTCGATTTTCGAATGGGCATATAAATTAGATGATTGCCTAATAATTATTTGCCCAGTATGATTTAGCCAGGATACAATTATTTTCCACATGATGTTGCAACCATGCAATGTATCTCGTTAAGTATTGCATACCGGTACGTAGAGCATACTAAGCTTCAAATTATGTAATCTTATTATTAACGCTTTCAAAGATCTATAACTATTTCCATAGTGTCGAGTGGCGTTAGTCATCAATACAAATACTGAAGTATGCTTTGATTTGGTTTGGTGTGGTATGTTTGTCCATATATCACTCAATAGAAAACCAATCCACTTATTTTTTTCGATAAATATACATAATAGATCGGACAGCAACTTTTTTATCCTATAAATATTCACGGCTGCCCTAACATAAAAGTGAAACCAAAATGAACGTGTGTACTACTGCCTGGTGTAGATTTTTAATATAAGATAAACTAGTCACCCAGTCCGGCTTTACTCGAGTGAAATGCAATGAACCTAATCAGACCAGAAACGTTTATACAATATTGTCTTGATACCCCACTTTTCATTTCTCACATTCTTTCCTTACTTCTTAGGGGATGGATAAGTAAAAGATTCAACGCCTTTAGATCCCAAACTGCCTTTATGATAAACATTACTATTTGTACAGTATATTAAGAGCAAAAAGGTAACAGTGACTCTCATTAGTTATATTAGTATGGATATTATTCACCAGAATAACTGTTTTTAGTCACGATAATGTGTTCCTAGTGGCCAAGTGGAGCAAGCAATAATAATCGGCTTTTTTCAAACCCACGGCGATCGCGTGGTTTGATAAAACACCTATTAATGAAGTAGGTTTGTGTTATGCTTACAGTAGCATGAGAATCAACTTTTCAGAACTTCAGAACATCAAGAATTTATTAAGTTATTCTTTATGATTTGAAATAAATAGAGAATTATAAGTAAAAATAATACGGATGGTTTTTAGCAGTACGACATCACAGCTTGTAATATGCTGATTAATTATTGTTTCTTTGAACGATCACGAAAACTAAAATAATATGTATAATAATTAAAATTGCACATAAACTTTGTTCAAAAAAATGTAAACCATTTATTTTCCTATAAAACGTCTAGTCTTTTTCTAAATATTGATTTCGAGTACATTTTACAATAATTTTCTTGTGTATTATGCTTCTATTTTCAACTGCGCTATTTAGTCAGTTACAAAATACTTTTAGATCTAATAAACAGTTGCCTCAAGTTCTTGGATCGAACCCGTGGTCTCTCGTTTCACAGGCAGCGCCTAACCAACTACAATATGGTGGCTATCTCCATGCAAATGTTAGTTTGATTCATAAATATTTATTTTGTCCTGAGTTTTGTGAGAATGATAAGTCGCTAGTTTCTTATATTCTTGCCTCGAGAGTCGAGACTCATATTATCTATCTTACAATGAGGTTGAGACTAATATTGTGACAGATGAACTATAGAGCTTGTGGTTAGTAATGAATCATAACAATCGTAATATATTGCTGTATTGACACAAAACAACGTGAAAACATGATAATATAGGCCTAATAATTTCAAAAATTATTACTAGGCCTAATGTCTTTGAATGAGGAAAAAAGTGTTTTTGGTAAAATATGAACGTAGTTTCCTTGTAAGTTGCTGCCATATTTTTCCATCTATATAACATAAATAGTATATTGGCTATATTTATAATGAAAGAAAAACTTATCTCTATCTCTATTCTCTCTTCTTGATTACAAATTCAAACATTTTTGTTTACGGTGAAAAAGATTTGTGGTGTCATTAGCGATTCATATTTTTGCCACATTATAACGTAAATACGTGCGTACATGCTCATCGAGCATGTTTCATTCGAGCATGGGTGTCTACAAACATGCTTGACCCTGTGTCTACACATAAAAAACTTTTTCGAAGAACATGTTTAAATAGACAAATGGCCTATGAGTAGGCTTATGGCCTATGAGTGCCCTAAAACTTTTTTTTATTGCATTAGTTCAGCAAATTAGCAAACATGTCACTCGATGGTAAGTTATCACTTTTGCCTAAGAACATTGTTGCCGGCCCATCAAATCGGAAGGGGAGTAAGGAAGAAAAACTAACAGCCGCTGCCAATAAACAATCCCAATCCAAAATTTGCCATTTGAGATTGACAGCTCAATCGTTTTTTGATACTATATTGCCAAAAATCAATCTCAGTAGTGAAAAAACTATGGCAACATGGTGAATGACAAATCGAAAAGTAGAAAACAATCCAGATTGACTTCAATCTAATTTTCCGATTGATTATATATTGGCATCGGCCGTAAGGGAAGAGGGAAGGGGTTTTGGACGTCCTGCCTCCTCCGTCCTCTTTGTCCTGAGTTTATCCTTACCAAAAATAAGCAATGATTGATCAGGTGCTGTGCAATCGCTTTTGATGGTAGGTCTCTCATCTGTGAAAAGTCCTCTGGGTAGCTACCACTAGAATATCTATTTCTCCCACCAAACAGGAGTGTAAATGCATTATTGTGTTTTGGTGCCAAAGACATTGTAGCCAGAGCAACTACTGGACATATTGAGACCAAACACCTTATGTCTCAGGATGGCCAGTGCAGTGGATTGCCAAGCATTGCTTAGAAATTCAACATGTTTGGTTTTGCCACTGTTCATGAGTGATTGTATCGCTTATCATCAGATAAATGGCATGCTTGTCTCACCATTCATTGCTATAAAAAAACTACTTTAACACAAGTTTTATTAATTTGTTACACCTTAAAATATAGGATTGAAGGCTATGCCTGGATATACAATAGCCATGTCATATCATACATTAGGAAGCACATAGGTTCAACAACCTGCAGATGGCACTACTGCTAACTCTTCAAACCATTTCAAGAGTCATGCAAACTTATAATATTATAAATAATGACATCACAAAGGATCAATTGAAGGAAGAAGGAAGGAATCATTGTATTATGTAGGTAGATAAATTAAGTTTTTCAATATGTAAGCAAAGTATGACAAAATTCTTACTGTGTACACTGTACATGGTTGTCAAATAAACTCTTTCTGTTATATCTGTGTGTGATGTGTAATTCTCAAGCATTTTTAAATATTTAGTGGATTGAGCTAGGTCAAGCAGGTCAAATATTGAGAGTTCATTTAGATTACATAACCGTCAAAAAGGGCAAAACAATAATATCTCTTTAATACTAAAATTGAAGCCAATAACTGATTTTGGTATTCCAAGCATTTTTTTTTTAACAAATCCCATGAGGAGATATTCTTGAGCCTGATCTAGAGATTTAGACTAGGTAATCTAGTGTTCAACTATGTTTTTTTTTATATTCTAACAATATAGCAGTATGAGATACATAAAAAGTAGTATAGTTTAGATACTATTATAGCACTTACTCAAACTCATCCGCCCTCCAAAGATAGAGCCTCGGTCGAAGGCATCCTTCCATTTGAAGGGTATCTGCACCTCTTGGGGTGGTATCTTGCTCTCCAATGACACAAGCTGGTCATAGTAACTGGGAAAATAACACAAAAAATCATTTAAAACACACAATACCTATCATGAGTGAATCATTATTGCACAACTTCTACAAAGTTAACAATTGTTCAGTGTAATGAAAGAAATCATAACTTTGGCTCATTTGACACATTGTTTAATAAGGGCGTGTGACTATTGCAAGTTGTCCAAATAATGCTATACGCCTTAAACTAATCGTCAGTGTTATGATATCTTGACAATGTTGAAAAGTTTGTGTTTTTAGAAATGAATATTAAGCTGTATTAAAGTCTCTCGGAAAATATTATGTCCAAAAACAAACAATATACGTTTTAATGTTGGTAGACCGGATTGCGGTCGTTGTGAGGCACCCACAACATAAATATATTCGTGATCGTGGTAAGCAATAGTTATGCAGTACAACTGACGCTTCGTTGTACGGCTCCGAAATGTTGGCTTGCCTGGCACCCGCATGAGGCGCTCCGGCGTACGATAGTGATTCAATAATTAACAATGAGTCATACAATCCTACCTGTAAATAATCTCAAGAGAAGATTTCTCGAACACTTTCCACACTGCGTTGGCACGCAGCCGGCTCAGTTCATTTAATGAATCGGTATAGTCATCACTGCCTTCTCCTGTGTTATATGTTGAATGTATTAAATTTTTTAAGGGTTTCACAATATCTACGTCTGAAGATTTTTTAAACGGCACCACTAACAACTCGGCCATTGCGGTGACTGATGAAAAACAAATGTCATGTCGCAGACAGCTGTCACTGCGTCAAACAAAGAGGTCCAAAATGTCATAGATAAGGTCATAGACTAAAACTATAGCGTGCCATAGACATTACGAACAAGACACAGGGGTAGCCACCGTGTAACCTAGTATGAGATAGCGATATTTGTGGGAGTGTGGCCAGGTTGACACGTTTTTCCTAAGGTATCGGGAAACTTTGACCGTTCTTTAAAAAAATATAATTGCTAAAATATCGATCTTTTAACTTTGAGGGGAACTACAATGCACTTACATACCTGGGTCGTCAGCCATCACCCAGAACTAATAAAAACACTGTATAACATAAACATAATTTAAGTAAATATTTAGTTCTGAAAATAAAAACGATTGTAATAAAAGCTAATAACAAAACAACATCTAGTCCGCCCCGTGACCACGAAAGTTGTAAAGTAATCGAAACGTCGCGGGGAGAAGTTAAAAAAAGCAAAACTTAAACCAAATCCGCGATAAAATTCGTAAATAGTTTTATTTCAAAAACAATATCTATTGTGCATCCATATACAGTTCAAAACATAAAAGGAAAAAGTTAAAAAAATAAAAGATAATTATTGAAGTTTGTTTTTTAATATGTAATTTAAATCTATTAATATCGTTTGTTTTAGGGAATATCAACCTTTGGACCGCTGGCCACCCCAAATAATGTAAATATTTGCCTCCAAAACGTCAAATTTCCTGGAGTCAAGCGGTTACGCCGATAAGGACAGGTTACAAAAGCTTGCATCTCTTTCTTACATGAATGTTATGTATAAATCTCTTTCGTTTTGTGGAAAAGGGATAGAACATGTGACTCCGTCTATTAGTTTCTCCGTCTACGGAACAAGAAAAGGTGGAAAGCGCTGAATACTGCACAGAAGTAAATTATTCAATTGTTTCAATCTCGGCGGATCTGACCGCTTCGTCTAGTTTGAACATATTTGTAAGTAATGTGACTTTTAGGGGGGAAATTCATAAAAATATGCAAAATTTTATGTGTGTGTAAGGGGGAGAAACTAAAAAACGAAAATGGTAGTCAAAATTAACAACGACCACAAATCGTAAGTATATCGCCTAACGAGAGATAATTTTAAAACTAAATAGATAGCGAAGTTTTGCATTAAATGTTGAGAAAATATTGCCGATACAGCACCCCCAGAACTTGGGCGCCAACTACTTACTCTAGTTAAAGGTAATTCAGGTTCATAAGATAGTATTATGAATACATAAATTATATCTATTAATTTGCGCGCGAGTAGTATTATATAGTGCCATGGGTAGCACTTCAGCTTTAGGCAACACATTAGTGTGCTCATCTCAATATCGGCCGTAAAAAGCTAGAACTCATTTAAATTTTCTACTATAATATCCAATGTAAAGCGCGGTGGTGGAGCATGCGCATTGCGAGGCGCGAGTCAGTGCGAGCCAGTGCAAGGAAGTCCGCCGCGGAAGCTCATCGAAGCGCGCCGCCCCGTCGTCTGCCCGGAGCCATCGTGAAGCTCACGCAGCGATCGGAGTCCCCCCGGTGCACAAGTAAGTGACGCCCAGGGGCTCGTGGATTATACAGCGACTAGGACTCCGCCAGGGCGCCGGCCACTCCACGCCTAACTGTTGCTTTCACAATCAATATAGCTCGAGTGTGCTTTTGTTTTGGTCACGACGGCCACGCGTGGCATTTTGACGCGCAGTATGTGTTTGTGTTAGCGAGCTGGTAGATAGTATCCTATGATCATATTTTGTGAAGACCCCTGTGGTAGTAGATTTGGTGTCGTGGTGTAATGTGATGCGTGTCAATCAGTCCACGAAACTATCGACCTTAAAAGGGTGTAAATGTTGCGATTGTCTTGCATAATTGAGAATTGAGCGCATTTGTTGCGGGTAATGACCGTAGTGCCGCGAGCGGATGGGTGGTGGTGACCGATGGGAACGCTGCAGCTGCGCCTCTACGCCGTCGTTACAGTGGAGTTCCGACACCGCAGTCGTAACATTGCCACCTGCGGTTCAATCTCCTATGTCATCCCGCTTTTAAACCTGCTGCGTTGGTCCTAGTAAGGTTTAAACCGGGTAAAATATAATATTTGTTACAATTTACAAGTAATACAATTATTATAATATTTTATTGCTTTTTCTCTAGACCCTATGCTGTATTTCCAGTGCGAATTCTTTAAACAAAACATATTCTTAAGGCAGCTTATTCCTTTGACTTTGTACCAGCAATTCTCATTTCTCTGGGATAAATATTACAAATTTCATTCACAAATAATCCCCAAATCAAATCGTTATTTGTGCATATCTTATGAGGTTTTGGGCTGTTATTATTCTGTTCTTACTGACCTGCTACTCATCATAAAGTTATCCATAACGCAGGATATTTCGTAGTTGCGTTCAATCGGGAGGGGTGTTCTTTTTTAACCATAAACTAGGCATTAGGAGGCTGAATTGTTCAAAGCTTGCTTATCAGCATCACATCCCACGCTTCCTGGCGTCAGTAACCAAGTTTTAATAGCTTGTAACAGCATCTAAATAATGATGAATCCTGGATTGGATCCTGTCCAATGCCCTGGCACTGAGGCGGCGCAATATCAAAATTTTATTAGGTTGAGCTATTATGTACCCTTCTAGAAGACTAAACCATTGGTCGCTTACTTACGCAGCACTAACTAAATCTAGGTCTAGCAGTGTTTTTAGCAAATTTTGTGAAATTTTATTTGTGCCGGAAGATTGACTTGACCGTTTCTTGCTATTTTAATGGCTATCGACCTCGTCACGAGATGGGATCTTCGTAACAAGTAGAACTTCGGTTGCATTGTTTTCAACTCCATGCGGGATACCACGCTTGGTTCCAATTTTATGTAGCACTGTAGATGTAAATTGCGGTTACTGTTTTTAAAAATAAACCGCATTCAATTATATATCTCACTTGTAAAACTTTGGTGGGTCTCAATTAAATTAGCAAGGCTGGATATTTTCTTTGATGGCATTATTTTAATGATATTCGGAGCTCGCAGCCATGCGGCGTGCGAAATAACAGCTGGGTTCTCAGTCCCTCTATGTTTACGGTCAATGAACCTTAACATTGATAGTAACATTACTAAAGAAGAGAGCCATCTTCTGTTTTTTTTTTTGTATAACATTGCTTATTCTAGTAAATTATCTTTAACGATGAAGGGAAATATTGCAAGGAAACCAACATAACAGTTTTCACTAGGGTAACAAAGGAGAATTTCCATTCATAGTTTGACAGTCTCCGTGGCGTAGTCGGTCAGACGCCGCCTGTGAAACCAGAGGCCGCGGATTCGATCCCCGCACCGAGATAAATTTTTGTGCGGCCTACAAATATTTCTTTCGGGTCTGGGTGTTTGTGAGACCGAAAAGTCTCTCGTAGTTATCTCTCTGGTACCCACGACCTCAGACTAAATACTATTTAGTCTGTACCCACGACACAAAACTCAATCTTAGTGTGGGGTCAGGACTATGTATGAGATTGTTAGGTGTTTTTTATTCTTATTATTTATAGTGTCGGTAAAAAATATAATTGAACCCTATAACGATATTGCTTAAAATAATATGTATGTGAGGCTAGCGCGGTGAAGGAGAGGTGGCGCTCTTACTTCCACGGTTTATTTAACACCATACCTTTGGGAGTGTCCTACCCTGAATTGCCCCCGAACCAAGGTCTTGTTACACCTGTTGCGCCTGAAGAAGTTCTCTGTAGTCTTCGTCGCATGAAGAACCGGAAAGCGATAGGGCCTGACCATATTCCGATAGAGGCGTGGAAGTCGTTGGGGCTTCATGGTGTGGAGCTTCTTGCTGCGTTATTTAACCGCATCCTGAATACCAAAAACATGCCTGACTCATGGCGGTTAAGTGTGATAACTCCCGTGTACAAGGGTAAAGGCTGTGTTCAGGAATGCGGTAATTATCGTGGCATTAAGGTCATGAGTCATACCATGAAGCTTTTCGAACGCGTCATCGAGTCCAGGCTCCGTCAAGAGTGTACTGTCTCTGAATGTCAATACGGTTTTCATCCTGGTAGTGGCACTACCGACCCAATATTTGCACTCAGGATGCTTGGCGAGGCAAACAGGGCGAAGAAGACGCCCCTGCACGTGGCTTTCTTGGACCTGCAGAAGGCCTTCGACTGTGTGCCGCGACAGGCAATCTGATGGGTGATGAGGGTGAAATGGATACCGGAAGCCTATGTGGACATTATCAGAGACATGTACCTCCGATCCGAGTCCTTCGTTCGGACCGCCGTTGGCGATACGAATCCTTTCTCGATTGATGTCGGTGTGCACCAAGGCTCGGCGCTGAGTCCATTCCTCTTTAGTGTTGTGCTCGATGCCATTACGTCTCACATCCAGGACCCTGCGCCCTAGTTGTTGATGTATGCCGATGACATTGCACTGGTGGAGGAGGACTGGGAACTTCTGGAGCGCAAGGTCAACCGGTGGAAGGAGACGCTCGAAAGCGGTGGTCTGAGGTTAAATGTGGCGAAGACCGAGTACATGGCTTGCGGGAGTACGGACCCCCAAAGCATCGAGATAGGGAATGAACTTGCCGTGAAGACGGACAAGTTCAAGTACCTTGGGTCCGTACTGCATGAGTCCGGTGACATCGACCTTGACGTCAAAGCCCGTATAAGCGCTGCTTGGTCTAAGTAGAGAGAGGTCTCGGGCATACTCTGCAACCGCAGGATGCCGATGAGGCTCAAGAGTCTCATCTATGAAAGCATTGTGCGGCCGGTGCACCTGTATGGTTCTGAGACGTGGCCTGCCCTCAAGCGGCACGTCCAGGAGGTCCACGTCGTGCAGATGAAGATGCTACGGTGGATGTGCAACGTTACGCGTTTGGATAACATCCGTAACGAGCACATCCGTGGTAATCTCTGTGTCCGCGATGTGGCTGATAAACTCCAGGAATCCCGCTTGAGATGGTATGGTTACGTTCTAAGGAAACCGCAGGAGTACCGTCGGTAATGTGTGCCTGAGCCTCAATATTCCCGGACCTCGACCACGGGTAGACCAAAGAAGCGCTGGCTCGATGTCCTCAAGGAAGATATGAGGGTCAATGGCCTTACTATTGAGGATGCCGAAGATCAGGCGAAATGGAGGAGAATTTGCCGGAAGGCGGACCTTGGCACCGGCCGGGATAACGCCAGGTAGAATAAAAATAAATAAATAACACCCAACAGTCACATACATAGTCCTGACCTCACACTAAGATCGAGTCTTGTGTCGTGGGTATCAGGAACTACGAGAGACTTTTCGGTCTCACAAACACCCAGACCCGGAAGAAATATTTGTGGGCCGCACAAACATTTCTCTCGGTGCAGGGATCCGACCCGCGGCCTCTCGTTTCACAGGCGGCGTCTAACCAACTGCGCCACGGAGGCTGTCAAAGAAGAACAAGAAGAAGAACGATATTGCTTAAAATAATCATTATAACATTTTTTAAGGTATGTCTGTTTTATCCCGGAGGACAAATATTTTTAAATTATCTTCACATTTTACATATTGTTCACGGAGCCGAAGACAAAAAAATATTTTTACTCGGCTTCAAGTTAATTGCTCCAAGTGTATATTTGATAAAAGGCTCCAAGTACTCGGGGCCCGGGTCGAAATTATGTCTATATTTATTGAGAATATATATTTTTCCATACATAAAAAAGTAGGTTTAATCGAAGCACATCTTCACACCTATACTAAGTTTCATAATAAAATAGGCATTCTCCGTTTCGTTTCCAATTTTTCCAATTTTAAATAAGCCATTGGCAGCAAGATAAACAAACGCAATAACCTCTTATTCGAAATATGATCCAGGCTCAGCATTAGGACGACTCTAGCCTGGTATAGTCAAATTTCAATAGAGGATTTTAATATCAATGCTACGAGATATAGGTTTCCGAACTCCAGTCGGTATTTTTATTGTGTACACAACAATATATTGTCATCTATAGTACAATCGGATGAAGCCCGTGCACACAAGCGGATTACGTGGCGGCTGCGGGCTGACACCCAATACCACGCCCCGACAATGCCTTCTCACATCTTTATCGCGACGAGCCGTGGACGCATTATTGGCTATTGCTTGTCTAACCTTCACACTATACCGTGGCCTAGTGCGATTTGGAAGCTTTTATCCTCATTTATCCCTTGTTTATTGATTGCTGAACGTAGGTCTCTTTATAAAGAAGATCTACCTACCCACCTGGTATGATAATACCACTTTTCTGTTCTTGCGACTGTTTCATCCACTTTTTGCTTTAAAACAAGATGTCATCCATCAGTAACTGGTCTGCGACGTGGCTCTCTAAGCCAAGTCGTCTGCTTATGTCGTCCTGGCCACGACCACTTAAGTCTAGCTATTCGTAATCTACTTATGTACATACATAATCGTCACGCCTGTATCCCATAGGGATAACCAGAGCCTAGAAATCGCCACTTTGCTCGACCATTACATATTACTTTCTCTTCATTATTTATTCGTAGTATAGAATAAAATATATCTTAACCTATATCTTAATATATATATTAATCTTTAACGTTAAATATATGGACCAAAAGACTCGGGCTCCTCCCGCTTCAAGCTGCCATTTTATCATTCGTATGTCTGCTTCCAAGAAAACACTCGATATCGTATGAAAATATTTGCATATACCCAGGCATTGTCATGATAGACTAGTCAGTAATTTCAAACCGCAAAAAAACCTGTTAACCTGCTTCAGTATCCAAGTAGTTCCAAAGTATCGTCAATTTACTAAATGTGTATCGTTGAAATTTATTAACTGGAATCCATTCAACAACCAAAGATAGCGAGCCAAGTTTTGAAATACAATTTAAAAGTAGTAATAGCCAGTTTAGATTACGGCATGAATGAAGTTTCATCGGGATCCTAAAAAACTGACGAAACTCGTAGGGTCTTAGTAAACTGACTTGATGTAAAAGTTTACCTTCCCGTTTTATTTGGTGATTGCAATTAGCAAGGTCGCAACAATCATTACAATACTCTCGATTGTTCCATCATCATTAAGATCGGATCCATTTTTGAGGTAAAATACGTAGGTATAATATTTCTAACGCAGTGCCTATCAAGATAATATATTTCCGTCAGCTTTATGGTGGACATTGAGACATTTAACGGTATTTTTTGTCGTTGCGGCGTAACCTCACCCAAATATTATATTGTCATGACTGTTATTGCTAGTGTCTTCACATTATTTGCTAGTTTGCGAGTGCACCAGTTACAGTGCGTGTTAATGAATCGCCTTAACTGGCGCCCACCTCGGTTGCGACCGCACGCTTGTCCTCGTCCTACTTGTAACGTATTTACATACTGAACATACGTGTAACTGTTTTCATAATATTTATTGTAGGTTTGTATTTTATGTGTAAACACAAATCTTGCTTTGCTACAGGTTTCAGTAAGCAATGATGATTTCAAAAAAAGCGCCGTTTAATATTTTAAGCGATAAAGTTAAGGGCAAACAATAGCTATACCTACCTAAATAATACTTTATGCTATATCGTTATAGATACAAAATTTCAATGTAAAAACGGTATCTGTTACTGCATACGGATACACTCCATATGAGAGCACTTGTTCGAACTAGCCAACGAATTTGTGTCAACAAGCATCTAGCAGCCGCCCTCGTTGAAATCTGCATGAATGTTGCTTAAAACAAAGATACAATTACTTAGTTATATGGGATGTGGTAAAACGTAGGTGCGGTGTGCCGTGTGGGGCATCAATTGAATTACACGTGAACTTGCACAGAGTACGTTATATATTTCAGAAGCTGTTATCTACCTAGTGCAGTCACTTACACATAGTTAATCATGATTTTTAAGTCATATTTTATTAGATTGTCGTATGTCTGTTAGCGTTTAGTTGTCCCCTTGCACGTGCCATATTTTAGGACATAAATTAGCTATAGATTGCCAAAGCTAGTGGAACATCTGCGAAATACATGTAGATTTTTGTAACAGTGCATAGTATTATGTATTGTTTTTATCTACGATCAAATAGAATATGAAGAAGTAAGGAGTAAACGCGTGTAAAAGTTATGTATCTATTTATGTAGTTGAAGATTTGATATGTGATGCTTCCAGGAGGAGGCGCGTCCCTAGCCTCAGTACCTACGACGTCTCCCGTGGCGCCCGCCCCACTCCTGCGCCCTTCCCTTCCCCGCTGGTAGTGTGCGCGACGCCCACGCCGCCCGCTGTCCTAGCTTCTTTGTGAGTGACTCCCAACTGTATTCTTAAAGCTATGATGTGCTTTGAGATTTAATACGAATGTTTCTATTTTTTCTACATGCTTGTGTATGTTTATGACGGCGAACAGGGGTGTACCCGTCATCACGCGCGACGCTACGTGTGACACGACAGACGCACAAGACGTGATCGACCTCGGCGCACCGCGAAGATTGCGCCGCACCGCCGCCGAGCCCCTACGTGCTACGCCGCGACACACAGCCGGAGCGCCCTACAAGCCCAACCCGCGCCTGTCAGTAATTTTACTGGACATTATTATACCCCGC
The DNA here is from genome assembly GCA_023078785.2 of Hyles euphorbiae. Taxonomy (NCBI): domain Eukaryota; kingdom Metazoa; phylum Arthropoda; class Insecta; order Lepidoptera; family Sphingidae; genus Hyles; species Hyles euphorbiae. Next base: position 1,115,044 of record CM041034.1, read on the forward strand.
AAGGAATAGAGCAGTTCTACAGCTACCACCTCATCTCCCCGCAGATATCCAGGCCCTGGGACTAAGACCAAGCCTAAGAAAACAAAAGAACGGAACGAACCGTGCAGCGAGTTTCGCAAGCGTAAGAGTAAACGCGTATTTCGTCGTCCGGTACCGAACGCGCGGCTGTACCGGCCGGCGCCGCGGCCGCCCGCGCGCCCCCGCGCCGCCTGGCCGCCGCCCGGCGTGCCCGCGCGCACGCTCGACACCGCCTCGCACGTGGCGCTGCGCTTCGCCGAGCAGCGCCGCTTCCAGCGCCCGCCGCCGGGGCCCGCGCCCACTACACCTCGCACGAACTCGCCGGCGGAACCTCAGCTCCAGGCGAGGTCTCCGCAGCGGTCAAGGCGACTCGTGGTAACTTTACCGGCGACGGCGGCCGCGGGTGACGCTCTCCCGCGCTACCGTCCCGCGAGCGAGCACTTCAAGGCGCGCGAGCAGGAGCCGGCGTCGGGCGCCTCCACGCCTGTCGCCGCTCGCCCCCGCCCCCAATCCTGCGACGTCAAGTGCGCCATGGACGCCGCGAACCGACACTCCACCAGTCCCGAAGATTGCTCGGACGGAAACGAGACGCTTTCGGCACCGAGTGAATTTTTAGCCGAAGTAAGATCTTTACATTATAGCACCTATATCGCTAGAAACTGTTCAATCGTTCGCTCATTTGGTTGATATCTGTGGTAGTTTTTGTCGGCGATAATGGGCCGGCAGTACGCGGAAGCGCTGAAGTACTGCCGGTTGATCCTGCAGTACGAGCCGCACAACGCTACGGCGCGCGGCTTCTATCCGCTGCTGCAGCACAAGGTGCTGACACACGGCGAGCCGGGCGAGGCGTCCGCCCCGCCCCTCGCAGCCGCCAGAGCCTCGCGCACCACCAACCACATGCTGCGCGCGTCGCTGGCGGCCCGCGAGGAGGGCCCGCGCGACAGCTCCAGCGAGTCGGCACGCAGCGGCCGCGCCCGCCGCACCCCGCGCGCCCCCCGCCCACCCCGCGCGCCCCGCACGCCGCCCGCCAACGTGAGTACTGTCGCCACACGCACCACGCCCGCACGCCGAGCGAACAGTGACGCCCACCGTCATCCCCAGGAAGACGTGATGGAGCAGGAGGCGGACCAGTCCGGCTCGGAGGCGTACTCGCGGTCGCGCACGCGCTCGCACTCGTCGGGCTCGTGCGGCTCGCAGTCGTCGCTGGAGCTGGACTCGTCGGAGGCGCTGCAGCACTCGTCCGGCTCGCCCAGCCTCTCCATCAGTCGCCGGACCGACCACACCGACAGTGCGCCTTCTGGTTTTGTAATACAATATCTAGTCGCGTGACAGACGGCGTAGACACTCAGTTGTGGTGGTGCAGGTGCGTCGGCCGAGTGCGGCGCGTCGGGCGCGTCGGGAGCGTCGGGCGCGTCGGGCGCGCGCTGCTCCAGTGGCGCCACCGACACGGACGACAACGGCAACGCGCCGCCCTCCGCCGCCGCCCCGCCCGCCTCGCTGCGACCCGGTAACCACGCTCGCTGCTCGCCGCCGCTCCACTCCAAAACCTTGATGTACCTATATTGGATTTATCTGTATTTACAGGAGACGTGGAAAACGACAATGCAGCCGCCGCCGGCGAGCCGCACCATCACCTGAAGGTACGTTGTTTATTTGAGCCAGTACCTAGTACAGATTTCGACAAGCAAGTTACATTGTTTTTGATAAATTGTCTAAAAGTAGCGAATAATAAATTTCCGGAAAAAGGATACGTCCGAATTCATACAAGCTTTAGCTGAGATACTGTGCCATAATACATTGCATTCTGCAAAATGATTTGCGCGATGACCTCTAGTCTGTTTGTATGCCTAGCAGTTGTTTTGTTTGCAGCGCGAGTCGTCGTCGCTGCGGCGGCTGCGCGCGCAGTTCGCGTGCTCCATCAAGTGAGGCGGCGCCGCTCCCCGCGCACACACTTGTTCCTTTGTCCTCATTACACGTGTTTTGTTCTCCGCTGTGTTTTCCTTTTTGTATCTCATTAGTGATGTCGACGCCGAGCGGTGCTGGTTGTCCGTACTCACCGACATCCCAGTGCGTCTGATGTAAACGCCTAGTCCATGATAGTACGAATTACACGCAAAGGGAATACTACTCACGATATGAAAAACGCACGAATGTATCATTTTCGTGTGATGCTCCTAAATGCCAAGTAACGGCAGTCTGTATCATGCCGAACGCATTGGTAAATTCGCGTGTAATTCGGATATTCTGGACATGGTATAACGGTACGATTTGAAACATCTGTGTATTGCTTTAGAGTAATGTGCCGTGTATAGTGGCGGGACGAGGTGCCGAGCACTGTCGCCCGCAGTATAATAGTTACATATCTACATTTTGTATTAGGCCTAGATGTGTTGTGTGTATTAATATGATTGAGGCCGGTGAGGGACGCTCTAGGTACTAAACACCTATGTGAAGCTCGACGGGATAACATATGGAAAATCTTTTTATCCATTTGTTTCCTACAAACAAAATCTCATCTCGTACGACTGCCTCATAAGAGGTCTTTAATATTTGTATAAAGCGCACTACACACCGATGTCGCTGACTCGTCGGCAGTTGACAACTTTTTGTTAGCGGGCTAATCGACGGCTTCACTCATTGCAAGTCTAAAAACTTAGTTGGCAACATGTCGCCAGTCCGACATGACATGAACATTTTTATGACGTTATTGAGTATCGCCGGGCAACTGACCAGAGCAAATGCAGCCAATATGTCGGCGGGCAACACGCGCGGTAAGTAGGGTGTGTAGTGTGCTTAAGGGGATCACTAATCACAGTATAGATGCTACTGGCACTACTAGCCTGCCTGAATCTCACATGAACTTGCTGGAATCTGCCCGTTCCCAGGCAACTAGGTTTTTTTGTTTCATGGATGTGCCGATTCCCGGTTCATTCCCAATACCTATATGGTTCCTAATAGGAAAATCGTAGGGAGCTGAGTTCATCATCTTGTCTGGACTTGGTCTTTGAGCGTACGAGTAAGTAAACTGTAAAGTATTTGAAACGTTAGCAAGTAAAAAAATAAATAAACCAAACCACGATTAAGTAAATCCGTAATAATTATGACGAAATACCTGTCAACAAAATCAGACATTTCCTCTCTACACCAATCCTCTTCGACTCTACACATGGATACTTGCTTTCCAGTCGTAGACGGCATCTCTGGAATTTACCTACTACCTACGCCTTTGCAATCTTTATACGGATTTTATCGCGGATTTGGATTCATTCGAAATTTTATCTTCTTGACGCGACATTTCGAAGACTACCAGCTTTCTTAGTCACGGGGCAGACATTCGTCCAGTGGATGTTATAAAAACTAAGTTCGTTTTATAATTAATAAAATATAATAATCTATACATATAAATAAAATTGAAGTGTATGTTTTAAGAGTGAAAATAAAAAAAATGTCCTACTACATATCGTTATATACACCGATACCAGTGCCGAAAGTGATATTTAAAAAAAAATTGTCTGTCTGTCTGTTTGTTCCGGCTAATCTCTGAAATGGCTGGACCGATTTTGACGGGACTTTTATTGTCAGGTAGCTGATATAATAAGGAGTAACTTAGGCTACATTTATTTTAGAAAAAATCTTTTATTTTAGTAAAATAAAGTTTTTGTTAAATTTCACGCGGACGAAGTCGCGGGCACAGCTAGTTTAATTATAAAATGTTAGCTGTTTCATGTTTATGATCCGACCTACACAGAAAACCAGTGCTAGTCCCCGGCACGGCGAAGGTCCATAAGCAATGGTGACCGCTTACCATCAGGCGGGCCTCGTTTGCCAGAGAAAGCAATAAAAAACAAAAACCTTACACCCATGTCCATTAGTTTGGGGTCACTGGATGACTGGGCCACTTCATTTGCAACTATTGTTATGTCTAAAAGAAACGAATTCAATAGATTTCAGCTTTCACTTTGAATTTACGTTTCGATATTAAAATTCATGTTATACGCGTATATTTGTGGGAGAAGATGGTACAGGGTCTTTTTATATGTCTCGTATATTTTGTAAAATTACCCCTATAATAATCGGCCTACAGTCTATTCATATAATTACTAATTAGTTTATAGTAATTCATGGGAAAACTCGAACTCATACACACCATCTCCTACTACAATATGTTGAACCCCTCCGGCCTCATGCGTTTAGCAGATTTAATATAAATGTTTCTATCGATGTGTACACGTGTTCGTTGGAGTATAGGATATGTATATCGTATGAGCTGGGTGTAACGAGAAGACTGAATGAAGTGTCGACATGTTCTATATCTATTAGGTTATAAGACTAGGGCGAGCGGCGAGTCCCGCGTCCCGTCGCGTCGCAGGAGGCGCGAGGGACGAGGGATGCGCGTGCTAGCGTTTCTGCTTTTTATAGTGTTTTGCATACTTGCTCTTATCTGGTTTAGTTCGTAAAGGACAGATGGTGATCGAGTATTCCTGTAAAAGTAACTAAGCACAGCGTTTGCGTCTGTTACAATAACGGGACCAAAGTTAAGTCGGAATTGTTTATGGTAACGGTGCGGTGCAAGAGCGGGCGGGCCCGGGCGGTGGTGCGAGCAGGCGCCAGCGACCCGCCGCGCCGCGCCGTCTCCACGCACTCTCCTCCTACATTTGTGAATCGGTACTGTTGTTAAACAATTTTCCATTCATATTGTTTACTTTTTTATCTAAATATGTATGTATATAAATATATCTATTATACATTGTTGTTTAAATAGAAATAAATATGTGTGAGTTGAATGCTCGTTTCATTTCGTCATCGCCCGGCACTGGTACTTGAGGATGAGATTACAAGGTTCAGGCTGTAGGAATAAAATGCACAAGTAACTGTTTTGATTTTTTATTATAAATGATAAAATTTGGAATACGTTACTCGTTAAAACGTAACATTAGATATTATTATGGTTAACAAAATGAGTGCGGACGCGTGCGCGAGCGCGTGCGTGCGTGCGCGCATGCGTGCGTGTTGCATGCGTGCGTCGCGCTCGCGCTCGCGGGCAGCGGCAACAGCGGCAACGACGTGTTGTAGCTATCATACAGCGCCACCGGGACCTCGTGCTTAACTTATTGCTCCAAACACGTAACGCGACAATAAACCTACACGCGAGGCGACCTCCACTCACCACTCGCCTGCGGTTCCACTTTCGAGGACACGAGTCTATCCTACTGTGAGATAATAACGATATTCACACTTTTTTCAAAATAATACAAGCAGATAAAGGCTGCTAATTTCGCAGTATAAAAAATTAAGTACACTTAATATGTTTGCATAATATGTTATGTATTATATCCAATAGTACGTAATACATCCATTTTTATTCGGTTTATACTTAGAAATGTGGTAGCGGAAATTTAGTGTTAGGTCATTACAAATATATTTTTATATGTAAATACCCTTAACAGAATATAAACATATTGTTCTTTCGCATTATTTTTATAGCCTGGATACAAAATCAATAATTCAATTAGTAACAACAAACTGCTGCAAAGAACACATAAATAGATTGTGATTTGTTTGCGAAGCTATAGTGCGGCATAAAACGTAGACTTACAAAATGATTTTCATAACTATAATTATTGATATTTGATGCTAATAATTATTTATTAAAGTATCTTTGGAGGAGACGTATAAGATTTTTTGGGAAATTGAAAGGTAAGAAAAACTAATGTTAATATAGAACCAGCTCTCTGTACACTTGTGCTTCAGAGATAGACTTAAGGCCAACGCAGACCTGGACGCAAAAGCAGATAAGTTTGAATATATTTTATTAATAAAATAAATCCCTTGCTATGCCGTCCCCGGTCCGCACTGGCCCTTAAGCATTACCATAAGGTTAAGCCATGAAAAATAGAAATTGTAAGAGACAGAGTTTTGTAAGTCTTTTGATTTATTAAACTGCTATCGAACAATCGTTATCATACGCTGTCGTCCAAAACGTAACATTCTTATTTTAATCTAATAGTTAATACCTATAAATATTATCCTAAATGTATTATCGTGTGTGCAAAACTGCAATACTTTAAAAAATGTTTAACATAGATCGAATCCTGCTCGCAGAAATAAATATTTAGGTGGAATATATTCACCAATATGGAACACATTTAATACTTGTCCGAATGGCATAACTCCCCAGACAAGTAATTTATTTTATAAGCACTTTGTGTCCTTAACATAAGGGTCAGGCATACAATGTGTAAAAATAACTGGCTGTAATTGCAATCAATACAGGCATAATATTCATCAATATAAAATTGAATATATCGAGCAGAGGCCAATTTATTGTCCACGGTTCCTTACTTTGAACAAAATGCATATTCATCATCATCATCATCATATCAGCCACAGGAAGTCCACTGCTGAACATAGGCCTCCCCCAATGATCTCCACAATGACCTGTTGGAAGCGGCCTGCATCCAGCGACTTCAAAAAAAATGCATATTAGAAAATATATTTTTGTGTGAACCTGCACTAGTGTATAATGGCGTCAGCGGCCATCAGTTCTCCGTACTAATCCGCTGGACCATATCCATCAATTTTGTTCTACTACGGATCTCCTCATCACTAATTTTATTTTAAATGCACATTTACTACAGATGTATGTATGACCAATTGTAATAATTGGTCTTGAATGTCATAAACAACTGAGTGGTATGACCTGTTTGTGCTTTGTTGCATCTAGTGTGCTGTGCAGCACGTGACTCGAATCTCGCCATCCCTGTCTAACAGAACATCAACGATTATTGCACACAAAATTCGTCCAATTCAACTAAAAATAAGAAGTGCTTTATTCAACTTGCGACCACCGGGGTAATTTTTTACACATTGTATGCAACAATAGGGAAAATACAGATAACAATATTATTGCCTGTTTCTTTGTTTAAGTATCATAATATTAATTCATTCTTGTAAGTTTAAAGACAATGATCAACATTGCACAAGTTGCGCAAAAACCTCGCGAGTGTCATATATCATTACGAATACACTACATCTAGACCGTTTGGCACGCGGAACTTGAAACCACGCCTCCGCGCAACGCACGCGCGGGACGGACGCTTTGGCACTTCTTTACATCACATCAATGTGACTCAACCGAATTATGGTGTCTACAACTTAGGAGGAAATATTAAATGTAACTTCGGGTAAGATATCATTAGAATATCACTTTCATAAGATGGAGTCGGCGGCGGTCCGCGCCACATGTCGCGGTTGTTCGGGAATCGACTGACGATACAATATGCGACCGCCGATGCTTTGTGCAGTACACGTGGACTTTCGTAGGTTTAACAAACGGCCAACGAGAACGGCCGACGCGCACCGACCCGCCGCGCCGGCCGACAACTCACTAACTACAAAGTCAATTGATTGATTTATCTAGCTACGATATCGTAAGAGCCTACAGTAATGGGGTTATCCTATAGAATTAAGAACACCTCGGTGTTAATCTAGTGCGCATTGTCCTGGCGAGTCGCGATATGTGTGTGCGTAGTGCGGGCGGGTATCAGAGCAGCACGTCCATGCGCGAGCCGCGCCGCAGCAGCCGCGCGCCGCCCTCGCCGCCCACCGCGTGGAACGACACCGTCACCAGCTGCTGCCCGAAGTTGGCCTCGAACCTGCACACCACCACGCGTCACTCACCACCTGCGCACGCGCACGTGCACGCTCACACGCACAAACACTCACTCGCTGGCGATGTTGACGTGCGGCGGGGACCCCACGGCGTTCTGCACCACCAGGAACAGCTTGGTGGCCAGCTCCAGCACGTGGCACGTGCGCACCACCACGTCGCCGCGCCGCCGCCACGCGCCCTCGCCCTGCAAGTGCACACGGTTATCGTTATTCAAATAATCTAGCAAATAATTATAAGCATAAAAATAGGTACTTTGTTTCTTGCATGATTCATAAAGTATGTAGCAACGAATTTAACCCTAACTATAAAACATTTTATATTGCACTAGTGGCCCGGCCCAGCTTCGCCTGGGTACAAATAGATTTCTGTACAATAATATGTATGTATTATACATATAAACCTTCGTCTTGAATCACGCTATCTATTAAAAAAACCGCATTAAAATCCAGTGCGTAGTTTTAAAGATTTAAACATACAATAGAACATAGGGACAGAGAAAGCGACTTTGTTTTATACTATGTAGTGATAAAACACGTAGGTAAACACCGAGCACAGTGCTAGTGAAATTGAGCCTGCGTATGAAGTCCAAAAAGAGAGAGTTAAGACGAAAATAAAAAGAAAAAAACACTGACCCCGAATAAACAGCCGGGCGCGTCCGGTGCGTCCCGCGAGGAGCACTGCGACAGCTCGTCCGCCGAGGTGTCCGCGCCCGCGCACTGCAACACAACGCTACCGTTAGCAGGAGCCGGGCGCACGCGGGCCGGCAACACAGCGACACAGCGACACGCACCGCGCGCACGTGCACCACCAGCAGCTCGTCGTCGAAGGGCGACAGCGACAGCCGGTACACGGCGTGCGCCGGCACGCGCCGCTTGAGGCGCAGCGAGCGCGGCTCCAGCAGCACCAGCGCGCCCGTCGAGACCACGGCCAGGCAGCGCGACACGCGCCCGCTGCTGCGCGCCACCTTGCCCACCACGTCCGCGAACACCACGTAGCGGTCCGCCGGGCCCGCGCCCAGCCCGCGCCGCCACGCCGCCGACGCGCGCAGCCGCACGTAGTCGCCCACGAACGGGTGCGCCACGCTGCGCGCGTAGTTCGCCTTGCGGTCCTTGAACAGCACGCTCGCCGTCACCTGCACGCACCGCACGCGACGCTGTTTATAAAACTCTCCACACATGTCGATCCCACTCCACGTGGAGATGTGACGTGACGCTCACCTTCTCTCGCATTCGATTCCTTGCTGTCTGGTCGAAGGCGGCCCGGTAGAGCCTGCAGCGCCAGGCGTGGTGCAGGCGGCGCAGCAGCGCGTCGGCGCGGGCCAGCAGGCGCGGCTGCGGGCAGGGCGGCCACGCGGCGCACGCGGGCGACAGCTGGCGCGCGGGCAGGCGCCGCCACAGCCGCTCCAGGTAGCGGCGCCGCACCCACGCGCACCACGCGCGCCATATCACGCGCGCCGCACGCTCGCGCTCGCCGCCCGATACTACCGACCCGCTCGGACCCGCCACCGCACCGCCGCCCACGACGACGCGTGCTTTCCGCCGCGCCTGCAGGAGTGCGACACACGCAACATATTGTATAAATGTTTCCATTAGGTTAATGATGATAATTCAACTGATAAGTTTCCAAAATGGGTATAACGACCGACCCGGTATGCTCGCCAGGCGCGTGAAATCACAGTTTGCGCGTGTCGTCGCCGGGCGGCGTTGCGTCGCGCACGATACCTGCGCCACGCACGCTGCACGCGTACCACTAGCTCCTCCACTCGCGCACTTCGCAGCGCTTCTAGTTCCCACACCTGTGAATATCATATTTACAGTCGCAATATATCTTAGAGACGCGCAATCAAATAGGATGAGTGGCACTCACGGTGCGCGGACTACGGATGAACACTCTGGTGCGTCCATAAGCGAACTCAGCGCTGGGGATGGGCAGCGTCCGCAGCAGCGCCCTCGCGGCGCGCACGGGGCAGTCGCGGGGCGCGGGGGAGGCGCGCGGCGACGCCTCCTCCGCGCGGGGGGCGACGCCCCGCAGCGGCCCGTAGCGCGCCAGCAGCGTGCGCGCGCACATGGACTCGCACCACCCCGCCCGCCGCAGCAGCGCCATGTCCATTATGCTGCAACACGCGACGCCGGTGAGGAGCTGGTTCACGGTAGAGAGAGCTACGAGACGAGGAGCACGGTGGTGAGCTCACCCCTGCGTGCGGATCTGGTGTCGCAGCAGCGGCGCGTCGAAGCGGTGCGGGCGCAGCGCGGCGTCGGCGCGCAGACAGCGCACGAGGCGCGGCGCGGCGAGGCGGCGCACGAGCGCGGCCACGAGCGCGCGCTGGCGGCACGCGAGCGCGGCGGGCCGGCGCGGGGACTGCCCGGCCGCGAACAGCGCCGCCAGCAGCGGCTCGCGCGCGCCCGCCAGCGCCGCGCCGCAGCGCCGACACACGGCGTCGCGGTTCTTGTCCACGATGCCGCGCGCGCTGTACGTCACCGCGCCGCCGAAGTGCGCCACTCTGACCATCGTACAGGATTATATAGCCCACACCGCCAAATACATAAAACATGCGTATGCTTTAGACATATCGAGCCCTTACCGTCAAATTATCGTAAGCGACACTTTTGTCAAAAATGCGTTTTTTATCGAAAGTACTATTTTAAGCCACAACGGACCCAAACCTGCCCAAACCTGTGGAAGAATTAGATATTTAAATGTATAAAAATAATTAATGTATATAAAATTTCAATTGAATTACACATTTCTTTTTAAAAATATTTAACAAAAACCTTCTCCTGTAAAATTTGTTTTTTGTCGGTTGCGCTAAAATGGCGGTAAAGGCTCGATATATTACTCTATCAGTATTACCAATGCAAAACAAAAAGTTAGGAGACAGCAAAAATTGGGATTCAGAAACTCACTGGAAACGATCAGGTGGCTGCACGAGCAGACGCGGGTGTCGACGCCGCTGTAGTCGCTGTAGGAACGCGCTGTCCGACCGCGCCTCACGCAGCGCGCCCAGCACGCTGTCCGGCCCCTGCAACCACCAGTTTCATTATTGACCTGACACAATGACACTGCATGTAGACACTAGACAGTGATGTGGGTGGGTACTGACCGCATCGAGCAGGTCGGCGTGCGCCTCGTGGTCGAAGTATCGCAGCGGGCGCCAGGCGAGTCCCTCGCGCGCGTACTCCTCCTGCTCGCGGCGCAGCGTGGCGGCGGTGACGGCGGCCTGCACGCGCTCGGCCGCGTAGTTGATGAGCAGCCGCTCCAGGTGGTTCCGCGCCAGGCGCTCGAACCCGTACGCGTCGAGGATGCCCAGCGAGCAGCGCTTGCCGGCGGCGCGCGGCTTCAGCGCCTCGTTGACGGCCGTGATGAGCCACGTGAACAGCCGCGAGTACAGCGCGCACACCACGCGGTCGCGCAGCGCGCTCGCCCACTCCGCGCTGCCCTCGTCCGCCTCGTCGCCTTCCTCCTCCGCAGGCGCCTCGCCCTCGCCCTCCGAGCACAAGCCCTCCTCGGCTTCCTCTGAATTCACAACGCACATTTACTACTAACCCACCAACTGTATCATATGACTATCTTATACGACTAGTACCAGCACTGACAAAAAACAAAGTACAATGATGAACTGACCGTCATCAGCTGGTGGTCGACGCGTGTCCCTCGGCGCGGCCAGGGCGGCGGCCAGCGCGTCTGCGTCCACGCCCACCAGCGCACACGCCTCCGTCAACTCTGCAGACAGACAACGAGTGAGCGGGAATTATCGACATGCTTATTGTATCCCGCTGTAACTGAAGTGTTCGCCACTCACCGTACTGATGATTGATGCGCACGCCGATGGTGCCGTCGATGTTGTGCTGCGGCTCGAACTGCACGTTGCCCAGCTTCAGCATGAAGGCCAGCAGCCGCAGTACCGCGCCGCACTCGCTACCGCTGAAGCCCAGCGTCGCCATCGCCGCCTGCGACCAATGGCTTCGATTTACAACTCAAACGTAACATTGAGAAAATGGGAATTTAAATATGGTGGTTAATTTCACCGCAATGTTTGTTTCTCCCGCCAAATAGCAGTGTAAACGCACCGTTTTGTTTCAGTTTGAAGGATATTTTAGCCAGAATAATTACTGGACATATTGAGACTTGACATCTTATGCCTCAGGATGGCGAGCACAATGTAATGCCGACAATAACTACTGTCACACTTCAGGCGAATGGCATACTTGTCTCACCAGTCAGCAGTCAGGTGTACATGACTGACAGTGTTCAAGATGTCATCGGTGGCGTACCTTAGTGAAGGCGAAGTGGTCCTTGTCCTGCGCGTGCGTGGGCTCGGGGTGCGGTGCGGGGGGTGCGGGGGGCGCGCGGCGCGGGGAGGCGCCGGCCGCCTGCTCCACCTCGCAGCGCAGGATGCGGTAGTGTTCCCACGCGCGCTGCAGGCGCAGGCGCTCTGACACACACACACAGACACACATACATACAAATTAACAATCGCACTAATACTTCCATCCTCGCCACCTATCACATCGTGGTACGGAACATAATAGACGAAATGTGGCCCTTGCACCTCTGCCTACCCCTTCTGGGAAAAAGGCGTGGGTTTATGTATGTTTGTATGTGAATATTTCCATCCCATTCTGGGTATTATGTCCAACAAAGGATTTTTTATGCCCTTGACTACAAGGAAGACAGCCTCTATGGTGCAATTGGTTAGACGCCGGTTGTGAAACGAGAGGCCACAGAGTTTACTATTAATATTTGTGTGAACTATAGGTATTTGTTTCAGATGATGATGTTTGTGAGACCTAAAAGTCTCTTAGTTTCTGATACCCACAACTAGGTTTAGAACTATGTATTTGACTGTTATGACTGTATAACTGCATATTACTACAACATCAGATGCAAGTTTTCGACTATTCTATATTTTATACATAACACATATTGCCCATATAAATGATCTTATACCAGATAACAATGCACTGACAATATATTTACGTATGTATTAAGTATTTACTTACTTAGCAGGTGTACATCTGCGCCGGCCAATAGCTGGTAAAGCACGTGGAAATTGCGCTCTCCCTCCGACACGCTGCATGCTCGATCCTGCATTCATATTATATTATTACAGGTGTTGGTGGAGACAAGATAACAGTTAACTCTGACAACTCACTGAGCATCAAAAACATTTGTTGTTATTTCATCAGAAAGAAAATGAGGTGTAATGTAAATTATTGAACTGAATGGTTTATGGGTTTTAGATTACAGACCTTTTATGATTGAAATAAAATGCTGTAAATAGTTTGATCTTGCTTGTTATTGAAAATTGATTAATGCTAAATGATAATGATATCCCATCAAAAACATCCTGTAAAAAAATTCCAAGTCTGGCAGCTCAGGTTTTCTACCGCAAAAGTTGTGAGATGCATGTAATACCAAGTTGATTAACTTATTTAGTCCTTGCTTAAGGGACCTTCTGTATAAAGTTGTTACGTAAGTTATTATCATATCAATATTAAACATTATTTACGTTGTAAATAAATAGATAGACTTGGCCAGCAGCATTATGTATAAATTGTACGATACATTATGTTTTCATGCAATGGCCTAAAGGTACCTATAACTTAAACTAGAAATTTTTTTCATACCAAGAATATTGTTTTCCAACCATATTTCATAAAAGCTGTAAAACTGCTTTAGAATTCCCTAACACATGTACATACACTCGCAGATAATTCCGCCATATTAAATTATGCAAAATAATAGTATAGTTAAAACTGTGTTTTTCATTTTAATTACCTTTTCCAATAGGTCTGCATGCACAGAAAAAATGCAATAATAAAATATTGTATGAAATACACCAAGAACTGATCGAAAAAAAAAATGTTTACTTACAGTGAGTTATGTGTCCACCAACTGGCTCTCCTTTGAAATCAAATTCTATCTCCAATAATTTCCCCTGAAAACATTAAATTCATTAAACAGTGCATTTATATGGCTTTATTCATAAACATTTTCAAACCTATTTTAGTTATTTATTGTTTTAATGTTCAGTATTGTTAACTAACATACTGTATATGAGTAATGACAGTAAGCTAAAGAACAAGATATTTATCACAGCGTCATTTAAAACAGAACATGTATCTTTGTACCAATACTTTATTAAACACACTATCTATTATTGTTATAAATCAAAAACAATTTTTCTTATAAAAACAAGCCAGTGCGGATAAATAATTATTTAACATACGAATCTGCTGGCGTTGTGATTGCGCGTGGTGGCTGCGTTTCCGAATGCCTCGAGCAGCGTGCCGGCGGCGGTGAGCGCGCCCGCCCGCTCGCCGCCGCCGCCGCCCGCCACCGCCGCGCACTGCAGGCACACGCGCGCCGCCTCCGTCTTACCCGACCCGCTCTCGCCTGCAACGCACGTAGTATCAACCCATATAAATATCATTCCAGGGCACTGACCTCCTCTACAATCGACAATACGACTGAGTCCTTGGACCATATAGTCCACCACGCTAGTCTAGTGCGGGTTGGCGGTCTTACTGTATCAGCCCATATACCTCCCACTGCAGGGCACAAAACCTCCTCTACAATCGAGAGTACGACTAAGAGTGCTTGGGCCATATAGTCCACCACGCTGGCCTAGTGGGGGTAGGCGGTCTAACTTTTCTTTATTCTTTATCAGCCCATATACGTTCCCCATTGCAGTGCACGGGCCTACTCTACAATCGAGAATACGATTAGTCTTACGATTGGTCTTATAAACCATAAAAATTCTTATATATGGCTATGATATGTAAGTTTTCTCACAATGTTTTCCTTCACCGTTTTAGTGTGTGGTGATTGACTATCAATAAATAAATAAATATAAATAATAAATAAATAAATATAAATAATAAATAAATAAATATAAATAATAATTTGTACTATATAGGTATAAACCAATGACTTTTTTCAGAGTTAAATATGCATATCAACACAGGAAAGCAATTTTGTCGTATCTCAAAAAATGCGTGTATGTGTTTTGTATATTATTTAATTGATGAAAAAAATACCGCATTGAATTTCCTCGTGAAAATGTAAGGTTTTATTTTAAAATGTTATTATTAAAGAAATGGTATTTCTAAGTATTCTAGTTTAGATATTAATCATTTTTTAAATATTTTTTTTTGTTTCTGGTGTAAAATTGCTTGTTTTGAGTTACCACCAAATCACTTCCCTGTGTTAATATATTCAATACAATTAATTATATGTTATGATCCCCAGCATGTGCTACAATGAGTTAAATTGATGTGTGAGGTCTGTTTCTTACCTGTTATGACAATGCACTGGCTTTCATTCCTGTCGCGAACCCACCGGTATGCTGTAGCAGTTATGGCATATCTGAAGAAATGCAAGAGCCATTATCCCATCATTGTTTGAAATCTGTATGGTGGCACATGCAATAGGGATCAGGTGCTTACATGTGGGGTGGGAGCGTGTAAGGCGGGCGCGCGAGGTAGGCGCGCACCAGCTCGGCTGAGTACAGTGGCAGCGGGCGGCACGGGTTCACCGATATCAGAGCGTTGCCAACATATGTCTGCAAGAAGCATCAAAACGTAAGAACGTGCAACAACTGTAACAGTGGCCAGTAAGCACGTGTGCGGGCTCTGGTACGCACGTAAATGATGTCCCGCTTGTAGCGCACGTGCAGGTTGTGCAGGAAGGTGTCCTCGGAGAGCGGCGCCAGCAGCACGGCGTCCGCCTGCCCCACCGCGTCCCCCTCCATGGCGCGCGCTCGCCGCCGCCGCACCCGTCACCGTACCATGCTCCCGCCGAAACCGCCACTGCTGTTGCCTCTGATACGGCTGCACAACACATTCTAAACTATTTCACAAATTAAAACATCGCATTAACAACTACATGGTGTTCTGGCCGAGCAACTAATAACCGAAATTTGATAAATGAAACATTTGTAAATCATATGATAAAATGCTAGAGTATGTACACAGGACACATTGCACCGTATCCAGTACTTACCCAACAATTACAAGTCAGAAGCTGAGTCGACTCCCTTACAATAATGATCTGAATCAACAGCAACGTGTGTAACGTAACAGAGTATGTAAATAATTAATTAAATAAATTTGTACTTGTAGAAAACCAACAGCAGACCTCGTGTACATAGTAATTGCGAATAGATTATGATTATTTTACCTTCGGTAACAATAAGATTCTTGAATTAAGTAACCTGTCTTAATTACATACATTATGTTTTGGTTTTTTAAATCACCTGTTCACTTAGTAGGAAACTGAATAAGCAAGATCGTGCATTACCTTAGTTTTAACTTCACATTTGTTAAATTAATTCTTATGATAACATTGTGTATTATAAATTACAATTTTTATATCAAATATTAGGCTCTTGATTGGATTGGATTTTATTTGACAATATGTGACAGAATAGTTCAGTGTTGCCCTCCTATGGTTTTTTTTTAAACCTTCTCCCATTTGTTGGGAAGGCAAAGAGTTCTTGCCCATACAGCCCTCATAGGGATAAATAAATTAAGTGAATTTGGAGTTTGGACTTTATGGCCGACGCAAGACGCGGACGTAAAATGTAGTTTGTCTCTGTAGTCTACATAATTTTTGTAGTTGTAGATTATACTTGACGGAAATAAAACCATGTGTTAACTAGTTTTTATGGTTTTTATAGAAATTTAGATTAAAAAATAATAATAATCCTTATTCCTTGTTCTCATCTGGCTGCTGGCGTGACTTTTGATAAGGCTGTATCAAAGAAAAATGACACTACGTTAGGCTGTATGACATAAGATAGCTTTCCAATTTTTATTCCTGGACAAGCGAATAGAAATAAAAAAGAAAAGCGTGGCAAATACAAATTGTGATTTGTAATTAATTTAGCTCTGTTCAATATAATTATTTGTCGCATTTCTCTTTACCTTTACTCAATATGAAGACAATATTTAATACAACCAAACGTAAAAAAATTCGTACTCGGAAATCTCTCAACGAAATAAGAAATAGATCACGGCGGCTAACCCACCCTGAATCAAAACCTACAAGGATTTCAGACGACAAGGGAAATAATCAAAGAAGGAATAATTTTGTAACATCAAATCGTCTAACGTTGGAAATGTTTCCTAATGCTGTTCGGTCTGAAACAGTTACCAGGTTTGGGAACGACGAGATTAATAAAAAGAAATTAATTCTTAACTTTAAGGATATTATACACGATAGAAGTGATTGCACGAAAGATGTATCGGAAGTTGATGAGGAAAGTAGTAATTCCGATAAGAGTATTCGAAGTATTTCTGATGGGAATGATTTGGATGATAAGAGTGACAGACACAGCAACAGTCTGGAGTTGCAAAGCCCTGATGTGGTGGGCAGTATACAAAGGGAGGAGTATTCATTGCAGTCGGCGCTTCACAATACGCTCGCATCCACCCCGTTGACATGTGCTACGTCACGCGTACACCATACGCATGAAAAGTACTACATTTATGAGGAATTTATGTCTGAAATATCAGTTTACATAAAACAAACAGTAACCAAATCATTGCTCAGTGACAACATCATAGAAAGACTTAAGAGTCATCTGTTTGCCATGCGTCTGCAGTCAAAGAACAGTGTGACAAACCTTAAACATAAACCTGCTTTGAATGTCATGAGAAATGTACACATCACAGATGCTGAACACTTGGTGGTAGAGGATCCCATGGATTACATTAGGTTCAGTTACTCTGCCCTGCACAACACTCCAAATTACCAAAGTGAATCTCATACCAATAGCTCCGAGTCTGTTGGCTCCATGATTGATATTCATTCAGTACTAAGCTCTTCATCAAGGACAGGCCTGTCTGATACACCTGAATACATATATTTTCCTCACAAATTAAATTAATCTCAATTTGTGTTGATGCAGGTATAATAAAATAAAAAACAATTGTATATCAGCTACGCTATGATTTATTATTAAAAATTTAGCTCAGAGAAACTTTTTCCAATTCGGTTATAAGATCCATATGTTTGAAGGTGTCTGGAGATGAAGAGAATGCATTCATAATCTTTATTTTGTCCTCATCTTTGTAGGTGTAATACATTTGGAACTGGTTTGCTAGGCACTGAGCCTCTTTTCCACTAAGAACATTCTGAAAACATTATATACAATGAATATTTGTAACATAACTTGTTAATATTCAGATAATTTAGTATAACAGACCTTGTCATACTCTCCTCTCATGAGTACAACTCCTTTTTCAGTTAGCTCTGGGTAGTGTACCATTGTGAGACACTCAGGAGCATTCTCTTTGTGTACCTGCAATACACACACACAATTTTATAGTACAGAAGATAGAACAATATGATTAGCATAACAGTTTATGTAATAAGATTCACCTGGTAAGCCAACAGAGGTGTAAAGTGCACAGAGTGCCCTTCATTCTGACTCACAAAAAACTCATATCCCTGTTCACGAGGCAGTGGAAACAGAAATAGAGGATGCTTTTTCATGTATTTCCATATGCAACTGTATGTTTCCGCTGGAATGGTAGCTGATATGACTTGTTTGTTTTTGTGATACTCCTCCCATATGGATTTGATTTCTTCAGCAGATTTGTCCATAACCAATTCCAGTTTGAATATGTCCGCCAGGCGCTTTTCTTGGCCAACAACAGGCTCAGTGAGTGGTGGCTTTGGTTTCAATGCGGATGAGAACTGGCTGTAAACAGGATTCAAACAGACTACATCAGGCTCATAAAAAAACAAAAATCCATACACAGATTTGAAATTACAATGTCGTATCTTCTCCTCTTACCTCGTATCAATAGTCGATGCGAATTTTTTTACACTCTGTTCTTTTGGTTTTTTTGATTGCAACTGTTTTTCAATCTTCTGTTTAAACTCTTCTGGGGAAACCTTTTGCAGCTCAGCAATCCGATCTGCATATTTTTCATAATATGGATTTATTTTTAGTTTTTCCATAGCCTCTTCCATGTTCACGGCACTTGTTTTGATGCAGCGCACACCTGAATAATTTATATATGTCAGGCGCTTCAGTAGATACCTAAGCTCTGCCGCCATCAAGGGTGCACTCACGAGTTGTATAATTCGAAAAATTACTTATCTAACAATCTCTTATATCACATTCACACCAACTCGGTCATCATAATATGACGTGATCAAAGGACGTGATTGACAGCTGCGTTCCTTTTTTTTTTTTTTTTTCTTTTCGTTCCGTAAGGAACCGGCTAAGATCCAAGACCATGCTGCCAAGTCGAAAGTCAGCTGCGTTCCACAGATGACAGATGTCAATTGTCAGTAAAATAAAAAATGACTAACCACTCAAACGTCCCGACCTCCAACTTTGACGTAAGCTGTCATTTTTATAGGAAAATACACTAGTAATGAAAAAGCGTCCTAAATTCAAAATATATTACAAAAAGCGTTATGAAAAAAATATATATAATGCTTGAATAAACTACCTTTAATCTTACATTGGCCAAAAATAAATTAGCAATAGGCATATTTAAAAAAAAAAAGACAAACTCGTGTGTTGTTTGAGAACAACGACGAGTGGTGCGCAGGAGTTTATAAAAATGTAAATATTGATTTGTAACTGTCTTATTGTTCTTATATAGTTTATTAAAAGATACCTTTACATTACTAATTATCAATTATCTAAAAATAAGCCATATTCGACGCGTGATTCGAAGTTTTTTAGACACGAAAGTAAATCAGGATCGTTGTTTGTCGGTTTTCATTAAATATTTCTGTGTCAATTCTATGAAAAAATGAAAAATAAAGTGTTAGAGATAGAAAACATATCATAAAGAATAATAAGAAGGTGCCATTTGATAATTGAGAATATATCAAAACAATTCAATATTTTAATTGATTTCCAGTATTCCGTAGAAAGTCGCGCGCCATATTTATTAAGATCAGTGTTAGCGTTCCAAAGATTTTGTTCAAACTAGAATGTGCAGTATGTTTGATGTTGGATGTGATTGTTATAAATTAAGTGTGATAAAGCCAATGATATGGTGATTTAAATTTTCAATATCAAAGAATTAATTTATTAATTCAGTTTAAATATTTCAATATTTCTTCTCCAAATATGCATCCAAACCGTGGAAAGACGAGTTGGATACATTCGAGCCAAAATCACAAGAGCTCGCCGAGGACAGGGTCAAATGGAATGACAAAGGGGAAGCCTTTGCCCAGCAGTGGGACACAATCTAGGCTATTAAAACAATATATATGTATATATACACGGAATGGAAACCGACATCAGGGACCGCAAACCGTAACGTACATTACAATAAGATAATAGATGCGCGACTGCGAATAATCCGAACATTGAAATGATCTACTATTAAGCCAAAAACAAATTATAAAATGCGGCTGCCGAACGCGGCTGAAGAGTGGTAATAATATTCAGGGTCTCTCGGACGCGGCGCGGCAGAATATTCAATTTTCTAAATATCTTCAGCTACGTCCATCAGCCGCATTTTATAAATTGTACCCGGCTTTACTAACGTAGTTATTCTGATATAAAACTAGTACATATTACAATTGGATAAATTTACTGAAATAAAAAAGAATAATAATAAAATGCATTTTTAATTTTAGGTTATCAACGGAAAAGCAAGAATGCTCGTGAGTGTTTTATTTTTTGATTTCAGTGATAGAGTGCATGCATAGTTTGTGTCAATTAAGCAAATAAAAAACCATCACTAGTGCTAAGAGTTAACTTGAACTATACATTGAGCGGGCAGTGCGGAAATGGGGGAGACCGAGGGCCGGGCAGAGGCAGAGGCAGAAGCCGAGGCAGAGGCAGAGGCAGAGGCACTATGCCGGGCTACTATGCCGGGCCAAATAAAAAAAAATACTAAATAAGTCGTACAAATCTTTAATTATTAATTTATAGGTTTGAAATTGTCAGTATTTATTCTTAAATATTTATTCATTGATTGTAATAATAATAATTGTATATTTTTATTTTGTTTTAATTTTCAACCACCACTTAACTACCCTTATTCGTAATTTTTAAATACTATTACAATTTTTGATTGTAATGGATTACGCTATACCTACCAGTACCTTTACCTATACAAATCTCGTCGTAATTAAGGATATTTTCTTAAAAATCTACCATAAACTATATTTTGGTTTCTAAACCAAACACTATGCAAAAGGATAACAGCTTTGCATGTCTCGATCGCTAAAATTTCATTAATGCAAAATCAATAAATACATTAAAAAACTAGGTATAACAATGTTAACATTTGATAGAACTAAGTCATTTATATTCCATTCATGTTATTACACGATAGTAATTTATTTATTGGCCCTGCGCTGTTTTAAACCGGCTAACATTTGTATCAAATATCGTCTGGACAAGAACTTACATGGGCGGCCATCTTTCAAGCTTTTTTGCACCAGTGTTACCAACTTAGTGGATTTTCCACAAAATCTGGTAGTTTGGTCCTGGTTGGGAAAAATTGCTTTTAGTGGATTTTAAATGGTTTGGGGGCTGGCGAATTATTGAAAAGCTGTCATTATCAATTCCGACACATCATTGTTTATTGAAAATATGATGTCATTTATTGTAATCAAATATCCAAATATATAATCAAATAAATAAATAAATACACCCAACAGTGACATTTATAGTCTCAACCCCACACAAAGAACTAGTCTTGTGTCGTGGGTATCAGGAACTACAACAGACTTTTCGGTCTCACAAACAGCCAGACCCGAAACAAATACCTCTACTTCACACAGATATTTGTTTCGGTGCGGGATTCGAACTCGAACAATATTATGTTAATATATTAATTAGGAAATAGGAATATTATTAATATAATTAGAATGTTTAAAAAATAAAAACAGAAATACAAACCGAAAATATGACTTCCTGACATCTATTGGCGAATAATGATGTGTTAAGCCATTCTATGTGTGCCCAGCATTAATTGTGTAACAGGGCCATCTACCGATAAATATAGAGGTACCCAGCGTTATTTGTGTAACAGCGCCATCATCTACTTGTTTTGGAACTGACAACCATGTGTTTTCCATTTTGAGCATGAAGATAGACCTCTATTTAATATATAGTAATGTACTCATTGACGTAAAATATATGGAGGGGGCGGAGAGTACGAAAAGTATTGTCACGAAAGTGGTCGGCGGACCAATGCAACGGTTGTGACGACACAACGCACCGGTCTGTAAGTCGTCGACAAATGCCTAATTGTATCGTCGTGGTTGCAATAAAGATGACCGAAAGTTCACAAAAAAAAGATAACATTCCTTATCACCACTAAGTAAAATTATACTACCTTAAATCAGTATAATATTTATTTTAGCATTATTGAATTTCATGGCCGCCATTGACGTAAAAATCCAACAGATGGCGCGATTTTTATAGACATATCTTTGACGTACTCAATGTACTGAAGGGCCTATCCTTAGTTTTTAAATCAATTAATGTACTCTGTGCGGTTCATATTTTTTAAGTTTTAACATGAAACTTTCGAGATACATTCCTTTTCTGCTGGTTTAGTTATTTTAACTCGGGTACACACCTACCTTTGCACACAATTTAAATCTTTTCATTGAATGACAATGGTGAGAATTGTTATTTTGATTTTTAATAAACACATATTTTCAGCACAAACCTCACAATTAAATAATATTTTCAAAAAATCAACAATCTTACTGCGTCTGCGCCCCGGGCCGTCATGTTGTTTACAATAGTGTTGAGTAGGACATGACTTGAAAAAGAGTTTGTAAGAGTAGCCTCATTTTTGTACCGAGCCAGTACAATGTCCCACTTCAATTGAAGTGAGGCGTACTGACACTTATTTATGGCTCTTAACTTTGCCTCACGGCTCACGTCAATGAAATGACTTTACAGACCAAGTAATACACCAAATATGAAGTAGTACACATTAAAAAGTTGAGCCGCTCTTACGTTTTGACGTCATGTACGGGACAAATGTACTGCCTCTTGTATGTCCTGCTCAACACTAGTTTACAACAACTTCGGAGTTCGGATAACAATTAACAAGTATTGTGAAATGCGTTGATAGATTTACTTGTATTTTCTTTTAGTGAATTTGCAGTGATTAATGTGCAGTGAATACGTGTATTAAACGTGCAGTGCAAGTGACGTCAAGGAAAAAATTGAATATTTGGAAAATAATACTTGTAACTTATAAGAAATCATTACTCATCAATTCAATAATCAAAAATGTAAATATTCTCTCCAAATATTTGTTTGATTTCTATGAATGTAACAATCACAAACAGTAGACATTTCGTAATTTTATAAATATGTAGGCTCCACACACAGACACACACACAGACACGTACACAGATACACACACATGACACACGACAATTTAATTTTTGTATTAGATACACAATTAGATAAATAACGGCACACCAACGCCCAAAGAGTATAATAATATATAGGAAACCAACGCCCCGGCTCGGCGGGCGCTCAGGTACTCGTGACGTCATCGGACCCGCGCCAACGCAGCCAGCCGAGCGGCCGCGCCTTTCAGTTTGCTCTGGCGAGTGGCGACGGGCACATTATCCGCGTCGCACCGTCGCGTCACCTAGCTTGCCTTGCCGCTCGCAATAGTTTCGGGATAATATTTCGTACCGCTTTGCTGTGAACCTTGCAAAACTATCGCTCCATCTCTTTCATAGTATGTGTATACTGTTATAGGGACTAAGCAGTGTGTAGATAATATTACTGTAATTACCTTACCTTACCTTAGTGAATAAGACTTAAGAACATGTAATCTGTGTGCCTCGGAATTAAATACTGCGTATGCTTGGTGTGAACTTTTATTTCGTCTACACCACAAATACATTCCTACAAATACATGTATTGTTGTTGCATCCTAATTAATTCAATTGAAAATGTTTATTATTATCTAAATTCATGTTTGTTCGATTTCGTTTTTTGTGTTTATTTACTACCCCTTCATATTAGTTTCATATAAATATTTAAATGAATAATGTGTCAAGTCAATGTACCAAATGTCAGAATTTTAATAAAATCTAATTTTATGTATGATGAAACATTTGTATTACTTATAACATAATACACATGCTTATGTAAATATAATCCAATATAAGAGGCTTTACATTTTTTCGTATCTTTGGTACCTCCGATTCAGGTACGCCCAGTTGGGAACCTTTGTAAAATTGTAGCTACGTAAGGCAAAAGTGTACTTTATTTCAACTTAAGATGTCATATTTGTAATAAACACATTTGTATATTTCGACGAATACTTTTGAATGTATAAATGAAATGAAATAAATAGTTGTTTATATCATTTGAAGGGTTTTATTTGTAATCTACACAAATACTAATATCTGAATTTGAAAAAAATTACATCAATTGCCATTATTTTAAAAAACCCAAGATGCACAGTTTCGAACAAAAGTAACACTCGAAACGTTATTCGAAACTGTCACCAAACACTCGACAATTCTAATATTATGTAGTTATAGTCACACTATAAACATATCTTTTGCAAATTCAACCTTACGCGGATTGTTTAAAGTTGTTTATACAAAGCAGTGTACAAAATGCAATAAAATTTTATGACCGACGTTAGTCGGTAGGACAAGGCATGGAATGGAGACGAATATCCTTTTTACTTTTATATGAAGATGAATTTGTATTTGTACTTTTATCTGAGCGTAGATATGTTTTGGGCAAGACATGACGTATATAAATCAATAGAACAAATATTTATGTGTAAAATGTAATAGGTATTTAATTTTCGATATATTCGGCTTAAAAAAATGTTCACGTCTTTGCTGGCTGATGATTCATGTCCATTCTCCGCATCGTATTGGGTCACGAGGAAACCTAAAATATAAATATTTATATATATTTTCCGAGCGTTTCCAGACCTTATCATCATCTGCCTAGCTAGATTATTCTGATTTATATTATTATACCCAGACAGTTGTTGCAAAAAAAACTGAATTCAAATCCCTTTTCAAGATGGCGGAAAATGCACATGCAGGAAATCTTGGTCGACAATTTGATCTTAAGCTTTTTTACCCTCGAAGTCATTAGCATGTCTCGAAACCATAAGTTGTGGCCTTATTATTAAATATAATAGTTATGAAAAAAAAAACGTCGAATTGACGTTCTTTTCTGCTTATGGCATTCGATTAAAAACGAATATTTATAACATATAAAGACTTGTTACAAAAATGTACACAAAAAAGTTCAAATTAATTAATAAAAAAAAAATAAAAACAGTAAAAAATTCGACTCCACTGAATACGATCACTTGGCAACATTAAATCGTAACCCGGAACTGGGAGTCACTAAGCAAACGCAAACTTAACAAAAATTGGTTATGTGATTATGGGTATATTTTTTTGGATTTTTATAAGATTAAAATAACTTTAAGTAGTAAAATATGGATATCAAAAGAAAGCTTATAGTATATACTTTATTTATAAATTGATTTTATTGGTATGTAATATGATTTAATGGGTGAAAACATGATTTGAAAATGAAATACCATTGAAATTCGATCTGTATAAAATTTTTATTATTTGTTTACAACACATTTGAATTATATTTGTACAATAATTGTCACATGTAATAATTCTGCATAGTTTTAGATACTTAAAGCTATTTTTTATTTCCCTGTAGCTAGAATAGGTACAAGGATATATTGCTTTATGTTTATGAATATTGAAAAGGCGGGAATCGGAAAATATCTGTCAAAATAAGTGACAGTGACGTGGACGTGTGAGTGGCTAAAGCAGTTATCACGTACAGCCGAGTATCATTTTAATTGCGGAGTTCATAGATTTTCAATAAAAATAATTTTAAGATTATTAAGAATAATATATATTCAGCCTATTGCCGTTCACTGCTGGACTTAGGCCAATTAAGGACAATAAACTGCACGAAAACATTGAAATATATTCACAGATCACTGATATATTACTACGTTTAAAAACGCTATTACATACAAATGTCTTGTTTGATTTTGGTAAAAGTAGTAACAAAATTGCTGCAGTTTGGAACAAATAATTAGTGGTCTACCCAAATCGCATAATCATGCAGCGCTAGACCGCTGTAAGGATGTAGTTTCCTCGCGATAAAAAGGTCGAATGAGCCGTGATGGCCTGTGGTTTGTACTAGTTGGTCTGTGCCTGTGGTGATGGCGCTTACCACTAGTCAGAGTACATTACTGTAGTATGAAACTTACGCGTTTTTTTTACCAGATAACAATCTCCTATGCAATAAAACCTAGCACCTATACTGCAGCTCAAGGGCGTCGCCAAAGGATTAACAAGATTATTTCAAGAAATCTAACACATGTTTAATATTTAACATGGGCCAAATACGAGGGAATTCAATACTTACTCAAACTTATACTGCAACACAAAAAAGTAGTGCAGCCAAGGGCGGATCCAGCTTTTACACCAGGGGATGGTCATATTATAGTCCATGTCAGATTTTACGCCAGGGGTGGTCATATAGTTCATGTCAGAACCCTGGGTCCGATTTCAATACTCCAGTTCGTAAAAATGACTTTTTAAAGTTTGTTATAGCCGTGATTTGTCAACACACACACTTTTTTACTTTATTTATCGACATACAAAGAATTAATTGTGCTTATAAATTTAATCAACAAGATAATTAATTAATTTTGTCAATCCGGAGCCTGGCCATGGAGGTTCATGACCCCCATGACCTCCCCACTGAATCAGCCCTTGAGTGGAGCCATAATATATAATTCATAATATAGGTAATATGTGACGCAGAGCTTACGTACGAACGAAATTATTAACAGCAGTTATCTTTAAACTATCTATCTTTAACAAGAGCTTAAATAGTTCTATCATGTATCATTACTAGGTCAGTACAATTCTATGCTACATTAGATAGAGATGGATATTTATATTTATCTTACCTAGCTATCTATTAATTTTTGCACCATTTTCATAACTCCCTATCTTTGTTAACTGAAAAATATAATGCATCGAAATATCTAATACAAGCTCTTGTTAAAGATAGATAGATTATAGAGAACGGCTGTTAGTAAATCCCATAGTTAGTATTAATCCATAGTGAATACTAAATTCTAAGGACCGTTAATTCTTTTTAAAACATTGCGCCGCGTTCGTTTCAATTCGAACCAGTAGTTCCTGAATAAACCCTTCAGCATCCTGCTTCATATATTCGTAATATAGATGTTTGTGCCTTTTTTTTATTTATTTTATATTGGCCTGGCATAGTGGCGGCATTGCACCTGATGGTAAGTGCCAATGCCGCCCAGGCAGAGTATCCATTGGCATCGGACGGCAGTCCCATGCCAATGGAAACAATTATGCCGGCCTGCTAAGGTACCTCTTCACACCACGGCGGAAGGACCCAGGATTGTAGGAAGGAGAGAACACGTGACACGGCAAACAATTCCACAGCCTGACGGTGCGGCACAAAAACGAATTCGAGAACCGTTTGGTTCGCGCCGGGATGGTGTGGACCGTCAAGCTATGGCTTCGCAAGCCAGCACGCGTGGTTCTGGTTAGGAATGGAGAGGAGGGGATCAAGTTGAACAATTCTTCAGAGCACTCACCGTAATACACGCTTAGAGAGGCGATATCCCTCCTGTGCCTATTTTTGGATACCCATGTCCCATTAAATTAGTCCCTCATTTTTTTTATTATTTAAAGCAGATAACTAAGTAGGCGTTTATTAATCAATAAATGAATCATTTTAAATAATTTTATTTACAGATACTTCACATCAAAAATAGCATTCCCATAGTGAATTTATTAATTTATTACAAGTAAATATAGCTTCCATTTTACACATTGGCACTTAGTTAATGGGGAAAAATGCCTTAAAATACTTTAAGTTCTTAAAAGTTGGTGACTTCTCGGCGCATGCGACTTCGAAGGTAATTCATTGGTTTCCAACATAAAAATTTTCTATGATCTTTTGCGTCCAAATGCGTTGTCATGTTTTTCTCAACACATTAGGAACAACTTTTCAGTGTTCATATTTTATTATACTGGACCTGTTTATCCTATAGATAACGAGTATAAATGCTTCTTGTTTATATTATGAAAATATGTCTTAAACATACATAAAGTTTTTTTTTTTTTATTAAATCGTTGTAATTTTCGCCACACGCCAATCGAGTTAAGATGAGTTATATTAAAATAACTGATGTTGATAATAAACGATAATCCAAAACGTGAGATGTATGAAGATATGTATGTTAATTCACAACAATATATTTTATGTGGTTTGTACTTTATACTAATACCAAGAAAATATCATACAATATTGTTTCAGTACTTGACAGACTGCTATCGATCGATTTTGTCTAATTACTTCACGATGATCATACAATACTACTATAAAAACCTTATACATATTTAAGTTTTCTGCTAGTTCAATGTATCATACCACAATTTGGATCTGAGCATACATTTACGCTTAAATTTCTATGGAATATCACTAACTAGTGGCACAATCACAAGTTTGTCGCATGAATTAAGAGAGCATAGTCGAGGCATTCTATGCTGAACTGGACAGAGAACATAATGAGAGCAGATTGTATGCCCCGCCTATAAGAGTAACAAATAAGTATTGCCTGATAAGTTCTGTATAGATTTCCACTGTATTTAGAACGTTGTAGAGTATATCAGGTGCGTCGCGGCGGCAGTTCAGGCGGCGTGATGGGCGCATGCGCGAGGTATGGATGCGCCAGGGCCGCCCGTGCCGGGACTCGCTCTTCAGGTTCGTATCTGAGCATGGCTTCGAAGAGTGCGCAGGCGTGTGTGTCGGCGCGCAGAGTGGCTGGCAGCAGCGTGCGCGCGGCGCGGGCGGGCCAGCGCGGGAAGGCGGCGCGGTAGTCGGGCAGCCGCCGCGCCGCCGGCCACAGCTCGCCGCCCGGCGTGCCCAGCGCGCGGAACACGCGGAACAGCTGGTCGATCTCGCTGTCTCCAGGGAATAGCGTGCGCCCGCTGGCCTGCACACATCGATTTATGAGTAATATTGTGCAAGAAATACTGCTATGGAATACGAAACTATATATTAAGCCTACTGAGTTTGTTTCGCCGGGTCTTCTCAGTCAGGGCCGCGTTAAACGAAGACGTGTCAGAAATAGTGGTAACAACTCCATTGAGTGCTATTCACGGGATATATTCAGAACTGGATCGCACCGCGTAGTTCCAGTGGTAATCTAAACCCACTGAGTTTATTTCGTAATAGTTGTGGTAAACAATGTCCACAGGTGATCGAATGGACTTTCTCTACACTTACCATTTCAGCGTAAATGCATGCTAGACTCCACACATCCACAGCAGTGGAATAGAACTTGGCTCCCAGCAATATTTCGGGCGCTCGGTACCACAGAGTGACAACCTCATGTGTGTATGCGCGGACGGGGATGCCGAAAGCTCTTGCGAGGCCAAAATCAGCTAACTTAATGTGTCCTTCGGCATCTACAAGTAGATTTTGCGGCTTGAGATCGCGGTGCAGCACGCGCTGAGCGTGACAGTAGGCTACACCTTCTAAAAGTTGCCGCAGATAACTCTGTAACAGAAATACATATACAGTGAAAAATAAACATAATTTGATAGAATTAAACAGATTCCGAAATTGAAATAAAAAGAGAGAAATAAAACTTATGTGTTAATAAATCTTAAAAGCCTGAGTACCTATACCAATTAGTTTTAGCTATCGCTTTTTATTACACTTTTAATGTCGGCAATTTTTCTTACAACTTATTTTTCTTTAATTTGTCTTGTTGTAATTAAAACTTTGTTAAGCCAACTAGGTACTCATTGTTCTTGTATTTTACACATCTATCTCAGGGGCGTGTAGAATCAGTTGCGGCGCGACGCCGCGTGGCGAGGCGTCCTGTTGCGACGTAGAAAGTGGATTTAAATATATATTCATGTTAAAAATATGTTTCTTTTTAAATGATATAATTTAATAATATCAACATTATTATATATTTGCAAAATTTGGTGGCACACTTTTGAAATTTGGCGGCACACAAAAGTGCCGCGGCACAGTGGTTGAGAATCACTGCCTTAAATAGTTCAAAGCCCAGACTAAGCATGCACAGTGACCCACATTGTGTTATAAGTATCAGAAAATGTGTTCACATATGAGGATTATTAATAACTTAATGTATGTATACAAGGTGGACTCAATGCCAGTGGCATTATATCCCATTTGATCTTCACTTATGTTATTGAACATAGATATTTTTTATTTTATTTGTGAAAGCAAACAATTGTACATTGTATAATATATCCAGCTATACAGTATGCTATAGGTAAATATACAATCCACAGCTTTTCCACTTATTATTAGCTTATATTAATAACAGTTTCGATGAGAATGAGTAAAAAATAATACTAATTAAAACATATTCTCGATTGTAGAGTAGGCCTGTGCCCTGCAGTGGGACGTATATGGGCTGATACAGATACAAAATTTAATATAATAATAATACCTTACCTTAACAAGATCTAAGGCAAGGGGTCCTTTAGTGAGATCCATTAGGCGTTTAAGATCCATGTGCAGGTACTCAAACACAAGATACAGTTTGTTTTCTGCAAGCAGAACATCTTGCAGTCTTACTACTGCTGGGTGGCATAGCTCTCGCAGAACAGATATCTCCCGCAATGCTGTAGATGGGACACCCTCTGGCTCACTGAAAATATCACAATAATATATGTATTAGGGTGGCATTCATTAATTATATGTTCATTAAGGATTGAAAAGCTTCCAAAATGTATGAATAATTTCTGGGCAAATGGCATTTTCTGTCTATTCAAATTTAAATTTAAAATATAATAAGTTTTATACTTGATATGGAGATCAGTAGGGGGTTCACTGTAGTTATTTATTTTTTACAAAGAAATACAAGACTTCATTTCGCCTGACAGTAAGTGATACAACTGCTTATGGACAGTAGAAAAACCAAACAACATAAATTACAAAGCAATGCTTGGCATTCCACTGCCTTTGCTTTCCTGGGCCATAAGATGCTCAATCACAATATGTTCAGTAGTTGCTCTAGATAAAAGAGTTTTCAAACCAGAACACAACAGTGCATTTACACAACTGTTTGATAGGAGAAAGAGAGATATTGCGATGGTACCTACAAAGGCGACCCCGTACATATGAGACCATCAGTATAACTGAATAGAAACTTTAAAACAATGAGGTTTACTAAATAGTATTGCTAAAACTTTTAAAGATCATCCATAAAAGCTTCTGCTTCTCATGAGGCAACGAGAAATTGAATTGTATTTACGAATTTATTTATTTACGAATAAAATCTTGGAAATTTTAACTTTCTCTCATGAGAGATAACCAAAACCTACAGCCTCAAACAACGCGATACTACCGACAACAACTAGAGTTTATATTCTCACTGAGTATTCCTGCAGAACCTTTGAGATTTATTAAGGTCATACGTAATACTCAAGTTTGATTTAAATTCCTTAAATTAATAACACAATACTGCGAAAGTTTCGCGCCAAAACTTACTTTTCTAGTTTAATTTTCTTAAGTGCTATTTCATTTCCTGTGACTGTATCTCGCGCTTTGTACACAACACCATATGTGCCTTCTCCGATCTTTTCGAAGTGTTGATAATTCTCCATTTAAAAACACTATAAACTTCAGTAAATCATTTAAACTTATTATAAATTAATCAGTCTTCACTGTTTAGATTTTTGACAGATTCTGAATGCACTGTGGAGTAGAGATGCGACGTATTCATTCGAATTTCGAAGTAAGGTGCGGCGCAGGGCGGCATGGCACCCTATGGCACCCTGATATGAGCAGAAAATATGTGCAAGTAACAGGTGCATGTTGGGTGCAAGCTAGTGGTCTATTCTTTGGAATATGGTAATACACTAGGTAAATATCATACGTCGATGCGCGAACATCGTGGAACACTACACATATAAATAATTGCATGGGAAAACAATCCACATCTTAATATAACATACAACCTTATTAGTGTAAAAAATACTTTGAACTTAAAAGTAATATTTTTTTATTTATATTATTTTGCCCCTTATTCATCGCGGAATGCGGAATTCCTAATTAGTCATTTTATAGACGCCGCACTGCGGCTAGTACACGAAAAGTTCACGACTCATACTAATGAAATACTTTCAAGTCTTTAAAAACCATATTTTTTGCCGTATTTTTACATACTCGTACTTAAAAGTCCGGCCTGGTACTTAATTTTGCAAGTATCTCATCTCTACTGTGCGCAACAAACAAGAAGCTTATACCCAAATGGAGATTGCATTCCGTATATAAAAGTGAAGCACAAAAATTTTACCTTGAATGACGTCGCTGATGCCTGCTATCCTTTTCTTTAGCGTAACAATGAATGAACTTCACGTGAACTTCATTCATTGTCACTCTAAAGAAAAGGATAGCAGGCAACAGCGATTGCATTCAAGGTCAAATTTTTGTGCTTGTGTTTTATACGTGATATATATTACTGGCCACTTCGGCTCATAGTTCATACTCTATTATTGTACTCTATAATCTATTTACTTTATACTTCATGTACTTTGTCATGTACCTAATGTTTTTAGTGGAATAAAGCCATATTTCTCTGTGGTATTATTTTCTGTCATTTATGTATCAATTTATTCCACTAAATTATTTCCAAGATGTCTGTTGGAAAGAAAATTGAAAATTCATTATCGCGGTATCTTCGCCCAGAGCGCTTCGACGAAGAACCGAGGAGTTCGGCTTCTGACTTGAAGTGGAAGCATTGGCGTTCCACATTTGAAAATTTTCTAGCCGAAGAATGCGCTGACATTCCGGATGAAAAGAAATTAAAACTATTGATAAATCACCTCTCACCATCAATATTCTGCTATATACAAGCATGTGAAACTTACAACGATGCAATTACAGTATTACAAGGTATTTACATAAAGCCTAGAAATATAATATTAGCTAGACATCTACTCACAAACCGCAAACAAAGAACAGATGAATCAATAAAAGACTATGTCCAAGCTCTAAAAATACTTGCGCTTGAATGTGATTTCAAAAATGTTACTGCTCAAGAACACAAAAGCGAAGCGACACGCGGTGCATTTATTGCGGGAATTAGATCACAAAAAATTAGAGAGAGATTACTTGAAAAATTAAATCTGAGTTTAGAAGAAGCTGTTGATGTGGCTATTTCTCTTGAGAATGCTGAGAATAACAATCAAGCTTTTACTGGTGAGAATTCCACTTCCATGCCGTTGAATCTTAATGCTGCATCTAATTCCGGGAAAAACGCACCAGTTACTTCCACAAATTTTCATCCCATTCCAAAACGTCGATGTTTCTTTTGCGGAGGTAACGTACACCAACGTACCAGTTGCCCAGCAGTAAATAAAATTTGCCAGCTATGTTCTAAAAAGGGGCATTTTGCAAACGTGTGCAGATCTGGACCAGCACAAAGAGCAAACGCGATAATAGAAGATGATGTCCAACAAGAGGGTTGTAACGACACAGTATCTGCCATATCTGCGGCATCTCAAAACAGTTTAAGAAAGGCTACAGTACATATTACTGTTAATGGTTACAATGCTGAAGCCTTAATCGATACTGGCAGCTCTGTTAGTTTTATTGACAGGAATTTAGCACAAATACTGAAGATAAAAGCTAATCCATGTAACCAAGCTGTCACATTAGCATCTCTTAATCATATATCCTTTGTCCAAGGAGTCTGTCAAGCAAATATTGCACTCGGAAAACATATTTACAAATGTCAACAATTATTAATTGTGAACAATCTTTGTTCCGATGTTATTATTGGTCACGATATATTAAGAAAACACTCTTCGTTACAACTAAATTTTGGCGGAACGGATGAACCATTAGAAATTTGTAATGTCATGGAGGCGTTATTACCACCTGTATCACTGTTCACCAATCTAACATCGAACATAAAGCCCATTGCAATTCGTTCAAGAAGCCACAGTCAAGAAGACAAAATATTTATAACCAATGAGATCTCCAAGCTTCTTAGTCAGGGAATTATTGAGCCTAGTATTTCACCTTGGCGGGCACAAGTGTTGATTGCAGGTGGAGGCCATCATAAAAAGAGACTAGTAATAGATTATTCGCAAACAATAAACAAATTTACAGAACTTGACGCTTTTCCACTTCCTAAAATCGAAACTATTGTTTCGGAAGTGGCTAAATTCAATTATTTTAGCCAAATCGATTTAAAAAGCGCTTATCATCAAGTACCTATAGTGAAGAAAGAAAAACTTTGTACAGCATTTGAAGCAAATGGTAAATTGTACCAATTTACTAGGATTCCATTTGGAGTAACAAATGGTGTGGCAGCATTCCAGCGCACTATGAATTATATTGTAGAACAAGGGAATCTGAAAGGAGTATTCACGTATCTTGACGACGTTACTGTTTGCGGGAAGACGAAACAAGAGCACGATGATAATTTATCAAAATTTATGGAAGCAGTAAGTAACTATAATCTTACATTGAACGAGCAAAAATGTGTATATAATCAAGTTACTATAAGCCTTCTGGGCTATACGATACAAAATAACAAGATCAAACCAGATGAAAGTCGATTAAAGCCATTGTTGAATCTACCGGCACCTGAAAATGCCGCAGCATTAAAACGAGCGTTAGGACTTTTCGCTCATTATTCAAGATGGATACAAAACTTTTCAGAAAGAATTAAGCCACTTCTTTCTATAAATACTTTTCCGCTTTTAGATGAAGCTATAACTATATTTAATGGACTAAAAAAAGATATAGCTAAGGCAACTTTATTCGCCATTGACGAAAGTGCTACATTTGTTGTAGAAACAGATGCGTCTGAAAACGCGCTAGCGGCTACTTTAACACAAAAAGGCCAACCAGTTGCATTTTTTTCTCGCACTTTAACTGACTCAGAAAGACGACAGTCTTCGATTGAAAAGGAAGCTGCTGCTATTGTTGAATCTCTTCGTAAATGGCGCCATTATCTTAGATCACGACATTTTTTACTTATAACAGACCAAAAATCGGTGTCTTTCATGTTTAGCAAACACTCAAGTAAAATAAAAAATGAAAAAATTGAGCGTTGGAGATTAGAATTATCCTGTTATAGGTATGATATAATTTATCGTCCGGGCAAGGAGAACAAAGCTGCCGACGCTTTGTCTCGAGTGTGCGCACATATGGACATAAGCAATCTTAAACATTTGCATGAAAATTTATGTCACCCAGGAATAATACGAATGAATCACTGGGTACGATCAAAGAATCTTCCGTATTCAATTAACGACATCCGTCAAATGACAGCTAATTGTCGAGTATGCTCTGAAATCAAACCGAGATTCGCGCAGTCAAATGGACAACTTATTAAAGCGACAGCATGCTTTGAAAGACTTAACATTGATTTCAAAGGACCATTACCATCTAAAACGCAGAACAAATATATATTGTCCATAATCGATGAATTCAGTCGCTTTCCTTTCGCCTTTGCCTGTAAAGATATGACTGCAAGCACTGTCATTAAATGCCTTAATGAAGTTTTTTTCATATTCGGGACACCAGCCTACATACACTCAGATAGAGGAACTTCGTTTATGTCGCAAGAACTTACAAAGTATCTCGTTTCTCTAGGCATAGCCTGTAGTAGAACGACGCCTTATAACCCTCAAGGAAATGGCCAAGTGGAACGTTTAAATGGAACATTATGGAAGACTATTCAATTAAGTCTGAGAAACAAATGTTTAGATATTACAGAATGGGAAAGAGTTTTACCATTAGCGTTACATTCGATTAGGTCACTGTTGTGTACTACTACCAACATGACACCACATGAACGAATGTTTAGTCATTCAAGAAGAAGCCCAAACGGAATATCTCTGCCTGCGTGGTTGATCAACCCAGGTCCAATCTTAATTAAAAAAAATGCTAGGAATACAAAATTTGATCCTGTTGTTGAAGAAGGTGAACTGCTACAAAGTAATCCAAATTACTCTTATGTCAGATACTCAGATGGAAGAGAAGGAACAATATCAAACAGGCATCTAGCACCACTACCATCTTCAGATGAAAATGATTTTGAGCCAATTGTTACTAATAATACTGAGTCTCCTGAATCTATGGTTAATGAAACTGCAACTCCATCAACGCCTGATGATAACGTTCCTGACCCTGCTATAATAAATAATTATGGAACTCCTGAACCTATGGTTGAAGATCAGAGAGGTGATGTCAGGCGTTCCGCGCGCCTCAAACGTCCACCCAAGCACTTTAAGGATTACATTTTAGGGGAGGGTGAATGATATATATTACTGGCCACTTCGGCTCATAGTTCATACTCTATTATTGTACTCTATAATCTATTTACTTTATACTTCATGTACTTTGTCATGTACCTAATGTTTTTAGTGGAATAAAGCCATATTTCTCTGTGGTATTATTTTCTGTCATTTATGTATCAATACGGAATGCAATCTCCACTTGGGTATAAGCTTCTTGGCAACAAAGCACATTGCAACTGTCATTTTCAAAGAGTTAGTAGTGATGTTTATGTAGTTTTCCTAAAAATACTATTTTGCGATAAAAAAAATCAAAATTGATATATAACAGAAAAATTAAATTATATAGCTTTATTGGAGCGTGTATATCTTAAAATGTATGTTCTCCTTTTTTATTCTTGCTTAATTCATTAATAAAGTAAATGTACACACTATATAATTCTTCACGATGTGTTTAAATCAAATAGCTGCTTTTTAACGAAAAATATTTTTTGGGTTAATGCATTAGAATGATTAGAATAGTAGCCAATCGGAATGAAGCTAAGAGATTGTAGACATTAAAAAAAGTAGTTCAGTTCAAAAAAGCATATGTTTTTTAACTTTTCTTGTTATCTACAATAGAATTTGTACACATAATAAATCTCAAAATATAAACATTCTAATTAGTCGATTTTTTTTTAGCATAACAACGCCACGGCTTGTTGCAATGGTTGTCAACTGTGGTTGTCAAAGTCAGATTTTTTGGACGATAAACTGAAAACAAAACAGCATTGCAATTTTATAACCATTTATATTGTTTAAAATTGTTCCTCATTGCCTAAACCTGTAAAATGTCTATCGAAATAGAATCAGCAGAGTATGTATTATGGCATTTCCTCATTACACTTGTTGTAGATAATTTGTGATTACATACACGGCCGTGCTCAGAACACAGAAGTCTTGAATAAACTTAAACTTGATGGTTTCAGCGTGATCCGGCTCATACAGCAGTACTTGAAGGAATCTAATTTGACGAAGACTTTACAAACTTTGCAGGTAAGATTGCCGTGCGCCGTTCACCCGACAAATTTGGATCAGAACTTACTTAATTTTGCCCAGTTTACGTATGAATGCCTTCATTACTTTTAAGTATTAACTCCTAAATAAAGTTAATGATGGTAACTTTGTATGCTAAGTAAAACTAACTATGTAAGAGGCATTAACAAGGACTTTCAATGAAAAGTACTATTGTATTTCTAATTCAAGAAATCTCATTTGACATTTCATACTTTTATCATAAATAACTTTG
Source organism: Hyles euphorbiae (assembly GCA_023078785.2). NCBI lineage: Eukaryota > Metazoa > Arthropoda > Insecta > Lepidoptera > Sphingidae > Hyles > Hyles euphorbiae. The sequence continues at coordinate 1,152,360 of CM041034.1, forward strand.
TGAAGACGTAACTCACACAATTTCAATAAAACTTTCCGTAAAACCATAGAATTATGAAGCTATTCTTATTTTATTACAGGATTTACAATCCATAATAACTAAATTTAAATATAAATCCTTTAAATAAAGCAAAACAACCATTTTAAACAACATACTTTTTTACTAGACGTCATTACAAAGTCACGTCGTTAGGTCTTCCGTGTGTAGAGTTGAGACTATGCAAACGGATTTGTATACGCATAATCGGTAAAAATATAGAAATAATCGAGCAATTTTAATCCAGTTGTTTTCTAATTTTAAAAAGTACTGAATTATCAGCTAATAACAAGCATACTATCACCGAACAACCATCAGTAAATAATGTAATAATAATTTTAATAAAAGGCAATAATTTAACAATTTAATAATTTAACAAATAATTTTGTGTATGTGGTGGCCTGTTGGTAAACGGACTGCTGAGACGCGGCTGCCCACATGTTCACGGTGGTCGCGGGTTCGAATCTCAGGGCAGACCTCTGACTTTTCGAAGTCATGTGTGTATTGATAATCAGTCACCACGCACTAAAACGGTGAAGGAAAACATCGTGAGGAAACCTGCATACCATAGCGATTTATAAGAATTTCTATGGTATGTAAGTCCGCCAACCCGCACTAGGCCAGCGTGGTGGACTATATGGCCTAACCACTCTCAATCGTATCCTCGATTGTATAGTAGGCCCGTGTCCTACAGTGGGGCGTATGTGGGCTGATACAGAACAATAATTATTCATTTAAACATGTAGCGATGGTACTTCAAAAACGTAGATAAAAATCGTGATGCATCATCTTTTTCTATCCCACATCTAGTACTAATTGTGACAGCTTGGAATGCGCACGAATTATTAGTGAAAAATATATATGTACAAAGAATAAATATTGTAAGGAATGATAATATCGAACCGTTGGCGTCAAAATAAATTGGAAATTCCGAAAAAAAAAACGTGTCACAAAAAATTGCCATTTCGACTCAGTGGGCCGGGCCGCTAGTAATAAATAAATCATTGCTTTTGTTCCTTAATACTAAAGTGACTTATGCAATTGTGGATGTCTCATTAGGATAAAGATGTTCATAAAAAAAACGAAATAATGTAAACTAAAAATATAAACTGTAATCGATTAAGAAATACAAACAAATAGTATCGTTATCTCGTTAATAATCGGATATTGTACTAACCGATTTATTTGACATCATCCCTATTTCACAATTTTGAGATATGTCAAATGGAACTTTTATAATTAGATAGATAGTAGAGGAACTCATAAGAGCTCTGTATTGTCCAAATTGTGGTAAAATATATGATGTCGTTGATAGGCGGAGTCAAATAATACATGTGAAGACAAGAGAGTTGTAACTATTTTATTTAATCAATGAAATTAGATTTGAATACTGTGTTTTGTAATAGAAGCAAACAAACTTAATAACAAACACAAGAACAGGAGTATTGGAGTTATTTTGTCAACAATTAACACTGATAAATTTTATCTTTTGGTCAAATTAAATCAATAAATTTGGTTTTGTAAAAAATAGCTTGTTGGGTTCCTATAAAAGAGAGTAAGCATGTGTATAATAAAAGAGGCATAATACTATATTAATTTATTTAAAATTTCCACAAACGGTAGTCTAGTTTTTATCATCAATATCACATATTTATTAATAATTGTGCACAAAAATATTAATAAATAATCTGACTTTACCGTAATTATGCAAGAAAAAGGGAAAAGGAAGAAAACTGGGAGAACACTACATATAAGTACAATAACTATTATAATCTTTTACAATCTGGTGGGTTATACTTGTAAATATTACAAAATGTTATTGATTTCTTAAATATAACTCTTAAAAATTATAAACAATCAAAATAATAAAAATATATTTTATGTAATCAGGAGGAGACTGGGGTTTCTTTAAACACAGTGGACAGTGTGGATGGATTCTGTGCGGACATCAACAATGGCCACTGGGACACAGTATTAAAAGCCACTGCATCGCTGAAATTGCCCGACAAGAAGCTCATGGACCTTTATGAGCAAGTGGTTTTGGAGTTAATTGAGCTGCGCGAGTTGGGTGCCGCACGATCCCTGCTGCGCCAGACGCACCCGTGTCTCCTCATGAAGCAGCAGGAGACAGACCGTTATATACATCTTGGTATGTACATATCTTTCGAAATAAATATTATTAGTGTCATTTTTTATGAGGTTTTTAAATTTAAGAACCTACAATACTCTCTATTATTTGTTTTCGTGAGTCTTCTTGATTCCATTTCTACAATCCAAGTCATAAATTACATCTGTATGTTTACCCACATTAAGTTCAAGTATGATGTAGAAAGATTAAATACCCATAGACATATTATTTATCATATAATCTGCAGCTTGTAGGATCCCACAGGCCTGTTTCGTATTATGCCATTTTTGTCTCGTTTTGTCAACCTCCATGTTCGATCCCCGCAGCGAGAAAAATGATTGTGCAGCCCAGTATAATTCCGGCAAATTTCAGTCTGGGTGTTTGTGAGACCGAAAAGTTCTTTGTAGTTCCTGATACGCTCAACACAAGACTCGATTTTAGTGTGCAGTCAGGACTATGTATGTCTCTGTTAGGTGTTATAATTATTATTATTATCATCCATATACTGGCCCCATTACTGGGTATAAGCCTGTCTCACATTATTCTCTATCTTTTGTCAGTGTAAATATAATGAATCCAAAGCAGTACTTTATCATAAGCAGGGAAATGCCACATATGGCATGGCCGTAACTAATTATCTCATGGTATCCAACAGAGAACCTGCTAACTCGATCATACTTCGACCCTCGCGAGGCGTACGGCAGCGGCGGCGGCAAGGAGCGTCGTCGCGCTGCGATCGCGGCGGCGCTGGCGGGCGAGGTGTCCGTGGTGCCCTCCTCGAGGCTGCTGGCGCTGCTGGGGCAAGCGCTCAAGTGGCAGCAGCATCAGGGACTACTGCCGCCCGGTTGGTATACTATATTGGTGACTTGTAATATATCAATAGGATTTTATGCAGTGGGAGTGTTTATAACCAAATATTGATTTAATTAGGCCAGCGTTTACAATGATAGCATAAATTTGATTTGATCCCCAACTCTCTATTCCTAAAAAGTCAGTCCGTCAACCGCGGACAGCGCGCACGCTTTACTACACCTCTAACTACGTTACAATACGACCAGTGGTTCTAAACATTTTCTCAACTTTACTACTTTGGTATTTTTGCACATTAACGCGATGTTCAGATGCAAAGGCTGCGATGTCGAGGCTGTGGATGGAGTGCAGTGTTCTACATGTATGGGCAACTTTGATTACAACTGCGCTGGTATAACAGAAACTGGATATCGTCGGTTGGGTGACAACAGGAAGGCGACATGGAAGTGTCCTGCGTGCAAGAAAGCATCGGTCCAATTGCCTGCTACAGTGGGTACTAAATCTTCTTCCACTACTGACATTGATGCTGTCCTTGTTGAACTTAAACTACTCTCTCAGCAAATTTCCATCCTCCCAGCCCTGGAAGAAAGCGTTAAAAGTATTAAATCCCAATTAGCTGACCTCAAGACGATTAAACCTGAATTTGCGGACATAAAGTCCTCAATTGATTTCGTTGATCACAGAATAGCATCGCTTTCTGACAGAATAGTGGAAATGGAAAAGGATATACAAACCCTTCAAAAGACGAAGACAGACGTAGAACATCTTCAGTCGCGTGTTCTAACCCTGGAGAGTCAACTTCGTGAGAATGATCAGAGATCGAGGCTTAACAATATTGAAATAAGAGGAGTTCCGTTATCAACATCTGAAAATCTTTTCGATGTCGTGGCTAAGATCGGAGCGCATATAAAACACCCAATACCAAAGGAACAAATAAATTACGTGGCCAGAGTTCCAATGAGAAATGATAAAAAGAATAAAACAATAGTTGTGGCAATTCATAGCAGATACATCAAGGATGAATTCGTGAGTGCGGCGAGAAAGTGTAATATTACTTCTGGTGACTTGGGCTTAAAGGGAGATGTCAAAATATTTGTAAATGATCATTTGACGGTGGAGAATAAGATGCTTCTAAGTAAGACCAAAACCTTGGCTAAAGAGCGGGGGTTTATGTACACATGGGTTACAGGCTGCAAAATACGCGTCCGGAAAAATACGACCTCTCCTGTCATCGTAATTCAGTCGGAATCGGATTTAAAAAAGTTATAACCTTTCTAGAGTGGTATTATGTTCTAATTAAAAATATCAAATTATCTTTTTCATATATTCGCTTCCAATTGTTTGCAACCGCTGCCTTGCTTGTGCGTCGCTTTGTTCTCTTATCGCTTTTACCCACATCGTATAATTGTGCATTTATTCGCTACCGTAAATGTTTGCTTGTTCTTAAATGTTTGCTTGTTTTTATTAAGAATGTTATCTCCTGTTTACTATCCATAGTTTTTACAATACCTACATATTTGTGCTATACTTTACTTATTCTTACTGCCACATTCTACGTGTATACATTTAGCTATTAATTTATCCTTTGAAAATGATTAGTATTTATTATCAGAACGTCCGTGGCTTGCGAACTAAAAGTGTAGTATTTTATAGAAATGTGTGTTTGTGTGCTTATGATGTGGTATGTCTTACGGAGACATGGCTAAACGATTCAATATTAGACAGTGAATTATTTGACGATCGGTATTTGGTGTGGAGATCTGACAGAAATTATATGACTACAAGACAGAACAAAGGAGGTGGTGTTTTAATCGCGGTTCGCCGTGAACTTACGGCTGAGAGTTCAAGTGAGTGGTCTTCGTCGGCTGAGGACTTGTGGGTTACAATTAGGTTGCACAAAAGGAGCCAGGTAGGTACACATTCTCATACGATACACATATGCACAGTATACATATGTAACGAGAACATGGGTAATTCTATTAATGCTCAACGAGAAAATTTTGTTAAAAACTTGTCAAATGTAATATTATTAAATCCCTTAGATAAATTCATAATACTGGGTGACTTTAATTTACCTAATATTTTATGGTCACCTAGTAGTGACGGATTATCCTTTTCCCCTAGTAATATACTAGGTGCGCATCAGTTAGATATTTTTGACGAATTAAACACTTGTAATTTGCTGCAATATAACTCATTCCCGAATGTGAATGATCGTGTGTTAGACTTGATTTTTGCTAATCATGATATATCTATTAGATCATGTGATTTCCCTTTAGTAGCAGAAGACCCTCAACACAAGTCTATTATTTGTGAGGCCGATTTTGTACAATACAACACTATCAAACCATTACCATACACAAAATTCTTTTATCACGACGGTGATTACGATTCATTTTGCGCGGATCTCGATGCTATAGACTGGATTGCGAATCTAAACAATAAACCGCTAAACAATGCCGTTTCTTTTATGTACCACAGCCTATATAAATTACGTGATCAATATATATCATCGAAAATAATTACACCGGCCACTAAATATCCTGCTTGGTATAATAAAGCTTTAATAAAAATGTTGAAAGAAAAACACAAATACCACCGTAAATACAAAACATATAAGAACATGAGCGACTATACATCATACTTAATTTTAAAAGAACGTGCTAAAAGTCTAGAAAATGAGTGCTATCAGTCATATATAAATATTATTGAAAATCGTATTCAAAGCGATCCGCGCGCTTTCTGGTCTTACGTTAAGACAAAAAAACATTCGCATGCTTATCCCTCACTACTTCACTACCAGAATCGTTCATCAGACCAAGGCGATGAGATCGCGAACATGTTTGGAGAATATTTTCACTCCACTTTCTTAAAGGAAAGTAATACTGAGTCATGTACTCCAGGTGACACGTTCGTACATTCTACCTCAACAGCAGACATAAGTAATGTGGAAGTAGCAATTGATGAAGTTCACAAACTCTTTAAAAACCTCGACCTCAATAAGTCTGCTGGGCCTGACGGCATACCTCCCTTTCTTATTGTGACATGTGCTAGGAGTCTAACCTTACCTCTTTCCATTCTTTATCGCCGCTCGCTTAATGAAGGGATAGTACCTGACATCTGGAAGCATGCTTACATTACGCCAATTCACAAAAAGGGTCTAAAGACTAAAATTGAAAATTATAGACCAATCTCTAAACTGTGCCTTTTTGCAAAAGTTCTTGAGAAAATTATCCACCTACAACTATACGCGGCTATCAAGCAAGACCTCAACCCTTATCAACATGGCTTCGTCACGGGCAAGTCCACTACTTCAAACCTGCTCCTTTGTAATGAGTTCATATCACAACACATGTCTGAACTATGTCAAGTTGATGTAATCTTTACTGATTTCACGAAGTGCTTCGACAGAATTGATCACAAGACACTATTAAAAAAGCTACAAGTAATTGGAATTAGAGGTAATCTATACCGTTGGTTTTCATCATACGTTCATAATAGATGCCAAACAGTAGTACTTAATGGCTATACGTCTTCTCCTATGTGTATTCCCTCGGGAGTGCCTCAGGGATCACTATTGGGCCCTCTTTTATTTCTCATATTTATTAATGACGTCCATTTATACTTCTATCACTCAAAAATTCTTCTTTACGCGGACGATATGAAAATTCTCAGTGTCATACGTACTACGGAAGATACGTTACGTTTACAAAATGACCTTGACAGATTTCAAGCATACTGCTCCATTAATAAATTGGATCTGAACGTATCAAAGTGCTATGTAAATTCCTACACACGTAAAACCAATGTAATTAATTTTGATTATACTTTTAATAATAAAATTTTGTCTAGAATTAACTCTATTTGCGATTTAGGCGTCACTTTCGACAATAAACTCTTATTTGACCAACACGTGGATAACATTGTTAAAAAGGCTTCTCGAGCACTAGGATTTGTCCTCAGGTTATCATCTGAATTTAGCAACATTAAGACTATCAAAATACTATACTGCTCATACGTTCGCAGTCACTTGGAGTATGCCTCTCAGGTATGGAATCCACGATATGACACATACATTAACCGGATTGAAGGTATTCAGAAACGTTTTTTGCGATTTCTACAGTTTAAAGCAAATATATACCTCCCAGATTATATTAAAAGGTGTCGAAAATTCCATTTTCTACCTCTCAAGCAACGTCGAGATATTGCTGATTTATGCTACCTTATGAAGGTGGCGAATGGGAAGGTAGACTGTCCAGAACTGTTAGAAATGTTAGGGTTACGAACAAATACAGCCTCATTTCGCAATCCACGGTTATTGTACGTTCCACTAGTGAGGACGAACTACAGGCAAAATTCTTTTATATTGAGAGCTAGCAGACATTTCAATGACGTAATGATGTGTACGGGTGGGGACAGTAAAGATGTGGATTTAGATTTATTTAATACTAGTATAAAAAGTTTTAAGCGACTCATGAGCAAACGTTTTTTCTCTTTGTAATCAAATTATTTTTTACTATCCGTTGTTAACTATTATTAGTTGTGTAAATAATCTTAAGTTACTAATAGGTGAATCGTACTTTGTAATGCATGTGTTATCTGTGGAAACTTATAATTAGCCTTTAATTACCTATTATCCTAATTTTATGTACACATTAGCTGTTAGTTTTCCGAAAAGTGTAAAATAAAATAAAATAAAATAAATAAAAATAAAAGAAACACGTGTGCTAGCTTGCGAAGGCATAGCTTGATGGTCCAACCCATCTCGGCACGAACCAAATGCGTGCAAATTCTTTTTAGTGCCATACTGTCAAGCTTTGGAATTGTTTGCGGTCACTCGTGTTCCCTGGTTCCTCCTGTCCATTTGTGATTTCTCAATGTTATAGATACTATTCTTATTAACAAATAGGTATATTTATTTAGCATAAATAAAATAATATGATTGTCACAGGAACTGGTAATTACAGGAAATGTCATGTAATTGTATTCGGTATGACATTTTATTTTCACAGGAACTACAATCGATTTGTTCCGTGGTAAGGCTGCTATCAGGGATGAAGAGGACGACCGCTGTCCGACACAGCTCTCTAAAATGGTCAAATTTGGTCAGAAGTCACACGTTGAATGCGCTCGGTAAGCAGTCTTAATATGCATATACCTACAACATCTATTTATATAACTTTTGTTATGAATTGGTACACATCACAATTTTAAATTTAATTAACCTGTTGTGTTGTGTGAGTTGTGCCTCAGTGGCGGTTGTACTACAGTACGGTTACAAAACTGATGTCTTGGGTTCGAATCCAAGGTCGGGCAGTGATCAGTCAGGATTTGTGCCTGATATGGCGATAGGCTCGCCCCCTACCACATTCAGGGACTGGACATACAAAGTGAAATGTGAAAGGGTGTCCTGGCACCTCTCCTAACCCTTCTGCGAAAAAGGCGTGAGTTTATGTATGTATGTAATTATCCTAAGACATTATCATTCACTGGTGGTAGGTCTCTCATACGAAAGAGGCCGCCTGAGTAGGTACCACCGCAATGTCTCGTCCCGCCAAACAGCAGTGTAAATGTATTGTTGTGTTTCGGATTGAAGGACATTGTAGCCAGACTAACTACTGGACATATTTAGACTTAAAATCGTATGTCTCAGAATGGCGAGTGGAGTGGCATGCCAATCATTGCATTGTAATTCAAGGTGTTTGGTTTTGCCATTGTTCCTCAGCTGTTGTATCGCTTACCATCAGGCGAACGGCATGTTTGTCTCGCCATTCATAGCAATACAAAAATACTCTTGAGAGATATTAACACAAAACTCAATATTATTATGCGTGCGCATATTGAAACTATGACCCAGAAAGCAAATCACCAGCTGTTCCCTTCTCACTCTTATATTTGGGTCAACTAAAAATAAAACTGTTTTAAATTGTTGTGGGCAGGTTCTCCCCCGACGGTCAGTACCTGGTGACCGGCTCCGTGGACGGCGTGGTGGAAGTTTGGAACTTCACTACGGGCAAGATCCGGAAAGATCTGCGATACCAGGCCCACGACGAGTACATGTGCATGGAGGAAGCGGTTCTCAGCCTGGCGTTTGCAAGGGACAGTGACACCCTCGCCGCTGGATCTAATGACGGCAAGATTAAGGTTGGGTTTTATTCATCTATAGGTTTATGTGCTGTTGGATGGATATTTTTTTATGAATGTGAATGGGTAGACTAGTATGGGGTGGTAAACTTGACTTCGGAAATGTTTGTAGAGTACTCATAAGTGTGTTTTATCAGATTTTCCTTTATCTTTAAACTGTATGATGTTTAATTAACTTAAAATAATCATCCATTTCAATCTGACTACATTTGGCTTTAATAATCTTATTTGGTCTTGACTGAAGTTCTGTTTACTTATATAGATACATTTTGTAAGCAAAATATAGAATAATGAAATGTATGATGCAGGTTTGGAAAGTATCCACGGGTAAAGTACAGCGTAAGTTGGAGCGCGCACACTCGAAGGGAGTCACGTGCTTGCAATTCACCCGCGACAACACGCAAATCCTCTCCGCTTCATTCGACCGTACCATAAGGTATGTATAACACATTTATACCCCTCAGAACTTTTTATATAGTGTGACGTCAATATCTGTACAATATTTTGAACGTTTAATCTCTTGTATTTTATAGGATCCACGGGCTTAAGTCGGGCAAGATGTTAAAAGAGTTCCGTGGGCACACATCATTCGTAAACGAGGCGGTGTTCACACCAGACGGACACTGCGTACTCAGCGGTTCCTCCGACGGTACGGTTAAAGTGTGGTCCGTGCGCACAGGGGAATGTACTGCAACATTAAAACCTCTAGGAGGGGGCGAACCTCCTGTGAACTCGTTATTACTGACTCCGAAGAACCCGGATCATTTCGTGGTGTGCAACCGTACCAATACAGTGGTGATAATGAACATGCAAGGTCAGATAGTGCGTTCGTTCTCGAGCGGTCGCCGCGAGCAGGAGGGCGGCGCGCTGGTGTGCGCGGCGCTGAGTGCGCGCGGCCGCCTCGTGTACTGCGCCGGCGAGGACCTCGTGCTCTACGCCTTCTGTACTGCCACCGGCAAGCTCGAGAGAACTATTAATGTGAGTACGTGCTTGTACGCATACATACGCACGCGTGCGTACACGCACACGCACACAAATAAAAGGTTGCAAAGTAAAATAATTTGATGGAGGCTAAAAATATTTTGTGTGGCCCTCAATCGGAAAAATATAGTTGGTTAATGGTTTCTTAGATTTACGCGAATATTACATATTGATATAAAACTATTATTTGCGGATTTTATCGCGGTTTTTTTTTACATTATTTTTAACTTTACAACTTTCATGGTCACCAGACGGACGAATTCTTGATAAAATCCGTAAATAATAGTTTTATTTCAATATCGTTGGTTGTTAGTACCTTATTCTGCGAAATGGATAAGCTTTCGACACTGCAATAAATGTGATTGATATGTGTTATCTCAATATTTGATACATAACAACAATATTTTTAAACTGAGCTCCTCAAAACCTTGACGTCATTTTATCTGTGAAATTGTGGACGCCTTATACCATTTCTAAGTACACAAACATACACTACTTCACACCCAAATACTTACAATCTTTCTTTCCAGATTCACGAGAAAGCAGTGATCGGTCTAACACATCACCCGCATCAGAACCTTCTTGCGACGTACAGTGAAGACGGACTGCTCAAACTGTGGAAGCCTTGATCGTGTCTCTACACTCGGTTAATGTGGCTCGTGTACTCCCAAACATTAATGTTGCGAGTGATTGTATCTGTAAATATAGTTGTATAGGTACCATTTGAATAAGTTACTTTGCATAATACACGCGTAGATACGAGCTAACTATATAGTTCACCGAAAATTATTGTAATAGCCAATGAAATTAAGCCTTATTGCCTTATATTTAGAGTTGAAATATATTTCATACATACGTACGGTCAGCAACATAAGTCGCTACACATTCACGAGATTTGGAATTGTCTTGTTATTCAAAATAATAATTATTTTCAATATGGTATGGCACTTCTCGGCATAGATGACTTTACTTGGTTATATTTTACGACTACAGAGTAGTACGTACAAATTTTAATTCATAAAAAACAGGTTATCAAAAAATGTGAAGTGTTCAGCGACTTATGTTGCTGACTGTAAACTCAGGCCATTTCCCAGAATAGGTAGGCGGAGGTGTGAAGACACCCACATTTTGCTTTGTGACAAGCCGTGTAGGGTTTAAAGACTTACCAAGTAACCAATAGTAGAAGAAAAAGTTTGCGCGTAAGGGCGCGATTCCACCATGCAGGTCTTATATGCAAGTATGACGTCATATTTGCGTACAAGTTGCTTACATTGGGAACATGGTTTCGAGACTATATAATTCTATAGAAGTTTTATTTAAATACAAATGAGACGTTCGAAATTGAGTAGTAAATTATAGATAGAAGCTGAAATCATGCAACTTATCTTTTGGCGCGTTCAATTTGCGCGCCACTTGAATAAAAATATACAATTTCAACATGCAAGTTGTAGCTTTTGTGCAGGTTTGTTCAAGTTGCATGCAATTTGTGACTTGTATACAAGTAACTTGCCTAATGGAATCGCGCCTTACATGACGTGCGTGGTAAGTAGCTATAATATGCCTGCATCCCTTAAATTGAGTTTTAACTTATTTAAATGGTACAATAATAATGTATTGTATAAGTCGTGTTTTATTTATAAATAGTAAGAATTATCCACAAAAAACTACATGTTTTATGATGCCAATGCATGTACTATTTGCATTGTAAAGGCTTTATCATTCAAACAGTATGATACAGGATCCCTACCATTTTACAGCTGGCCTACCATGCTCGCAACGACGTAGTCTTGTAGACAAATCGTATTTAGACAAAGTCGCAATCATTTATTTATTTATTTATTTATATATTTATATTATATAATATTATAAAGGTGAAAGTTTGTAAGTATGGATGTATGGATGTATGGATGTATGGATGTTTGTTACTCTTTCACGTAAAAACGGCTCATCAGATTTTGATGAAATTTGGTATAGTGATAGCTGACACCCTGGATTAACACATAGGCTACTTTTTATCCCGAAAAATGTAGTGTTCCCGTGGGATGAGTCAGGAAACCAAATATACATATTTTCTACTCTTTCAAATTCAAATTGTTGGCACGGGATGTCCTCTCCTACGGAAGGGAAATATAGTCGACGGCACGCGGGAAATATAGTTAGTAGACACGCGAAATAATATGTTCTTGATGTGGATTGGACTCAAAAACTATCTGCACCCGGGCGAAGCCGGGCCCGACAGCTAGTCATTTATAATAATGATTAATGATCAACACATGACACGATTATAAAAACCATACATGTCATATTGATATTATGGTTTGTAACTTAAACTAGCGGCCCGGCCCAGCTTCTCCCTGGTACAGATAGATTTCTGTACAATAATATAAACGTATTATACATATAAACCTTCCTCTTGAATCACTCTATCTATTAAAAAAACCGCATCAAAATCCGTTGCGTAGTTTTAAACATTTAAGCATACAAAGGGACATAGGGACAGAGAAAGCGATTTTGTTTTATACTATGTAGTGATTACATCGTTCTTATAGCGCAACGTATTGTACCAGTTACAAAATTGGGAAGAAAGCTAACACCACTTTCATGTGGGACTATTAGTCAGGAAAAGATGGAGAGACAATCGGCACCTACAGTGTTCTATCGTCGTCAAGACTATTTCGATGTGTGCATGTTAGGCCGGAAGGTGTATGTTCTGTTTTCAATAAACCATTCCAACCACGCTCGGTTGGAATAAAACCTAATAATTCTCGATACCGAGATCGATAGCCTCAAGCGCATTACACATTAACGCCGGCCAATGTTGGCAACTTTTTGCCGGCGGGTGATTTCGTGACATCATTCATGACGTTGAAATTCGCCGGGCAACTAAGTGTGCTTGCATCGCCGACATGCCACTATGTCGGCGGGCAACACGTGCGGTCGCTTATTGTGTAAGTCTTTTATTATAGATGTTGATGTGTAGTGCGCCTTAATTACACAGAAGGTGATTTAAACCTATAAGTAATTGTTTTGAGTGGTATTAAAGATTTAATTAAATTGTGCGTTTTATTTTTATACTATACCTATTATTACACTATACATATTTTATTGAGTAGTTACTCTGGCTACAATGTCTTTCAATCCGAAACACAACAGTGCATTTAAACTGCTGTTTGACGGGAGAAATAGACATTGCGGTGGTACCCACCCAGGCAGCCTCTCACATATGACAGACCTACCACCAGTAAACATTATTACAATAAAATACAATATTTAACATTTTTTTTAAAATATCAGTTGCTGTTCATAGATATATAATGCAGAGGGGATTTTTATGTACTTAAATATATTATATCCCACACTTATTCACTTTGTAAATAGGTATCTCGCCAAACAACGGGCGGGATCTATATTTTATGAGCCTATTATTGAAAGTACGCCGTTTAGTTTTCTGTCTTCATTCTTATTTTTACACGCTTTATATTAGCTTCACTTGTATGTTTGTATGTTTGTATATTTGTATGTTTGTATGTTTGTTTGTAACCGACTTCTTTGGGCGCGATTTTGACCCACTTTAAACGGCCAGATTTCGTTCAAATTTTGCACACCTGTCAAAGACCGATGACAATACAATAATTCGATTAAAATATATAATTATCCTGATTAGATTCGCCAGGATTAATTATTCTTATAATTGATGACCATTGCTACATTCATCGCTAGATGGCGTTAACATTGTATTCTTCCAAGAAGCTTATACCCAAATGGAGATTGCATTCCGTATAAAACACTGGTCAAATTTTTGTGCTTCACTTTTATATACGGAATGCAATCTCCATTTGGGTATAAGCTTCTTGTATTCTTCAAGTGTCAAATGTTACTACTGACCAACAGATGGCGTTATTGACTGGAAATACAGCCGTAGATGGATGTTTTTAGTCAAAACAATTATATAATAGTTAAAAAAAACTAAAATACACGCTTTAATAAGATATACAACTAAAAAAGTAAAAATAATTGATACTGAATTTAAGATAAGAAAATGGAGTAAAATACATATATTTTATTGTTACAAAGCGTGGGGTGCAGGAGGATAAGTAATTGTTGTAAACACCCCACGCTTTGTAACAATAAAATATATGTATTTTACTCCATTTTCTTATCTTAAATTCAGTATCAATTATTTTTACTTTTTTAGTTGTATATCTTATTAAAGCGTGTATTTTAGTTTTTTTTAACTATTATATAATTATTCTTGAAATCAAATCTCAAAAAACCTCTAGCTAGGTGGACTGACGATTTGCCAAAGGTAGACGCAGCTAGATGCGACAAGCCGAAGACAGGGTGAAATGGCGCAATTTGGAGGAGGCCTAGGTCCACAGGGGACAAAAATATAGCATGATGCTGATGATGATAATTTCCAAAAAATATTGAAAGTTTGTGTGGGTGTTTTAAAACCTAGTGCAAAAATAACTATTAGTTTTTAAATATAAATGGTCTTCATAATAATTCTGCAATATTTTTAAAACATACAGTATGGTAAATTGTGCTTGAAAATTTAAATAACAGTAAATATTACGGCGTTATTCGAAGGCAGTTTTAAAACCTATTTTATGTTATTTATGTTATGTTGAATGTTTTGTCTTCTTCCCTTATGCTGAATTCAATATTCGTTAGAAAGGGGAAAAAATAATCGATAACTAGAATAGCTGTACAAACTATCTATCATTAAGGTCGTGAACCTTTATTGTTGTAAAAAAAACTAATAAAGATCGCATCTCGTGGACTTTAACCAATTGCGTAGTACATAAAGAACACTATTGTTCTGAACTCCTATAAAGTAATCAAACAGGTTGTTTTCATATATTTATTTTAGAACTAGCGTAGCAGCCTGGCTTTACTAGATACGATCATTGTAATTAAAGATAATACTGAAAATAAAATCGAAGGATAAATTGAGAATTATAAGCGAAGCTATCTATTTTAACTGCATCATTATTATTAATTACAAATATGGTGAACTAGTATCATTAATATTTATTTTATTATCAAATTTTATGTGATTAACTAGTTTTTCAATTCGCTTATGAATATTTCTAGAAATCTTTATTTTCTGCGAACTGATAAATAACAAAGTAGTAGATAATGTTTTTTCTCAAATACCTACTTGAGCAACATAATTGGAGATTTGAAGCTGAATAGACTTTTTAATAAAACAAAACGTTCTATTTGAGAATTACTTTTTTGAGACAATGTGTAAGAGTATTTTTTGCAAGCAAACAGTCGATTTTTCCTTTATTACTACCAATAAAGTAGATAAAGTGCAGAACATGTAAAGGCCTTATAGTATATAAACATTCGGAATTATTGGGAAATTACTAGGTAAGAATTTAAAATGAGAAAGATGATTTAATTGGACTAGATCAAGCTACCAGCTATGAATGTAAAATAAGATGATTTTTCTTTCAGACCACGATAATAATGGTTTCTATTTGTATCCGTAGGTAAATGATCTAGTAAATGAACAGTTTATTGAAAAGCGCATTGTCATTAGGTGAAAGGCCTATATGAACAGTTTATTCAAAAGCGCATGTCATTACCTACTGTTCAACGTAGTACATTAAACCTAGTAGAGATCATCCTTGGTGTTGTCTGTCTACACCAGTAGTTCTTAACCTTTTAGTTATGAGAGACCATTTGACAAAATCCCCGTGTATTAAAATTATTGGACTTATCGATTCGTTTTTATTAGAATGTCGACTATCAGTTATAACTTTATTGCGCTTAGGTAGGTTCCATGACGACGACATCAGAATTGCATTGCATTTAGTGCCATCAAGACTCGTACAGATAGTTTACTTCCTCGTGCCATTATAAATGAAACAACACATAGTTCATCTCGTAGATTAACGCTCAGATAATATGCCGTGATCTGCCTTTGTCTATCACACGGAGGTGAAAGGTCCGGTACCTTGGAGTGTTGGGGCGTTGCCAGCTGCATCAGCAGTCCACACACGCGTGGTTACGTGCGTCCTCCTCGATGTGGACCGCGCACATTTCTCCCGACCTTGGACTGGTTGAGTCGCATCTAGTTGTAATTACCGTGTATCGGCACGATTTGTTTTGTAATTTGACTTTGAAGTGCGACTTTGGTAATTAATATTAATATTAGCATCTTTAATAATAAAGTAGTAATTTGTCAACTGATATTAGGCATCTTTAATCATGACCTATTTGTACTTACATTAATAATTTCATTTCTTTGTCTTGGAAGCAGATGTTCTGTTAGTTCTATCCACATTAGCTGAATTTACTTCCGCTACTGCGCCGGGCAAAATTTGTCTCAAACAAGTTATATCAGATTCTTCAAACAGATAACACGTATTCTCCTTAATTTATCTATGTTTTCTCCATGTTTAATGCCGTTTATGCGTTCATTCTCTTCTCTTACTAGGTACTTTTTTATGGGTAAGACGGTGGTACGTTGTTAGTTAGTTGAGGTTAGCATCGACTCTTCCTATACTCGTAGTAAATATTACACTTTAAAACACTATATGACACTGCTCTTTATTTCATAATGTATAATATAATAACACCTGATCTGATTGTTTCGGATTTCGGTCATGGAGTTATGTCATAAGTCATAACGTAAGGACTAAGGATTTAATTGAATCTTTGGAGATGTGGCATTTAAAGGCAAAAGGTAGGAGCCACATCAAGGACATATTCTGCCGTGTTTATAATAATTTCGTGTCCTGCATGCACGGTTATCGGGAAGGTACATGCATTATTTATCGTCTAATTTTCCTAAGGACCATTTATCTGGACTGTGATATGTAAGATTTAGGGTTTCAATCATAGGAATTATTCCACAAAGTGATCAATAAATAGTTCGTCTTGGTCACATTTTATCAAAAATTTAACTTTACGGCATTGGTCAAAAGTCCCCTTATATTTTTTCTTAACATGAGAAAGAAAATGATATTTTGAGTCGTACAGAGTTGCAAATCTTTGAAGACGTATGCGCTAATAACCATGGCGCGGTTGGCGAGGAGCAGGATATGAAATGAGAGACAGTCGGTTCGATCTTGGCAAAAATTAAATTGGTTGGTTAAATGTCTGTGTGACGAACAAATGTGTGTCTTAGTTTTAATTAATTTAGGACCTGTAAGTTTTCACACAACAAGATATGTATTTTGAAGTAGAGTCATAGTCTTGTTTGACTTTTTGAGTGTATTTAAATATATCATATTTAAGATGATTAGACGTTAATATGTTAAAATTGCTTGCCTCTCTCTCTCTTGCTGGTTGACATAATTATGCCTGCCTCGGGTTTACGAAAAAGCAGAAAGCGTAGGTGTATAGTATATACACCAGCAATACACTTACATGGATGTGATCGCTTTCCGGATAACTACGGGTTATTATAGTCATAATTTTAATTCTATATCAATTAAAACAGTGCAGCGGTCTAAATTGGACGAAATCGATGGACACATCTCATTTTCAAAACATCACCATTGAAATCATTGGCAAAGATTCCGCTCAGCAGCAGACTTCGTAAGGTTAAATATGATGACAGTTTTATCGAGTCAAGAGAGCTACTAACACTTAATACTTGGATAACATCTTAAGCAGCGACCGTTCCAAATCTGCCTCCAGATCGTCGCGTGGTTGTTTTGTATGCGCGACGGCGTTCAGCTTATTACTCAATGATACAGTATATAACCGATCAGATGTTCCGAATAGTCACAGTCAGTCACAAGACTAACAGTTCAAAATGTTCACTAAAGTATTCGTAAGTGTGCTTCTTTATCAATAATTGACTAAATTAAAAACAAAATAGACTATTGTTTTATTATATTTTGGGAATTGCATTAATTTATTTATAGTATTTATAAGATTTACTAGGCTACCGACAATTCTAGACAATAGTCAAGGTTTAAAATGGTCTGTTTTAAAATGATTTGAATTAATATACTTGTAATTTGTGGAAATCCTATTCATTGCAGGCTTTGTTGTTATTTAAATTCCTTGCAATAAAATACACTAACTAATGAAATATTCATGAATTTACCGTTAACGTTACTTGCGCATAACCTAATGTTCAATGTTATTCGCAGGAAAGTGGTATGCATTAGATGATATTTCTGGGAAAATAACTAATTTGTCATTTAAATAATGCACTATCCTGTGACTTATTGCGGTAAATTACATCATTTATTTACTCGTATAAACAGAAATTGATTGTAAGATTGTATTATCTCGTTATTTTAATATGTCGCTTTATAAATAAAGTTATTAATAAAAAATGATAACCTACTTATATACATATTTTTTAAGCATTTTATGTTTCTTTAAAAGCTTTTGCATTTTTGGGATTCTTTACGCATTTTAGAGATATTTATTGTAATTATAATTTTATAGTAGTATTACATAATTATGATTATATTGTAGGCCCTAATCGCGGTTGTCGCTGCCGCCTCCGCCAGCGTCGTAGCGCCGGCCGCCTATGTGGCCCCGGCAGCCTACGTGGCCCCCGCCGTAGCGTCGGCTGCCTACATCGCCCCCTACGCCTCATCCTACTCCGCACACGCCGTCAACCACGCAGTAGCCGCCCCTGTGGTCGCCAGCGCCCCCTACGTAGCTGCGCCTGCCCCCTACGTAGCAGCCAGATACGTCGCCTCTCCCGTGCTATTGAAGTGAATGTTGACCTTGTGATCCGTGAATATGATTAAATAACCCATGCACCTCTATGAGCATTTCATTTTATAAAATCTACAGTTTATTCTTTCTTTGGATCATCATCATTCTCAGCCATTCTACGTCCACTGCTAGACATAGGCCCCTCTTATGGCACGCCAATAAACGCGATCTTCAGCCCATCGTTATATAGGTATATAGTTTCTTGGGAGATAACTGTTTCAATTGTATATAGAACACAATAACTTGAAGTTGTTACAGTAAAATAAGATACGTGAGTTTGAAATATTAAAGAAACTTTGTTGTTGTCCTATACCACACCTATTTTTGTGTGAATAACGATGTTTTCAAAGAAGATAATAGTAATATTCACAATCGATTAATGCGTCACCGTGACGTCATCTCTTCATTTATTAAGAACATATTTTAATGACTGCATCAGTGGCGCATTTGTACTACAGTACGATTACAAAGCAGAGGTCTTGGGCTTCAATCCCGGGTCGGGCAAAGTGACACTGAATTTTTCTAGTCATTATCAGCTTGGAGTCAGGAATTTGTGCCAGATATGGTGATAGGCTCGCCCCCTATCACAAGGCGGGACGGAACACATACAAAAAGCAAACTTTTCTAGGAAAAAGGTTCGACTTTATTTAGTTACGTTTTAATGAGCTCAATGAATTTGTCGTATGTATGTATTTCACAGCGGTGTGCCATTTTAACTGTCTTAATCGAAACGGAATCCATAGATCTTTTTAGTTAAACACGCAATTATTACTAAAACTAATTATTATTTGACGCGTTATTCGTTAGTCGTCGGGAAGGTACTACCTATAATGACCTGTCAAATCATTGACGTCACTGTGCACGCTACTTCCATTTTTTTTTATATCCTGATAATATGACGTACAAAGGACGGTATTTATTACATTGTAATAAGGACATTATAACAATTTTTTTTTTTTTTTTTTTTATACTGGCCTGGCATAGTGACGGCATTGCACCTGATGGAAAGTGTCAATGCCGCCCAGGCAGAGTATCCATTGGCATCGGACGGCAGTCCCATGCCAATGGAGACAATTATGCCGGCCTGCTAAGGTGCTTCTTCACACCGCGGCGGAAGGACCCAGGATTGTAGGAAGGAGGGAACACGTACGCCGGCAAACAATTCCACAGCTTGACGGTGCGGCACAAAAACGAATTTGAGAACCGTTTGGTTCGCGCCGGGATGGTGTGGACCGTCAAGCTATGGCTTCGCAAGCCAGCACGCGTGGTTCTGGTTAGGAATGGAGAGGAGGGGAGCAAGTTGAACAATTCTTCAGAGCACTCACCGTGATACAGGCGGTAGAACACGCTTAGAGAGGCGACATCTCTCCGGAGTTGTAGCGACTCCAAGTTGCTCGTAACGTCTGCATCATTCACAATGCGGATGGCCCGCCGCTGCAATCCATCTAAGGCATCGAGCAGGTATTGGGCGGATCCATCCCAGAGGTGCGAGCAGTACTCCATACCCGGCCGGACCTGCGCTTTATATAAGCGACAAAGCTGACCGGGCGTGAAAAACCGACGCACCCTGTTCAGGACTCCAACCCTGCGTGATGTGGCAGATATTACGCCCTCGATGTGATTCCTTGGATTGAGATCACAGCGGATATCCACACCAAGGATACTCAGGTCATTCCGCACTGAGAGGGGAGTACCCTGAAGAATGGGGAGGGGAGAGAACGGGGATTTTTTGCACGTGAACGCACACACCTGGGTTTTCTTGGCATTGAACTCAACCATATTCCTGGAACCCCATGTAGAAATGAGATCCAAGGTCCGGTTGAGCTCAATGACAAGATCTTTGCGTCCCATCACAGATTCGACACGGCAACCTGGAGGTCCGCAGTGGTATCGCCCATGAACCGTGCTGTCATCTGCATAGCAATGAATGTTGCCAAGCGACAACATGTCATTGATATGCAGAATAAACAAGGTGGGCGACAGCACCGAGCCCTGAGGAACTCCGGCATTTACCGACATGAGCGCCGAAGCGTGTCCGTCAACGACTACACGTATTCTACGCCCATGCAGAAAGCCGGAAATCCACGAACACAGGTTGCCGGGCAGACCGTATGCCGGAAGCTTGGACAGAAGACCACGGTGCCAGACCCTATCAAACGCCTTGGCAATGTCGAGGCTCACAGCAAGAGCCTCGCCACGCCGGTCAATCGCCTCACCCCAGCGATGCAGGACAAACGCTAGAAGATCACCCGTCGATCGATTATGACGGAAACCGTATTGTCGGTCACTGATCAACGAGTGATCCTCCAGGTAGCGGATCAATTGAGCGTTTATGATCCGCTCCATGACCTTACACATCACTGAGGTGATAGCGATAGGGCGGTAATTGGTAGGGTCCGATCGATCACCCTTTTTGGGGATCGGTTGCACATTGGCCTCCCCCCAAGATTCCGGCACAACACCTGTGCGGTAGGACGCTCGGTAGAGGCGAGTCAGTGCTGGAGACAACTCGGCTGCACAAGCCCTCAAAACCACCGCCGGTATTCCATCCGGACCACTGGCTTTCCAATCAACGGCGGATCAACTTTCCTCCCTTCGACAGAGGACCGAAAATACCCACCCGGTACAACCTCATGCCCGGACTCAAGACCCTCGAAGAAACCGGAAAACCACTGGCTGATCCCGGAACGCGATCCCCTTACAGAGATCACTATGGCGGTCTTTACGCCTCGTGGACGGTGGTAGCTACCCGGGCGGACACATAAGTCCTACCACCACTATGTCACTCATTTGGCACTACCCAGGGGTCACGTGTAGGGAATCTAGAGTCAAAGCCTACGGACGCGAGTGACGCTAACCCCCAGATAATAGATAGATAAAGATATAAATAATGATTAATTAACTAATTTAAAATTCCCTCTTTCGCTTAGTTTTAGGGCTATTTAGGAAAACAGTACAATTTTTAACAATTAAACAGAGTGCAGGTATTAGGTACTAATTTTTCATTCGGGGTGACTTCGCTTCACTCAGCCGTTTTATATCACGTTATTAATGAACTACTGTTAGGTACTCGAAATGTCGCATGCCCGCCTACAGTGTTAGCACTGCACACACAGTGGTGAACGGACGACCTGGCTAAGGTTGCAGTAAGTCGCTGGATGCGGCCGCTTTCAACAGGTCGATGTGGAGATCCTTTGAGGAGGCCTATGTTCAGCAGTGGACTTCTTGTGGCTGAGATGATGATGATGAGGAATAAACTCCTGTGATTAAAACCAACTTGTAACTTTCGAATTAATAACTATATTGTAAACAGGTAAAAGATTAACATTATGTGTTTTTGCCCGTTCTTCTCTTGAGCAACCGCTTTTTGAATCGTGCGGTGTAACAAAAAAATGTCTCGCAATGATAATCTTAATGATATCGAACATTTTAATGGAAAGAATAGGTACGTTATTTTTTTTATAAGGTACCTAGTAGTCAAGCCTGTTAATATTTTTTTTATGAGTCTAGATGGAATAAGCGAGTGATACTCTATAGCTTAGTTGGATGATAGTCTTCTGATCAGTGCTAAACTGAGATATGGAACTCAAACCCAGGGCACATACACCGTTTTTTTCATTGTAAAACTTGTAGTTATTCTTACTTAAATAGCGCTTGCTTTAACTGTGGAAACTCTGTGAAAATGTGAACTTGCCATACGAAGCTTAGGTCATTTTCCCTACCTGTACATAAGATCGTGCGTGGTGATACTATTACTTGACGACTCAAAAGAGTAAAGACTTTACTCAAACTTTCTAGTTACCACAAATATGAATTTAGTGTCTTTATTTTTTCAAATAATTAACATTAAAATATACGTTCCGTGTATTTGTACCGGGTTTATGTTTATTTGAATCGTATGTCGGCAGTTGTTGAACAGACAAACGTAAGTGCACGATTCGAATAACACAACCATTGTGTCATCTTTAGTTTGCAAAACATTTCCACTCGCAGTACTTTCATATTCCTAAATATTGCCGTATGATAAAATAGGCTTATCCTGATAGTTTTCGATGGCGCTATTTAAGGTTTTTGTGTGGACAAGATGGCATCTTATATGGCTGCGAGGAATTTTAGCAAATATTTAAATCGATCAAGGTAAATAAAGTTAAGTATGGGCAAATATACGTAATACTCCAATAGGTGAACGATCTTTGCTGCGATTACAAGGGCACCAGGATTTAGGATTGAGGTTAGATAAATAATAGGCATGTTTTAACTGCAGGAATGGTGAGACAAACATGTCATTCGTCTGATGGTAAGCGATACGACCGCTCTTTGATAGTAGCAAAAAAAAAAACACCATGAATTACACCAACTGAGATATACGATTTCAAATATCAATATGTCCAATATTTACTCTGGCTTCAATATCCTTCGATTGGCGGGAAACAATATCATATCACCTGAGGTTAATACACCGGGTAGTTGGAAATTAAATTCATTTGCTTATTTTCCTTAGTGAATACAAATGCGACTTGTATCCTGCAGGTTAACAGACGAAGCTTCAGTGACATTAAGAATGATAGAATAATTGGCATAGTGATAACGCAGTGAAATAATGTGTTGATAACGAGCAAGGAGGGTTGTTCACGTGCTAGCCTTAGTTTTCGAAGCGTGGTGGGTATTGGTGAAACCTTCCCAAAATGCAGATGTTTTAGAAAAAGCAGTGGATATCTGGAGATTTAAGATGATAAAATGAATTTAAAATATTATGTTACTTATTAAACTTGCTTGGCCATCTCGAGCGGATGGAAGAGGATCGGAGAGTAAAGGAAGCATACTTGGAGCGACTAAACGGTCGACGGCCGGTGGGTCAGCCCAAGTATCGCTGGAGCGATATAGTGGAAACCTGCGCCAACTCCGAGTCAGTAATTGACGAGAGGTGGCGGAAAATAGAGATGGCTGGAGAACTCTCGTTTCGGAGGCTAAGACCCAATTTGTGTCGCCGAGCCAGCGGAGTTAAGTTTGAGTTATTAAAATTAGTCACCTAGGTTCAACATCTATTTGTAAGTTGTATCGACGACAACGTGGCGTAGGTATATTCAGATTATACAATGTAGGTACTCTGTGGTGTATATAAAAGAGTTTTTTTTAATGAAAACAATGTTAGTGTTGACGTCATACACTTGCTACAAGTATTTTATTTAAATTTTCTTTCAATAATTCTAGACATTTCTCGGTCTATCGACGTCCATGGCAAAACGTAGCCGTCAACAAACCATCCCAGTGACAAATATTTATTTAGACAAGTTGTCTGTCCTTAATAGGGTTGATTGTTTTAAACCACTGACCTTTTGAAAAATACGTCTAGAATGTACCTTAATAAGCTACAGTTTCGTGTTTTTTCGCGGTAATTAATTATAAGGGCTTCTCAGAAGCTAAGGAAATGAATCGAGATGTAAAGTACATGACGGCGACGTCACAGCCAAGTGGTATATAGTATATACGGTGGGCGCGGTACATATCCGCGTCGTCAGTCGGCCGCGTTGCCGCCAAGTGATAGTGTTGCTGTGATATGCGGAAAAAATCAAACTTCATCCAGTGTTTTTTCTAATTTTGGATTTTGTTTGTTGGTGAGTTTTCATATTTAAATAATAAGTAGAGATGCTATTTGTTTGATACACGTGTTTTAAAAATCGTTTTTTAAATTTAAAAATAACTTTTAACTCTTTTGTTGTTTGACTCATTAGTTTAGTGGTAGCGTGTGCGGATCATCCGGTAATTAGTACGAATCCAAAGTACGGTGGTTTAGTTTTTATTAATTTAAAAAATATTAGTATGTGTTAAATGAAATTGATATCCGATATGACGGTAGAATTGCCCCTAATAAACATTTTGAGAAGAAAATAAGCTGGATGATCAGCGGGTGTCACTTGTCGCCATGCATTTAACGGTTATATTTTATTATTCAAATATTATATTAAAGCCTTTTTACGTTTCATAATTTATAAAAAGTGGGAACTCAAACCAGTTAAATGTCGACGTTCCTAATTTATTATGGAGTGATTAATGTAATTTTCTGATACTATTTAAAGATAGAGACTAGTATATAACTATATTATAGTTGGAAATATATATAACTCAACTCGTGATATTTAAATTACTTTAACAAAAAAAGTTTTGCAGGAAAAATATGCTAATATATTTTTCTGTGATTTGCATGTATGTATAGTGTAATATTTTCAGCCATGTATTTTTTGTTCTAATTTTTTTTGTTACAGCACATTATGTCTTACAAATGTTTATACTTGTTTTTTGCTTGAACGTAAGAGTTATTTTTTGCCCAACCCCGTTATTTTTAAACTCTGTTTCTGCGCATTTATGTACGTACCACTGTAGGG
Source organism: Hyles euphorbiae (assembly GCA_023078785.2). Classification (NCBI taxonomy): domain Eukaryota; kingdom Metazoa; phylum Arthropoda; class Insecta; order Lepidoptera; family Sphingidae; genus Hyles; species Hyles euphorbiae. The sequence goes on from CM041034.1 coordinate 1,177,545, forward strand.
CATGGGCCTCCTTTACAATACAGAGTGGGATAATTTTTATTCAGTTATGTTTATACATTTATTCACTCATTTTTCAACTTACGATTTGTCTCCTGATTCCGCCCTGCTTTAAGCCGAAACTTTACACATGTATCTTTAGGAAATAGGGCAGGTTTTCCAACATCTTATATGATGGTCGCAATTTCAGTGAATACGAATATCCAATCACGAGTAATGTCACAGAGCTGCCTCAATTTTATCTTTGAATTTTAAATTCAAGTACGTTTTCAGGAAAGACCCTGGTACGTCACGATTTAAGACGGTTGCCATACTGTTTGTTCGTGGCTTTGTTCTATGTGATAACTTTTTTTTTGCAAGAGGTAAACTATTGAGCTCCTTTCGATATCCCGGGGAGGCTGAAAGGCGTGTATCAGTGTCACTGGCCTTCCAGCCAGGCAAATAGCGGATGTTGTGGACGAGCTGGGTCCCTAGCAATGCCTACGCCGGCATACTGATTAAAAACCCTCGGTGACTGTCTAACAATGTGCTTTTAAATACCCATGGGATATTTTGGAGTTCCTGCAGAGTCATCCGCGAATAGCAATAACTAATAAAATACCATTTTTATTTGTTTTTTATTGAACCCAAGAGAATAATACTCGTTAAAGCTGGTTAAGCGTATAATGTAAAGTTCAATGCTATTAAAATACAATGCATTGATTGACGCATGGTGGATAATATACATAACACAAAAAAAAATATTCCATTTCAAAATATCCTAATCATTGGTCAATGGGTCAAACCCAACCTCTACAACTGGCGCGGACACTGGTAATTTTTCTACACACGCGTGCCCGCATGTGTGTGTGTGTGTGTATGTGTAGTTTATGAATGGGCTTATTATGGTCGTGCGTATTGTCTGAGTATTTTGTTTTGTGAGGATAAAAACCATTGAATGTTTTGAAAAAAAGTTGATAATTTATTTTACTAACTGCCAATATTCCTCAGTTTGAACCTCCTGTTAAAACATTAATTTACGAATGATAATAACATATACCCATGGAATAAAACAGTGATCCTATGGAGTAGTTCTTGGAAAACAACACGATACAAAACTCATTAATCATGTCTACAACACATTTAATGAATTCAAATATTGTTTCCCGAGTACTTTGTATTTGTAAGATAAGCAGCTGTATTTAAAATAAACCATTAATAAATCACAATTCACAATTAGCGTACAAACGCAAGCCTATTCAACATCTTGATAAAACACAATAGTTTAAAATGGTATTTCAATTAACATATTTACAAATGATTGTAGGATTATTGTAGGAACGTTTAGTTTATTAGAGCTAATGATTGTCATTTCACATTTATGATTTATGATAGTTACTAACGATCTCCTGATGTTAAATGCTAATGTAATTTTGTTAGACCCTTCTTTAAGCAACAATGGTAGAAAGATTTTTCATGATTTTCCCCAACATCACCTTTTCCTAGTCAATTTTGTTGTTTAGATTTTAGGCTAGTAAGCAAGGGCGGATCAAGCTTTCAAGCCAAGGGGATCATATTATTGGCTTTTCAGAACACTGGATACGATTGCAATACTGGAATTTATAGTAATTTTTTTTTTAAATTGTTGCGGAAACATTCATACATTATTTATCGACATACATTTAATTTTTTTTTATCACTTAGAGACTGTCCCGCCCTCACACCCACCACTGCAACTCCTGTAAGCCAGGATCAACAGTGGCACGCAAAGTAATGACACCGAGCATTGAAGCTCGGCGAGTCTCCGGGAATGTCTAACTTGTCTTTAACCCGCAACGAAATCAATCAGAAAGTTAAATTAATAGGAGGAGTAAGAAATAAATTATACATAGAAATTATTGTACTTATAAATTTTACAAACAAGACAATTAACACATTCTGTAAATCTGGAGCCAGCCCAAGGGGTCATGACTCCCATGACCTCCCCCCTGGATCCACCGTTGCTAGTTAGCCTAAGCTGCGACCACCGTAAATATGTTGACTGCCGCGTCTAGACTCTAGACCGTAATGAGCAAGCTACCGCGCATTTTACTAATACAAATCGATAAACCAGCTACGAGAGTTAGCCAAACTATGACGATATAGCCACATTAAAACATAGTTGTGTCTCCTATAGTTTTCAAGTAGCTGTTATGCTTACCATCAGGTTGGTTACTCTATGAAACGATACGAACTTAGAATATTTGGAGGTTCGACGTCCGGAAAAAGACATAAGTATACCACTTCAAAAAAAAATTACTATTCTCTATTATACTTATCATTTTCTTCGAATTTAGTCTATGGTTACGACGTACGATAGAGGATTCCAACATTTTGCGGAGTATCAAGGTACATTAGTGAAGTTTTACGTACGGCATCCGAACATTTGAAGTTCGTATCGTGTATAGAGTAACCCCCTAGATGAACTGCTTGCTCGTCTGTCAGACATAACATCATCATCATCATATCAGCCACAGGAAGTCCACTGCTGAACATAGGCCCTAATGATCTCCACAACGACTTGTTGGAAGCGGCCTGCATCCAGCGACTTCCTGCAACCTTAGCCAGATCGTCCGTCCAGCTTGTAGGCGGGCGTCCGACATTCACTTGCTGTCAGACATATGCAATTAGAAAATACTGAAAAATAATTAAATACTCGGGCAGGTGTGTTGACCTTACGTGAAGATAATTAGTAATTAGTGTGTGTAAATTTCCGTTATTACGGAAAAAAGACATTATTACAAACAGTAAATTGCAAATTAATTGCACTAAGATCATGCGTTTCTTAGAATGGCAAAGTTTAATGAATCATTATTATGAATTACTTATTGTTTTGAGGTGTTTGGCTCATAGATGGAGTTTTAAAAAGGCGCTTATGGGCGGCTGCCTTTGGTATTGCGCGCTAAGAGTTCCTTACCCTAGCAAATTTTAGTACTATCTTATTTATTTATTTAAGTCTCATTGTACACCAGAAATAAAACAAAAGTAAGCAATTCGCATTAGAAAAAATTACAATTGACGGTCTTATCGTTGGGGCAGCGTCAGGTGTACGAATAATATAGATATTATAGTAATGGTGCTATATTCAATATATACATAAATAAAATAAATGACATCCAACAGTCACAAACATAGTCCCGACCCCACATTAATATCGAATCTTGTGTCGTGGGTATCAGAAACTATGAGAGATTTTTCGGTCTCACCAACACCCAGACCCGAAAGAAATATTTGTGGGCCGCACAAACATTTCTCTCGGTGCGGGGATCGAACCCGCGGCCTCTCGTTTCACAGGCGGCATTTAACCGACTGAGCCACGGAGGCTGTCATCAAGTACATATCCAATGTTAATATACTTACACAATATACACATATACATTTATACAATATATGTATATATCTACATAACATAAAGGTCATATAATTAAGTTTAAATACACAGAGGAAGAAATATACAACTACAATATCCTCGTTCAGCCTAAGAATAATGTTCTTTAACCATCCTTTTAAAGATGGGTAGAGATTTGGCCCTTTTTACTGTTACCGCCTACCGGTAAAGTATTCCACAATCGAGCAGCTTGTACGGTGAAAGATTTATCTACAAAGGAAGTGGAATGGACATACCTATCTTAGTATAATTGGTTTCAACGTGGAAACAGTATTACTGGGACTCATAAAAAGGTTATCTCCCGGTACTAGTAGGCCTAGTTTAATTTACTCCACATATTTATTGGGTTCGGACTACATCGTCGAAATATTCATCCAGAATTCTTCGATATGCGGTTCCTTTATACTACGATACGTCATACGACGACGAATGAACATTCGTATATAACATCGTATATAAAAGTGTAAAAATATGCCTTGATGCTTCACAAAATTTTCGAATTCTCTATCGTGCGTTGTAACCTTCCGCCAAGTTCGGAGTGATTAAGTTTTGTTCAAAATTTTATTGATTTTTAGAAGTGGAAAACTTTTATATTTTACGTTGTCGCATGTTTGAATTTTAACTTCGTGTAGACTGGAGAATAGTCTCCAGAGTCCGATCTTTACCATTACCGTTAAGGTCAGTGATAAATATGTTTATATTTCGGTACTTCCGCGGCCCAATAAATAGTAATATATTAATATTAGGAGTATAAGATAAACTGTCCAGTCCCGTCTTTACACTAAGGGCACACGGGGCCCGTGCCCAGGGCCCCCATCCTCAGGGGGGCCCCGAAGAAGAGCAAGTGTAAAAAAAGACAAACCGAAAATTTTCCTCACACATTTACTCACACGTTTCTCGACTCCTATCATAATACTATACGTATATTTACAAAATTGTAAGAAGTTATAATGATCTATTTCAGTAGATTAGTGATAATATAACTCCACATTCTAAAAGAGATCCCTCCAAACTAAAAGTGAAATGCTATAAATGTGTTCTCTGTCACAGAAATAGTAATTATACTATATAGGTAGTATGTTTACATCATAAAAGATTTGTATAACACCAAGGGTAGGGGGCCCCCGGTCCAAGGGGGCCCCGAGCTTGAAAGACCTCAGGCCCGAAGGGGTCCTCGGCCCGAGATGCCGTAAGCAGAGAAGGAATGTAACATTGATTTATAAAATTAGTAAGATACAATCAACAATTCGCTGAATTGTTTACCAATTCTTGGATAATTATTCATAGAGTTTATAAAGTTAAGTTTTTTATAGTAAGGGAGGGCCCCATCTGATGATTTTGCCATGGGCCTCAAATAGTATAGAGCATTCAATATGAAGTAATCGAAATAATTCCTAAGATACTACTTTCTATGTTTTACGTCTGTAATGCATGGTTTCTGTAAACCAGATGTACTGCTTCACAATCGTTTAATCCATATTTTCATATTTTTTCAATTACCACGTCTTTGGTTTGCTGTGGTTTGAAAGTGGAAAATATTTATTCTTTAAATATTCAATTTTGAGATTATATGCTGTTGTATGATGTTTAAAAAATATGATCTATGGAGTTCGATCAAATGTAAACTACATTTCTGATGATTAGTTCAAAAATAGCCAGTAAGACAAGTAAATAACTACATAAATTAATTTTAAAATTTGTGAAAATAATTACCACGTTACCAATATTTTAGAAGAGATATCTTTATGGATAAGTTAATGTCAATAACTATTTATTTCTACACATGGACCCAACTGGCTCCGCCCGTGTGCAGATCATTTTTGGATGATGAATCCAGTCCAAATCAGCAAAGTATTATTTATATCAATACTTTTGACAGCCTCCGTAGCGCAGTCGGTTAGACGTTACGACGCCTGTGAAACGAGAGGCCGCAAGTTCGATCCCCGCATCGAGAGAAATGTTTGTGCGGCCCACAAATATTTCTTTCGGGTCTGGGTGTTTGTAACACCCAAGTCTCTCGTAATTTCTGATACCCACGACACAAGACTCGATCCTGTTACATCCTTTCCTGTCCCATCTCATTAATTCCGGATAATAAAAATAATATTTATTAGATCTAAAATACCTAAATAGGCCAACAATTTTTTGAGGTCGGTGCCAGCTAGACTACTATTAAGCTTTATAACATCATGCTACGAACTATGCGAGTAGAACCGTGGGGTTCCGCTGATCTCAAACTTTAAGGCCAGTACCGACCCCAAAAAATGGTTGACCAATTTTTACATTTCTGTTGTAGTAATCGAAACTTATTACCCTTACCTATCTAGTTTAGGACGCTGAGACAATATAGTCAACATGTATGCACGTCGCGAACTGAAAAAAGTTGGACACTCCTCACAGAGTACTTTGTTTTATAGGAAACACTTCTGCTTTATTTTAAAAACTAAGTAGGTAACCGATTTTGATGAAACTTATACAACTCCTAAGTTGGACTATATCTAATCGAAAGCAAACATATTTTTTGAAATCCGACTTATACTTTTTGAGATATGCGTGGACAAACATACAAACATGCATATACTTTTTAATTTGAAATTTGTGTTCAGGCGCTGGTATAGACTAACATATCCAAAAACTATGCAACTCTGACAAAATTACATACATACACATCAAATACATAATCTCCTTTTTTTAAGTCGATTAAAAACGAAATTATATTGATAAGGATTAATACCATATAAATAAAAAAAAAACAATCGCATATAATACATCGTTTTAGAAAAAAAAACTTATTAAGCATTTTAGTGGTATTCAGTACTCACTAATAAAAACATTTTAGTGAGCCTGTGTAATGAGCTAACCTAGAAAGATCTAGAGACATCATACACAGTTTCTTTTCATTACTTCCCTTTGAGAGGGACAATTCCGACAAGATTGATACATAACTTCGATATGAAATGATCATAGTAGATAAATGTTAGATTAATTTTTTTCTTTATTTTTCCAAAGGGCCCCAAATTTTTGTGTGCCCAGGGCCCCGTCATAGGTAAAGACGGCCCTGAAACTGTCCTTAATTCATTGTTTTGTTATGACGAATATTTTTAATGATACAATGACAATGTAAATAAAATAACATTAGATGTCAAAATAATTATTGTTAGGTGAACTGTGAACTTTCGACAAGGACTAATCACTTCGCTCTAATTATAGGTTTATCTAAAATTATCGTCGGTTTTTATTCATAGCATATAATTGTATGCGGAAGTTAATTAATAGCATTATCTTAGTGTTATCGTTACAATACATAAAAGAAAATCATTTGTTGTGCGAGTTGTTCTTAAAAAATATCAGTAAAAGGTTAGGTAATTATCCTGGAATTACGGTTTATGCTATAACTTATTTATAGCGATATAGAATATATTTTATTTAGGTGAAATTACAAAAAAAGTAGACGAGCTTGCGGCCAGTCTATCTCCTTGCACAAGTCTAGAAGATCTTAAGCAGTACCAGAAATAGGCAAGTTACTGTCTTCGATTGGTGAATACTCTTTATACGCTCAAACAAGGCCCGATCATAGCGTTAAAGAAACAATGAAGCAGGTTTATTCCCGACCTTGCACCTAACGTTACTATGGTATGTTTGTTCCAAGACTGTAGTTATTGGCAATCATTCACTTTAATTTTTATTTCTGAAAGCCTCATTCGACTTCTGTGCATGGAAAGGTCCACCCGAACTGTCTACATAAACCTTTACCCTCTATCGTATCTAACGCCATCTTCCACCCGTAGGCTATACATATTATAATTAATACAATTTAATAATTTGCTTGCAGTTTCCAAGATGGTAGTCGGCACTAAGATCGCTCTGCAGCACGGGCCAAGCAAGGGAAAAATATCCATTCGAAAGATACAGAATTTTACTGTGCAGAAAAGACGTAAGTATTTGATCATATTTCTATTTCTTTTACATACCCTTAAACTTTATTTGGTTTGTTTAACATATTTGCATCCGCACAAGTTGCGAAGATCTTTCATGATGATAGGAAGGCCCGCCATTAATATTATTTTATTATAGTCATAAAAAGATGTTGATGTATCGATGAAGATACCTATGTTATCTTAGAGACAAGGTATTGGACAAACTTGTGGGATTATTAATTGCAATAACATTTCAGGAGAGGATTGATTTTGGGTAGGTGGGCTGAATAGTCATACAAATTTTAAAACTTGAATCCGACTAAGAATATGTTTTTATAATTATTCTGTAATGGATATTGGAATAATACAACAACAAATGTTTTTCTTACTGGTCTCTCATATGTGAGAGGTCATCTGGGTAGGTACCACCGCAATGTTTATTTCTCCCGTGAAACAGCAGTGTAAATGCACTGTTGTGTTTCGGATTGAAGGACATTGTAGCCAGAGTAACTACTGGACATATTAAGACTTAACATATTATGTCTCAGGATGGCGAGCGCAGTGGAATTTCAGTGGAAAAAGAAAAATAATGAGCTCTCTTTTAAGAACCTGCCTATTATATCGGTAAACGTTGTGAATTGCAATAAAATGTTTATTTCGCAGAGTCAATAGCAAAGGCCGTGTATGGAGCCCTCATGGTGATGATGGCCGTGTTGTTGGTGCTCATAGATCCAGTAGAACTCGCCACAAATTGGGTAAGCAATCCTTCTTTTATTGCAAACCAGCAAACAGTTATTTGATGGTAAGTGATCACTGCTACCCATTACCATACATAACGCTTGGATCATGGATGTATGGCGGGTCTATCAAATCGGAAAGGGAATGGAAGGATTTTTTTTATTGCAGTGAATGGCGAGACGAGCATGCCGTTCGCCTGATGGTAAACAATACGACCGCTCATGAATAGTAGCAAAACCAAACAACACCTTGAATTACAAAGCAATGCTTGGCATTTCACTGCGCTCGCCATCCTGAGACACAAGATGTTAAGTCTCAATATGTAATGTCCTTCAATCCGAAACACACCAGTGCATTTCAAATGCTGTTTGACGGGAGAAATAGACATCGCGGTGGTACCCACCCAGGCAGCCTCTCACATATGAGAGACCTACCACCAGTAAATAGGAAGAAGAAGGAATATTGGACATCCGGCAATCTCACTCACCAAACGAAATGCGAACGCTTTCGCTTCACGTCAATCTCCTGTTAAACAGTGGTTCATCCTGGATGAGCCTGCCCATTCGTACTGACTTTTGACAACAGCATAGCTCTACCATTGTTAAAACCCACGTAACTTCATTTTTCGGTTTTGTGTGGTACCACCCCGATCAAAATTCATAACATGTTTAGTTTCAAACGCGGCGTGCATTTGAATAAAGTAATTGGAGTAGTTTTTGCTTAGTTGCACTGTTCAATGGGAATATGAATGATAATGTGTTCTATTATCGTTAATATTAAATAATTGTGATTTGTTTTATTTATTTATTTATTATTTATTTAATCCTTTATTGCACAAAATAAAAATACAGTAAAGAAACAACACAATAATAATAGTACAAGAGGCGGCCTTATCACACTAGGTAATTTCTTCCAGGCAACCTTTGGATGGATATTGAAAATAGGAAAAATGAGCGGGCAGTCTAAGGTATATAAAATAGTAATATATATAATATATACATACATATATATAAATACATACCAACAAGATATATTAAAATACACATACATACAATTTACCATATATATAAATATATACCTATCCTAACATTTACCAAAGAGGCGAATGGACAAGATATTCTACTCGATTCTGTAGACAAAATATTAGTTAAAAATCAGTAATTTTAGCTGAATGTTCATGTGAACATAAACTAGGGGAAAGTCACAGGACGTTGTTATGTCCTTACTGTCTCTAAATTAAATTAAGTAATATGAGTCTTTTGTAGGAATCTAGATAATTTTTAAGGCATAGAAGTTAATTCAGAACCAGTATTATGACTAATCTATAAACAACTAAAAAAATAAACAAAGTTTATAATAGACACACATTTAAAAAAGTTGCTTCTTTAAACTTTTTCGCTGTTGGAAATAAAAATAGAATAATAAAGGGAAGATCAAAAGGTGCAGGATGTGTTTTTGATCTAATTGCTATTTATATATAACTTTTGGCCAGTATTTAAATAGAATTGTATTCACCCGAAATAGACCTATTCTACTGATTTCCCCAAAAAAGTTCATCGCCGCTATATTATAAGTAAATAACTTCCGCTTAAAATGTCGTGCTTCCATATCCAAAAAAAAGCCACAAGAACTTGCTCAATGGAACAATGCTTTTCGCCACCTTCTTAACCTTTCTCCCAAGATCATTGCTCACAACACATCATTATTGACATTTAAATACCAACATCGTAAGAAATCCGAATACTTTTTAAATTCTTTATAGTCGCCTCTAGGCAGTGGCGTAACTACACCACCTGGGGCCCGTGGCAAAATCATCGGATGGGGGCCCCCCTTTTTGTATGGAGAGGAAAACTGTTAAGCTTATTTTCCGATACCCCGGAGAAGACCGAAAGGAATATATAAGTGTCACTGGCCTGCCAGTAAATTGAGGCCGAAGCGGGTCCATAACAAAAACTCTACGCTAGCATACCGAATAAAACCCTAACCTCCGCATTTCGGTCGGTACTACACATCTATTAGTCGAGTGGGTCGGAATGTGTCCCTGCAGTGGTTCTTAAGATGTCCGCCCCGGAGATAACCCCCGTACTCACGCGTCTTTTCTATTACAACAACCTAGGCCCGGCTTCATGGAATATCGCCCATGTTCATCCAATCCCCAAGAAGGGTGACCGGTTGGATCCTTCGAATCGCAGGCCAATTGCTGTCACATGCTGAGTCTCTAAGGTCTTGGAGCGAGTTATAAATTTGCAGCTCTTGACGTATCTTGAGGATCACCAACTGAGGGTCGTTCGGATGGTGATCTTCTCATTTATCTCATCCACCATCAGGTGGGGGCATTGGATAGTGGGGGTGAGGCGATTTCGGTAGGCCTTGAAATTGTCATCTAGTGTGGCATGGCGTCGTTTTGGGGAAGCTACCTGCCTGGTATTTCAATCTGAGGAACTCTGAAAGTAAATCGCCAGCTTTCTGGATGATCGCAGCATAAAAGTCGTATTGGACGCTTTTGCATCGAAACCAAGACCATTAATTCTGGTGTTCCATAAGGCTCGGTGCTTTCACCGACCCTATTTATCCTCCATATCAATGACATGTTGTCTATCACCAGCTGGCATTGCTATGCAGATGCTAGTGCAAGTTAGGCAAGATACATCCGACTACAAAATCTCTATCAGGGATCCGTTAAAGAGAGATGGTCTCAAATTTTGTCGGAAATTGAGACCTCTCTGGGGCAGGCTTCTCAATGGGGTAAATTGAACATAGCACAATTTAACCCCGCGAAGATATAAGTTTGCTCGTTTACAAGCAAGAAGACCCCTTTTGTCATGGAGACACTCTCTCTAAGCATCCGAGAGTATTCATTGACCTGAATTATTGATAAAATTGCAGTTTAGGTGTCATTTGGAAGGCAAGGGCAAATTGGCCAGCAAAAAGTTAAGGATTCTCAACAGAGCCAAGCGGTACTTTTTGTCGGATCATCGGTTATTGCTCTATAAATGCGACGATCCGGCACGACGTGGAGTTCTGCTCTCACTCCTGCGTAGAAGCCCCAAAATACCAGTTCGACCCACTTGACTAATTACAGCGCCGAGCTTTTAGAATCATCGATAATCCCGATCTCACGGAGAATGTGGAGCCGTTGGGATTGCAGTGAGACTTTGGGTCTCTCTGTATAATCTATCAATTGTTCCACGGAAAGTGTTCTGAGGAAGATGGTGCCACTATCGCCTCCCATCACACTTCTCGTCACCGCAGTAGAATTCATTCTTACTACCTGGAAACTATCCCTTCCCGGGAAGTACGTTTCCAGTGTTCTTTTCTACCACGCACGTGCAAGCTCTGGAATGAACTCCCTGCTTCGGTATTCCCTGAGCACTATAACCTATCCTTCTGTAAACTAAGCTTTAAGAAAGTGCTCTCCTTACGGTAGGAAGTGACTTCATTTTGATGGATTCCTGGATCTGAAAAAGTCTATGAGCGGCGGTGACCGCTGACCGTGAGGCGGGCTATATGCTCGTATACCTGCAGGCCATAAAAAGAACTCCACAACGAGACCAATCAGTCGTCGTAATATCTTTACTACGTGGGCGGAGCCCAAACGCAACAATGGTGATGGGGCCCCCTCAGAAGCCTAATATTGAAGTTTCGTTCTTTTTTAAACCAAATTCGCACTATAAGCTGTACATAATAGTTAAAAAAAAGTTAGTGAAATTCGCGTAAATCTAAAGAACCATTATTATTATTTTTATGTATCCAAAATAAACCTTGGTATCATTAATGGAAACTAAGAAAATAGTTTTTGATTATCAATTTTGTTGGTAATAAATTGGCTAGGTTCTTCTCTTCTTACGGCCTCTCGGGCCTGAGAGGCCGGGCCGCCGGGGGCCCCTAAGGTCGGGGGCCCGTGGCATTTTGCGCACTATGCCACCCTATTGTTACGCCACTGCCTCTAGGTGACAGCTTCCGTGACTTCCTGGATTCAATTCTATTCAGAAAATATACGGAGGATAAGTTTTTAATACACCTATATACGTTTACGTGATTATCCAATTAGGATTTTAACTATGAGAAACAAAAAGTACTACATTCCGATTACGTCGATGTTTCGGGTTCGAATTCTGTGTTGCGTAAAACGATATTGGATATTTCTAGTTTTATTTAACCGGGAGTGGGTAAGGAATGTGTGCCCGATATGGCGATAGGCTCGAGGTAAGGAAACACACAAGGCAAATCGTGGGTGTTTAACCTCTACATACCCCTTATGTATGTGTACATATGTTTTAAAATCACATATTGCTTTCAAGGCACTAGAGACTGTGTTCGGCAATGGCAATAGCCTTGCATATCACATCTTGGAACGGAAATAAATTCGGTAAACTATAGGCGGGTTTATGACTATGAATGACGAGTTTTACACCATCGCGGGTCAATTGTTATCCGAACCAAGCTGTACTACACAATGTACACTAGAAACCCAAGACATGAAAAAAGTTAAAGTACAACATTTGAATTTTAAAGCACAGAGAAGCACACAATATGATAGGGGTCGAGCCTATCGCCATACCGGGTACAAATTCCAGGGCACGGGCTGATAAAACAATAAAATAAAATTAAATCAGCAATAACTCTTACATATATCTAAATGGAATAGTTTTCTTATCAGGTACATTTACCTTTTGGAATTGCAGAACATGTGCCCTTATAAACGGTAAGGGAATTCTTGACTTTCTGATATTATACTTAAAAAAAATTAAGGTATCTCATTACGAATATATAAGTAGAATGATAACTTATACTGGGGGGATATATTGTTTGGCAAAAAAGAGAAAAATTGGCAATTGGCATTAAAGAATTAAAACTGGCAATTGGCATTAAAGAATTAAAACTAGGGCACCTCTATTAAAATGTAATTGTGTCTGATGAATAATTTTATACGTTGATATTTATATATATTTTCGTTCGATTTATGTTTCTTTTGTCGGAACATAGCAAACGCCCCATGGTACGTAAGAAATGAAGATCTTCATCGGGACCTCAAGGTAGACTTCGTTAGAAATATTGTAAAAAAGTATGCTGAAGCTCATGAACATAGGCTTCACCATGACGTGAACGTCGAGGCTATCCAGCTCCTTGATAACACGGACTTAGTGAGAAGACTGAAAAGGACAAAACCTTTCGAGTTAGTGATGAACAGTTAGTGAAACATAGTGCAGTGAGTGCTAGTGAAAAAGAACACGCGAACATTGTGTCTTCCCCTTAATAGAGACAATAAGAAACGTGTTATTGGACATATTCTTAGTCATTGTCTCTTTAGAAGTTTAGGTTAAATTTAAATAACTTATATTTGTGTGCCGCACAAACATTTCTCTCGGTGCGGGGATCGAACCCGCGGCCTCTCATTTCACAGGCGGCGTTTAACCAACTGCGCCACAGAGGCTGTCAAATAAAGATTCCTGCAAATCACTATTTCTGAGATTAACGTAAGAGTCGCAAAAAATAATTATAAGATGCAACGATAAGGTGGTTAAAATTCATCATTGTAGTATTTAAAATATAAATATTGAAAATGTAAATGAGGTTTTTGACTTCTTTTCTTTAAGATTTATTTCTGTGGAACTGTGACTACGACACAAATGAATCGTTTTAGAATATGAGAAAATTCTAGTAATTTATTTACTATGTAGGTCCAGATGGCTGACCTTAAGTTGTGAGTAAAGATCATGTCACGTATTCAAATAAAAATAAAATAAATACATATGTACACCCAACAGTCACATACATAGTTCTGACACCATACTAAGATCGAGTCTTGTGTCGTTGGTATCTGGAATTACTAGAGACTTTTCTGTCTCACAAGCACCCAGACCTGATACAAATACTTGCATTTCACACAAACATTTATCTCCGTACGAGGATTGAACCCGCGGCATCTCGTTTCACAGCCTGTGTCTAATCAACTGCGCTATAGAAGCTGACAGCAAAATGATGTTAAAAAGAATTGCCTGATTGAATTTCACCAATTAATATAACGTAATTGTTCCCAGTATATGGACATCAAAGAGGGTTCATTCGTCTATAAAATGTGGCAGAAACCTTCCTACGAACTGGTCTCTGAAGTGTGGATATACAACTACACCAACGTGGCCGAATATCTCAGCGGAGAAAGCAGTGTATTAAAGTTGGAAGAAGTTGGACCTTTTAGATTCCAGTGAGTATCGAATTATCTAATCAAAGGTTTTTTGACGGCGTAATTTGTATTAAGAAACATATTTATTGTGATGATTACTAACGCTAACAAATATTCACTATATCTAGTTTCATTTGTGCCAAAGAAAAAGAGTAAGTCGAGAAAGCGAAAGGAATTTTCTCCATCAATAAGTCGTAAATTAAAGTTATCAATAATAAATTCCCAAAATAAATTTGCTCATTTAGAGGAGACAAATTTGTTTGCAGCTAACAGATAATGTGTTTCAGCTTAGCATTTTTCACTAAGACAGAACTGAACTATGGTGGTATTTTCAGAGAGGTGAGAACAAATAAGAACATCACGATAGACAAGGAGCGCGGTGTGATGACTATGGTACCATCTATACTCCTTAATTTCTTGCCGGAGCAGTCATTGGCCAATCTCAGCGATGTGGCGGTCACCGTACCGAACGTAGCACTCGTGGTAAGTACTGAACAGTCTTGTCACCAGACTGCACAATAAGATGAATCCATCATTCGGAAGCGTATATAAAAAACATAAAAAGTTAGAGTCATTTTACCTCGTCTGGTGACAAATCTAGAATTATATTCTTCATTAAAATTTAGTGGAAGATGTGGGATGGTTAAGTTAAGAACACTCTACGATATTCAACCAAAATTGGTATTTTCTTGAAATCATAGACCAAAAAGAGTGTAGACTTGTATTAGTTTATCAATTTCAAAAAATAGGGCAATGCAAAATTGATAATTTATTATCTGAATATTTCTACATTTCTTGATTATAATTATCTTTATGGTGTAATACTTCTTGTGTAAATCGATAAACAATTTTGAAATCCAATTCTCCATCAATCAAATCAGTTAATAATTTATCAGTTCTTATCTGTTGACCTGCAAAAAGACGTTGTATAAAACATTTAACAAATCGTGTAGCCCTTTACAAGATGTTTGATCATAGGTTTCCCCCAAGGATCTTCATAACGACTATTGGAAGCGGCCTGCACCTAGTTACTTTGTTCAACCTGCTAGTTCCATCTTACCATAAGACTTGGCCTGCCTCTAGCCACTTCCTCTAATCTGATACTTTTATTTTCTACCATCTGTGTTCCCACAGGCCATTAGCACCCTAGCAGCAGATAAAGTAGGATACTTCGCGAACGCCGGCGCGTACTACTCATTATCAGCACTTGGAGCCCAACTCTTCAAGAACCTCACAGCTGATGAGATGCTGTGGGGGTACGAGGAGCCCGTCGTCTCCCTGGCTAATAACCTCTTTCCGGGCTGGATTGACTTCGGAAAACTGGGGATTTTGGATCGGGTTAGTTGCTATCTTTGTTTATTAGAATATTTGACTGATCACTTGCCGCTGGGACACCTTGTACCTATATGCTGTATAGTACATATTATAATTTTGTTTTATTTATTAAACAGAAAATAAGTTCACTAAAGGTCATGGCTTAAAGTCACAATGTTTTGTAACTGATTCTGAACAGCTATTAGTTATTTAAAGTTGAGTTTTATTGTCTGTGGTCCATAAGCGAAAATGGTGTAGCTGAATTTCATTTTTCGGAATGTAACTTTGTACTACATTCGTAAGAGGATTCGTTTCAAACGTACCACTATAGAGCTCAATATTGTACATAGTTTTATCAGAATCGATGTATTTATAGTTTTACGCGCAACGAGAGGAGCTTATCGAAGTGGAGATCGGCAACGCGAGCAAAAAATTTGCCTTGCGGAAGTGGAATGATTCTCCTGGTATTCCGGAACAGGGGTTCACTGATCTCAACTCCAGGTAAGAAGTTTAAATAACTCTAAATAAATTCTACTAGCAGTCCTGTCAATTAATACACAATTTATTAAAGAAAATAAAAACAACAACCACAAGTGACCAAGACTTGGTAGTACTAATAACAGTCAGTCATCATGTGGTTTAATACCGATTTTAACTATTATTTCTTTAGGATTAGATGTCCTATAATTCATTTTTTTTTCAGTACACCCTGCAACATCATAAAGGACACATACGAGGGTTTCATGTTGTCGCCTCATTTCCCTAAGGGAAGGAATATTCCACTATTCAGGAAGCAAGCCTGCAGGATATACCCCTTCAATTACTATGGTGAAATGTCCAGTGATGCTGGTTTTAACTATTATAGGTAAGAATAAATTTACTGCTATTCTCCGTTCAACTTCAGTACCCCAAGCAGGAACATTTGAATCTATAGTATAGTAATCGTAATAGTAAAATTTTGTATGGGAATTTGAACAGCGCCATTGTGAGCGTATTTGGAACTAAATTATGGCAGCGGGAAACGTTTACGACACTATAGTATGGTAATCGTATAGTCTAGCGATAGTTTTAGTATACAAATGTATGAAAAGTGGTAGCACGAATAATTGTTGACGTATAGTATCGTTGTAGTAATAGTATAGTAATCGTTGTCACGATACTATTACTATACGATACTTCAAAATGTTCCTGCTTGGGGTACTGATAGATTTTCTGACATATCTGTATTGGATATTTGACGCTGCGTTTGATAGCTCATGACTACTTCCTATAGGGCCCTGTGGAAATTATTGAATAAAGTCTTAGTTCAACAGTGGACTTCTCATTGACTGATTTAAGTAAATCAATCCGCATTATCTCACAAACATCACATCGTAACGAAACCTGCATACCATAGCGATTTGTAAGAATTTCTAAGGTATTTTAAATCCACCTTCCCGCAGCCAGCGCGGTGGACTATATGGCCTAACCATTCTCAATCGTACTCGCCATTGTAGAGGATGCCCATATTCTGGATTAGGAGGTATATGGGCTGATAGCTAGCTGTATGGCAGTACAGATTGATTGATAAATGTCTATAAATTTAAGATAAGACCTGCGCCAGAAATGATTCTAGTCTGTTTAGCTAGCTTAGATCAGAAATAAGTTGGCCTTCCACCTACAAATATATAAAGTGATTAAGTATTTTTACTGGTGGTAGGTCTCTCCTATGTGCGAGGCCATCTGGGTAGGTACCACCGCAATGTCTATTTCTCTCGTGAAACAACACTGCTTAAATGCACTGTTGTGTTTCGGATTGAAGGACATTGTAGCCAGAGCAACTACTGGACATATTGAGACTTAACATCTTATGTCTCATTATGGCGAGCGCAGTGGAATGTTTCTACTGTTTATGAGCGGTCGTATCGCTTACCATCAGGCGAACGGCTTGCTCGTCTCGCCATTCACTGCAATAAAAAAAAAGTGAAATATGTGATGCTTTCAGATACCTATTGTCGAATTCATCGTTTAGCAGGAAGTCTCCGTACGCATGTCGCTGTCCCCAGAACTGCGTCCCTGAGGGGTTTATTGACGTCAGCCAGTGTTACTATGGTCAGTTGTATTATTTGTTTTCTCTCTGTCTTTCTCATGTTGGGGAGTGATTCATATCGCTGTTGGGTGGTGTGTTTGTGCATGTGGGGTGGAATAAACGACAAAGGGGTCTCGCTATTGGATACCATGGCCTCTTGACTTTTTCACGCCATATATACTTACGCTTTTTATTTTATTTATGTTGATCTTTCTCGATCGATTTGAATTATGCTCTTGGTCTATAAGAAACAATGGTCTTGTTATGTTAGGTAAGCAACTCACCTAAAAAGATCGCAAATTATTATTTATATTGTTTATTTTTATGTCTCACAAGATTGTCATTGAACTGATCACTTGGCGCCTGTTTATTTTTACTGTTATCAAGTTTTCTAAGGATATATTTGCTAAGTAATAACTTAATGAATGAACATATCTGTATAATTATAGCTCTAATAGAAATAAAAAGAATACCATACTCTGTCTACTAGTGCGAACTACTATCGACAACTTGCCTACCCGTCGTCTAAATCCAGAATATTTTGATATAATTTATTTGTTAGAGTATTATTGATTGATTGCCTCGGTGGCGAGGTTGTGCTACGATACGATCACAACGGTGATGTTTCTGGTTCGAATCCCGGGTCAGGCAAAGTGAGATAGAATTGTTCTATTCATTATCAGCCCAGGGGCAGGAAATTATACCAGATATGGCGATAGCCTCGCTCACAATTATCATATCGTGAGACCTGTGCGTAAGACGATAAATAAAAGGCGAAACGTGGTTATCCTGGTTACACCTCTGCCTATTTTATACCAAAGAGGCTTGATTATGTATGTATTAATTGTTACAGGCTTCCCCATAGCTCTCTCTAAGCCTCACTTCGGAGACGTGGACCCAGTGCAGCAGCAGTTCTATGAAGGCATGCACCCTGATGCAGAGAAGCACGCCTCGTACATTGATATAGAGCCGGTGAGACACACCACATACAGATCAAACTAGTTACACATAGCTTTTTTAAGTTACTAATTTTTATACTACCATGAAATAGTCTCTGTAATGAGCCTGTTGGTTAATGTATGCAGTTCATGTGGAGGATTGGCGAGATACATATTTGTAAGATGTCTTGCTCATTGAAGCTGAAGACAAAACGTGAAACACCTATCCTTGATACAACACTACGTGTGTGTTTGAATCCCAGGGCACACCTGTGATTTTTCGGTGTCATGTGTTTATTAATAGTCAATCACCACGCACCATAACTATGAAGGAAAACATCTTGAAGAAACCTGCAAATATCGATTTGTAAGAATTTATATGATATGTGAAGTAAGCCAACCCGCACTAGGTCAACGTAGTGGACTATATGACCTTACCCCTCTCAATCAAATTTTCGATTGCATAGGAAACCCGTACCCAGCGGTACGTATATGGGATGATACAGTAAAACTAGGATGGGTTTTGTATTAATATATATTTTTTGTTACTATAGACTGTGGGGGCTCCAATAGCGCTGAAGTCACAAATCCAGGTGAACATAGCTGTGCGTACGTCCCTCGGGAATCCCATCACAAAGCCTTTGAAAGATAAAGTGTTGCCACTCATTTGGTTATCGCTGGTAAGTAACATCATATGATAATTATTAGTTTAAATTCTCAGAAATGCTTGAAAATGCTAACATATTTAGTTTTATGTTTATTTTATTTTTTTTTATTTTATTTATAATAATAGACACACCATCGATTCATCACACAAATTACATATGAGATAATCACAACATGATGTACTTATTCTAGGTGACAAACCATTACAGGTGTATACAACACTATTGGCTTAACAAAATATACTTTTACAACAATTTAAATATTTTTAGACAGAATTAAACAAAATTAAGGAAAAATACAATCTTAAAATTATAATAACAAGTATAAAAGGTTACTATAAGAATTACAAAAAAATCACTTAGCCTAATTAACTAAACACAACAAGTTAACTTACATAACTATCTATAAAATTAAAATACAATAATGACAACTAAGGAATATAGGAACATAGTATACACAATAAATCATTGGACTTTTTAAGTTACTAAGGTAGAAGGACGAATTAATTTGTTTTATTTTTTAGGGTGTCATAGCACCTTTTGCGATATTGGTGAAGACTGTTAGTAGTGAACATATCGAGTTCGTTAAGGGAGTTCATATCGTTGTAGGTTTTTGCTAATCTATTTAGTGGAGCATATTTGCCCAAATTAGTTCTACTGCGGGATAGGGTAAATGTTTGAGATAAAGGATATCTTGGCAAGGTACGGGGAATGGTAAAATTTAATCGCGATAACAATTCGGGCGATGTTATGTCTCCATGTATTATTTTGTATAAAGTTATACCATCGGCTACGTTACGTCTGGTTTCCAGAGAAGTCATCTTAAAGTGTGACAGTCTCGCCAGGTAATCGGCGCGGTACGGACAGGTGCGATCAGTGAAAGCCAAAAAAAGAGTAAAGTTGCGTTGAACTCGTTCGATTCTATCAACATGTGTCTTATATGATGGAGTCCATATGGGAGAAGCGTATTCTAAGTTACTCCGGACTAAGGAGTTATATAGAACCAATAAAGTGCTAGGGTTTTTAAAGTCTTTACCGACCCGTTTCAAGAAACCTAACAATCGCCAAGACGTTTTTATAATTTGGTCCATATGTGGAATAAAGTTTAATTTGGAATCTACAACAACTCCGAGATCACGCATTGCTGTGGTTTTGTTTAATGTAATCCCGTCAATTAAAAAATTTGAATCAACTATATTTTTTTTGTTTCTCGTTAGCCTTAGATGTGCACATTTCTCAGCATTTAGAATCATTTTGTTATTGATGCACCAATCATGAAT
The DNA here is from genome assembly GCA_023078785.2 of Hyles euphorbiae. NCBI lineage: Eukaryota > Metazoa > Arthropoda > Insecta > Lepidoptera > Sphingidae > Hyles > Hyles euphorbiae. The sequence goes on from CM041034.1 coordinate 1,198,052, forward strand.
TGAGTTCAAATCTGATTGGAGTAGTGTGATGTCACTCTGGGACCGCGTATGTCTATATATTTTTAAGTCGTCTGCAAAGATTGAATAATTACTATATTTTACTGAATGTGTTATATCATTTATAAACACTAGAAATAGGATGGGACCCAGGTGAGAGCCTTGGGGTACGCCTGAGGTGGCAGTAAACGAAAATGAACGGCAGCCGAGAGCAGTAACACGTTGAACCCGATTCTCCAAGTAGGAACCAAATCAATGCAGTAAAGATCCGTGAATACCATAATATTTAAGTTTAGACAATAATAAAATGTGGTTAACTTTGTCGAACGCGGAGCTGAAGTCGGTATAAATCGAATCCACTTGTGTTTTAGCATACATATGTTCAATAACGTCCGTTATATATGTTAGGAGATTACTTACAGTCGATTTCCGAGTAGTAAATCCGTGTTGGTGACTGGATATAATATTTTTAAAGTAATTCGTTATAACTGGACACACGATGTTCATGGTAGTAAACTTATACCAGTCTGGTGAGCAGACGTAGCGCCCAAGTGTGACTGTATTTATCAAAATAATTTGCATACCTTCCTCTTTTAAAAACATTTAGAAATATGCATGGTTGCCACATTTTTTACATGTTGGAATGAAAACTGTATCGACGGAATTTGAGAACGAATAAGTATTTTCCAAGTGAATGAAAAATAATGAATGTTTCAGTCGTGCACCCACACTCCACCAGAGATCCTGTCGCTCCTTCGTCTACGTCTAGTCATTGGCCCTCCTCTAGTGATCGCCATCGAAGCCCTACTCTTCACCATCGGATTCCTCCTAGGAGTCCACAGTTTCTACAGGGTCTGGAAGCCCAAGTACAAGTTCGTGGAATCCATTCCCCGAAGAAGTGTGGAGAGGAGTTTTAGTGGAGACAGAAAAAGTGTTGTGGTGAATATAAATGATAATGCAATGTTTAGTGATGACGATGGACCGAAAGAGTTGGTATCACTGTTAACTGTGGAAGTGGATAGTGAGACGCCAGATGTCGTCAGTGATTGATAAGGTATTGGTTCTGATGTTGGTAATACTGATAAAGACTTTGAATGCCAGTAAATTATTTATAAGTTGTAAATTTGCAGATCACCTTGACTATAGTACGAATTAGCTAGATCGACGCAGGTAGTATAAGGGCCTCACAGAATATGGTAGGATATATTCTTTGTATCAGTCTATATACAGGATATATCTAGAATGCGACCGAAAACGAAGACAGGTGATAGTTTTAATGACTACCGACACAACGGAACTAAAAATTTTGCAAAATACGGCGACGTTTTTCTTTCTTGGATGGTAAAAACATAGTTTTTCCTAAATTACGTAAATTCTAAAAATCGCAAAAAATTAAGCGTTCTTTGCGAAATTTGTAGTTGCATTTTGTTTCTAGTCACTAAAATTACCAACCGGCTTCGTTTTCGGTCGCAGTCTTGATGCGATATATACATATGTCCTACTGCAGGGCAACGGCCTCTTTTACAAACTAGAGTGCGATTGAGAGAATATGGATTAGCTATGTCTAAATAATTACGTTTTACAAATGTTCAATCGAAACAAAACAGCAATGTTTTGTATTATTAATGACGTGCGTAATTTAGCAGACAATATTATATTTTATAATACGTATGGTTTTTGCAAGAGTCAAGGTGAGATAAGAAATCGTTTATCGAATTTAAATGGCACTCAGACTATTGTTGAATATATAATTTAAAGAAATAGGAATTGTTAAGATTTGAATGCAGCTTGTAGATGGAATTACTTTAAAGTTTTAAATACTGATAGAATTATATAGAAATTGTGATATTAATTGTAAGTGTTTTGTAGTTGTATATATTACGTTAGATGACGGTGATATTAATAAATACATTTTCTGTATTTCTAGCTTATTTAGATTTTAAAAACTTTCC